>CM076091.1:34450863-35650863 GCA_038088585.1 Chrysina gloriosa | reverse complement strand
GGAGCTTCGAAAATCGAAAAATTGGCCGCTTTGGACGGCGAAAAGCCGGTTCCTCCCCGTCGGAAGCTTCCTCGATGAACAACTTCGACTTAGTTGATGACTCTTTTTCGTGAACCTACCGGAGATTAACTCCGGTAGTGGTGGTTTGTAGAAAGAATATTTCTACACTCGAAGAAACTCGTCCGTTTCTGGTAGTACCTCGACGTCGAATGCCTCGGCGCATCGGATTGATGCCGCCGTGATATCGCTGAGCTGTTCCGTACACGGACCGCTCTCGGAACGCTTTGTCGATTCTAACGAATCGCCTCGTTGTAGATACGGAAAGACACGTCCGCTCGTGTCCACTGCCAGGAGTGGATGATTGAGCCGGACTCTGAGTGGCGCGACTTATATAGGAAGGAGGGGTGGGGGTCGTACCGCTGTTAGAACGCGGCGTGGAAGCAGAAGTTTGTGGCAGGACGTGAGTGGGAGGGGGTTCAATTTTACCGTGGAGAAGAGAATGCCAAGATGAATGTAGCAAATAACCCCCATCTCTGTTTAGATTATGTGGATGTTTGTAAATTTCGATAGATTCACGGAATTTTCTAGGGAAAAATGAGATTCACGTGACAGAAGCTTGGTTTGAACCGGATTTGATGACCGGAATTATGTTTGTGTTCTGCCAATGCCGAACCAGCTATACTTAGCAGCCTAGTGCACCGTTCATGTTCTGACACACGCACGCTAACTGGCCGCTTTGTTTCGCTGATATAGATTTAGATAGACCACACGAACACGGGATGCGGTATACCACTTGGGTTTGCAACGGAGATAATTTGTCTTTGACGGAGGGCAAGACATCTGAGATTCTGGTGTGAGGTCTGAACACGGTTTTGATTTTGTTCCTATGGAGAACTTTGCCTATGCGATCTGTGATACCTTGAATGTAGGGTAGGAATGCGCTGCTGATGGTAGGATCGGATACGGCTCGTGGTTTGGGGTTGCGATGCCTGAATATGGTGCGATGTATATCACGACCTTTGTAATCGTTTCGAATAAGGGTGTTACGTATATGTTTGAGTTCTTTGGGAAAAGTTTTGGGTTCTGAAATTGAGAAGGCACGATTGACAAGAGTATTGATGACGGCTTGCTTGTGTTTATATTTTCCTTGTCAGAATAAAATTGATTCTCAACCAGTACATGTTTAAAAATTTTAAAAGACTTTTTTAATTAGTTTTAATATGCCAATTTTGGCTTTTTATTTATTTCTGTACAAGATTTTTTATTGATTATGGACCCTGTTTTATAACATAAACCTTCAGTTGTGAGTATTTTCAATTGTTTGTTGAATTTTCTTTGCTGACTGACTTGTACTTTTTAGTATTTCTCATGAATAAGTTCAAAATAAAGGACGAAATATTGAGAATTTTAAACAAAGGAGTTCCTTTTTTCATTCTCTGAAGACCACTACAGACCGCTGACCCGATTAATCCTTTTCTTACTTCCTAACTGGTAACGTATATCAGTGAAATGTATTTTGTCCTGCATCTGTTTCCATAATTAAAAATTAAAGGTAGGTAACAAAAGTAATATGTACTAGTTTTTTTTTTAGATTGAAATACATCTTTTAAATTATTCATTCTAATGTGTATTTGAATTAATGGATACAATTTTAAAATTGTCGTAAAATTTACAAAAGAACAATCAACTAGATGTGAGGGTAAGGATTTTACGTTTATGTCGGACCCATAGATAATTCACATATAAATCCATACATCACAGCAAGGTTTTATGCGCAGATTTTTATTAATTTATTTATTCTCTTTTGTAAAGCGTTGCTAAAATTAATTTAAGGTGATCAGCAAATAAAATAAATGCGTTACCGGTTGAAAATGAAACCATTAGTTCTCAATACAACACAAAATATTAATAATAATTAAGTGTAATGGTAATAATGTTTCCACCCCTTACTATTTCCTACGATTTCTTCGAATTGCGGTGGCATAGTTTTAACAAAGTGTTGACTGTATTCTATAATAATTTTGTTCCACATTATTTCAATGCATAACAATAATTCATTTCGAGTACAATTTCTCTTATTGCCCATCCCTTACATAGCCCCACAGGTTTTCGAGTGGATTGGGGTCTAACCTCTTAGGAGGCCACGGTAATGTTTTGAAAGGGCATAGCCGGGTTTCCATATTGAAACTACTCCCAAGCGAAATGAAATTTCTTATCAACTATTCGAAGACATTTGACCTGTATACGTTTTTGCCAACTTTTTTCATTGTTAACAATTTCGTTCAACTTTGAATTTTTCCACTATCGATGCGTCTTCTAAAGATACGTATTCCACATTCTTTTCAGATTTTTTGAAAGAGTCTACGATACCGAAGTAGGTTAATATCTTTGAAGATCGTCATTTATCATGGTATCGGTGAATCAGTACAGGTCATGAATATTTTTTATCAATAAATAGCTGACTTATTCTCCAAGAATTCCATTGTTTATCGAATTAAAATGGATTTCGAAAAATTTCAAATAACGATTATTTATCGGATTTTATGCCAGTAAAGTATTATTAAACAATGTATATATACTACGTTCATTCGATTGGAGGGCGTTAGAAATATTCAGAAGGTCATTGTCTTATACAGTACGACTGCATATTTATATTATTATTAGACGAATATATTTTTTGAGCTACTGAAATCAGTAAAAATACGTTTTATACTTGCCAAAAATTGTGAATATAATAATAAGAATGAATTTGTACAATGCTATTACATATACCAAACTAAGAAATATCCTTAATATGAATATTATTTGTTGATAAACGTGCTATTTAAATCTCAATCATCGTCGTTGCCGTAATCAATGAACACAGCGATTGAGATAGAAATAGCACGTTTATCAAGAAATAATATTGTTATTAACGATATTTCTTAGTTTGGTATAATAGCATTGTACAAATGCATTCTTATTATTGTGTGTTTTCAGCAATATATAATTTGCTCAATATTTCTGCTGGTTTTACAATTTTTGAAAGGTATCGGGCATGAGATAAATAATAAACAATCGCAGCTACATGAGAACAACAACCCACTGTGCGTTTGCCATTAGGACATTCGCAGTAGTGTTGCTTGATTCTAGAATAGCTAAAAGACTTCGGCTCACACTCGATAAAACTTTTATAGGTTTTACTTCTAACATGTCTCGACTTAACTGCAAGTTTCATAATATTTGGAGTTTCTTTGACATAAATTGTTCTAATATTATTGCCTGTGCCCATTATTTCTGCCAAACAGGAAACCGCTTGATGTAGCTGATAGAAATCGGTAAAAAGATCTTCAAATCATCTTCGGTCATTTCAGGAAAGTCTAATGTCAGATGAACTCACCGTCTTGATTGGAACTGTTTAATTTTTCATCTTCAACTCTTTGCAGTAATGTATTTTCAACCCAATTTTTAATTGGATTTGACAATATCATTGAATTTTTGGCAACAGTTTTTTGTCAATTTGTTCATGGAGCAAATGATATTTTTCTTCTAAAATTCCGTGAACTGCTTCAACAACCTTTGTTACCAATCAAGAATTATTTGACTCTGTGGTAATTAGTTTTTTCCCTTAACCTTCGTGCAGGCATTTGTACGGTTGATGATGATCCCAAAAAACATGTTTTGGGATTCTTTTCCACAATAAGAAAAGTTGGATTATTATCATCGTCAGATGAAGTAATATCGTTTGGACAATCAATAATTTCTCAATTTCTTCTAAATCCAGTATATTGATTTTTGCGTGAAAACGTCATTGACATCAATTTTGCGCTGAAGCAACTTCGATTGAACGCTTGCTTCTGAATCAGTTTTTACCACCAAAATCGATCCTGGATCCTGGATCCTTAAGCCGAAAAAGAAAAAGTAAAAACTAAAAAAAGTATAATTATTCAATAAAACTTTACCGGCATAAAATCTGATAAATGATTAAGTCTCATTAGTTAAAATTGTTCAAAATCGATTTTAATTCACTAAACGACGAAATGCTTGGAGAATAATTCACCAATTGAGCGATGAAAATCATCTGCGATCTGCCCAACCTAACCTAACCTAACGCCCCCTGCAATCGAATGAACGCAGCATTATTCGCTCAAGGAATACATTGTTTAATAAAACTCTACTGACATAAAATCTGATAAGAAATCAAGTCTCGTTATTTGAAACTATTCAAAATCTATTTTAATTAACTAAACAACGAAATTCTTGGAGCATAAGTCACCTATTAAATGATCAAAAATATTCGCGACCTACTCTGAGTGGACTCTTTTAAAAAATCTGAAGAAATTATGGAATACGTATCTTTCGAAGACGCATCGGTAGTGGAAAAATTCAAAGTTAAATAAGTTTGTTAACAATGAAACAATTGATTGCAAAAAATAAAATGTAATTTTTTTCACAAATTATGCAATGGAAAATTTGCGAAAAATTCACACGAATGTATTATTATGTATAGCTTTCTTATTAATTTTTCAGAATTTTCGCATCGTTAGTTCTGTTAAAATTGACGAAAAATGAATATTACATAATCCGCCATTACTCATCCAATATGGCGGCTCGGGTTGAAAATTTGGCAAAAACCTGTATAGGTCAAATGCTTTTGAATAGTTGATAAGAAATTTCATTCCACTTGGGGGCAGTTTCAATATGGAAACCCGGTTAAACCCTCTAGTTTGTCAAACTGTTCCCTGATAATTCTAGCTGTATGCATCGTAAAGCTGTCATTCTGAAACATTCTTTCCATTATTTTCATGCATTGTGTTACAGAGGAAACCATAACATCACTGAGCATATTCCAATACACATCGGTTAAGCATTTGGTATTTCCCATAAAACAGTTACAATCACTGAAAAATAGTTTCAAGAGGTTGGAGAGAGTTATTAATACAACCAAAAAAAGTAGAAAATAAAATTCTACATACTTTCACATAAATTATCTCAGTGAGATTTATTAATTTGACAACTTTTACAAAAAGTTGCACAACTTTTTGTAATCTGACTTTTACAGAAAGTTGCCAAATAAATACGTCTTAGTGAGATAACGAGTACGTTCACAAATATTTTGCTGCTGATAAGATGTTTGACTGTCTATTCGTACTATTGACTACTGGTATGCACCATCCATTTTTAATTCAACTGTTACTAAGCTTCTACAAACGAGTGCATGATAAGTTATCGTTAAGTAGTGTAAACCGGAATGACGCTGTCAGTCCAGCGCTTGTCCTCACTCACGTGAAAGGCACGAGCTTAAGATTCGGAGGATTGATGGGGTCAGTCTGGTTTACACAACTTATCATGCAGTCGTTTGTCAAACCTTAGTCATTACTAGAGTTTGTTATTTTTACTTTTGGTGGATGACGTGTTATCATTAAGTAGTGTAAATCGTACTGACGCTGTCACTCCTCCGAATATTATTATTCAATGGTAACTTATCGTTGAATTGCTACGTCGTGTATTAGTGTCACCGTACTCAATTACTAAAGACTGAACTGAATCCCAAAAGGGAGAACTCTTAATTTTAAAACCGCAACAGAAAGCTTACCGATTTCGCCCCAGCAAGGAAGTGTGCTATCACTCAGGGTGCCAGCCAGCGAGTCGGCGAGGGAGTGGGTTAAGTAAACCCAAAGAGCTGTATATTAGAGGCGCCGCCTGTTTTACACTTACCCTGTCAAACCCTGGATAAACAGGAACCCACGAAGTGATTCAAGTAACCCGGATGGGAAATGATTTGCGGCATTAAAGAACACAACCACAAAAAAACAAGCTAACCATGGGAATTAACGAGTCTTTAATAATTATTGAATAGCCAACGGAATGCAATATTCTCAGGTCCAAGTCGTCAACATATTCAAATCTCTATACATCTATGTGAACCGATTGCTTTGGCCAACGCTATCTACTTAAATAAAATGATTGATAAGGGAACCATGCGTCTCCCGATAACTAAATATTTACTCGGAATTTATAGGTATTTCGCTAATTTACAAATTTAGTGGTGAGTAAACGCTAAACAGGTTTTCAATAACAAAAAAATGCAGGTCGTAACCTTTCAAAGGCGCGAGTAGCGCAGCGAGCACACCCAGATAGGACACCAGCAGTCGGCCAGATGCGATAGAATGGCGGAATACGTCCATTCGAACGGCAGTAGATCAGATTTGTCGACCAGATGACAGCGTTGTCTAAGAAGACTCCAAATGACTCGAAACCAAGATTCGGTCCAATAGTACAATAGCCCAAGACTACGACGATATCAAACTACGCTATCTCGATATTAAAACGACCAAGATTAATCGGCCAGGACTAGAACCCCTAAACAAAGAGAAAAACTTAAGAACACGATTACCAAAAAGGATAAAGTGAACCTCTTCTAGTTAGAACGGTGTAAACCACCGGGCTATGAATGTAACACACCCTAAATCAACACTATTCAGGTTCGGCTATCCAATTCCAAAATGAGACACCAAAAACGAGAAGTATTTTTCCAGAATATCCATAAATGTGTCGAAATTTCAAACGATAATCTCTCGAGGAAAACACTTCGCAGAGCAAACGTCTGAACTGCACCAAGGTCTTACACTGAAAGCCCCCGAATAATACGTCAATCGGAAAACGTATAGTAATTTTACACTAAAACAGGCATGAAGGCTCCCTCTATCCGTGAGAGTGGTAATCGATAAGCAATCGATAACGTAGGGATGTCGACCGCATAGAAGGGCCCACGAACAAAGAGTAATTAGTAGCAATAAGTATAACGACAGAAATCGAAGTACGGGCGAAGAAAAGGGAAAAAACATAACATAATAATAAAATTCGGAGAAGTGATGGCGTCAGTCCGATTTACACAACCTAATGATAACACGTCATGCACCTTTTTAACAAACTCTAGTCATTACTAACGGCATTAATTTTTCTTTCATTTTGATGTGAAAGAATTTTTAGTATTAGAATTAAGTTGTATAAATTTTAAGGATTCTATGAAATTATATAGTTCCTTTTCTTGATTTAGATACGAGAGAAAATCACGTTCCAGATCACCTAAGAAGCTGAGACCTAAATTTAAAAAAGATATCAGTAGTAAGATTACCATAGATTTACATGAAAAATGTGGTGATTCTAAGAAACCTAAGTCAAAATATACAAATAAAATTAGATCCGTGGTACGATCACGAGAAAAATCATTTGAAGGAAATATTGATATAGCCACATCGGGAGAGAAAGCATATAACAAAGAAAAGTTTTCAGAAGAAACTGAATATTCCAGAAATACATTCACAGAAGAGCGCAGACAAGCGCCTAAAATGTCCCATAAAAAGTATGATTCCAAGAGAAATAACGGGAAAAAGGAACGAAAGAAAACGCCTGATACTAACACAAACAGAAATTCTAAATATATCAAACGTGAACATGTATCTTATACGAATATAGATAAAGGATCACACGGGAATATAAAAAACGTTTCTAGAGATTTGTTATCTGATACACGACGCAAAAATCGAAACAATCTACAGCAAGATGCTAATATTGGGTCGACCTTATCTTGGAAGGACATATCATTAAAGCCACCAAAGGATAAAATGTGTGCTGAGTATTCCTTAGCAGACAAACTACATTCAGGTAAGTTGTGATTGCAGCATTATTGTTAGCTTATTAGGTTATATTATTATAGTTATCCTACACTCGTTTATCAACATATGTACATATGTAAATAAATGGCTACATGTGCCACACCTGGTTTTCAGATAGATGGTGCTACAACTAGGGCTGGGAAAATATTCGGTATATCGATAAATATCGATGAATATCGAATATCGGTTCGTCGATATGTCATGATATTGAAATCGATATATCGATATAACCGATATTATATCGATATCACTGATACTTATCGATATAGTTAATATTTGATAATATAATCGATACAAATCGATATTATCGATATATATCAATATAATCGATATTCATATCGATATTATCGATATAAATCAATATAATCGATATTCATATCGATATATTCGATATTCATATCGATATATTCGATATTCATATCGATATATTCGATATTCATATCGATATATTCGATATATATTGATATTGATATATAATATATAATACAGGTGTAACTGTCAAAATGGTAAAAAATGTTGTCCAAAAGTTGGTAGTTATATAATATTTGCTTAATGAATGTAGGGCGCCAAATGTATCGTTCGCAAGATATTGATAATTACAGTTTTGAGTCCGACCCTGTTATACAATTGTAGCGAGTCCAATACGACTAACGATCGGATCATTGATAGAGTAAGCATAAATCATTATGAATAAGCGGTCTACTTCAAATTTGCGAATTGATGAATACCCTATTGATTCTGACAACTGCAAATGAACTCCGTATCTATATGCAACGTCAAAGGAAAATAGTAGGCGGACACCTGATTTAATGATTACATAGACGATAAATTTGTTACAACGATTCTTATTACGTCAATCCAATAAGTGTTATTCGTATCTCCTTTAATGCCAGCTTGCCACAAACTCCTGACAATATTAACGAATATTTTCAGAATCTACCGAATATTGGTGCCATCCAACTCCCTTTGTGTATTTCCTTTCTTCTGAAGTGGGTACTCATTACCTTCATCTTCTTTTCTTCTGCAAACGCTATTAATATTTTCCCATTGTCATTTGTTACCTCGTGTTTGCTCTCTGTTCCTACTATATCCCTATATATCGGCTCTTTTTGCTTTCATATCACCGATTATCACTTTAATAATATGCTTGTTTATCTTATTATGTCCCTTTTCCAATTCTTCGTAAAATTCATCCTCTGTTTCTTTAGCCTTTTCCTCCGTAGGAGCATGTTGCTGCTTTTCAGCACCGTTACTCTTTCGCTCAGCTTTTCATTTTCTTTTTTAGTTGGTTTAGTTTTTCTTTGAATTCCTGTTGTTCTTTCATCATTCCCTTGACCTCGGCAAGTAACTCCTTCTTCATTGACTTTGGGTCATCCATCTCTGCGTTTTGTCGTTTTGTCTGCGGTGATCTATGCGTTCTTTTGCTACTCTTAAAAATTTCAAAACTCTCTCCCCACTTTCTTTTGTTTTCGTCCGATGTGTCGCTGTCGTAACTTTGCGTCCTCTTTGAGTTCATTTGTTATGTCTATACTCGTATACCTGAATACAGCTCTGTTTTCGAGTTAAGTTGTTTCTTATCACACTGCGTAAAGAGCCGTCGGCCGGTCGATCCGTCGGGCCTCGCACTCTTATCTGTGTGTGTTGTTCGTATTCAGTTTATTGACTGTACTTATTTACTTTATAATTTTGTTGGGTTTTTCGTTAATTACCTTTTCTTTTCGTGATCCGTTGCCTCTTTCACTTTCACTACACAGTTATTTACGGAGCGCAAAACAATCAAATCCCTGCTCCAAACGCCAGGGCCGAACTCCATCCTCATTTAGGTCAAATAAATAATTATGCATGTAATAATTGTGAAGTACATAAATACATTGTATATTATATAACATGCTGTATGATGAGATAACTTTAACTTTTCACGTTATAAGAATGAAATATTATGATTTAGATTTTTCACATTTGCAGGAAATATTGTTTCTCATTATATTGTACAGACAATGAAAAATAAAAAGAAGAAATATGTCATAGTTTAGTTATTAATTATTTACATTGAGTTATACTTCCTAGTACTTCAGATTTGCTATAGTTACTAACATTTTATACATATTTTTATAAATTCATTAACTGAAATGTTTGCAAATTAACAGAATGGCTCGAAAAGTCACACCAGATACAACAACAATTCAAGTCGGGGAAAACCAAATATACCATAATGCTACGACAAATATAGAGAACCAGGAAAAGAAACATCAAAGCTTCACAGAAAAACACCACAATGTAATTGAAAAGGAAAAACACCACTACAAGGAATCACTAAATTACAAACAGCCTATGCCTATTGTTCGATTAAGATCAAGCAGTGAAAGCAGATCTTCAGAAGACGACTGCAATATCGATGAAGAATATGAAAAGGAGTTAAGAATGTTACGCCTATTAAAGTCTGGGTTAGCTGCAAAAGCGAAAGAGTGCATAGAGAAGAAAATCCCCAAAAATTTCCCAGACCCTATCTCATCAATTTCCCTTCCAGCATTAACCTCGTCACACGGGGAGGAAAGCTTACGTTCGTCAACTACTGACGATAAAAATACTCCTACAGAATCAAATGTATTCGATATTAAAATGCTCTCTCTTAAAAACGAGAAATCAGCTTCGTTAAATGTTCGTATTCATTCGAAAACGAATACTTGTGAAAGCGGTGACAATTGTCATGATGGTCAAGAAAATGTACTAAACACGTCAAAGCAGATCTCATCCAGGTCTAGATCAAAAAGTAAATCCAAGTCCAAAAGTAGGGAAAGAAAAAGTAGATCAAGAAGTTCATCTGTTTCTTCGTGCAGGTAATAGAAATTCTATTCCTAGTTTTTTTTTATAGGTAAGTCTTCGTGAATTGTCAATGTCCATTTCTTTTAGTATTAGGTATATTATATTGTTAATATAAGTATATGTAAGATGTTAGAATAATATGATGCGTTAATTGTAATACCCTTTGGTAGATAGTCTATAAACCTAATCACCACACAATCTCAATATACAGTGGGTGGGCAAATTATTAGGGACAGTACTAAGTTCCTTGCATTTTCTAGTCTGACTGAATCAAAGAAGAGTCTTCATTTACGCTATTTGATATTAGTTGCACTCACTGGATTCCAGTCTGAAACAGTCATATTCTGGTGTTGTCTGGCCCATTGCAATCGCTTTTTCTTCATGGCTTCGGCGAGGCGAGGTTTTTTGATAGGCCGACGAGCGATCAGGTTCTCTTCGGCTAACCGCCTTCGCACTGTCCTTTGAGGCAGATATCCCTGATTTTACGATCAGTACGAAGAGTGGTGATCCTTTTTCTGCCACATTTTCCTACGCGGCCCGCTACCAGAGGCTTGATCTGGTCTAGTGTGATTTTGATACGATTAACGACAGACTTCGAAACACCTGCAATAGTTAGTATATCTCTCTGGGAATACTTGGAGTGGATTAATAATGTTTGTATTTCCCTACATTTCATTGGTGACATGTCTGAAGCCTTGCCCGTGCTGAAAAGAAACGTTTTTGAGGTTTTCACGGTGAACTATCGATGAACACGTAATTCACTTATGAAATCCAGCGACAGTAATACAATAAGTAACATTACTTACTTCCTGATTATTTCGGATATGAAAAACTCACGAAAAACGATTCGAAAATATTTTATATCGCTACACCACAACAACAATTTACAACGAAGGATAATCAAGTGAGAAGTAACCTGACTTATCTGATAAATAACACCGAGTACAAGTGCTGCCACTCATCAAAAATGATAATAATGACACCAGAAGCAATGCCGGATGGAAACAACGTCACGAAGACCGTTTGTTTGCTCAAAGAAAGAATTTGAACTAGAAAATTCATAAATATAAGTACTGTCTCTAATAATTTAGCTACCCACCGTACATTACCTTTTCAATCGACGGAACTGCACGTGCTTTAAGCGGCAGTTCTTCTTCTGAAAGTTGACAGCATGTGTTGAGCCTGTTGAGTTTCTGTTCCGGTTCCAACATTCGCGATACCCAGAGGACTGAAACCTTGTTCACATCTGGACGTTCGTGTAAAACAGTAATTTTTCGAATAGTTGTTCGTCTATCATCTTTCAAAAGGTTATCTACCGAGTAACGTTTCGTTCATCTACAGGTGCTCGACCGTCACTGCACGTATAATATCGTAACTTTATACACAAAAAGTATCCAGCTTTATTATTTTAATTTCTCTTTAAATATTAAACAATGTGTTATATTTATGCGAAGACATCGTGTATAGTCGGACCATCTCAATCTGGCGAACAGAAAGTATGCGAACTAACTAACTTCAAATTTGATTTTTAATTGTCTCTGTATATATGGTCTCGGTAATTTATAGGTGTCTGCATCAAAAAATACATTCTATGTATGTAGTAGATAAAACTGTATGTGCACAAAAATTATACTGTAACTCGTTGTTGGCAAAGCTCTACTGAGGAAGGTGTGCCAAGGAAGGACAGTGCTGGCCAAAGGTGGGTATTGTGTCATGCTGAAGATAGGTATGTGATTCATTCCAAATGCTTTGCGTTTGTTTAAATCAAAGACAACAAGTGGGGACTATCATAACGACATGAATTATGACAATTTTTCAAGATGGTTTCAAACAGTATTTATATCACACTTACCAGCAAATTTCATCATCGTTATGGACAACGCTCCATATCATTCTGTGCAAATAAATAAAGCACCAACAGCTGCAACCAAAAAGGTTGAAATTATGTGTTGGCTACAAACTATGAATATCGCTTACCATCCTGCGATGTTAAAGCCCGAATTCTTAGAACTGGTGAAGAAATATAAATCTGCACCTCGGTATACCATCGATGAATATGTGTTGACTTATGGTCACACTGTTGTAAGATTACCTCCATACCATTGTCACTTAAATCCTATAGAAATGATACGGAGCATGGTAAAAAGTAATATTGCGGCACACAATGCTGGGAGCCTTAGTAACATGGAAGTCTTAATTAGAGCAACATTCGACAGTATTACACCAGAAATATGGCAAGCCGAATGCAACCATGTTAATAATATTCAACATCGATGTATGAAAAGAGATGAGATCTTAGATGAACAACAGGAAACAATTATTATTCAATTAAATCAATCTAATACAGAATCAGAATGGAGTGAATTATCAGATGATTAAAAACTTCTTTCTGTATAGCATTAAGTAACTGCAGCATTGTAGGAAATAAAACATATGTATTTATTTTTGTATTAATATATATTTTCATTGTAGTAACAATGTAAATAAACAGTTGAACCTGAATAAAATCAGTATTTTGGAGCATATTTACTTAAAAATATATTATTTTAAACAGATAACAAATGAGATATATGGCAAGTATTGAATGCTTTCAAATTGTTACATTATCATTTTCATTACATTAAAACTATATGCAAATGAAATGAAACATAAACATTGGTACATAGCAGTGTTTACATATTTTATAGTATTCCTAGTAGTATTTAATTTGAGCAATAACCCAAAAAACTATATATACTGAGAATTTATAATATATGTATTTAGATATTCACATTCATAATGCGTGCATTAAAATTGATGCGCGGTTCGCCACATTTACTTGGTTCGACTATAGTTTCTTTTAATAACCTATTAAAATAATAATGTAAATATTTTCAAGTATAGTTTGCTGTTTTAGTTCATCCAAATATTGTTCTATAGTCTGGTGTTCATTTTGTAATAAATTATTACATTTAAGTGTTTCCATTGGTATAACCTTCTTAGGGACAAATACTTATTATACAACTAAATAAATCCTGCAATGTTCCCACCTTCAAAAGTGCAATAAATATCTCATCACCATTGAAATTTGATAAAATTTCTGTTTTACCATCATCTCTAACACTTTATTTCTCTGCTGCCTTTAGATATATTCCAAACTTCTGGTTCCACAAATTCCAGCTTTCAACATTAATTTCATTCAACAGATTCGCTGGTTTAAACTCTATTTTACTTATACCGCACCTAACCTATGTTATATTTACGAGAAGACGTGAAGTTTATTTTCATAACTTTATTAAAATAACTTTACATTTAAATACTTTTAAGTACACTCTAGCTGTACATAGCAACAACAAAGTAGTTTCCAAAGTTACAACAATAATATTACCGTTACTAGATATATAACCACATACATGTATCAGCAGAAGGTATGATTTACAATATACACCATGAACTATTTTTATTTCATAGGTAACACAGGTAACATAGGATAAATTATTTAAAGCCCAGCGCCTATTGTAAATTTGCCTCTTTGACTTCTCAATAATATTTTAGCAGTCATCATCGCTCTTCGAGAAGTAGAACGTCGACGTTTAGTTCCAGCAAATCATCTCGTTCGATGTCTAGATCTAGAAGTAGGTCAACCTCACGCTCAGGCACCTCATCGAGAACTTCCAGTAGTGCATCTAGATCACGATCACCTTCTATACCAAGACGACATGGATCACCTAGTTTCCTTGATCGACGTAGAATAACAAGGTAAACAATGCATGTCAAACATTTTATTTTCATATATATTTGCTTTTACGTATTTATATATTTTATTATTTTTCCTTTTTTTTTTTTATTTCCAGCAACACATAAGATGTATAGGTTTATATGTAACAGTTCTAGGATAAAATTATAACCGTAGATGTTACGCTTGCTGTTTATGTATTCATATTTTACTCGTCAGAGCTAAAACAAATAAATATTACTGGTAGTACATACACTTATTTAAGTATGAAGAAGAGTGTAAAATCTTTAGCTCAGATCGATGGTTACTACTTTGTAAAAAATATGTAGGTAGTTATCATTTGTATTATTACTTTTTTTTGTAGAAATAAACTAGTATCTATTCTCAAGTTTTATTTTTCTTACGAAAAAATCACTACATTTTTAGTACCAACAGAATATAAACGCACGTGTTATTGTTTATATGTGTTTATTATTTATTATATGTGTTTTACTTACAATTTTCAAACCATTCACTCATACATTATATCAATCTGTTAGTATTTGAAAGTGTAAGTGGTAGCGTATTGTATTTGTAAGCATGAATTGTATTAGATTACAAATGTTTCCAAAAGACGGTAAGTGGTTTTGCATGTCGTCAGTTTATGACTACCTGCAATATATATGCAATTGAACTTAAACCTGACAAACAATAAAAAAGCAGTATATGTAATCGATATTTTGTACAACGCTTAAACAGATAAATTTATTCTTGTTGTTGTATTTAATTCAACTTAATTTACATCCGTATAATGTAACTGACCTAATATAATAATAAATAATAATAATAATAATAATAATAATAATAATAATATCTATTGTCCAGGGTTTTTCAAGACATAGACACAATCAAAGAGAGAATGCATATATAAATACACAAAAAGGAAAACAATTAACATAGAAAATTAAAAACATCTAATATGAAAGTTGTTTGTTGATATACTAAAAATTCAGAGGTACTATAAAAACTCTTCATTTAGGAATTTTTTATTTTTATCCGGAGAGCATCCTCCTCAGCAACCTTCTTAAGGGGGTATGATTGTCTAGAAAATTCGAAAAATCGATTTCTTTTTTTTTGCATTTTATTATAGTTTGAGGTTCTGAGAATATGTCTCCAAAATATTAATTTGAAATTCGTAGAACTCCCATAGTTACGTACCCTCGACTGTTATACCTCGACCGCTGTGTTCATTGTTTACCCGGTATACCGACGTGAGGAATTGCCCTCCCCATGCCCAATACCCAAGAACAAAACAGACACAGTTTAGAAGCTGATACTGAGCATACCAGTACGTCAGCTGCTATTACGAAGCGGCACGAACGTTAGATAATTTCACACATAATGAACCACCGTTCAGCGATGCTGTTCTGGAAGTCATCAGGCCCATTTATTAGGACTTGATATCCGATGATTTATTGGAGCGATGTCTTGGCGCCTTTACACAGAACAACAACAACAGCAACAACGAAAGCTTTAACTCAACCATGTCATCATTTTTAATGTAGGGTTTGGGCAAATCCTAAAAATCATGGATGTGTTGGGAATCAAATTTGGCCCTAACGCGAAACAATACCCTGAGTGCAGAGACAACGAGCGTATAGAACGGTCCAACAGATGGGCGTCCACCGAATCTAAAGAAGCGCGGACCGCCAGAAGAGAAGCGATTGCGGCTCAAAATTATGTTTATGAAGCTGAGGAAAGTGGTCTTTATGGTCCCGGTACAGCTGATTAAGGCTAAGTTACTCAAACCAGTTGTTATCCATCTTGAGTTCAGCTGTATCGGTACTAAATGTATGGTAAACTTTAAACGCATTTTTCTCGGAACAACATGTTTGAAGTCGGCCGCACGTTTTTCTCAAAAACTATTGAACCGATTAACTTACGGTTTGGCACGCATATTGAAAGAACTGCCACTTATGTTTTTTTTTATTTTAGACGATTAGGATTGCTGCAATCAGTGCGCTCGATTGGACTAGCGTCTCACGCCGCATAACTTGTACAGATTTTGATAAAGTATTTCATAAAAATTAGTGTTGCTAGTTGAAACATGTATGCGTAAAAGCCCCAGCACTGTAAGTTTGATAGTTTTCGCAAAATTAATTTCTAAAAATTACTTACAGAACACGCTTCTAGACGATAATACCCCCTTAATATGCCCCTTCATACGATGACAAATTATGTATAGGAACATGTAAACGTTTACTCCTCCGGTAAGCATATAACTTGAGACTCCCCATTCTTTTTAAATATGTTTTTCTTCGTCAAATAATAATTTATTTGTTCATATATGTACATCGATAGTAAGGTCATTATATTCAATTGATTAAAGTGTTGCCTGCAGCAAATTCTTTAAGAAGTAAATAGCATAGAAAGATGAACACCTTGCTAATCATTGTACTTGAACCTCAGACTAGCAGTCCATATTTAATTTGTAAGTGTGCGTATGGATTGTAAAACCGTCCAATACTGTTATATCTACATTATTTCTAAGACAATATATTGCATAAAAGGCATTGCTAAGTTCTTTAGTAAATGATTCAAATAAACCTTGTAATTTGACCGGCTATCAAAGAAAACGCTTAGAAATTTTACGCTTTCAGACTGGCAGTGATTTAGTATTGTATTTAATGTATACTGATTCATTGTTATCACGTGGTGAGAATTTAAATAAGTGGTTTTCTGGATATTCAAATGTAATTGATTTCTCACATACTAGTATGACATATCACAAACTATTGCACTGGCCACTCTCGAAAGGTTATCGAACGAGTCTTCACCCAAGAGACGTATGTTGTCAGCCTACTGATATAATGAACAGTTTTTCAACGAATAAGACAAGTTATTTACAAAAGCTAAGAATATCAAGGAACCCAGAATGAAGCCCTGAGGCACACCCCTATTTATTATGTCGCGATCACTACATCTAAATGTTCGCGGGTCCCTAACTTTATTGATTATTTAAACAGATTGTGTTCTGGCTACTAAATATGATTGCAAAATATTTAGAGCACTCCCTCGAAGACCATAACACTCTAATTTTTATAACAAAATACTATGATCTATCAAATCAAAAGCCTCTGATAGGTCAACATACATTCCACAGAAATGTTTTTCGAACTGATGTGATTCATAATGTCAACCGCAGAGTTACGAACTGCATCCTCGCACCATTTATTTGGCACAAAACCGTACTGATTGTCAGCAATTATATTATCTTTCGGAAAAAAATTATTATACAAGGTTTCCTCAAAACGATTGAAAATGCGGGTAAAAGAGAAATAGGCCTATAGTTATTAATATCTGTAGTACTTTGCTTTTTTAATATAAGAATTCCTTTTGCGCCTTTACATGCTTGAGGAAAAATACCAGAGAGAAACATTGAACTAGCAATATCTACAATTGGGTCACTAATGTGATCAACACCGATTTTTATGATGTTCCATGTTCTACACCGGTAGATGATTTAGAGGCTAAAGAACGAACGCTATTACCACTGACAGGATTCAAATGGAAAATATTAGACTTTACTGAAAAAACTCTGATATTTGTTGCATCATTACAACTAAAATTATTCGAATGAATTGGTAGAGCTTTAAAATGTTGACTATATAAAATAGAATTTTAGGTTCACTGATATCCTCGCTATTAACATTTACTATCTGACCGTTTGTATCGGGTTTCGAGTTTTTTGATGAATCCTATGAATAATCCTAAGGTTTTGAACGTTATGATTTAATAGTTTAAAACAATAGTCCTAACTGCAGTGTTTGTTTAGCTTGGTTTTCATTATTGAGATTTCTAAGACTGCTTAAAAGTTTACCTCTTGTTGGTACAATACGTTGGAAAACCCGCATCCCCATACATTCTAGTACATTCACTATAAATCCTGCCAAGATAATAATTAAGGTTACAATTAGTAGTATCGACAGTTTTTATTGTAATTAAATTATTTACATTATTATTTACATATATTATTTACAGCCATATATTTAACATAATTAAATTCGTAATTTTCTATAGTAATGTAAATTATAGAATTAGATCTATAAATTGGTTGTATACAGTATGTTTCACAATATGCTTGGTGGGCCGCGAATGATTCATGATCGTGACCGCTCGATGAAAAGGTGTTCTGTCCGGGTTTACTTGTTGCCCCGTTTATATTTTTGACACCTTTAATTTTTAAATAAATTTTATCTTTTGACATCCGTTTCGCACGTGCTGCATCAGGAGATTTAAGAATTGCCTTTTAATGTACTTATTTATTCCAAATGTTTTGCATGGATCTTTCGAATTGTTCACTCTTTTTAACCCCGATGAAGCAAACTATTAGATGCGAAATATCGGCATAAAAATAAATTTGAACATGCTACTATTGAATGTATGATTGCTGAACTCCCCAATAACCTTCGTTTCACCTATATATATATATATATATTATAATAACAATAATAATAATCTAGTTTATTACCCAACAGTTCAAAACCAGTTACAGGGCAAAAAAAAGAACAGTAGATAGTAACATACTAAAAAAAAATAAGTAAATAAATAAGAGCTACATCCTTATGTAGCTCTGAATTGACAAACAAAAAAAGTATATATATATGTATATAAAAATAACACTTAACTCTAATAAATAGAAAAAGTTACAGTCTGTTAAAAAATATGTCATCATAGTGGGACTCCGCTAGACGGCACATATTCACAACGGGAGACCCCCACAACGCGTTTGTTCTTGCCGATGGAAAGGTAAACATCGGCGTAGTACGGCTGGATCTAGTTGGGACGTGGAGCTTCACGGAGGCCAAAAGTTCAGGACACTCAACCACACTGTGAAGTAACTTCCACATAAAACGTGAGCTCAACATATCCCTCCTGTCCGTCAGAGACTGTCTATTATGGCGACCTAGGAGTTGATTGTAGTCGTATCCCCTAGGAGGGTAGACACCATCGAGCCGATAAGATAGACATTTTAGAAAACGACGCTGAATACGTTCAATAGAGATCTGGTGAGTAACATAATAAGGCGACCAGATTACTGCGGCATATTCAATTGTGGAAAGGACGAAAGAATCATAAAGTTTACAAAGGGTGCTGTTATTAAAAAATTTCCCACAGCGCAGAATGAAACCCAAAGACTTGGAAGCAGAAAGACAAAGTTCTTTAATGTGACTTGTGAAAGTAAGTCGAGAGTCAAAATTGACACCAAAGTCTTTTATGGAGTTAACAGCGGGTAAATGTTCACCTGCCAAAACATAAGCTGGAATCGCAATATTGAGTTAACGAGAATATAGGTAACAACAACGCACTTACTACAGTTCAATTTTAGGCTGTTGACATCGCACTAATTAGCTAGTGTATGCAGGTTTTGCTGTAAAGCATACACGTTAGAGTTGTCAGAGATGGCGGAATAAAGCTTGAGATCGTCCGCATAAGCAAGAGCATGGCAGCCCAGAGACTCCAGTAGGTCATCAATAAAAAGAATAAACAGCAAGGGACCGAGGCTAGAGCCCTGAGGCACTCCAGACGTTGCAATATAGAGAGAGGGGAGTAACCATTGTACAATACATAATTCAATCTGGCGATCAGAAAGGAACTTAATAAATAAAGCAGCATAGGAGAACAACCAAACAATTCGAGCTTATGGAGAAGCAATCTATGGTCAACAGTATCAAACGCAGTAGAAAAATCAGTGTAGATAACATCAACCCTCCCACGAGCATCCAGAGTTTCACTGATAGATTGAGTAATACATAAAAGGTTGATTATAGTGGACCGGCCAGGCATCAAACCATGTTGACGCAGACACACTAAAGAGTTAGTGTTAGCAGAAATACATCTATAAATTATGTTTTCATAAATCTTAGCGAAGTTAGATAAAATTGCTATTGGACGATAGTTTTTGACAAAAGATTTATCACCCTTTTTAAAAATGGGAATAATTCTAGCTCTTTTCCAAATAGCGGGAAAAGTGGAAGTTGCAATAGATAAGTTAATTAAGATGGCTAAGGGTGCAGCCAATACAAATCTAGAGTCACGTACCAAAAAATTGGGAATAAGATCATCACCGCAAGTCAAGTTGTCAGGAAAAGAACTCATTATACTAATCAAATCCTCTTCAGAGGTAGTGCGTAACGAGAATGATAGCCGATTGGAGAAAGTATTAGTAAAAACAGTTGACACAGAAGTGTGTAAGTGTTAGAAAAGTGTTGAGCGAAGGCCTCAACTATATTCTGAGGAGACTCAAGCAGAAAGTCATTATGATGCACTTTGCCCGGCAGTGTAGATTCACCCTTCTTAGAACGGATGAATTTAAAAAGTTCTCTAGGGTTGGACTGAATGGGGTCTTCTGCTCTGTACATAAAAGATTTATAGGCCCAAGATATCTGTTCTTTGCAAAGTGCGCGCATTCGTCTGAATTCATCCAAGAAGAAAACGTTCTTAGATGCTTTCCATTTTTGTCTGTAATGCCCCTTAAGTTTCAAATTTGAATTCAATTCAAAAGAAAACCATGGTGGATAATCTGAAAACGAGTATGAGCCGGAGATTTGAGGTACGGAACAATTAATGACTTCATACAGAGTTGTATAAAAAGCATGGAGAGCAAGATTAATATCTCTATAATTAGATAAAAAGGTCCAGTCAATACATTGCAGATCGCGATATAAGGTATTAAAATCTGCTTTTCGAGAACAGTAACGTAGGTTATTGGCTGAAGGAAAGTTATGAAGACCAGTCGATCGAGAGTATTTTAGACCAATACTGAGGGTAGGATGGTGAATATCTTCAGGAACCAAAGAGAACTCGTCATGCTCAATAGACAAGAAGCCGGGTAAGTTTGAAAGAACTAGATCCAACAGTTTGTGGTTAGAGTTCAAAACATTATTAAATTGTTTGAAATCAAGCAAATTGCAAAAATTATTCAACCGACAGACTTTCCTGCAGGTAGTTGACGGATTAACAAATTCAGGAAGATTAAAGTCACCAACAAACAAAATAGGTTTGTCCAATAAAAATATTACAAGATTGTCAAAGAAAAGCTCCAGATCGGTGACAGAAATATCCGGGAGTATATAGACTGTGCTAATAAAGAAGGTAAATTTATGAATTAGGCATTTGCAAATGATAAGATCAATAAGGAGAATTGCAGCAGTAACAGACGTGGTGTCAAGTATTGCAAACTCAATTTTATTTGCAATGCCTATGAGAACGCTACCACCCAAGCTACGATTAACAACATTCGAGTTACGGTCACTTCGTACAACACAATAAGAGTTGGGAAAAAGTTCATGACTGTGAATTGACGCATTCAACCAAGATTCCGTAACAATAACAATATCATGGCTCTAGTTACAAACATTTGAATAGAATAAATGAGTTTTGGAACGTAGACCGCGAGTATTTTGATAGTAAATATTCAAAACATCAGAACAACTGTCGGGAACAATTAGTTTAAAGAAACAATACTCGGAATGCCGTTCTTATAGGTTAGCTTTAAATTTGTTTCGCCATTAGAAAGCCGCTTGTTTAACTCTGCCTTCATCTCATTGTGGAGCTTCATCTGCGAAGGTGTGCGATCGCGAGAGAGATAGACGCTTCTCCACTGAGGAGAGGATTTTGGTTTTTTGAATTCCGAGGAACAGCCAGGACAGCTGGTTCCGACGGTAGACCCAGTTTTATTGGACGGCGGCGATTAAATTTGGTTTTGCCGAATTCCCCAATCTGATCGGATGCAAGTCGGGTACTGCTACATCAAAAAAGACATCAAGTTGGTAATAACCGGAATGTCCTGTTCAATTTGTTCGCGATTCGAGATGCACTCAGATTCTTCAATTCCAAATATAATAATTTTAAGTTTTCTCTTCTCCCGATCAGAAACCTCCTGAATAATTTTTTCCGTGTTAAGTAACGAGGTTATATATATATATATATATATATATATATATATAATATATAGATGAAACGAAGGTTATATATATATATATAATATATAGGTGAAACGAAGGTTATTGGAGAGTTCAGCAATCATACATATATATATATATATATATATATATATATGTAAAATATTTTTTTCTTAAAGTACTTTCGTCAGGTACAGTATTGTGTATAGTAGAAAATGCAGACAAGAAAATGATTTTGAAATTAAAGGAAAATTTTTATTAACATAATTTTAGTCAGTAATCCAAAGCAAGTTTTTGAATCAGTTGTATGGCAGACTATAATTTGCAAAATGAACATATAATTTGAATTAAATGAATAAAATAATTTTGTTTTGTAAAATTATCAACAATTTTACCGCACGCTTTGCAGAATACTTTTTCTTCGCTCAATAGTAATTATGGAATGGTCTTGATCCAGGAGGCTATTAAATCGCTTTTTATTTTTGGCATTTTTGGATAACAGTCGGTAACATTTCACTTTATTGTGTGTTTGTTTGACGAAAATTTTTAAACGATAAATGCTGAAACGTATACACCCCTTACCTAATTATTTTTAAACAATCAGAACTCTCCTTTATTCGTTTAATTTCCGATTTTTATTCTTAGAAACCGTAATAAAATAATCTTTACTTTTCGGTATTGAACATGATATTTTGTTTAAAAGTTTTAAAGCAATTAACAATTTCTTATAAACATGTAGAAACACAAATTTCCTAGAAAAAGCATTAATCCCTATTCAAGTAATATTTATTTTACTATATTTAACGAAACATCGGTAATCGTACAATCCAAATTTCCAAAAAATCGTCTACTATGTTTTTATAAAAATAACGCGATTTTTAAACGGAAAAATATGTCGAATAATTTCAAATATGTTAAAATATTCGACATATGTGGAAAAAGGCCAAAATATTCTAAATATGTAAAATTAAATTAGTGCTAAACGCTTTTATTTAATTCGTGTAGATCTTAAAGGTTCGACAAGTGAGTTATCATTAAGTAATGTGACTGACGCTGTCCCTCCATCGCTTCTCCCTACCTACATACGTGCGAGGCAAGTCAGTAAAATTCGGAGAAGGGAAAGCGTCGGTCTGATTTACACTACTTATCATGCATTTGCTTGTCGAACCTGTTATAAGCAGATGGTGCCATTATGAATTAAGTATATTTGATTTGGATGTAACATTGATAACGCTGCACAGTGGTCTGAAACGCCCAAAAAGCTGGTCAAAACTCGAGAAAGGTTCGGATTTGAATGAAAATTTGTACAATCTGGTTTTCGAAGTCGGTGATTTCAAATATGTGATCAAAATTCCCATTTTGAGAATGACCGATTAAAAATGGCCGAAAGTAAGAACAATTAACAGATTGAAATAAACATTCATATAATATGTTTTTTTGGGTTGCTGATTTCAAATTTGAGGCCAAAATTCCAATTTTCAATATGGGGAATAAAAACGGCCGAAAGTGAGAACAATCAACTGATTGGAATGCAAATTCGTATAATACGAGTTTCATGTCGCTAATCTCAAATCTGATATCAGAATCAGGCTTCTGAAATAAAACACATTCGTCCATTCGAAGAAAATTGGAAATATTCATGTCCAGCGCTTCATGAGCACAATTATACAAATTTGTACGAATCTGTGTCAGAGTCTGATTCACAAGATTCGTTACAATTTTTAAAAGAACTTATATTTGCAGGAGCTATCGAAGGCAATAAAAGTTGAATGGCTTCTCCCGATAAATGTTTATTTTTCCAAGAATAGCAAAAAGTAGCAGCTATTTCTTACATTTTTCTATTCAAAATACCTCCACCTTTATTCTCAAATTGCGAACTACACGGAGCCACGCGGAAACATAACTTTTGAGATGTTTTTTGATAAACTTTTGTTCCAAGAGAAATATCTGACAGCAAGACTTTCGAGCTTATTTGCAACATATTCCATGCATTAATGACGAACAAACTGAAGTGAAAACTTATCATACAAACATCCAGGAATATCCTCCATATGGAAACAATAAGAACAAACACTTGAACTAAAAGTTGACATCACATTTGCGGAGAGAATTTTTTACATTTGAACACGTCTGGCGCAAACTCGTGACAGGCCTTTCTTCTTTTTCTTCTTTCAAGTGCTACCAATCGTCGCGTAGCTACAACAGTGTCTTGTCCTTTCAGCATTCTGTGAGGAAATACCTCCTTTATCAAATCCTGTATTAGAAATCAGGCAGTGGACACATTTACTTTTTGACTTTTGACCAGCTTTTTAGGCGTTTCAGACCACTGTGCGCTGGAACATGTTCTGCTTTGAAAAAATGTGTGTTTGCTCTGTGGGACTGCCTAAAAATTGTTCCCATTAGGCTTTACTTGTCTAAAGTTGACATTTTTATTGTTGGGCTTGATTGTAGCAGATTCAATGGAGATATTTAACACTCACGTTGCCCAATTGTTAGTTTATGCACCGTATTTAATAATTATTAAGTATAGTTTCGGCATATTTGGACATTATTGAACTAAGACAAATTGCGTTTGATCAGATATATGTACGTAAATACGAAATCGGAAAGGTATGATTTTAAAGACCCGGGAGTACATACGATTTATTTGCTCATCTATTGTACCTTGTACTTAGAATTACCTAGTGCTTTTTAGATTTGTAGTGACTCTAACAGATCTAGGTTTAAACCTTCTCGGCGTTTATGTAGGATTAGCTATTGTTGTCCTTGAGAATCATTAAGTGATTAAATCGATGTGTAACACTTAAAAATGCAACAAACAGCTTCAATAAGATGTGGTGTATTTGTACCTATCTGTTTGCAGAAAACTTGGTTTAAAACAGTATTAATAGTATGGTCAGCTATGCAATTGCATTGCCCTTTAAATCGGCTAGCTGGTAACAAATTATTTCAGACAAAATTTAGCTAAACATTTTGAAGCTGGTTGTACGGTCCTGATAATTATCCTAAACAAACAAAATAAATATCATCATTCGCCCAGTGGCCTTAACTCTGAATTGCTAACATTATACGTAGTCTTTACAAACCGCTAACTAATAACAAACTAACAAGGAATTGACGTTGTTTGAGTTTATAACAAACAGGAACAAACTGCATTATATGTACTCTTGAATATCATACATTCCTCAAGGCGTAATAAATTTCTTTCTAGTATTTCCTCAAACCAAACCGTTGATGGTATGTTGTTGTATTGTATTATCTCCAGACCTCTTCTACCATCGGCACAGAGATAATTAAATTCCTTCATTCTTCCCGTTTTCTGATTTTCCGATTAAGTTCAAGTTCGCTTTAGTCCTTTTTCTAATACATCTACTACTGCTGCATTCCATTTTTCCTGTACCTTCTCCTTCTTTGTACTTCCGTCTAGGCGCGGCTCCTCCATTAATGCTGCTGAGCTGCAGAACCACCAGAATAAATCTTCAACTTATGCATTAAGAATTAAATATTAACATTTAACATTTACTGAGTATTTCACTAAAGATATTAAACTTCCATAATTTCATCGTGCGTAACTGGTATTTTAATAATTATTTGCTTCTACGAAAGATGCCATAGCTGTACGATCATACTATCGCAAGCGCAACGCACTCATAATTCCCGAGAAAGTTGTCTCTGCAGCGCAGCTCTTTGCAATACAGATAAATTAATACGCGAAGTAAATCGAGGCTGGTCGACGGTCTTTGGTTCACGGGCGCGAGAACGTCGGGATGAGCTGCATATTTGCCTAGCAGTGGTCAGTGGGAGTCGGTCGATATTAATGTACGCATTGCGGGCGTTTAAAATTGCAATTACGTGTAAACGTGATGTAAAAATGGATATTGTTTTCAAACTCAGCGAAACTAAGTTTCAAAACCTTAACTATCAACAACAACTGGTACTAAAAGAGCGTGGACGTCCTCTTTCTGTACTCAATATTTAAGCGAAAAAGTGAAAAAGATGGAAAAAGCTGTGCGCATATCAGCAATCAAATCAAATTTGCATTATTTGGGAAAGTGAATATTCAAGCTCAACTTGATTCTGCTTATTGGATAAATATACAAAAGAACACCGAGGAAGTAACGAACAATAGGTATGTGTTATCAAAATTTATTGACTGGATAAAATTTTGTGGGGTTTTCGAGCTAGTCTTAAGAGGACATGATGAAAGTGAATCATCCGAAAATTTTGGTATTTTTCGGGGTTTGGTAAATTTTACGTCAGAACGTGATAAAACACTTAGTGAACATCTTAAAAATTGAACGGTTTTCAAAGGGACCTCAAAAATGATACAAAATGAGATTTCAATTTGGATGCTAGAAGTGTTTCTAGAGGAATTCTTTGCGAAATAAATAAAGCCCCGTTTTTAGCAGTGATGACTGATGAATGGTAGAATTGTAGAAACGTTCTGAACTTTTTTTGCTTCCCGAAAATCATAATGCTGTGTCATTAGCTAAGAATATTTTTAATGTTATTGCCCCTATTTTAAGAAATGATAAAAGAGCTCATTGCTGAAAGCTATGACGGGGTAGCTGTATTGAGTGGAATACATGGCGGAGTTCAGGCAGTAATTAAAGAAAAATACGAAAATGCACATTTCGTACACTGCTATGGTCATCAATTAAATTTGGTGATGCCACGAACATGTTCAATTAAGTCTCAGGTACGTGTTTTGTTTTTGAAAATTTACATGATATACCCGGATTTTTAGTCATTCGCCGCAAAGATTCGTGGTTCTGAAGCAATAGGAAAAAATGTACTCCGTTCTGTACCTACGCGTTGGAATTTCAATATTCGAACGGTTATGGGATTTACGAATACAGATATTCTATTATAAAATATATGAAATATCTGGAAGAAGATTCAAATGCAGTGACGTGCAAAGAAGCAAGAGGTATTCGACGTATTCTGGAAGATCCAAATTTTACTTTTTGACTGACTATTTTTTTTATTATATTATACCATATGTTGAAGTTTTATATAACCAACTGCAAAAAAGTACACGAATCCAATAAATGCACAAAACGTGATAAATAATTTTGAGAAAAGCATTAATAATCCTATCATACAGCAAGCTTCAAATCTTAGTACAGTTTCCTGTGATGCAAAAAGGAAACGTTTAAATAATAGCAAAGAAGACCACCGTATTGTATGTATAGAAGTTTGTGATGTTATTATAAATAATGCAAAAGAACGTTGTGCTTTTACAAGCCACTTTGTTGCCGCATCGCTCTTGAATTCAGACAATTTCGAAAATTATAACCATTCATTTCCTGAATATAACCTGGACTTAACATGTGCAGCTTATACTTTTTAAAAAAACAACGTCTGCGAACAGAGCTGTCAGTTTTGTATTAAAATTTTCAGTGCAGGACGGGAAATTATATATATCATGGATACGGAGGAATACAGCTCAGAAGATAAGAAGAGAAAAGGAAAAAGAGAAGAGGATGAAAAGAACAGCGAATATATTTTCAAGAAAAGTAAAAAAATAATAAGACCGCCTATGACGTCCCAGAAAAAGCTGGAAGAAAACATTGGAGTAATGATGAAGATGATTGGGGAAATCGGAGCGAAGATGAACAATTTATCAATAGAAATAAAAGAGATGCGGGAAGAACAGAGAGAATATAGAAAAGAAATGTCAGAGTTAAGAAAAGAAAATGTGGAACTCAAAAAGGAAAATAAATTCATTCATGGGGTAGTAATGGAGATGGAAGACAGATTAGAACGAGTAGAGAATGAGAAAAGACGGAATAATATAGTGATTCAGGGTCGAAAAATAGATACAGAAGATAGGGAAAACTAAAAAACACAATGTAAAATCTCATAGAGAAAGAGTTACAGATAAGAGTACAGATAAAACAAGCCATAAAACTAGGTGAAAAAACCTGTCTAGTTCAATTAGACAGGGCAAAGGATAAGGTAGAGATAATGAAAAACAAGAAGAAACTAAGAACAAAAATAGGAGAAAGGATTTTTATTAACGATGATCTATCTAAACGGGATAGGAAGATACAGGAACAAATTAGATTCAGAGCTAAAACCGAGAGGGAAAACGGAAAACAAACAAAAATTGGGTTCCGGAAATTGTACATCGGAAATGAAGAATGGAAATGGGACAGGGAGAAGGATAACTTGATACAGACACAGAGATCAAAAAACTAGAAGACGTAAACGAGCAAGGAAAAGGGAAGGCGTACCTGGCAATGAAAACGGATACGGAACAAAACACGAACGCGACTGGGCAAAATGGAAATAAGCAAACGCAAAAAGATAAAGAAATAATAAAACTGGGTACATGGCATATATGGAAATGAGTATATATGGAAAAGAGGTGAAAATAGTAGAGGAAATGAAAAGATACAAAATTGATATATTGGGAATTATTGAAACCAAGAAGGTGGGAGAGGGGAAATAAGACACTTGATAGCAACTATAAGATGTACTTTTCTGGAGTGAAGATAGGAGAAAGAGCAAAGGAGGGGGTGGGGATTATAGTTAGTGAAAGGATGAGTCATAAGGTCATAAAGATCCAGCCGATAAATCCTAGACTAATTGCAATAAGCTTAAAATTGGAAGAGGTGGAGGAATTGTATAAAACTCTGCAAAGGATATTGGATGAGTTGCGGGAAGATAGTATGAAGGTAATTATTATGGGTGACTGGAATAGTAGAGTGGGCAATGATACAAATAAGGGACTGGGTTGATTTGGAGCATTTGGAGAAGAAAAGTTAAACAGAAATGATTGGAAAATGATTGATTTTTGGATACGTAATGATCTCGTAATATGGAACGGTTTCTGGGGCCAACCACTGGAAGAGAGACACACCTTTGTCGCGGAGGAGAGAAACGCGAGGAGTATAGTAGACTACATAGTCTACACCCAGAGTATGAAAACCAATATACGAAACATAAAGACACAAAAAGAAGCTGAAATGCGAACTCAACATAGATTGCTAACGGCAGACCTCCAAGAACAAATTAACAGAGAACAACAAATAGCCGAGTATCATAAAATAGCAATCACCAAATTAAGAAACGAGAAGAAAAGAGCAGAATACCAACAGAAAACGAACGATTTACTAGAGAGAAATGACAAGGAAGGAATGACACTGGAAGAGACGTTGAGAATTTTCATGGAAACTATTTATCATTCTGCAATAGAAGTATGTGGTCAATTTAGACACAGGGAAAAACAGAAAAGAACAAGATGGTGGATTAAGGAAATACAAAAGGAAGTCAAAAAGAAAAAAGATGCGTGGAGAAAATACATTTTAACAAAGGAACAGCAATACAAAGAACAATATGTTAAAATAAGAAACGCAGTTAAGAAGAGAATAAAATGAGCGAAGAAGAAAAGCTGGGAATATTCTGGAAATGATATAAATAAGGAATATAAAACAAATAATAGGAAATTTTGGAACCTAATAAGATCAATGAATGGAAAGAAAAAGAAAGAAATAAAACCAAGTAGGCATACCATGAGTGAATTAAAAACAAAAACAGAAGATATACTTGAAATATGGAAAAAATTCTTCACGAAAAAAATTTACAGACGTAGATCATACAGATATATTGCCAGAAGTAGGAACACGGAATGAACATAACGAAGAACTTGAAGAGATAGATATGGAAGAAGTAGAAAAAGCCCTGAATAGAATAAAAACATAAAAAGCCTGGGGTGCGGATAATATAGAACCGGAAATGGTAAAATGGCTCGGACAGGTGGGAAAGGAGTGGATCCTTGATATCTGTTGTAAGGCATGGCGAACGGACACAATTCCTGCGGATTGGGAAAACAACCTCATCACTCCCATATATAAGAAAGGCGATCCAAGTTAGTGCGAAAACTATAGGGCAATATGCCTATCGACAGTATGTTTTAAGGTCTATACCAAAATAATAGCGGAACGACTTACACATTTAATAGGAGACAAACACATCATTAAAAACATCATAGAACGTAAAATTGAGACATTTCATAGACTTGCGAGCAGCCTTCGATACAGTAGATAGAGGGAGTATAGATATCTGTCTAGAGAAACTAGAGGTTCCAAGAAAAATGCACCAAGTAATCAATAGACTATACTGTCAGGTTAGGGGGATAGTACAAGTGAATGGAAAAAGGTCAGCAGATTTTGAAATGCAAGTGGGAATAAAACAAGGAGACAGCTTAAGTCCATTAATATTTATTATAGTAACGGACAGAATCCTGCAAAATACGAGGAAACGCACCGAAACTGTGAAGACACTGATAGGATATAACAGACTGGAACCTGTAGCTGTGGATGCATTACTCTACGCCGATGATCTGGCAGTAATAGCTGACAGTTATGTGAAAATGGAAAAACTAACAAAAATATGGACAGAAGAAATAGAAAAGATGAAGATGGAAATAAACGCAGAAAACTAATGGTGATAAATAATAAAGAGCCAACCAGTAATCTAATAATTAAAATAAACGATAAACAAGAAGAAATTGTCGACGCATACGAATATTTAGGTACCATTATATCGAAGGATGGAAAAATTGATCTAGACATAGCAAAAAGAGGACGGAAAGCCACAAACATATACTACGCACTGAATCAAACTATCTTTGGAAAAAAGAAATACAATGCAGTAGTAGCCGCACAATAATGTACGCAAGTGAGTCCTGAACAATACAGCAAAAACACGAAAGCAAAATAACAGCTATGGAAATGAAATTTTTGAGAAAGAACGTGGGGAAACAAAAATGGACAGAATAGAAAACGAACAGATAGGGAATATGATAAATCAAGAAGATATACTAAAAAGAATTGAAAAATGTCAACTGAATTGCAACGGCCACATAATTAGAATGGAACAAAGGGGTTTAACAAAGAAAATAATAGAAGCCAAAAACAACAGGAGAAGAGAAAAGGGAAGACCAAGGAAAAATGGATTGATAGAGTAAACGAATTAGGACGAAAGCGAGGGAAGACCATAGAAGAAATAAGGAAAATGAGTACATCACACGTACATGAGTACAGTACATCCAGAAAGAATCCGACGCTGAAAGGCATAAGGATTGACGAGAAGAAGAAAGAGGAGAAGATATGGCAGCTGTGGTTCGCCAAATAGTTCGCCAGTAGCTGAAGATTCGATCGATAGAACCACATTTGTGATGCCGGATGGGCATTTTGGCAAACTCTCCTGCAGTATTTCAGCGAGCTATTTACAAAGCTTTGGATAATTTAAAAGACACCGACACCTTGGTGTATCTGGCCGATATAATTATCGCATCTAAAACCATTCAAGAAGGTTTAGAGAAATTTGATTGGGTACTGGCTTCACTTACTTCTGCAGGCTTTACTTTGAACATAAAGAAATGTAAGTTTCTTTAAAGTCAAATTCTCTATCTTGGACACAAAATTTATCACGATGGTATAAGGCCGGATAAAGGAAAATTGGAAGCCTTATTGAATGTACCCAATCCCAGAAACATAAAACAGGTCCGTCAGGGGTTAGCGGGTTACTTTCGCAAATATGTACCTGAATTTTCTACGCGCACAGCTTGTATAACAAATTTAACCAAAAAGGACTAGATTTCGTATGGAGAACTGAATAAGAAATTGCCAACAATTATGTAGTCACGTTTCTAAGCTAACAGCCCCTTTTAACAATTTTCGAACTGAGCTTCATACGGATGCGAGTTCCCTGGGGTTCGGGACTATTCTCTTTCAAAAATGAAACTGAGAGTTAATTCTTATTTTTCGCAACGAGGTACTAAACAAGAAAATAAGTACCATTCTTATGAACTATAATCCCTAGCTGTTTATTATGCAGTGCAGCACTACCGCATTTATTAACTAGGAATAAATTTTAAACTTATCACGGACTGAAATTCGTTAAAATTAACCCAAAATAAAAAGGATTTACTGCTCAGAGTTGCAAGATGGTGGCTTTACCTACAAAGTTATAATTTCAGCATCGAATATCGCAAAAGAAAATACATTCCACACGTGGATTACTTCAGCAGGAATCCACCACAATCTCCTGAAGCACTCGACCACACAGCTCCCGTGAACGTTCTTACAACCGATAATTGGCTTAAAATAAATCGAGAGCGCCACCCCGACACCTGTGAGATTAAGTCAAAATGACTTAATGGGGAATTAACCCACGACTACTTTTGTCAAGATGACATTTTATTTAGAAAAATTAATTCTGACCAAAATCCCCCAATCTACAGAGCCTTTGTATCAAAGGGAAGTAGACTCGATTTGTTAAAAATTTTCCATGATGAACAGTTGTACGTTGGGCCAAACAAAATTTTTGCAAAAATATACCTTTAAAAACTCTTTCTGGCCCTGAAACGTGTGAAAAACTAGAAATTTATTAAAATATATTTGGAACTACTAAAAGATTAATATGTGATAGAAGAACTAATTTCACTGATCAACGAGTAAAGCAGTTACTTTCAAGATTACATATTACTCAATATCTTACTGCCAAAAGTGCTCCGCGTGGAAATGTTCAAGTGGAGAGATACGTATCAAACGAGGCAACAAGTAAACCCTGGCAGAACACTTTTTCATCGTGCGAGAACGACCACGAATTTTATTTTTTACTTTTTATTTACTTGTTGCCTCGTTTATATTTTTGACACCTTTAATGTTTAAATAATTTTATCTTTTGGCATCCGTTTCGCACGTGCTGCATCATGAGATTTAAGAATTGCTTTTTAATGTAATTATTTATTCCAAATGTTTTGCATGGAGCTTTCGAATTGTTCACTTTTTCTAACCCTAATGAAGCATACTATTAGATGCGAAATATCGGTATAAAAATAAATTTGAACATACTACTATTGAATGTATGATTGCTGAACTCCCTAACTAACTAAGTTATTGTAAGTGTGTGGGGATGTGGTATATGACTGAAAGAGGAATGGAGCGGAACGATGACAGCCTATAAAAATAACAAAACACCAAACATTCATTTTTTGAATTCATTGTACTTTTATTATCTTAACTAATAAATTTCAAATTATACCTCTATCACAAATTATGACAATTAAAAAAACATCAAACTGGATGGTTTACCCGCGCGAGAACATGCCAGGTATAATTGTCCGGGTGAAAAACACGATGTGCCCAAATCTAAGCCACAACCAGACATCGTTTGGCCTTGAGACTTATTGATTGTCATTGCGAATGCCAATCTAATTGGAAATTGAACCCATTTGAATTTAATTGGCACATCTGTGGGAATAATAGAGATTCGTGGTAGTAATATATCTTCTCCTCGGAACGTGCCATTCATTGGTGAGTTCAAATTACGAAGGAAAATAACCGGAGATCCAACCAAAATTATTAAAGTACTAATATCGCTATTAGAAAATAGGGGTTGGTGGTAGAAGGTGAAAATGTAGGTTTGTATGTATTTTTTAAGGCCGAATCATAAAAAAATTAAAATACAAAATTTTGTCCAAAAATAAAAAAATATTGGGTGTGGACCACCCTTATCACTTAGGGGTATGAAAAATAGTTTAGTAATAGTCCTATTCTCACAAGGAAAGGTTCCCAACCCGCACACACCGATTTGAATGAAATTTGGTAATTATGTAGAGCTAATAAGACTATATATGTATGTTTCTGCGATTAAAGCCATCGAAGGGGTGAAAAGCGCCCCTGAAAATTGGACTGTTTTTCGTTTATTGCCAATTATTCTGGAATTGTTTCAAGAAAATGATATCGAAACATATGAGCATATAGCGCTTCAAGAGGGCTATTGAAGCATGTCTGAATGGGTAACCCTTATTCTTAAAAATATTACCCCTCCCACCTCCAACGATTTGCGGAAACACCGATTTCGAACAAATTTGGTAATTATATAGAGGTGACTGAACTATGTAAAAGGCCTGTTTCTGTTTCTGCCAGTAAGGTCTATGAAGGGGTGAAAGACTCCCCAAGAATGGTACCGTTTTTGCCAATTACTCTGCAATTGTTGCACGAAGAAAATAGTCAAACACCTGAATACCTTGAAAAATGTTTAAACTGGTAACCCTTATTTCTAAAAATATTACCCCCTCCCACCCTCAACAATTTGCGGAAACACCAATTTCGATGAAACTTGGTGATTATGTAAGGCTGATTGAAGTATGTAAGAGGCCAGTTTCTGTTTCTGCCACCTTCACGAGAAAACTTAAGAGATGTTATACAAAAGGAATTGGAAGAAACTTGTACCAGCGATGATGTAGGTGTCTTCACTGATATTGAATACAAAAAGAAAGCAGTGGAATTCTGGAGAAGCGCGAAATAAGCATTAATAAAGTTAGCAACAGTTCAACAAAAATTTAGAAAAGTTAAGTCTCTACGACAACTATATAGATGGGAGCAGTCATTGCAGGAGGGTGGCACAAAACGTGAAAAGTTAATGCAAATTTTTCAACATACACTTCAACGGTTTACTGGCAGTTTGGATGCAAATCTCATCGTTCATAATATGGATATAAGAAGTTGGGCTCTATAGGCTAATGCAAAAATTGACCTTGAAAATTTTAGAGCCTCAAGAAAATGGATACTGCACTTTAAATAAGCACATGGGATCGTATCACGGAAAATTACAAAGTTTGTTAGCCGTTCATACAGAGTGGACAGCAATGTGGTACAAGCTACGGCAGCCAGTTTTATCGAGTTTGTTAAACGTACACTTGCCTTGGTAGGAACGAAGAAAATTGAATGTATTGTACAGTCAGTTTCGGCTACAACCCACAGTTACCCAGTACTACCACTGATATCAGCGGCAAGTAAACTAGCATCTCCCTTGTTTATTGTTTTAAAGGAAGCAGAAGGGCAGTTTGGGCCCAGAGTAGAGGAGAGCTTATTCCAGGTAAGATCTCTTCGCTTTTGATATTTTGCAAACCATTGTAAATGCGAAGAGCGCAATCAATTGATACAAATTCTATATTTTTAGGCATCAAACGTGAAAGTTGAAGCTTCTACTTCAGGAAAATTAACTACGAATCTCTTTACTCATTGGTTTACAACCATATATTTGCAAAATACTGGTGCACGAAGTCCTCTGTTATTAGATTCCTGGACCGGACATTGCCCGGCTTCTCTGAAAACATATGTACCTGCTCACAAAGAAGTCGAAATACTTACTACCCTAAAAGACGACAGGTATACTTCAGCCCTTAGATGTGTATGGGTTTTGAATATAGAAAGCGTTTGTTAGAAAATTTTGAGATTTAATAATCCTCGAAAATTATAACGTGGATTTGCACCAACGCAATCACGTGATTAAAATGCAATCCCTAATTCACAATCAACTGTCTGCACTGAAGTATCAGAATTTATTTGCGTATGCTTGGTACTAAAGTGGATATCTGCATAGTCGACGTTGCGAACATCCAGTGCAATTTGCCTTCACTGCTGACGATACTGCCTTTTCCCCTGTGTGCTCCATATGCACATATATTAGATGTGCAAGGTGTAATCAATATTTATGTTTCCAACATTTTTACGAAGACTATCGTTTTCATCAAGAATGACACTAAATATGTATATACCATGAGTCGTGATATAGCACTCGAGACGAACGCACGTGCTTTGTATTCGCTCCGTACACACACAATTCTTTATTCAAATTCCTTTAGTAGATTCTTTCCTACCGTCAGAACACTCCTGTATTTTCACTGATAGGGGTCGGCCTCCGACGGGCTGACTTGGGTCGTCCTCCTTTCGCGGTGTTAATCACCTAGTGACGATTGCGCCATTTTGAAATTTCGCTAAGAGATAAAGCAGGTTAGTGACAGCTTATTAAAGTCTTTCTGGTGTAGAGGTTTTCCGGTGTCGGTGGCACAGAGGTGACACCCACGCCGACGCGCGCAAGCCCGGAGCTGGATCTGATGCAATCCTCTACGGAAAAAATAATCGAACTCATTAAAGTACTTCAGTTCGTCCTGGAGAAGCGTTCCATAACGCAGTCTGTCAGTCGGGATATTCGAGGAGAAATGTATGAGGCCGGAGGCCACCTCATTCCTTTTGGAGGAACCCGTGCCGAGAGCGGCCTATCACCAGCATCTATATCGATGGACAGCGAGTCGACACTGAGTGCTGTGGTGGCCCCTTCTCATGGTGGCACGAAGCGGAGATTTCATTCTCCGGAGCCTGGGACTACTATTGCCCTTAAGCATTCCGATGGATTTGAAACCGTTAAGCGCAAAAAGACGGGCCCAACGCGAATACGGCGAGTAAGAAATCGGCGACATCCACGAATCTCGATCGTATTGAGACGGTCGCGGAGGTGGCATCTTCCGCTCCTCGTCCCTTCGTGCCCCGATCAGCTCTGGCGACAAACGCCAAACACTCTAATCGTTCGGTGTTCTTCCCGGACTTCGCGACATCAAGCGAACTACTTCTTGTCCACCGCCAGCACCCGCAGACGAATCATCGAAGGACAAGATCCCGCCGATCATCTTGCGGGATGCGTCCAAGTGGGTGCCTGTCAGCGCGGAGATTAAGCGCGCTGGCCTAAATTTCGTGAAAGCGACAAATACAAGGGAGGGCATACGGTTCTTCCCAAGCACAGAAGCGGACTTTCGAGGAATGACGAGAATATTGATCAACGGGGAGCACCCGTTCCACACTTTTCAATTACCCAGTGAAAAGTTATTGCACATGGTCACCCGGGGCGTGCCTACGGGTGTCCCCATCGAGGAGGTCAGAGAGTCCCTTAAGGAGCAGGGCTTCATTCTCGATTCCTGTACCAGAATGAAGAAGATCCGAGGGAGGGAACCGATGCCGCTTGTCTTGATCAAAGTCACCAAGGACTAGAAGAGAGTGTTTGAGATCCGGAAGCTGGTCGACCTTGACGTCGCTGTCGAGCTACTTTGTTTAAGGCCTGGATTGGGCCAATGCTACAGGTGCCAGAAATATGGTCACGCACAATCTCGATGCATCGCTCCCGTCAAGTGCGTAGCATACAGTGGGGACTACTTCGCGAGGGAATGCGGTAAACCCAAGACAGTCGCGGCGACTTGTGCGAACTGCACGGGCGAACACCCGGCCAACTACCGGGGGTGCTCACTTTGCCCACGGGCGGGGGCTGTTCCGGTGCGACAGCCGGTGGAGTCCGGACCGTCAATCCCGAAGAGGAACGAAGCGATACCGAGGCGACTATACTCGCAGGTAGCGGCGCCCTCAGCGCCGCAGAAACAACCGCCCAAGCCGTCTGCTTCGGCGATTAAAACTCTCTCATCCAACCGGAGGAGGAATCGCGCCCCATTAGGGGTTGAGCCGAGTCGGGAGCCCGCGCAGGAGAAGACCACCACAGCTGCAGGTCCGGACGTTATTTCCGTTCTCTATATGCAGCAGGACTTGTTCCAGCAAATGGATAAAACAGCGCGTCTTTTACAGGCGCTGCTGCCTCCACGCGGCTCTTTTCCGAGACTAAAATGAGCGAAAACGTACCATCTACCTCCTCCGGTAAACTGCGAATCGTCTAATATATAATATAATAATTCAAGTTATCAAAATCATAGTTAAGTTCGGGGTTATGGGCTTCATTTGACATTTAGCCTAGTGTCGGGGTTCTATTTATACCTTTTCGACACCACGCCCACTACCTTTTAAGCATTTTTCCCCTGCGGGTGTTGTCTCATTAATTTAACTCCAGCCAGAGACAGTTAATGGGAGAAACAAATGTCACCAGAAATTACAATTTGTTAAATATTTTATAAAAGCTTGATTTAATGATTAAAAGAGTTTTGTTAACATTTTTTACACATTTCGACAACAAATATACATTACAAGAATTCACATAAATTTACTGGAAATAATCAAGGATACATCGACGTACGGTACAGGTTCCTATAACAGCAATATGTTTGGATGAACTGAAGTCAAGGTGAATTAAGGATTCGTTTAGGGGACAACGGAGAAAGACAGGGTTGTCGTCCTGGTTTCGAGAAGAAAAAGTTTTGTTTGGTGAACGACGAATAAATTGACAATTTCGAAAAGTCAATAAAGAAGTCTAAAATATATTTCCAAAAGAAAAGGTTTTAAGTAGAAGTATTAGTAAGAAAAAGAAGTATTACCATACAAAAGAAGAAAGAATTGATAATCTGATATCTACGAGGTAGACCGGAGCAATTTACTTTAAAAAACAAATTAACAAAATTCTCAGTACAATATGTATAGTCAGACCTGAGTAGAAATACTATTTTCAACATAAAATAGCAAATAAAATATTTCATTTCTAAGTAGTATTTTTGTAGCATTTTGTAGTAATGTAATTTTCAACTAATGTTTTTAGGCCTTGATATTATATAAAACCAAAACGCGTTTTGCGTAAAAGTTAAATTTTAACAAAAATTCTCGTAACTAAAGGTCCGTTCATATCTGAGGCGTGCCGCCGTTAAATAATCCTATCGATAACACAAACATGTTAAGATTTACGGTTCCACACGAATCACCCACAGAAAAAAGATGTTATAAGTAGTGTTGAATGTGTCGCACTTAACATTTCCAATACTCACGCATACGATCTGTGAGACCGATTTATATAGTATAGTATACGTATTTCATTTTGACGTGAGTATAGGAAGGTTAAATACATGGAATATATCTATTCATCCTTTTCTCAAGATTAGAGATTACGCATCACTACATATACGGTTTGTTAGATGGGCTGCATATCTCCAACGCCACCTCGATTCGCATTTAATTATTAACTTATTGTACATTTATATGCCTTTGATTTAGCGCTTTTTATACTTGCGTATACGGGCGGAATATTTCTTCTAAACATATTTTTTAACTTTATGTGCCATTGTACAATCGACTCAGAAAGTAATGTCGTAGTCTCGTTATAGTGAGGCTTGCCGATCTTTACCGAACTTATACCTGTAGCCAGATTGTGACTCTGTGAAAAGGAAATGGGATAGAGATAGCATTATGTAACTGGTGGTGTTGACGTAGAGCGAGATAATACGATTCAGATTTCGGTATCTATATAAACAGGCTATTGGTTAGGGGCATCGTAAAAATAGGAGGTACAAATTTCCTTCAAATTAGTTACCAATTGTAATGTGTTGTATTTGAAAACATTTTACAATACATTCTTTGATATCGTCAGTAATTTGAACTTTGTATAAAGACTTATTTATACATATAGTAAGTAGTGAAAATTAGGAATTAAGTATTAATAATTAAAAGTTCAACGCACGTGACTCTACAGTATCATTCATTTACACATTAGTATTAAGACTTAAGAATTAACAACTAACAAAAAGACACTGCGGCGTTATATCAATTGATTTCTATGAAGCTAACAATAAGTAAAATCGTAGACAAGTAAGTAAAAAGTCTTTGGTTAAACGGATACGACCCATTCTCAACTCAAACTTGATGCTTTCCGCGTCTCTTTTTATCGCAAATGGTAATAAAAGTAACAATTTAATTAATATTGAAAATTGGAAGGCGTCAATACCAACCGGAGTGCTCTTTAGAAAAAAGGGAGTGGTTATTGGGCTACTTGAAGCTGGTTTATCAGTAGGTGAAACTCCTCAAAGAGTGAATTTGTCAATAAGTGCCTCTAATAGTATCTGTTTTTTAGAAATTATTAACTTAACATCATTTTCAAAATTAAAAATAATTTATTAAAGCGTGAAACATTTTTAATGAGAACAGACAAGTTCAAGTTGGTATAATATCCATCATCATTTGTTGCATGAAATTCACCAAATTTTCTCAAACATTTTGTTCTCTAAACCCTTCCTATACACTAGAAGAGAGTGTCAACTGTGCCACAGTCCTTATTGTCATGCCGTAACTCTCTATGTCTTCCCAGTTTCTTACCATTGCGTCTATATTGGGTTTAAATCTGGGGATTTTGCCGGCAACTCCAAAACAATCATTTCGTTATGTTCATTAAGCCAGTCCCTTACAATTCCGGCGCGATGTATTGGAGAAGTGTCCTGAACAAGCGTTTTTCTTTCCATCTCTTCTGCCGGATAAATTGCTCTTACACTCGGAATCAGAATATTCTTTAATATGGAGGAGAAACTGGAATCAACACCCCTGCACCAGCATGTGAGATCCATCCCCAAAATCCAGTTGTAATTCTACCACTGTGGGTGTTGGGCTATACATTTTGGTGAGAACAATGTAGTTGTAATTGCTCTCGAATTCTTACAGAATTTGTAAACGGGGTTTCACGAACTATGACTGTAGTTTGATTATCTTCTCTTCGTGTTGTAACCTGCGGGCATCCAGAACGAGCTAGACTTTTCAAACTACCAACTCTATTTTCTCGAGCACGACGGAGCCATCGCTGAACTTGTCTCTCCTTATTTAAAAAAAAATGTTTCACGCTTTAGTAAATTATTTTTAATTTTGAAAGCGATGTTAAGTTAATAATTTCTAAAAAAACAGATACTATTAAAGTTACTTACTGACAAATTCACTCTTTGAGCAATTTCATTTAGCTGATAAAGCAGCTTCAAGTAGCCCAATAGTCATTCCCCTTTTTTCTAAAGAGCACTCCCGTTGGTCTTGACGCCTTCCACTTTTCAATATTAATTAAACTGTTGCCTTTATTACCATTTGTGATAAATAGAAACGCTGAAAGCATCAAGTTTGAGTTGAGATTGCGTCGTATACGTTTAACCAAAAACTTTCTACGATTTTACTTATTGTTAGTTTCATCGAAATCGATTGGTATCACGTCACAGTGTCTTCTTGTAAGTTGGTAATTTTTAATTCCTAATACTAATGTGCAAAAGAATGCTACTGTGGAGTTACGTGCATTGTACTTTTAATTCTTAATACTTAATTCTTAATTCTCGCTACTTACTACATATATAAATCAGTCTTTATACAAAATTCAAATTACTGACGATATCAAAGAATGTATTGTAAAATGTTTTCAAATACAACACATAATTGGTAAGTGTCTGATTTGAAGGAAATTTGTACCTCCTATTTTTACGATGCCCCTAAACAACAGTTTGTTTACGGTCTAGGACGTTTCTGCCGCGCCGGTTCATCGCCGCCAGTCCTTCGCCGGCCGTTTCATCGCTAGTTATAGTAAAAAAAAAATAAAAGATAGAGGACTTCCCTTTGAAAATAAGTAGTTTTTAATACTATACACTAGACCCGTCCTTATACATATGAAGAATGATTTTTTCGAATTTATATCACGGCAAGCGATAAAAATATTTTGTTTAGTGTCCAAGAAAAACAAAAAAGAATTGAGCACGATTGAACAATTTTTAGCCGTGCCTCAAGCCATTCATTGTTTTTATTATTAAAAATAAGACTAAAAATTATTAAAAATTATTTGAGAAATGAGCCTTAAACTAAAATATTTTAATTATAATTACATATTAATATTAACTTAATTTAATAACGAAGTTTTTATAAAAATGGGATAATTTATATTATATTTTTTGATCACTTGAAAGAGAAATTCTTCCTCTTATATATATATATATATATATATATATATATATATATATATATTGATTTTATCTACCCTTTCACGAACTCTTTCCATGTCTTCCTATCCTTTGCCAATCTGGTTGCCTCTTCCCTTTTGATACTTTTCTTTTCTAGGATTGCACTGATAGAGTCGTCCCACGTCTTCTTTGGTCTCCCTCTTCCTCTTTTCCTTGCCACTTAGCTTCGTATACCTCTTGCACTTGCGCTGTTTTATCCATTCTTTGAACGTGTCCTCACCATCCTAGTTGTCTTTCTTCTATGTATTCTTCATGCTCCAAATTTTCAAATTTTCCCTTATTTCTTCTTTACTTCTGACTTTGTCCCGCAGGATAACTCCGTACGTTAGTCTGAGATATTTCATTTCTATGGCACTTACTCTACTTCTGTGTCTATCATTCACTATCCACGTTTCACTTCCGAATATTAGTACTGGTCTGTAGATCGCCTTTTATACTTTCATCTTTGTACTTTGCTTTACGTTCTTTTTGTTTATTTGTGTTACTAATTTTATTATATATCTCTTCTTCTTGTTGTCCTGAGTCTTGTATGGGCACTCCCAAGTATTTATATATTTTAACTTGTTCTATTTAATTGTTGTCAACCTTGATATGCATTTTCACTTCGTCTACCGATATTGCCATCACTTTGGTTTTGTTTGTATACATTTTCATGCCATATCTTCTTAATACCTCATTCCACACAGATAGGTTTTCTTGTAGGTCTTCTTGTCGGTTTGCTAATATTGCAATATTGCTGTATCACTACTTGTTTCATGTTTCTATATCCAATGTTTGCAAGCCTCGTTTTTCTGATTACTTCTTTTATTATTTGATCCATTCTCTTCTTCTCTAACTCCTTGCTTAGTTATAAATTCTTTAGATATTTTGTTCTTAACTATCACTACATACCTTGTTTCTTTATATATACTTTGACATATTTTTATTAGTTTTTCGTTTCCTTCCATTTTTCTCAGCCCTTCCCATATTTTCCCTCGTGGCACTCTATCAAACGCTTTCTCCATATCCAAGTATACTATGTACATTGTTTTCCGCAGTTCCAGAGTTTTGTCTTGAGTGTGAATATGTGATTTTAAACACTTTACTTAACCTTTTTTCCACGATCTTCTCGTATATTTTGGTTGCAGTCCCAAGTAACGTGATTCCTCTGCACTCTGCTCTATTCCCAGCTTTATAAATTGGCACTATTTGTCTCACTTCCCATTCCATTGATATTTCTTCTTCCTTCCATACTCTGTTTAGTAGTACCTCAGCATTATCCTCCCTGCTCCCATGTTCTTGAGCATTTCTGATGTTATTTTATCTATTCCTGGTGCTTTTCCATTTTTTAGCACTTTGATTGCCTCTTCTACCTCCTGGTCTGTTATATCTTCTAGTTCGTTTTCCAGGTCTTTTTCCGTTCTGTTGCCTTCTTCTATGTCTGGTTCGTAGTCTTCATTTAGTAGTTATTCAAAGTATTCCTCCCATTTTCCATGTACGTTTTATGTTCTCCTTCCTCTTTTCTTGTTTCTGCTTCTCTTTCTATTTTCGTTACTAATAAGTAATGGTCACTCCATACCTCGTACCCTCTCTTAACTCAGGTATCTTTTATTTTGGCTCTGTTAATTCTTTCTGTTAGAATGTAATCTATTACTGACCTTTCTCCTCTGCTTATTTGTTCTCTTGTGTATTTATGTATTTCTTTATGTTTAAAAAGTGTGTTGGCTATGATGAGGTCCTGCTCTTCACAGTAATCAAGCATTTTTCCCGTTATTATTTTTGTGGGTTTTTCGATGTCGCTCCACGACCTGACAGTATTTGCTTTCCTTTTTACCAACCTTTGCATTGAAGTCTCTCAGTATATATAATTCTTCTTTCACTTTCTCTGTTACTTCTGTTAATTGCTACCAGAAAGCATTTTTTTCTCTTTGGTCTCATCTTCGTTTGGGCCTTACGCTCCAGTTATTGTTATCTTTCCTTCTTATTTGCTTTTTAATGTTACTTGTAGTATTCTTTCTTGCTTGCCATTCTTCTACTTCTAGTTCATGTTTACTGTGTATAATACATCCTGTTCCGGCTGCTGCTCTTTGGTCGTGTTTTACTCCACTGTAAATTAGCATGTGTTTACTTTGTGTAATTACTAGTACGTGTTCCTTTTCTTCAGTTTTCCTTTGTTTTCGTTTCCAAGCTATTTATTTGTCTTATGTTATTCATATTCATTGCTCTATTTCTCGTCGTAGTCTCTCTGCTTATATTAATCGTGTTTTGTGTTATCCGTGTTCTAACTGCAGTTCCTCCTTTGTGAGTTACAACCCTCCTATCCTTTTCATTGTTATGGTCGTCGTTGATTTTCCTTTCTTTTCCACGTTTTTCAGTTTTTTTGGCTTAGTGGTCGTAGTATTTCTTTTCTGCTCTTTCACTGTCTCTCCCTCGGAGTCCCATCTATATTCCTTCTCATCAATTATAATTTTTCGGTATCCTATCTTCACACTTTTTCCGTCCCTCCTCTTGTTTTCCGCTAATTGTTTCAGCTTCTTTTGAGTTTCGCGTTCTTCCTTTGTTAATTCGTTATTTACATACACTCTTCCTTGTATAATAGGTTTTTCAGTTTGTTTTTATTTTTCATAACAGCTTTCTTATCTTGTATATTTTCTAATTCAATTTTGTAAATCTTTTTCCCTATTTTTTCCCATCTTTGATCTTGGTTTTTGTATTCGTAAGTGTGCTCAATAAAGCTTTCCATTCCTATTTTCAGATCTAACTTATTTTCCAATGCGATTTCTACTCCCGATATCACAATATTGTTCTTTATGCAGTCCTTCGCCAGTTTACCCATTCTCCACTCCATATCTCTCATTTTCTCTTTAATTTTCCTGTTCTGCTCTTTCAGTGTTTCATTTTTTTTGTTAATTCCTTCAATTCTTGTTGGTATGATTTCTCATCCTGTTTCATTTCCCTTGCATAGGCATAGTTCACTAGTTCTCTAATTATATCTGTCAGAATATCCATCTTATCCGCTCTCTCGTCTTCTTTCTTCTTTTGAGGTGTCCTAGCCATTTTCTATTCTTCCCAAATATTCCGTCCAGCTCCTCTTCCTTCTTTCCTCTTTTCCTTTTGGACTCATCTGTGGTGTAATCACTATCTATGTCGTCTCCGCTGGTATCGAATTTGTCGACTGCACCTCGCATATTCTCTGCGCGCACGACAGTACACGTCGTTTTTGCTTTATCGTCTTGTCCGATAGTCCGTAGACACGACACACAGGTTTTTTGTGCTGATGGCACTCTAGGTCGACCGCACGTTTCAAATATTGCTTGTATAGTTATTTAGAACTTACGGTTCTAACTTACCTTACTTTATTCTTACTTTCAGACATTACCGTAATAGGCCTCATTTTACGAGTTATTTATTGCCGGGTGCTCGGTCACGTGCGTTCTCTTTCCGATTCGAAACTCAACTCTTATTATTATAATCTGTTCAAATTTGGGAACTTTGAACGTAGTCAAATCTTTCATTACAGTTCGATATATCGACTTGCAAAAGTTCTTTGGGAATTTCTAAGCGATCAAGGAACGCGTGTGTGTTTGAATTTACAAAATCACTTCAATCTTTTTGTGAATGTATTTCAAGGATATTTGTTGGATTAGCTATGATTTGCTTGTATTTTTCTTTATTTGCTTGAACATTAATTGCTTCAACCATTTTTTCTTAAAATCAACAACAAAAAGTGTACATATGATATAGTGATAGATACGTGCATTTTTATCGTTCTCATAATTTACTAAATTTCTACTTGTAATTTTCATAGTTAATTATTGTGTTTTGGATCGATGTATAGTGCATAATTTGCTCTTTCTATTTGTGTCATTTTTGTCAAGATTTGTCTGCAGCAAAAGCTATTATTTAACAGTGAGTTATCTCCTATTTTTATGTCTGCTGAGTTTTTCCGTGAGTTTCTTGTTTATAGCTTGTTCTTTTTACTTCACTGCATTTTTATTTCGAGTATTTATTTTGTTATACTTATTCTTGCGACAAGAATTGTGTCCTTTGATTATTATTCTCCTTATACACTTAACTTTTGGTATTCTTAATTTATAATGTTTGTTAAATGTAAATGCTGTAGTAAGGATTTCCAAGAAAGCGAGACCGTTGGTTGCTTTGTATGCAGGACTATATTCAGCTTGGCCTGTGCTGGTCTATCAGATAAGGATTCGAGAGTTTTAAGATCGAAGAAAAATATTAAGTGGACTTGTTCCACATGTTCAGTTGATATTGTCAGACAGATTCATAATCTCACCAATGTCATCGATTCCTTGCAGAAGGAGTTATCGCGTATGGCAAGTTTGGTTAGTGATGCATCTGTGGGAGCCACTAAGCAATACGGAATTGAGAATGTTGTAAACGAGGTAGAAGATCGGCGGCGTCGTAAGAAGAATATTGTAATTTATAACTTGGATGAGAGCGAGATTCCTGATGGTGATTCGGTGAAGCTTCGTAATTTGCTGAAGTTCCTTGACTTGGATGATGACATTAGATTGAGTGGTTTGAGGGCTTTCAGACTTGGATCTGTGAGAGCAGACAAGGGAATCAGACCTTTGAAGGTAGTGTTGGGCTCGACTGATGCTGTTACATCTGTATTACGTAAAAATAGCCGCTTAAAGGACTACCCAGTTAGAAAGAACATTTGCATATCCAGGGATCTGTCGCCTATGCAGGTGGAAATTAAGAAGAAAACCTTGGCTGAGTTCCGAGTGCAAAAGTCTGCAGGTGAAGATGTTAAGCTGCGGTATATTGGTGGTTTGCCAAGAATCGTAATTCAAAAAAAAAACGCTGCAACAGTGATTATGATATACTTATTTTAACGGAAACGTAGGCTAATGATAGTTTAGTTAATTCTGAATTATTTACTGATTATGTAATATTTAGGTCTGATAGGGAGAGTGGTCGTGGTGGTGGTATCCTAATCGCTATAGCATCTGCACTTTTGTGTCGTGCGGCTGATATTTATCCTGATGTGGACTTACTCCAATATAATATAGATGTGCTTTGCACTTCATTGATTATCAACAATAAGCCTATAAATAATATTATTACTTACATACATCCATCTACCCCAGCTTTTATGTACGATCATGTATTTCCTAGACTTGAGCTATTGGATTTGCTTGCACATGATTTTGGATTTGCGGATGGCTTTAATGTCCGTGATTTGGAGGAGGTTACTTTGTCTTTTTATTGTAAATATTATCCTGTCATTAGCAGCTGTTGCTGCTGTTGGATAATAAAGTATTATTATTATTATTATTATTATTATTATTAATATTAACATTAACATTAGGATCGAAGAATGAAAGACCGACTGCTTCTTCGGATAAATACAATAAGCGATTCATAACTTTTTGTAGCAAAGCAACAGATATACCTCGTTTAGTAGCAGTTATATTTTGAATTAATATTAAGTCATGATTTGGTGCATCCAAACCAAGCTTTTACATAAATACGAACTATGAAGAAACAGACACTACGTATGTCGTTCAGCTCTTGTTTTCTCATATTGAGTTGATCACAGAACAAATACATTTGAAGTGTATAAATTGCTTTTGACATCCGTCTAACATGAGAAGTTGCACCAGGTATTCGAGAGGTGTTAAACTTCGGCACCATACCTGCAAGAGAAATGATAACTAATTGTCATAATTCTTTGTAATCATGTCTACGATGAGTTTGCTTCAAATTATCAAGACAGTAATTGAAGATTACATCACGTTCTTCAGCAGTCAATACTTTAACAATATGTTCATCTTCTAAGCAACTTTTGTAAATTTTTTTATCAATATTATTCCAATATTTGTTAAAGCGATTGAAAATTAGTAGTTCTGTTGCGGCTGTTGTAGCCGCAACATGTACCATCTTATTTTCTGATCCTTGACGTGTTTTAGTATGCTACTATGTCCATATAGTTCCTTTAATTCCTGGTTTGTTCTTCGCCTCCAGATTCCATTCTCCATCTTCGTCCCTCCAAAGATTTTTCTGAGCATTTTCCTTTCCCATATCTCCAACTTATCTTCCATCTATTTTGTCAGAATCCATACCTCACGGCCATAGGTTACTGTGGGTCTAACAATTGTCCTATAGGTCTTTATCTTTGCAGTTCTTGATATCTCTTTTGATTTAATTATTTTCTTTAGCATTCCCATTGCCTTACATCCTTTTAGAATTCTTCCTTCAATTTCGTCATCCTCTTTACACTTATTCGATATGACAACACCGAAGTATTTGAACTTGTTGACATTTTCAAACGAATACTTTGTTTTATCTGTTTGGAACTTTGAATATCTCTAGTCTATAGTTTGTTCCTGCCTCATAACCATATACTTGGTTTTTGGTTCATTTATTGCGAGACCAAACTTCCTTGCTTCTTGTTCCATTTTCCCAAAAACTTTCTCCAACTCCTTCTTCGATCTTGTGATTATGGCTACATCATCCGCATAGGCCACGATTTGGTGCTTTTGATGGTATATACACCCTCTGTCCCAAAAGTAACCGCAATAGTTCGAAATAAAGCACGCCATGTATGTTATGTCCACAAAAATCATTGTATTTATTCGAAATATTCTCCATGTGCTACAATACATCGATTTGCACGGTCAACGAGTGCTTCAAACGACTTTTTCATGTCGATCTCTGGGATGGCCTTTAGGATGCCGGTCGTCGATCTTTGAATGGCGTCTACGGATGCATAACGAACTCCTTCCTGCTTCAAATGAAGACGAGGGAACAGGAAATAATCGCATGGGGACAGATCAGGCGAATACGGTGGGTGCTGTATCGAATATATTTCATTTTTCGCCAAAAAATCGGTGACAATCGTTGCTCGATGACACGGTGCGTTATCGTGCAGTAATCTCCAGCTGCCTGGCTCGCGATATTCGGGCCGAACACGACGAATGCGACCCAGCAAACGCCTCATAACATCGAGGTAATATGCACCATTAACCGTTGAGCCGTATGGAACGAACTCCTTATGGATAATTCCCTTCGAATCGTAGAATGAAATCAGCATTGACTTGATTTTCGACTTCTCCATTCGTGATTTTTCGGATTTCCTTCTTCTGGTGACCTCCACTCTGCGCTTTGACGTTTGCTTTCTGGTTCGTATTGAAAGCACCACGTCTCGTCACCAGTCACAATCGTTTTCAAGAAGTTTTCATCTGCACGGGCTCGTGCAATAATGTCTTTGGAGTGTTCGATTCGAAGCGTTTTTTGGTCGTCGGTCAATTTGTGCGGAACAAACTTCGAATTGACTTTCTTCAAACCAAGGGTTTCAGTCAAAATGCGCTGAATAGTTGTTTTAGGGATGCCAAGCTCCATTTCCATAAATCTCACTGACGATTTCTTCGAAATTTTCACAAATTCGCGCACTGTTTCCACATTTGCCTCGGCCAAAGTTGTCGAAGGACGACCGGCTCTTTCGTCATCGTTAACATCTTCTCTGCCTTTACGAAATCGTCGATGCCACTCGAACACTTGCCTCTTCGACAAACAATCGTCGCCATAAACAATTTGCAGCATTTCATACGTCTCGGCTGCAGTTTTTCCAAGTTTAAAACAAAACTTAATATTGACTCGTTGTTCGTGACTCATTTTCTGACCGTTTACGAAAAACACTCTCACAGGATGCGTCATGTATCAGCTGACTATGCACCAAATGTCATGAAAATTTGTCAGGTTGGTAAGGAAGAGTCCCACTACAATAATCAATCAACTATCAAGAGATGACGCCACTGGTTTCTGATTTATAGACGCATTGCGGTTACTTTTGGGACAGAGGGTGTATTTCCCTTGGTTTGGATGCCACTACCTCTAAATATTGCTTCCAGCACAAAGTTGAACAATATCGTGGATAACGGGTCTCCTTGTCTCAGACCTTCCCTACCCTCAAAGCTGGTCGAAAGCTGTCCTTCTGCCATAACTTTGTTCTCTGTGTGTGTCAACAGCATCTTTACTAATGTCCTGAGTTTTCTGGGGATTCCAAGTCTCATCATGGCTTCGTAAAGTTTATCTCTACTAACTGTGTCATACGCTCTCTTGAAATCTATGAACAGGATATGTAGTCCCAAATTTTGTTCGTAACTGTTGTTCTGTATCATCCTCAATGTAAATATTTGATCTACAGTTGATCTGCCTTTCTTGAATCCTCCTTGGTATTCACCTACTAAGGTATTATGATACCTTTCTAATCTCTTCCCAATAATTCTTGCCAAGATTTTATACACCACGTCCAATAAAGTTATACCTCTGTAGTTTTGGCAGTCGCTTCTGTCTCCTCCCTTGTAAATAGGACATATTATAGCATTATTCCACTCTAGGGGCATAATTTCCTCTCTCCATACTCTTTTGATCAACGAGCAAACTCTTTCTTGTAATTTACCTCCGATGTACTTCAAAATTTCTGATGGGATGCCATTCTCCCCTGTGCTTTTATGATTTTTCAATTTTTTGCATTCCTCCTGAATTTCCTGCTCTGTTGGTTCCAGGACGTCTAACTCTGCCCTATATTCCATTTCATCTAAATTTCCAGGGTAAATTTGTCCTCTCGTATTCAATATTCCATCAAAGTATTCCATCCATCTATTTAATTTGTCCTGGGCGCTACTAATCAGACAGCCATTCTTGTCTTTTAAATATGGTCTGGTCCCCCTTCCCATTTCTTTCAAGCTTTTCACTTCCCGATAGAAGTTCCTCATTTCTCCTCCTTTATAACGGGCTTCAATTACATTTAATTTATCAACATAATACTTTCTTTTTCTTGTCTGCACACATGTTTTGCTTCCCTTTTTAGTTCTTTGTACTTCTTCTTATTTTCCTCTGTTATTGTGTTTAACAATACAATCCTCGCTTTATTTCTTTTTTCTAACGCGGCTTTACAGTTCTCATTGAACAAATCCTTAGTTAGATTGGCTTTCTTTATCTCTAGGTTATTTTTCATCGTTTCTTTTATTATTCTTACTATCTGGTTCAATTCACATTCTATGTCAGTCGCTTCCCTGCATATATTCAATTTACTATTTATTTCCCTTTCCATTTTATCAACAAGGGCTTCATCTTGAATTTTCGTCAAATTGTACCTTCACATATATGATGTTTTCGTATCCTTCTTCCTAGGCAACTCTTGCTTTAGTCTTCCTATCACCAGAAAATGATCCGAATCCGCTTCAGCTCCCCTATAGCTTCTCACATTCTTAACACTCTGGTGATGTTTGTCCTCTATCAGTAAGTGGTCTATTTGATTTTTAGTTTTCCGTCGGGTGAGGACCAAGTAGCTTTGTGTATGTCCTTATGGTCGAAACTCGTACTTTTAATTTTTAATTTATTTTCTTCTGCAAATTGTATTAACAGATTTTCGTTATCATTGGAGTCTCTATGCTTGCTTTTCCCACATGTTATTTCCTTATGCACTTCTTCTCTGCCCACCTTTGCATTCATGTCACCTATCACTATTTTTACATCGTAGCTTGGTATTTCTTCCAGTTTAATCCCTACTTCCTCATAAAACTCGAACTTCGCCGCAAGATCTTTATCCTCCGTTGGGGCATGTATGTTGAGTAGGCTCAGTTTCCTATATTTCAATTGCAGTCTTAATCTGCAGATTCTGTCGGATATAGCTTCAAAGCGTACGACTGCATCTTTTAACTTGTCATTGACTAAAAAGCCAACCCCAAAATACCTTTTTTCTCCTCCACTATTGAAGAAGTTGTAATCTCCAATTTTGCATACTCCATTTTCTTTCTGTTTTGTCTCCTGTAGGGATAGTATATCTATCTTGTATTTTTCCATAATATTAATATTAAAAATAATATAAAGTTCCTTATCGCACCTTCTTCGTACATACTTCGCACATTCCATGTTCCTAGGTTAATATATTCTTGTCTTACTGCTCGCTTTCTACCTTTACTTGCAAGATCCATTTTTATTCTCCGTTCCTTCGCCTTCTGGTATTTATCTTCGTTCGTTGTCACCACATTACTAATGTAATTTTCTGTCACTCTGTCCTGTATCATTGCCGAGTCATTATTTGTTATAGAATCCCTTGCCCTTGTTATTTCTAGGAGTTTTTTGTACCTAACTTCGTCCTATCCTTAGCCACTAGTGTGTCCTTCTGATTATCCCATATCCATTCCCCATCATTTATCCATATTTTTCGATATCCAGTTCTCACGACGTTGGCTTTTCCTACTTCGTCCCTCGCGACAGTTCTGATTCTTTTCTGAATTTTCCGGTATTCCCTGCTCAAGTCATCATTGATGTAAATTCTGGTATCTCTAACATTTTTAATTTATTTTTATTAATCATAATCTGTCTTTTGTCGTTACTATTATTTAATTTTAGGAGGCAAATCTTTTCACCAATTTTCTTTGCTCCTTTTATTTCTACATCTATTTCCAGCGTTTTTCAATAGTACATCCATTCTTTTCTTTATATCTTCTTCCGCATATGTGATCGGTATTCCGTGGATAATTATATTGTTTCTCTTTTTTCTCGATCCCTCGTATCCATTCTTTCTTTTAAAATACCTAATTCCTCCTTTATTGCCTTATTTTCTTGTTTAAGCAACTCATTTTCTTCCCTAATTAATTTTAATTCTTTCCTAAATTCATTCTGATCGTCTCTTATTGCTTTCAAGTCTTCCTTTAGACCTTTTTCACATCCTGAATCATTTCCATAATTATTGATAACTTATCTTCTCCTTTTTCCTTTCTGATTGGTGATCTTTTAGTTTTAGAGCTTCTTCCGAAGTGCTCCTCCAGACTTCCTATCCCTTTTCTTCTTTTACCTTCATCCGTTGTGTATTCATCACTCTCACCACTACCTTTATCACCCATTATGTAAGTTCTATTTGTGTTTTTTTTTTTGTTTATATTCATTTTTTATTTTTTACTTATTTTTCCCTGCGCAAAAAGTCAGGACAAGTCAACCCTTCGGATCCTGTTACTTTTATCTGTGCACTCTTTATATCGATGTTTGTTTCTCTCTCGCCTTTCTTTACTTATTTACACAATTATAATGTTATAAAATTATTTTCTAATAACCTGGCCTTTGCCCCGCCCGTGTTTACCTGTTTTCTATTGCCGGTTGACACTGTGATACTCGGCCGGATGACCTCGAAGGTCGTGTCGCCTGTTATTATCTTACCTCTAACCTCCCAATTTATTGTGTTATTGCCGTAATTGGTGCTTTAATACTATTCTTTTTTGAAGTTCTTTCACTATCGCACTAATTTTGTTAGCTATTCTTATTTACCTACTTGGCACACTTAAATTCAGCTTTAGAACTTGTACACTTTACTTTAAATATCAGATGTAACGCAGCCGATGTTATCGGTTATCACGTTGACACACAACCATAACCCGTATTATGTGAAGCAAATAATTTGAACGAGATCAAGAATTTTATATTCTTTTACTAAATTAGACACGGCTTTTGATATTACTTTATGATTTTAACTTTGGAATACCAAGTAATTTATCGATACCTTGAGATGTGATAATGATTGACAAGGAATCTGGAAACTTCTTCTTCTCGTCAATCCTTATGCCTTTCAGCGTCGGATTATTTTTGGATCTTACGACGATTTAATCCATTCTTTCCATCGTGTCCGGTCTGTACTCATACTTCTCATTTCTGCTATGGTTTTCCCTCGCTTTCGTCCCAATTCGTTGACTCTGTCAATCCATTTTTTCCTTGGTCTTCCCTTTTTCTTTCTCCCGTTATTTTTGGCTTCTATTATTTTCTTTGTTAAACTCTTTTGTTCCATTCTAATTATGTGGCCGTACCAATTCAGTTAACATTTTTCAATTCTTTTTAGTATATCGTCTTGATTTATCATATTCCTTATCTGTTCGTTTTCTATTCCGTCCATTTTTGTTTTCCCCACGATCTTTCTCAAAAATTTCATTTCCATAGCTGTTATTTTGCTTTCCTGTTTTTGCTGTATTGTCCAGTACTCACTTGCGTACATTATTGTGGGGGCTACTACTGCATTGTATACTATCTGTTGGATCTTGGGTTCTATTTATTTTTTCCAAAGATGGTTTGATTCAGTGCGTAGTATATGTTTGTGGCTTTCCGTCCTCCTTTTGCTATGTCTAGACCAATTTTTCCATCCTTCGATATAATAGTACCTAAATATTCGTATGCATCGACAATTTCTTCTTGTTTATCGTTTATTTTAATTATTAGATTACTGGCTGGCTCTTTATTATTTATCACCATTAGTTTGCTTTTCTCTACGTTTATTTCCATCTTCATCTTTTCTATTTCTTCTGTCCATATTTTTGTTAATTTTTCCATTTTCACATAACTGTCAGCTTTTAGTGCCAGATCATCGGCGTACAGTAATGCATCCATGCTACAGGTTCCAGTCTGTTATATCCTAACAGTGTCTTCACAATTTCGGTGCGTTTCCTCGTATTTTGCAGTATTCTGTCCATTACTATAATAAATATTAATGGACTTAAGCTGTCTCCTTGTTTTATTCCCACTTGCATTTCAAAATCTGCTGATCTTTTTCCATTCACTTGTACTATCCCCTAACCTGACAATATAGACTATTGATTATTTGGCGCATTTTTCTTGGAACCTCTTGTTTCTCTAGACAGATATCTATACTCCCTCTATCTACTGCATCGAAGGCTGCTCACAAGTCTATGAAATTGAAGTAGATTTCCTCCCTGTTTCAATTTTACGTTCTATGATGCTTTTAATTATGTAGATATTATCGTTCGTTTGTTTCCCTATTCTATAGGCTGCTTGTTTTTCTCCCAGTTTGTCTCCTACTAAATGTGTAAGTCGTTCCGCTATTATTTTGGTATAGACCTTAAAACATACTGTCGATAGGCATATTGCCCTATAGTTTTCGCACTGACTTTGATCTCCTTTCTTATATATGGGAGTGATGAGGTTATTTTCCCAATCCGCAGGAATTATGTTCGTTCGCCATGCCTTACAAAAGATGTCAAGGATCCACTCCTTTCCCACCTGTCCGAGCCATTTTACCATTTCCTGTTCTATATTATCCGCACCGCAGGCTTTTACTGTTTTTATTCCTTTCAGGGCTTTCTCTACCTCTTCCATATCCATCTCTTCAAGTTCTTCATTATATTTATTTCGTGTTCCTGATTCTGGCAATAAATCTGTATGATCTCCTGCATCTGTGAATTTTTTTGTGAAGAATTCATTCCATATTTCAAGTATATCTTCTGTATGATCTCCTGCATCTGTGAATTTTTTCGTGAAGAATTCTTTCCATATTTCAAGTATATCTTCTGTTCTTGTTTTTAGTTCATTCACGGTATTCCTAATTGGTTTTATTTCTTTCTTTTTCTTTCCATTCATTGATCGTTTTAGGTTCCAAAATTCCTGTTATTTGTTTTATATTCCTCATTTATATCATTTCCAAAATCTTTCCAGCCTTTCTTTTTCGCTTCTTTTATTCTCTTCTTAACTGCGTTTCTTATTTTAACATATTGTTCTTTGTATTGCTGTTCCTTTGTTAAAACGTATTTTCTCCACGCATCTTTTTTCTGTTTGACTTCCTTTTGTATTTCCTTAGTCCACCATTTTGTCCTTTTCTGTTTTTTCCTGTATCTGATTTGACCACATACTTCTAGTGCAGAATTATAAATAATTTCCTTGAAAATTCTCCAAATCTCTTTTAGTGTCATTTCTTCCTGGTCATGTCTCTTTAGTAAATCATCCGTTTTCTGTTGGTATTCTGCTCTTTTCTTCTCGTTTCTTAATTTGCTGATTGCTATTTTATGATACTCAGATATTTGTTGTCCTGTGTTAATTTGTTCTTGGAGTTCTGCCGTTAGCAATCTGTGTTGAGTTCCCATTTCAGCCTCTTTTTGTGTCTTTATGCTTGTTATATTAATTGTCATACTTTGGGTATAGACTATGTATTCTATTATACTCTTCGCGTTTCTCTCTTCCGCGACGAAGGTGTACCTCTCTCTTCCAGTGGTTGGTCCCAGAAACCGTTCCCTATTAGGAGATCATTACTTTACTTAATACTTAATCCTTAAGCCTCTTCTACCCCTGTCCTGGAGTGTACGGCGTGTGTGAAGCTGAGCTCCCGGGATTAATGTTGCATATTTCCCTCCATCGCTTCCTATCCGCTACGGCTTGCTGAGCTTCTCCCCACGATACTGCCCTTCCGTCCAGTGCATCCATCACGTTCTCTATCCACGTCCGCCTGGGCCTTCCTCTCGATCTCTTCCTCCTCGTCCTGGCTTCAAATACCTGCTTAACCACTCTCTGTTCCGGCATCCTCCTCACATGTCCATACCATCTCAGCTGTGCTTTTTCAATATTCTCCTCCATTGGTCTGAGTTTCAGGTTATCTCTGAGTGTTATGTTTCTAATTCTGTCTCTTCTTGTTTTATTTACTATTTTTCTCACAAATCTCATTTCTGCAGTTGTTATCTTTCTTTTCTGTTTCTCAGTCATGGTCCATGTTTCCGCACCGTATAAAAGTATTGGCATAGCCACTTTTTTGAATACTTGTACTCTAACCTCCTTCGGTATCTCTTCTTTTCCTAGAAATGTATTTTTTATACAATTAAACAGTCTTCCTCCTGCTGTTGTTCTTTCTTTAATTTCGTCCTCTATCTTTCCGTCCTCTGATAATATTGAGCATAGGTATTTAAATTTCTTTACTTGGTCTAGTATTTCTTCTCGTACTTTTATTGTGTGTTTTTGCGGATTCTTTCCCACTATCATTGTCTTAGTCTTCTCTATATTGATATTCATGTTTATTTCCTCCAATGTTTCCTTGTAAGTCTGTATATTCATATTAAGTGTTTTTTCGTCCTTTGCAATTATAACTATATCATCCGCATGGAATATCTCCCATATTTTTATATTTTTCATTTTCCAGTAGCCTATTTCATACGCTCTTATTCCTTTCATCTGATTTCCTCTGTTTTGTTCTTACATAATTTGTTGTTTCTTTATATAAGCTTTGTATTCCTCTTATTATTAATTCCGGTATTTTCCTATTTCTTAGTGTCATCCATATGTCCTCTCTATTAACCTTATCAAAAGCTTTTTGTAGGTCTATAAAGCATAAATGTGCCTCTTTGTCTTCGTTTATTGCCTTTTCTCCTATTTGTCTCATTATAAATATTGCATCATTTACCCCTCTAGCCGGTCGAAATCCAAACTGTGTTTCCTCCAAGGTATATTCCAGTTTATCTCTCATACGTTTCGCTAATATTCTAGTATATACCTTTGATACCATTTGTCTTCAATTCCGATCGAATTCCCTCTAGATGAGTTTTCATATCCCTCTTCAAGTCTAAAATCATTTCCATCATATTTTATCCAATTTATCCTCATTCTTATCTCTCTTGTCCGGTGTTCTTCTTGTCTTTGAACTTTTCCCAAAGGTCTCAGCCAGTTTCTCCATATTTTCCTTCCTTTTTCCCTCGTCTGTAGTGTATTCGTCACTATCCATCGTAGCGATTTAACTATCCGTTGCTAAATACTTATGCAGTGACCCTCGTATATGTTAAAATGCAATTCAAACTGCTACTGTAGTCCACCACGCAGTATCGCCCCCCACCCACTGTAGTTTCCTCCTCGAAACCTCGATCTCTGAACTCTTCTCAAACCGCCTTAAGTCGTGTGTGTGTCGACCCCTCGGAACAGCACACTTGACCTTTCAATAACTTTTTCGCCTCCGGGATCAGCTTATGCTTACAATTACTAACCTTGTCTTTTGTGTAGTCAGTTTGTCCTACCTCTCCTATCCACTTTACGCACTTTCACAATTTTAATCTGCTGATTTTCACTACTACTTTGAAATTTTTATCAGCGTGACGGAGCCAACATGCCGGTTATCGCGTAGCCGCACTCACTCTTACTAGGAGATCATTACGTATACAAAAATCAATCATTTTCCAACCATTTTCATTTAACGTTTCTTCTCCATATGCTCCCAAGCAGCCCAGTCCCTTATTTGTATCATTACCCACTCTACCATTCCAGTCCCCCATTAATATTACTTTTGAGTTTGTCTCTCTTATTTCATCCAGCAGTTCCTGCAGTTTTTCATAGAACTCCTCCATTGTACTTCCATCTGTTCGTTCTACTGGTGCATACATCTGTATGATGTCAACCGATTCCTTCTCCAATTCTATTCTCAAGCGCATCAACCTTGATGAGAGTGATTGATGTATAGTCACTCTTCTATCCAGTTCCTTTGTTAACAATATCCCTACTCCCTCTTTTTTCCTTTCATCCGGCATCACTCCCGAATAGTACAGAAAATATTGACTTCCTACCCCTATTCTTCCTGCTCCGGCTTTCTTTGTTTCACTTATTCCCAGTATTTGAATTGGGCACTTGTTCATTTGTTCTGCTAGTTCGTATTCTTTTCCCGTTAGGGAAGTTATGTTCCACGTTCCAACGCGTATCTTTCCATTTTCCTTGTTCATAGCTATGGTCGTCATCGTGTTAGCATTCCTCTCTGTCTCTACCTTGTTGTTCCCATTTCCCATCCTCACATCCATGTATTTTTGTGTTCGAGTTTGTTCTGTATCCGCTCTCATTGCCAGGTACGTCCTCTCTATTCCCTGCTCGTTCACGCCTTCTAGTTTTTTGATCTCTGTGTCTGTATCAACTTATTCTTCTCTCTATCCCATCTCCATTCCTCATTCCCGATATATAACTTCCTGAACCCAATTTTTGTTTGTTTTCCGTTTTCCCTCTCAGTTTTAGCTCTAAATCTAATTTGTTCTTGTATCTTCCTGTCCCGCTTAGATAGATCATCGTTAATAAAAATCCTTGCTCCTATTTTTGTTCTTAATTTCTTTTTGTTTTTCATTATCTCCACCTTATCCTCTGTCCTGTCTAATTGAACTAGACAGGTTTTTTCACCTAATTTTATGACCTGTTTTATATGTACTCTTATCTGTAACTCTTTATCTATGAGATTTTCCATTGCGTTTTTTAGTTGTTCCCTATCTTCTGTATCTATTTTTCTACCCTGAATCACTACATTATTCCGTCTTTTCTCATTCTCTACTCGTTCCAATCTGGAAACAAGAAATTAAATTTCTTAACTTATACATATAAAATACACAAACAAATAGAAAATTATCCAAAGTTGAAAGCAATCTTAGTGTAAAATAATCTGTTCTACCTCTTGATACAACTGATGAAGTTTTATTAGATTCATTTGCATTTACATTTATCAGTTGTTTAAAAATACGCATTTTAGTCAATATAATTTTATACTTCTTTGAATCTGTTGTTCATATATCTCTTTTCGTTTAATCTCCTTTAAGTTACGCTGGTCTTCTTCTTCTTTCTGGACTGCTTTTCGTTTTTATTTTTGTCTAGCAATTTTATCTGATCCTATCATACAACCTGATCTTCCTTTTCTTCGCTGCTTTAGTAAAAGCTCTCTGTATTCTTGTATTTTATTAATTGCAATGCGTTTATACAAACTTGTATAACAAATTACTTGATGCGTAAGGACGGGGAGAATCCTCTCCACCTCCGATTAAATAGAAAATGTGAAACCTTTGTGTGTAGTATACACTAATTAAATACATTTTCTCACTTTCATACATTCTTTATTTTAGATGACTTTTTCCCACATTAAATCAAGTATATATAAATAATTATATGTTTTGTGACCTATGTATATTACGGATATTTAAAAGATAAGTACATACCTTTTAAATATCCGTTCTACCTCTTTCAGATCAATCAAACAATAAATCAGGAGTTAATAGCTATATTTTCAGAACATTTGAATAACGTTTGTGGATAACCTTCGTCAGTGAAAGTGTAACTATATATACATATGTATAAACAAATATTTGTTTTTATGTGAGAACTATCAATAAACTAACTAACAAGTAGGATTTCTTGATATATAAGATCTGCAAAAAAATTCTTAACCAATGTTTTAATGTGCAACTGGACATTTATGCAAACCATACAAACAAAAAATCCTTATATCAAAGAATCTTTGTCAAAACGTTAATAACTCTGTTCAAGAACTAGGGAAAGCCCAAAATTACTACCTAATCAAATGTTTCCTTCTTACGTAATGTAAATGTCATTTTTGTAAATTGCTATATATGTATGTACATCACTTAAATTCTGAACATCGGTTCTGAAATTAATAATTTTAACTTCCTTTTGTATATATATTATTTCGTATATTAAGTAGTCTTTTTTATAAGTATTAATATTAATATTAGTATATAATAATTTTGTTTTCAAAATCAAAGCTATGCCCTAAATCTGTGTAATGAATTGTTACAACGTTTATTGCACAAAAATCATTATTTAAGGAATACCTATTTATTAATTATACAATCTTTTCTTTAAATATTGTTTTGTATGACCGATATAATGCCCATCACAGTCTTTACAGTTTATGTTATAAAGTACATTATTTTAATTTGGTTTATTTATTTTAGATTTAGTGTTAGTAAAAAGAACTTTGTTACTATAATTTGGAATGAAAGTTATTTTTACATTGTTTTTATTAATTACGTTTTATTTGTTTGCTTAAACTTTTTTATAAAGAATAGCGTTATAACTTTTATTGCCATTACCTTTAATACATTTATTATATAATTTGAAGTTTCAACATGTATTCCTTCTTCTATTGAACTATGATCTTTGACTATTGTCATGTTTTTGTCTCTTTACAATAGGTTTCAACATAGTCCCCAAATATTTCGAAGCAGTTTCCCACTCTACCATTCCAGTCTCCAATTATCTTAAGGATACCTTGACAGTTTTCATTTTTCTCATACAATAACTTGGCCGACAAATCTATTCATAAAATTATATAAGATAAAAGTAAGGTAATGGGTGTAAAAGATAAAAAAGGTAAAAAATAGAGAAATAATGCACTGATTTACTCATCACAACCGATGTTCGAAGTTATTCCTGACAGTCTCGATGCACACTTGCTAAACATAGTAATGATTCACCGCATACACCAGTCCATCGGATTTAATTCAGGCGAACGCTGCGCCATGCAATTAGACACGACCTATCCACCTTCGTCATTTAAGGGGAAAAATCATGTAAACGTACGTATCTTCGAGATTTTTTGTAAAGATATGGAAAAGTTTGCATTAACACAAAGCATATCTTAAAACATAACACGTAAAGTATATTGACATTTTTTAGGCTAAAATATTTCAAAATAGCGGCATACAGCTGCTAGAAGTCGGCACCTCAGATTTGCGCCGTGTAAGCTACAGATCTCAAATCTCAACTAAAATCGAAAAATCAAATTTTCATCTTTAAAATACACTAATACGCTTTGCATAACGGAGAGAAAAAATAAATAAAATACAAAGTTCAGGACCACTTTGAAAAAAATTACTTGTTTTTGTATAAATATTCGGTAAAAAAACAATATTTATTTTTCTTTTATTTTGAAAACTCGAATGTCATGCAATGACCAGTGAGTTAAAGAGTATTTCTGGAAAGTTTCATTAAAATCGGTTGCGAATTCATTGAGTTTTCCATACAAGAAAGTAATGTTTAAAGGGGCTTTAGGCATATCTTCTTTTCTTCCTGCAATTTCGTACATTACTTGGTGGTCGTCCACGACGAGGACGACTTGTACAATAATTTGGTACATTTTCATTTGTTTTTCGACTCATTACTGTTAAATATTATACACAAAAACTGATAAACGACTGCACGGTACGAATAAAGCCCAGCGCGCACTAGAGCGACGCGCAGATATAATATATAAATATTTTTTTCATTTTTAAAAAAGATATTTCAGATATTTCTCGAGATTTAAAAAAATGTGTAAATTGGCCGTAAATGGGCCGACTATGCGGGTGCATTGGGCTATGAGAAAAATCGCATTCTGACATATTTTAATTAGTGCAATTGTAATAAAATTCTTCCTTCAAGCAAATAAATGTTATAATGGACAGGTATTCAAAGATTTTGCTTTCAGGATTTCTTTTTCGGAAAACGGAGAGGCAAAATTTGGGCGAGCAAACAGATTCTTTTATTTTTGATGTTTTTTCAGCGTTTTGACCCCTTGTTTTACACTTTTCAGTACGTCTTTCACTCTACGAGTGATTAATTCTTCGTTGTTTTGTCCTCTCTTTGCTTTTTCCTATTGGCCACTTCTTCTTTCTTGTTCTGGCGTTCTGTTATTTCCGAACAAATGGAGCTTTTCGTAGGAGAGTTCGTCAGAATCACACTCTTTTTCTTCCTTCTTCCGACTGAATTTTTGGAGGTTCTTTTGGTGGTGGTCGAATCTCTGAAGGCATCACTATCCTTTTATCCAGAGAGAGCTCGCCGATTTCCACCGATTTAACCTGCACTAATATCGGTCCCTTCTGAATTTCAATGTCCATTTCCAAAGTGGAATCGCTGTGATCCGTATTGCCGGCTAGTGGACGATCGGTCACTGATGAGCTGAGGAACTCGGTTTCGCCGAACGTGTTTCGGTTCAGAGGGTAAATACCACTGACTTTGAATCCCTTCTTGATGTTGCAAGGTATGAAAGCTATATCATAAGCTACTCCCAACAGGTACGCAATTTTGAAGATCGTGATAGTTTTCCCTGGTTTGGTCACCATCTAGTCGTTGCAAGCCTGGTTGTAAAACGCTTTCAGAGATTTGAAAACAGTTCTGTCCAAGGGCTGCATCTTGTGCGATGTATTAGGATTCAGTGTCAACAGAATAATGCCGTTCTCTTTGCAGAAATTCAGAACAGGAATTGAGATGTGCGATTCGTGATTATCTAATATCAACAGGACTTTTCTGTGGTAGCTTGGACATGTCTGAAAATGTTGCATGGCGGCATAGAAAATCTCCTCGCTCATCCATCCGCTTTGGTTGCAATTTGCTTTGGAGCCTATAGGCGCCCCGTCCATCATATCTTCGCGAAAATTTTTCTTGGGAAAACCAAGTATAGAGAGATGGAATTTCCAGCAGCAGAAATGATGCAACACGCCGTTACTAGCTGGCCTCGTTCTCCCGATGTGATTTGACCCACCTGTTTTTCCCCTTTTTGAGCAAGAATTTTCGAAGGTTCCGAAAAGATTAAAATGGTAATTCCGATTCAGCTACAATGAGAAACTTTCAATTATTCGATAACACCTCTGCCACTATGCAGTATGACCGCGCTGCTGTTGGCCCACTGTACCCGATAATGCATTGGCCCACTGTACTCGCCACGCACTTTTTAAACTTTATTCTGTTTATTTATTACTGATAATTCAAATCTAAATAGTATGCTACATAAAAATGTTCTACCACGTATCAGCAACTTCATGAATAACGATTCCCATTTTTCGGAGTTGTTGTTCAGATTTTATCGAAAAATTAGAAGCATAAGAAGAAACAAAATGACCATCGAAAATCGACATTATTTTTTAAACCACAAAATCACGAAGTTTGTATGAAATTTGGATAGGGATATCGGCAATACAAAAATACATCACCTATTACAAAATAGATATCTTTCAATAAGTAGTTTTTTGTTTAAGTTGACTGGCCCACTGTACCCGCCGTACCCCTACATTGATGGTTACTGCGGAGAACCATGATATAACGATGTACAGTTATTAATAACCTACATACTTATCTCTTTTTCATTTTTGTGATATCGAGTGCCATTTTGATCCGCATGATTCAATTGAATTAGTGTATCACATTTTTATGCGTGTTTTGTTCCGTGAAAATAGTTAACAACCTGTATAAAATTGAGTTACCAAATTGTAGCGGTTATTATAATTACCGACTTCAGGTTTAAGACTGACGTCAAATGTGCATTACGCGTCGCAAACGGTCGCTACAGTGCGCTTACTTTGGTCGTTGCGCTGCTCTGCGCGTCGCTCTAGTGCGCTGAGAGCTTAACACGTAAGATAGGAACAGCAGGCTGCCACTCAACGCTGAGCGCTTGTTGACGCTCGGCACTATTTGGAACGAGATACTTGTATAAATAACAGAGATATCTATACTTCGAATTCGAACGTAAAAATTGAGGAGCATATTCTCGAAGTGGTCTAATTTCCCAAGTATAAAAAAATGTCAAATTACATGAGTTTCCTCCCTTAAATACCGTCGGACTGGAACTGAAAAATTGAGCAGCGGACCACCGTGCATAAACCACATATAACTACATGTCCAAGATTAAAATAAATATGAAGATATTTATTGAGTGCAGACAGACTTTCGCGTAAAAAATTACAATTGACACCATTTAGACTAGCCATTAAAATAAAAGTTGCAACTAACAAGGGGAGACCACAACGTTTGGAAGACAGATTCTCTTCAAACTTTGTACACTCTTAGTAGTCCATCAGAACAACATAATATGCAAATAGTAAGGCGCACTATTCTAACGTTATGGAGAAATTGATGATAGAAGTTTTATCGTCGTATATACATATACTTTATATACATTGCATTGGAATTGAAATTATCAAGGGATGGTGGACGAGAGGTTTGCGTAAAATTTCCGTAAACAGTAGATCGCTGGGTCGAGACCCGCTCTTTTTTATTTTTTCCAACACTCATCATATCTTTTCATATTTATTACAATTCAAGGGTAATATAATAAAAAAATACGTATTGTTTGTTGTTTGTCATTGGCAAGGAAGGTAACAACACCAACACACACATCTACTACTAATCGTTGTAACATACATGAAATAGATTTGCAGACGTTGGTGTCGTCAACATAGGTACGTTTGTGGAGAATAGTATAGCTATAGATACGCATGCTGTATCTAGAAAGATAAAGTCATGTATTATACGATTGAGGAAATGGATAAGATAATTCGAAAACTGAAATCAACAGGTGCTGTTAGTCATGATCAAATATGTGTTAAACATATTAAGGCTTATGTTTCATATCTTAAGCATACCTTAGCATATTTAATTAATTTCTGTATGGAATCTGGAGTATTTCCTGACCAATTAAAACAATCTACTTATTCACACAAAGGGGAAAAATCAAACATCGATAACTATAGACCGATATCAATTCTATCAGCTGTGTCAAAAATTTGTGAAAGAATGTTATTCTCTACAACATAGATTTTTAATTTTTAATTTGTATGGAAAAATGCAAGAGTTCCAAACTTTTATGCAAAATGAAAATAATAAACTAGAAAAACAGCTTTAGATATTGGAAAGATATCCCAAACAATAGTGTATTTTAGTTCTTTGGCAGGAACTACTTGCCATTACAGCAATGGTGCACCTCGCTTACCAACCACTTTTGTTCTGGTAGAATCTATTGACAAACTACTTTCGTCTAAATTCTATATCTGGGAAGATCTGTCTTCAACACTGAGGGTTTTTTAGAAGAGTAAAATTCTCATACACAATCAATGGATCCGTAGCTTTTTTTCTCACAAATTCAACAGCTTCAAGATTCTTTATACTTAATCTCTGTCTCTTTTTGAATCCAAAGAACCAGTCAATGCCGGCAACTCCACCCTTCTTCGCTCCTCTAGTCCCCTTGATATTAGTGTAGATTGTAAGATATGAGATATGGTAAAGTTTGGCGCCTTATATATGGTCATAGGACCGCTCTTAACCTTATTTAGAGCTCTCTCCAAGTCATTTTTCGTGTAATCAGTGTTTTCGTTTTGTTTTTTCTGACAACATCTAACCATTTTGTGACCTGAAAATAGTAGGGCAAATGTACTATATCTATGACACATTTACCATTCACTATAATTTTGAGGGGGTTCACCTATGTTATATTTATAACATAGGTGAATTTCAAGAATTCAATAACTATTGGATATATTTGTAATTACAGCATGATAAGCAAATATTTTTTACCAGTGTAGCCAATATTTCAATATATTTACCTTAAAAGCAAAAGTTCGGAGAATAGATAAATAAACCTCCTCGACACTTGGTAACAAACTAAAATGGACGTCGTTCGGAAAAAGCGCGTACACCACTTTTCAAACTGCTATATTCAATTACAGCTGCATCAATCGCGTTACGGAAGCTAATTTAGTTACAAAACATAGTAGCAGAAAGCAGTTTTGATAAAATTAGGACGATACACTTTTACTATTATATTTGCCCCAATTTTACCATTACCCAAGTCCACCTTACATACTAGTTTTACTGTATAGTATGACGCCATCTGTATTCTTGTTGCTATTCTATTGCAGTTGTTTCATACAGTTGTAGTACTATTGCTGCAAATTGCACAATTTTAATCATCACGTTTTTGATAACCATGAATTCACACATTAAATACAGCGCACGCGGAGCGAAATAGTGGGCATATCCTTCCTCCACAAACAACTAAAACGCTACTGGATAACAGCATGAAAATGAGTTTTGTAGTCTTGGTAATTACAAACTAATAAGTCTCTAGTGTCCAATGCTTCATTTTTAAACGAAAGCACTCGACTTACAAGGAAAGGTTCACAACTCGCACACGCCGATTTTGATGAAACTGACTCTGTAAGAGGCCGGTTCCTGTTTCTGCGATTAAAGCCTTTGAAAGGGTCAAAAGCGCCCTTCAAAATTGGCTTGCCTTTCGTTTTTGCCAATTACTCTGGAATTGTTTAAAAAAGTATTCAAACATATGAACAATAAGCGCTTCAAGAGGATTATTGAAACATGCTTGTACCGTTAAAAAAATTACCCACTCTCACTCTCATTGATGTGCGAAAACATCGATTTCGATGAAACTTGGCTGTTATGTGGAACTACACCATGTAAAAGCCTGTTTCTGTTACTGCTCCCTTTGAAGTGGTAAAAATCGGCTAAATAAACATTCAGTCATATGGATGTGTGAGCTTCAACAGGATTCTCGAAACATATCGTATACGAATACTTATTATAATGGTGGCTAACGACTAGCCCGTCGGAATGTAGCTCCCAAACTACTAATTTTTTGTATTTCTTTTGACAGGATGGTGTATGTTTACAAGTCCACTTGATTTACTGATGCTCACATGATCCCTGCTTCGAGAGTTATTAACTGTGCCTAATCTGATTACGACTTCTATCTAAAATATCTAATAGGTCTTAGGGACAAAGCTAAATCTAAATTTCGTCAAACTAAAAGAATCCAGGATTGGAACTATTATAAATGAAATTCGAAATGTAACAACTACCACCTTTAGTCTTGAAAAAGGGCTTACTTCGATTTTATTACACGAACTAAGGACAATAAATCCCTTTGGAATCAGCTTGGAGCTTTCAAAACTCTTGTCTTACAATTAGATACATTTACGGAATTCGTAAATATGAGCATATCTCACATAAACTCTCTGACGCAAGATGGCTTACTATGTATAATAGGAGGGAGTTACGTTATTCTTCATTATTTCATACAATTATTATGTTAAAATCACCGCCTTATCCTTATCAAAAAGTTAAGTACAGAGTGGATGTCCATAATCTCGGTACTAGGTTCCGTGGTAGAATTTCTCCTCCTCCAAATAAAATGTCACTTTTTGAGAAGTCTTTTAGTTTTCAAATTTACTATAAGATTAACGGGGTGTCGGTGGATATATTGAATTCCCGTTCTTTTAGAAACACAATAAGGAATTTTTTGTTTGTGAGAGCAGGTATGACGTCTTGCGGCACCCTTTCAGTGAATCTTCTCTTAGTTTTTTAGGCTCTGTGATACTGCTGTCTTGTATTACATACGTGTGTGTTGCTGTTTCTTTGCCATTTCTTTCTTCTTTCTTTCTTGTCCCCTATTGTATTAATATGTATGTTGTTGGATATTCCCGCAAATCAGTTGTTTTTAATAAACACTTCACTTGGTAAACATTTTTCACTATTAAAGAACCTTATTAAAACATGGTGTCAGAAGTGGTAGTATGATATAAATAAATTTGTTTGATCTTACCATACCGAGTGGTTTGAATAGTAAGAAAGCACAGATTATACAAAATGGTGGATATATCAGCAGAATTTCAAGATGTTCTCAGAGTTTAAAGCTAAAAGCTAAAAGATTAGTTGCAGCACATGCAAACGCAAGTAAATACTTGGATCACTATCAATAATAGTTCAAATAATGTACCATAGCCGAAACCATTGGATGTCAGTGACAGTAATATAGGCGAAAACCTAGATTTATTTTTAACGAACTAGAATACATATGTAAAAACTACGGGTTGACCGTAGCAGATAAAGTTAGTGTTGACAATGTCATAGCAATAATAAAGGAAAAGACAGTTATGAGAAAGCATGAAAGATATCTACTTGTCAACTGCAATCAATTAGAGAATGAAAGTTTTGATGCATATTATGTAAGGTTATCAAAATTGTTGAAAAATTGTGATTTTGATAAGATGGATAAAATAACATAAAGAGTACAATGTTGCGAGACAGAATAGCATTTGGTATTCAGGATCAAAACCTAAAAAAGAAATTCTTACGTGAAGAGCCAGAGAAAGTTACATTAGAATGCGTGGTAAATGGTTGTAAAATAAATGAAGTGACCGAAGATAGTATTAAACCTTTTAAGAACGAAAACCCAATTACTTTGGTTAAAAATAAATTGCCAGAAGTTTGGAAAAGATGTAAATACTATAATACTGTAATAAGAAGCATAAGTTTAAACCAAATATATGTCCAGGATTACGACATGTATGTTTGAAGTGTAAGAAGAAAGGTCACTATGAAATATGTTGTTCTTCTCATAGCAAGATGGAAACTAAGACTGCGAGGAAAGTACATCAGTTATATATGGATGATCGAAACGAGAATGAATTAAGTGATGTGGACTCAACTAATCCAAATGATTTAGCATGTGTATCTAACATTATAGACATTAAAAGATACAAGAGCATTCAAACTAGCTTAAAATTCAAATTTGGTGAAAAATGGAACAATGTTAGTTGTAACTTAGACGCAGGTCCTACAGTATGTTCAATGAAGCATAAATTTCTTTGTTAAGTGAACGGAGAAGCCACAGCTTCAAAAATTAAGCTATGTGCTGAAGAGTTTTGGTGGAACAAAAATTAAAGTTCTTGGACAGGTGATAATTCCTTGCAAAAGAAGAAGAGAAAAATGGATGATGGCAAACATTTGCGAAAAATTAAAATTAATCAAGTATTGTAAGTCTATTTCAGTGTCAAACATTGAAAATCAGGAGAAAAGTATATTAGAAGATTTTCAAGCCCGAGCCGTTTACGAGGTAAGCTAAGATAAGAACTTGATAAATTAACCAGGGCATTATTGTGAAAGAGGAAAATCACACAGATTCATCAAAAAGACGCAAAAATTTTCTTGACCCCCTCCGATTTCCATGAAATTTGGTGTACTAGTTATACTAATTGAGAAATTTGTGTGGGATACTAGGTGTGAAGAATCGTGAATAATTTTAAAGAACCATTTAGTTTCGGCTCCCGTACTTTCGTGTCCCGACTTTACAAAAGAATTTGTCATCCAAACTGATGCATCTAATTTTGGATTATCGCAGGAAACTGAGGAGGGCGAAACGGTCATTTGTTATTTAAGTCGATCGTTAACACGTACCGAGCGAAACTTTTCGACTATCCAGAAAGAATGTCTCACAGTTTTGTGGACTATTGAAAAACTTCGTGCATATATTGAAGGATCACATTTTAAGGTTATAACAGATCATTCATTGCTTTGGTTGAGCAAGTTACAAAATCCGTCAGGTCGTTTGGCTCGTTGGTCTGTACGACTTATACAATCTGATTTCGAAGTGATTCAGCGGAAGGGTAAGAAACATCTCATCCCGGACGCTTTATCTCGGTCAATTGCCGTTATTGATGCCGTCAATGACTCACCTGTGAAATCCATTAAAGATGCTTGGAACAACAAATTACGTCAATCCGTGTTAGCTAATCCAGTTAAATATATATATAATATATATAAATAAATAATAAATAAATAAATAGTTGAGAATGGTCAACTATATAAATCTGTGAGCAAACCATATCCGGAATTTACTGAAGAGGCAGATAAGTAAAAGGTGGTAGTGCCGAAAGGAGAAAACGTTCCAAGTTATTGCGAAAACATCACGATGCACCAACTAGTGGTCATTTAGGTGTGTTGGAGACATTTCGTCGATTAGCGTCTCGATATTATTGGCCTAAAATGCAGGCAGACGTACCTCATTACATTCGAAGATGTCAGGTGCGCTTACGTTCTAAACCTGAGTAAAAACCATCTGCAGGTACCATGGGATATCACTCGCTGATATCTCGACCTTGAGAAGTGATTAGCATCGATCTTGGACGCCCTTTGCCATGCTCTAAGCAGAGATTCCAGTACATATTGGTGGTCCGCTTTCTTTTCAGTAAATTAGGCCTCTGCTTTGTGTTACGAAAGGTTAATGCCAACAAAATTGTCGAATATCTCGAACGTGACGTTTTCATGATCTTTGGAGTACTGAAAAAGTTTCCGATAATGGTGTTCAGTTTAAATATCACGAGTACCGACGTCTTCTGGCACAATATGAGGTAAACCCGCTTATACGTCCTATTACCATCCACAATCCTATCGAACGAGTCAACCGTGTTCTAAAACCATGCTCATAGTTTACGTTTCCGACAACCATCGTGATTGGGACAGATATTTACTGAAGCTAGCGTGCGCTGTACGTACTGCAAGACATGAAACTACCGGTGTTTCGTAAATTTTGGCCGTGATATCACACTTGCAGACTCTGACCATTAGTATTTTAAAGATAATATCACGAAACTTTTTCGGCAGATTATTGTAATATCTTGGTGAGTTCACACGTTTGTTTCGTGAAGTGATTTTCTTCATTTGATCATTTGAAATCTCGGCACATTGATGGATTTTAGGGAAAATACTTCTCATTTCCGTCGCTTCATTATTATATTTGGATTATTGAACCGGGGTGTAAGGTATTGATTGAGGATCGGAAGAACTGACTAATTTCGGATTAATTGCAGCACGTGTAACATTCGTAGCCATTTAGTGTGTTTTATCCCGTTCTAACGGTAAGAGGTTAACTTTATACTTTTTGGTAATCGCGTTCTTAGGATTTTCTCTTTCTTTACGGGTTCTATTCTTGGCCGTTTTTAGTCTTGGCCACTTTTAGTTTTGGCCGTCTTTGTCTGCGCCGTTTTAATCCTGACCGGTTTTCATCGGGGCCGTTTAATTTTTGTCGCCCTAATATTGGAACAACGCTGTCATCTGGGCGACTGCTGGAGTTACGATGCCATCTCGCCACACATCTCTGAAGAAACATACAGCTAAGTCGCACCTTTTGACAACTTTTTTATTTTATTATAATCAAAACCACTGTAAATTTTGATTTAATTATCTTTCTTCGTCTCAATAATTATTAAAGATTCGTCAACTCTCATATTTATTTGTTTAATACCGCAAACTATTTTACCCCATGACATTTGACAAGCTGCAAGGATTCCTGTTTATCCAGAGCTTGACAGGGTAAGTGTGAAACAGGTGGCGTCCTAATATACAGTTCTTGGAGTTTAGTTCACCCACTCCCTCGTCGACTAGCTGGCTGGCACCCTGAATGATAGCAAACTTATTCCTGGTGCGAAATAGGTGAGCTTTCTGAGAAGTCTTTAGTATTAGAACCGGTGGCGCCAATACACGACGTAACAATAGAAGAAATTGGAAAACTAAGGATGGAAATTAACATTGAAAAGTGTAAACATGGTCGTTAATCAAAGATAACATAAAAATAGTTACATCTTAACATGTAAAAATAAAAATCGAACAGGTAATAACGAACGAGTATCTAGGAACAATCTTTACTGAGGATACATATATTTGGAAAACGAAACTACAAGTTTTTAACTCAGTCACAATACTTATTTTATTTTATGGAAGCACACATGCGTGATAAACCAAAAACATAAAAACGGAATCAATTCTACTGGAAACATAGATGGACAAAATAAGAAGTGAAAATATAACAGAAGAACTAAAGGAAGAACCAATAATAACAAGAACAAATAAAATACGGATGACCTGGTTTGGACACATAAATAGGAAGCAATCAACAAAACTGGTAAAAAGGGTAATGGATACGAAAAGATACAAGAAAAAAAAAGGACCGACCTAAGAATAATGGACAGACCACATAGCGGAATTCGGAAAAAGAAAGGGACAGGAGTTGAAAAAGAAGACGAAGTACCGGAAGTTATGGATAAGAGAAGACATGAAGTAATCCGGATATAATGCCCAACATAGGCAAAGGGATTTTGACAAGGAGAAAAAAAGCGAATCTTTATCTGCAAAACAATTTAATTTTATATTTTATTATATATATATATATATATATATATATATATATATATATATTTAGAGTAGAATATATAAAATCGAGCGAAAAACTCTATTGGGGTGGTCGGTCCGTGAAATAAAAAGTCTCATTTGTTCAACCTCTATATTTCGTCACCGTTTGGTAACTTCATCAGGAGTATGAACTAGAGTAGATCACTAGCCTTCAGATACATATTAACGTGGTATTAGACCATCCGATTTTGTACGTGTAATCACATGAACGCGTGGAATATGTATTAATACATATATATATATAATATATGTACATATATTAATATATATTAATATATATGTATTAATACATATTCCACGCGTTCATGTGATTACACGTACAAAATCTGATGGTCTAATACCACGTTAATATGTATCTGAAGGCTAGTGATCTACTCTAGTTCATACTCCTGATGAAGTTACCAAACGGTGACGAAATATAGAGGTTGAACAAATGAGACTTTTATTTCACGGACCGACCACCCCAATAGAGTTTTTCGCTCGATTTTATATATTATACTCTAAACCAGGTATGGGCAAACTCCGGCCCGCGGGCCACGTGCGGCCCTCGAGTAAAGTTTGTCCGGCCCGCTACTGAATTCTTTCGTTGCATATTAGCACGGCCTGTCTAAACTTAATTCATAATGAATCATAAGGATACTACAAAAATGTATATTTTTCAAGATTACTCACAGCATAAAACTTCTACAAAAAAGGTTGCCCATGCTTGCTCTAAACAGTACGGTCGAAATACATTTTTACTATATATATATATATATAGAAGTACATCTAATGCGTCAAAATTTATGAAATCGGTGCGATACAATGGGACAAAACCTCGCTAGGAACTTCAAGTCGATACTAGGGCCGGTGGGGGATTCCTTACGCCCTTTTATCTTCAGGTGTAGGCTGCTTCGATCACGCAGCCTGGGGAGAGATGAGGTTGGTTAGCGAAGAGCTAACTGGGGAAGATGACTTTTCACCTGTAACGCATACGAGGATTTCAGACTGAAAAATAGCCGTTTATCAGTCGTTTAGAGGACGATGATGGTCGTCGAGGGACCTGTGGGAATTGCCTTAGTCCAGATCGATGACATCTGCAAGGCGACGGACCTTCTTTTTGGGAGGGGGTCGATCTTGGGGATCGACGACCATCTGAACGCAGAGATTTTGGCTGGCGCGGGCTCTTTCCCACGCGGACTTTAGGAGTTTCGTCAGAAATTCACGTAGAGTCGGGACGTTCAGTTCTCGATGAATCTGAACGTTCCTTACGAAGTAGGGGGCGTCAACGATGAGGCGGAGAGTTCGGTTTTGGAGTGCTTCCAAACCTTTGATGTTAGACTTACTCGCTGTTAACCAGGCCATAGCGCCGTAGGTTAAAAGCGGTCGAAGCGTCGTCTTGTATAGGAGCAACTTGCTCCCTAGGTGAAGGGGACTCCTTCGCCCTATGAGGGGCAGAAGCAAGTTGCGGGCCTTGATGAAGCGATTACGGATTTCGTCAGTTTGTTTTTGGAATGTGAGCATTCGGTCGAAGATGACACCGAGGTATTTCACTTCGGAGCTCCAGGGGAGCTCGGAGTTTCCTACCTTAATCGGCTGACCGGGGTTTGCGCGATCGTGCGAGAATCTAACTGCCACACACTTAGATTCATTTACCTTCAGACCCCAGCGAGAGGTCCAACTCAGAAAACCGTCAGTAGCGCTTTGGAGGCGTTTCCTGAACAGCGCCTGCTTCCTGCAGCCTGTGTAGATGACAGTGTCATCTGCATAGATTGCAATCTCGGTGCTGGGCTCTCGGGGAGATCCGACATGTAAATGGAAAACAGTTGCGGGCCTAGAAGTGATCCCTGGGGAACGCCGGCGTGGATTTGTCTGACGCTGGACTTCACGGAATGGGATTTAGTGCAGAAGGATCTGCCGGCTAAATAGGACCTGATGAGTTTGACCATGGGGGATTGATTCCTGAGACGATCATCTTGTAGATCAGCCCGTTATGCCAGACTGTGTCAAAGGCATTCTTTAAGTCGAAGAAAACTGCACCTACGGGTACTCGCCTTTCGAGTCCGTTTCGGATGTATTCCGAGAACCGGAATAGTTGTAGGTCGGTGGACAGTCCGGCTCGGAAGCCGAACTGTTCATCTTGGATGACATCGTCGCTGAGTTCTTTCAACCGAGACAGGATGATTGCCTCAGCTATTTTCGAAACGTTGGAGAGAAGGCTGATCGGGCGGAAGTTTTGTGGGAGTTTGTGATCTTTCCCGGGTTTGGGGATGTTGCAGACTTCGGCGTGTTTCCAGCAGGAGGGAAAGTACTGGATTTGGAGCATTGCGTTGATGATTTCGCAAAGATGCTCCGTAGCTTCGGGGGTAACCACTTTAGGGCCAGATTGGTGATACAATCCGCCCCTGGGGCCTTTTTGTTGTTGCGCCTTTTGATGAGGGCTCGAACTTCGTCGGGGAGGCGGGATCGAGTGGGGTTCCGATGAGCTCGGGGATCCCGTGCACCACCGTTTCCACTTCTCTTCGGAAGATTATTTCGTCGTCGCTGATTGGGGGCGGGATGCCGCGGAATACTTCTTCGAGGTGGTCGGCGTGGATTTCGATTTTCTCCTCGGGGAGAAACCTAAACCGTGGGTGCCGTGAAGAGGCCGGTTTGGGGGTTTTTTGAGGGGTTTCTCAAGGCTTTGGATAGTTTCCATAGGGAGCCATCCTCCGTCGTGAGAGACTTGACCCTGTCGTCCCAGTTCTCCTGCTCGAAGGTTTTGAGAGCCTCACGGAGCTGTCGAGCAAGATGATTTGCTCGGAGGCTGTCAGCGGGGTTGAGGGTGGTTTGAGCCCTTTTCTTGGCTCGTCGTCTTTCCCTAACTAGCTCCCTTAGGTCGGGTGGGAGTTGTCGAGAGTGTTTGCGGGGTCTGATGGTAGAAGATTCATCGAGGGCCCGAGAGATCGCATTGGTGAAGTTGTTTGCGGCTTCCTCTAAGAGGGCCGCTTCCAGAAGATTTTCGTTGACACTGAGGTTGGTGAGAACTTTGGAGGAGAAAAGATTCCAGTTCGTACGCCGCCGAACTTTTTCCCCCAGATGAAGTAGTTCGCTACCTAGGGTGATTAGGATGGGGTTGTGATCTGATGAAAGGTCAGCGATGCTTTCCACGGTCACGTTTACCGGGATGTCTTTGGATATGGCGAAGTCGAGGACATCGGATTGGGTGCCAGCACGGAAGAACGTGTGGCCGTCGGGAGGGTGGTACGAAAGCCCTAAGGCTTGGATGATGTCGATCAGCTGCCTGCCCTCAGCTCGTATGATCCGGCTGCCCCAGAGGTGGTGCTTCGCGTTCAGATCGCCCGCCATCAACACCGCGTTGGGGTCGGTGAAGATTTGGTCGAAATCCTGGCGCGAAACCCCGCCAGAGGCGGGCCTATACGTCGCGTAGAGTTTTAGCGGACCGAAATCGGTCCAGATGATGACTGCCGCCGCCTCCAGAGAGTTCAGCGGCGGCACTACGACCTCGGAGTGGCGGATTGAATTTTTGACGAGTACAGCTGTCCCACCGCCGCGGCCCGTCAAGCGATCTCGACGGTATGTTTTGTAATTCACGACCTTGAGACTGTCCCCCGGGCGGAGGCCAGTCTCGCTGAGAAGGGCAACGTCGATTTGGTTCTCTTGAAGAAAGTCTCTCAGCTCAGGCATACGAGTTCTGATGCCGTTCGCGTTCCAGGCGACTATTCTGGAAATGCCTTGCTGGTTTATGCTTACCGATGTATTCATAAACGGGTTGATAGATTAATAGAGGTTACGGGGATGGAGCCCTGAACCTGCTGTAGTGCGGACGAGAATTGTCCGACCAGCTGTAGAAGGGCGGTCACGGCGCCGAAGAAGTCGGTGTTGTTGGTGGCGGGGGGCTTGGGCCTAGCAGGGACTGGCTGGGCACGTCGGTACGCAGCACCTTAGGGGAGAAGAAGATTTCCCTTTGGTGGCGTCGGAATACTTCCTGCCAGAGGAAGTGGCCTGGGAGGATTGGGTGGCTTGGGTGGCGGCCTGGGGGGCACTTGAGCGGGGGTCTTCTTCGCCGAAGGGGCGGCTTGGGATCGGGTTGGCAATCGGGGTTTGGGGTAGTGGGGGCATCCTTTGTAGTTTGCCGTGTGTGAGCCAACACAGTTGGCGCATTTGGCAGGGTCGCCCTTTTCCTTAGATAGGGGCAGTCTGCGGCGCGGTGGTTTTCGCCGCAGCGGACGCATTTGATCGCTGCCGTACAGCGGGATTGGGCGTGGCCGAACCGCTGACAGCGGTGGCATTGCCCGACGGCTGTTCGGGAGCGGAGGGATTCGACGGAGACCACTAGTCTGCGGATCTCCTTCAGGGCGAAGATGTCCTTCTCGTTTCTCGGGAGCTTTATGAGGATGAGGGGCATTTCCTTCTTGCTCCGGGGGTGGCGGAGGCGATGGATGCCTTCGGGGTGGAATCCGAACTCTAGGAGTTCTTCTTCCACTTCTTTGAGGGGGTCTCGACGGGGACCCCACGGATTACAATGTTCAGAAGCTTCTCCGAAGGTAGCTGATAGGTGTGGTACGGTAGTACCAAACCGTCGAGCATTCTTACGGCAGCCCTGAAATCTTTCTCCGTGGTGGGGAAGAAGCGGATACCGTCGGTCGTATTTTGGGCCTTGGAGAAGTTGATCCGAAGCTCGGAGAACTTCGTCGTAACGTGTCCCCAGGCGGATTTTTCCCTGAGGACGATGGGGGAATCTTATTAGATTCGGACGGGGGGCCTGCGAAGCAGCAGCGCCCTTTTGGCTCGTTGGAGCCGAAGTCGGTGGAGGGGCGGTGGTGGCGGTCTTTGTGACCGTGGCAGCCGGTGGCCTTTGCTGGCTCTCGGCGCTGGTGGAGGGGTGGCGGCCGGTTGCGCCATCTTTTTCGAGGCAGAAGGTTGCCTCTTCTTACCGGCCTTACGCTTTCTGCCGGCTTTGGTCCAGCCGGCATCGTCGCGCTCTGAACCGGAGTCGGAGACCGACTCGTCGGATGCAGAGGGGCGGGGGAGGCCGCTACGGGGGCGGCGGGAAGAGCTGCAGTCGAAGCTGCGATGCGTCGCCTTCGGAGCTCCTCAGTTAGCTCGGCGATTAGCCGGACGAGGGTTTCGTCGTCGTAATCGAGCGACGTGAGGAGCTTTGCGGCAGACGGCCGGGGTCCGCGGGGGCCGGAGGAGGGGGATTCCGGTCTGGAGGCCGATGATGAGGAGCCCTCGTCCATGGACTCCTCGGCGGAACGGGGAGGGGAGGAAATCCCCTACGGTGAGGCGTTGTTGGCTAGAAGAAGCCATCTGAAAATTGTCCAAATGGACGAAGACAAGTTAAAATGTTTTCGATTTCCGGAGCCGGAGCTTCGAGAATCGAAAAATTGGCCGCTTTGGACGGCGAAAAGCCGGCTATGCCGGTTCCTCCCCGTCGGAAGCTTCCTCGATGATCAACTTCGATTTAGTTGATGGCTCTTTTTCGGGAACCTACCGGAGATTAACTCCGGCAGTGGTGGTTTGTAGAAATAATATTTCTACTCTCGGAGAAACTCGTCCGTTTCTGATGGTACCTCGGTGTCGAATGCCTCGGCGCATCGGATTGATGCCGCCGTTATATCGCTGAGCTGTTCCGTACACGGACCGCTCTCGGAACGCTGTATCGATTCTAACGAATAGCCTCGTTGTAGCTACGGAAAGACACGTCCGCTCGTGTCCACTGCCAGGAGTGGATTGACAAAACCTCCAGAGTTAAAAGAGTACATATGTATAATGAAAACACGTCTAAAATATCTGACTCGGCTTTAGCAGTACGTTTCATTTCTGAGGTCAAATACAATTTTTGATAAATATTTTATAAAGTCGAAAACATAATGTACCTCTAGAAAAAATAATAAAAATATAGTTTTATTAAATAAGAGGTTCATGATAAAATAATAATTATTGGTTGCCTCATGCTACACAAAAATATCAATGTAATAGCCGAGCCGATGCTCACTATTTAACGTCTTCGATAGGTACGTCATTTACGGAAACCTATTACCAGGTCAAAACTGGTAAAACATTGTAAAGAAGTCCTTAATGAACTGTCACGGGACAATATTTTTATATATGGTCTGGGTGCCACGACATGAAGACATTAAAAACAACTTAATTGCGCTGAACTAACCAAGGAAAGCTCTAGAGCAGAGGTTCCCCAACTTATTCATGACGCGCCCCCTTTCTAAAAAGAAAAATATTCGCACCCCGCTTGCTCAGATACTAAATTTAAGGTTACTATCACACATTATACAGATAGGAAAAAAGCTGTTCAATCATCGAAGTTTATAATATGTTTTTAATTACTCGAATGTGATGGATGAGCTTGCATGCTTTTCACGAGGTTTTCGATTCTCGACTTTATCACAGAAATGGCACAGCGCAAATCGCTAGAAGTATTAAGTTTATTTCTCTACTTATTTTTTATTGATACAACAGCGGAAAATCCTCTTTCGCACAAATATGTACTGGAAAAGGGTAAATACAATTGAAGTGATTTCTCTGCCATTTTGGGATAAGTTTTGAAATATTTCACCTAAAACAATGCTTTACCCATTTTGTCGAAATCATATTTGGCAGCAGAGCTATTTTTAATTTCCAATGCTTCCTCCTGTAGCGTGTCTGGCAGCGCATCTATGTTAACATGAAATGGATTCGTCGCTAATCGATAAACGTCATCATCACACGTGTTAGGAAAGTAGTGGTTGAACTCATCACTAAGGTGCTGCAAATGATTTGAAATATTTGTTTTGGTTTCAATATCTTCAAAAACCTCCTTATACATAACCCAATTCTTCGGAAATACTGCATAATTTGGGAAAACAAAAGTAATTCGATGGCTCTGTTAATACCTTACGTTCCCAAAGCTGAAGTTTAAAGTGTTCAACGAATCAAACATATCGGTTAAATAAGCCAACGCTACTTGGACACGTGGGCTTTTGAATTCGTCGTACAGCTCACTTTGGTTTTCTAAAAATAGTGTTACTTCATCACAAAGTTCGAACAATCTTACCATCAATAATGTTTTATGCTCGGTTCCCAAATCTTCACAAAGCGCTTTAAAAAGTCGAGTATTTAAAGCACTCTTTTTATGGAATTTACAACTTTGATACATAATTTTAGTAGGTACTTTATTCAGTTCACTGGATAGTGTCTTTGCTGCCAATGCTTGTCGATGTATAAAGCAGTGTATCGCCGTTATATTGGGATTTTTCCTTAACCAGTTGTATAAATCCTGAACGGGATCCAAGCATTGCTGAAGCGCCATCGCCTCTATCAACTTTTCCCACAAGAACTCATGTTTGGCAAAGAATTCAGAGACTGCAACCATCACATCAACAACCTTTGTAGTTGTAGTTAACTCAGTAGAAAACAACATTTCGTCTTGAATTGTTGCATTGTTACTATATCGTACGAAAACTAACAATTGAGAACATTGTGCAACGTCTGTGGTCTTATCTAATTGTATCGAAAAAAAGGTGATTGTTTCACGGCCTCTGCTACTTGATTTTTTATGTCTTCAGCCATGTCATCAATGCGTCGTTTTACAGTGTTGTCAGAAAGTGAAATGTGTTGCAAGTTTTGCTCACTTTCTGGTCCAAGAACGATCTCAGCTGCTTTTAATATACATGGTTTGACAAGTGTTTCTCCAATTATATGGCTTTTTTGTTTTGCAATGAGCATGAAGAAGATATCTCAAGTACTTTTTGGTTTGACTCAGCAAAAGAACCAGTACTGTCCAATTTCATGAGTTTTAAACTTCCTGATTTTGCCACAAAAAGCTCTTTCGGTTTGTCCTTTAAATGACTGTGTTTAGTTAACAAATGTCGCTCCAGACGAGTCGATCTCAGGGCATCGTTACTCAATACTTCGTAACAAATAACGCACTGTGAATAGACGCCACCTTTTTTGGTATTGCAAACAAAACCGTATTTAATATAATCCTCATTGTATTTACGCTTCTTCGCCGAACTCATCTTGTTGAAACAAAATTAAGTTACGTGGCAACCAACGCTCGATACTTAGATTGTGACTGACTATGTGTAAGACACGCGTGAACAAGTCGACGGCGTACAGGTAGTCGGTACCTGTTTCTTTATGAAGGCACCTTAATACACTTGTAATCACTTGGGTTGAGTCGTTGGGTAAAATTCTTTGATTGAAAATTACTTTTAACTCTGTTCGTCTATCTTGCTTCGTGTTTGAAAACGATATGCCTTTCCGCAGCAGAGAACAAGCTTATATACGCGTTCAAGTCTGATTCTACCCACGTCGAGACTCAACTAATAGCGTGTCGAATGGTAACGAAAATTCTAGAATCGTAATTCCATCGACAATAGGGGCGCGCCGCACTCAATGTCAGACGGTGCGTCACAACTAGAGTGTAGTAAATAAATTTGAAATATTAATAAAATCAAATTGTACCTATTAATAAAGTTATTTTATTATTTACCTATATAGGTCCTATTATAAGGTATTTATTTAATTGATGTTTAAATAGAATGGGCTATATGGCGTTTCTAGGAATAGGATCAATTATATTATACAGCTCTACAGGCCTTGCAGGCCTTGGGCTACAGCAAAATATTTACTCTATAATACAACACAACTAAATTATTCCTGTTTCTCCCGGAAGCTTTGAATAACCAATCTCCACTCCTGTCTGTCCAGCGCCCTTGCTTTCCAATCCACCACATTTACACTAGCAAGATCTTCTGTAACACTGTCGTGCCATCTTTTCGTGGTCTTCCTTTCTTTCTCTTACTAATGGGTTTTCTGTATAATGCTATTTTTGGCATTATTTCTCTGCCCATCCTCTCCATATGGCCCAACCACCGTATCCTTTGCAACCTGATAAACGAACTTATACTTGGTTCCTTATACAGAGCTTTCAATTCTTTATTTGTTCTTCTCATCCAGCCCTCCTCTGTATTTTTTCCTCCAAAGGTAGCTCTTAATATTTTTCTCTCCCGTCTGTCTAGCATTTCTTCCTCTGTTTTTATTAATACCCAAGTTTCACACGCGTACGTTACTGTTGGTCTTACAACTGTTTTGTATATTGGGAGTTTTCTTTTTTCTCGATAAGTACTTTGACTTCAACAGTCTAGCTAGGCTTGCGTACTTCTGATTCCCTTTGGAGAGTCTGTTCTTTATTTCTAGATCTTCCTTTCCGCTTTCTTCCAGTATCGTTCCTAAATACATAAAAGTTTTGAGCCTTTCGAAATTGTATCTCTTCCCTGCTTGTGATATTATTTGTAGCTGGTTTTCATTTTCGTCGTTTGTTTCTCCCATTATCATATACTTCGTCTTCTGCTGGTTTATTTCTAAACCGTATGTTTAGCCTCTGTTTCCAATTTTCGTATGGTCTTTTGGAGCTCTTTTTGATTTAGCTATTAATGCTAGGTCGTCAGCAAATGCAAGCATCTGGCGTTCAATGCTAAAAATCGAGCCTTCTGTTTTTATGTTACTGTTTCTCACAACGACTTCTAGTACTAAGTTGAAAAGCACCGTTGACAAAGGATCACCCTGCCTAAGTCCCCTATTTATTTTGAACTCTTGGGACTTACAACCCTTCCACAATATTTTATTCTTGGTATCGTTCAGACTCATTTTTATTAAGTTTATAAGCTTCGTTGGTATGCGTAACTGATCTAGCGCCTGGTACATCTTGTTTCTATCAACTCTATCGTAGGCTTGTTTGAAGTCAATAAAGCAGGCATAGAATGGTGTTTTAAATTCATAACACGTGGTCTGAATCTCTTTAAATGAAAAAATTTGATCTGTTGAATATATGCCAGAGCCGGACCCCCAATTGGGCTATATGGCGTTTCTAGGAATAGGATCGATTAGCATCAAAGAAATTCTCAACTATAATGGTGTCCCACGCCCTCCTTTGCAGGGCTATGCGCCAGAATCTGAATGCGGGACATTAAGGATTCTGCCAGACGAGAAATCTGATTGTGGCTAGAGTACTGTTATGTGGGCTGGATATAAAATTCGCGGCCAACTTAGTCAGAAAAGGCAAAAGAGACCTAAAGATTATTACGCGTCTAGTACCTGACCACCGCACCCTTGAAAAATCATCTATAAGACAATGGTGACGGAACCGTGGTGTATAAAATGTGAACTACAAGAAGAAACTAGCATAAAATAAGATAAGCTAAGATTACTTGAGGTGGCAATGATGCCTATTCCACTACGACCCTTGCAGATCTATGCATCATCCTCATGCCTCCTTAGAGTACGTTCTCTAGCTTTATTCCCTTAATTAGACTTAACAGCTTTGAGAACGGTTCTTCCGCGCATATACGTGTCTTTTTAAAGCGGACCTAAAGCCTTTGCTCCGTAATACTGTTATATGCCTCCATAATAGAGTCCTGGACTGCCTTAAGCTTTGCCGGCTCGATCTGGGTAGCTGGATAGTCGTTGCATACTACCGCGATCCTCTCCAAAGTAGCTTCCTTGAAGGTTACATTTTCTGTCCTCTTGCCTTTCCGAAAACCTGCGGGAGTACCGCCCTCAGACCTCTGCCTTTTGGACTTCCGCCCTTTCTTTACGTTTAGTAGCCTCCACCATCTGTTGAGGGCTAACTTCCTTATCTAGACTAAACCTGGCCCCTTTGTGCATGCCTAGTGAAGTTGGTCTTGATAATGGCTCTTTTAGCCCGTATGTAATCTTGGCCCTGTTTCACAAGCTTTTGCACTTTAGCCTTGAAAATTCGAGATAACGTGGGTATACGAAGAGTAGCTAGGGAAGTATCTGTCCGCCCGATCAGAGCCCCGCTTGATCAGGTAAGGCTAAATACAAGGGGTTTCGCCTGGTACCCCCAGGGTTAACGTTCCCCTGATCACACACCACTGCGGTCACGTAACTCTCGGCACGTTACCTTAGACTATAGATGGGCAACCTCCGGCCCGCGGGCCACATGCGGCCTCGAGTAAGATTTGCCCGGCCCGCTACTGAATTCTTTCGTTGCATATTAGCACGGCCCGTCTAAACTTAATTCATAATGAATCATAAGGATACCACAAAAATGTATATTTTTCAAGATTACTCGCAGCATAAAACTTCTACAAAAAAGGTTGCCCATGCCTGCCTTAGACCTTAGTTTGGGTTTTAGCTCGGGTACATCGGAAGCGCTAAATTCCCGAACTCACTTGTTAAACTTGTTAACACTGAGTCCCTGAGGAAAGAAACTAGCATATATGTTTTCTACGCCAATGAGGAACTGGGGAGTGTTATTGGGGTACGGTACAAAGAGCACAATGCTGAAGTATCTATTGGTAATAAATGAATGAATGAAAGGATATGATACACTGAAAATGTTCACTGTAATACGATAGTCCGTAACATACTTACTACATGCTACTTGTAGCAGATACGATTAAATTGGGTTACTCAAGAGTAGACCAACTCATGACTAATGCATTGAGTTTTTCTCAAATTCTCTAAACGAATTCGCCATTTCCAGAACTTTTATCCAGCAATTCTGCTACTACCCCAACTTATATTAACCAACAAGGGGTACCTAGCTTAAGGCAGTATTTTTCAATACGAAACCTACTGGAACAAATTCTACAAATAAACTTTAAAAAACGCTGACAATTGTAAATGACTTTATTGTTTTTCTAAATATTTGCTGCTAGCACCAACATTTTTTTGCTTTAGCCTAAATTCAGGGTTCTCAATCTGAAGTTGGTACGCAAATACCCCAGTTACCTAAATGCTTCGATGGCTGCTTCAGACAAAGAAAACGCTTATCACACATTTCTTTTTCTTCTGCTACCTTAACAGATGATACGATATCAAGGTTACCTTTTTACTGGGTAAGTTATCGTTTGTGTTGCTGTGTAAGAAAGATGTGACAATTATGATTGTTGACGATTGTAAACAAACCATTGTGTACGAATCAGAATTTACTATTCTTCAGCTACAGTTGGCAGATATCCAGGAATACAGAAAAGACTAGTCTTCGCACACTACCTGAGCAAACATTTTTTTGTTGCAATTCACCTTCGAACACGCAAATAGTAGTTGGTTGTAAAGTTTCTGGCACTAACCCACAGGATTTGCTTTTAAAAGCTGCAATTAAATTGTGTAGGATCTAGCGGTTGCAAAGTTTGCGTTAGGCAAAATAGTGTGTATTGTTGCATGTAACATGTATCAATCATCTTTCGCACACTAGCAACGTTAGTAGTAACGACGGGCGTGAATGAACGGCCTTCACAAAATTCGTCTTTGAAAAAGGCACGCCTATGTTCGAATTCCAATTGTAAACAGTCCTTCTTCGCCAAAAGCAGTATCAAGTCGTCCGATGCACGTTGATGAAGTAAAGTGGAAATTTCTTAATTCAATCGTAAATAGAAGTAAGTACCAATGAGCAAAGACTCATAAAAGCATATTTGTTGGACACCATTATTTTGGAAAATATTAGTTCATAAATACTTAGCGCAATAGATAAGTAAATCTAACTAGCATTTTGCAATGTTATACTGTTACCGGCTTCTAAAACTTTTAGTAAAATGGAAATAATAAAATGAGAAGTAAGAAACGTGACCGATACGGAAGTTACAGTTCGAATAACCCACTTAGTTGGTGATAAATTATGTGTTGTTTCATTGCTATTCTGCCAAACATGCTCATACTGTTTGCATTTGAAGCACAAAGGCCGGTTGTTGATGTCTAATGATAGAGAAGATTTTGTGTCGGCTGTAATAGCGCTTTCATTTCTCTGGTTTCTCGTTGAGTGCCTCACTATTGGTCCACCAGTTGCCTTCAGTTTTAATCATAGGTATGCTAGTCGATGGTCTATGACTTCTCTCTAACCGCTTATCCTTTATAATCGTGTATTCTATCAAGTCTACGAATACCGTTAGTATTAGTAGTCTGATACTTAGCGAACACAGCATCACACACATTCTTGGAATACAAACCTATAAGGACTTGCCCTTTGGTTCCCTTAAAATTTAATGATAAGTCGATACATAGCCTCACCTTTTCCTGATAATACTTTCATCTCTTCTGTCTTTTTTCTTCCAGACGCCTCCAGCACACGCTTAAGTTTCCTTGATGTACAAATGTGCAGGTAAATTTTACAACAAAATCGTCCCAGTTATGTATCTCATTGCGTTTCGTATCAGTAGTTAGCACCATCCCCTAATCTGGTAAATGCTGTTTCTAGAATGTAAGTGTCTGACAATTGATGCAGCATTTAGGCACCAGTGAGTTTGTCCAGCCACCCTCTCACTTTTACTGTTTCATCGCTAACATTTTCTATATTTCGAAGTACATCTGGCATTATATTCACATGTGTCGAACTCCTACATCATGATGACGCTGAAGCGAGCAGAACATTCAGCAGAACATTCGCGGCAGCACATTCGGGAAAGGAGCATCGATCAACCTCATTACTATCTTCGTAATATAATGCCGTAAAACAAGAAATTTAAGAACTAAATATACATGCAGCGATCAGTAACAAGTAATAAGTAGTAATAAAGCATAAAATTGCACAATCACTTGCACAGATAATAAATCCTTCAATATAAACAAATAAATAAATAAAACATTGCATACAGCACAGAACACCAGGTAAATGTCTTTCTTAATGATTCCCACATGTACCTACCAAGTTTCGCAGTGAAACGCGCCATAGTTGCAAAATAGGGAATGTTTAAATAAATACATGGTGCATCTTTTCTAACGCATAATATTGTACAAGCTAGGGAACACGAGCAAACCGAACAAAATTTTGTACACATCATCTGATACAACTAAAAATAATTCGAAGTTAAAGGCGCCACAGTTGCTAAATGACAAATGTTTAAATAAATAGTCCGTCATCTCTAGGATTAAAGTGCTATATTTATTTAAACATTTGTCCTTTAGTAACTATGGCGTGTTTCACTTCAAATTCTTTTAGTTGATTAGATGATCTTTAAGGAGTGTGTGTACAAAATTTTATTTAGTTTGCTAACGCTCTTTGCCTTGTACAGTACATTAATCCTACAGATGACGGACTATTTATTTAGACATTTGTCCTTTAGTACCTATGGCGCGTTTCATTTCAAATTCTTTCTGGTTGTATTAGATAATGTTTAAGGAGTGTGTGTACAAAATTTTAGTTAGTTTGCTACTGTTCTCTGCCTTGTACAGCACTTTAATCCTAGAGATGACGGACTATTTATTTAAACATTTGTCATTTAGCAACTATGGCGCGTCTCACTTCGAATTCTTTTAGTTGTATTAGATGATCTTTAAGGAGTGTGTGTACAATATTTTATTTAGTTTGCTAATATTCTCTGGCTTGTACAGTACTTTAATTCTATAGATGACGGACTATTTATTTAAACATTTGTCATTTAGTAACTATGGGGCGTTTTACTTCAAATTCTTTTTGGTTGTGTTAGATGATCTTTAGGGAGTGTGTGTAATTTTTTTATTTAGTTTGCTAATGTTCTCTGCTTTGTACAGTACTCTAATCCTATAGATGACGGACTATTTATTTAAACATTTGTCATTTAGTAACTATGGGGCGTTTTACTTCAAATTCTTTTTGGTTGTGTTAGATGATCTTTAAGGAGTGTGTGTAATTTTTTTATTTAGTTTGCTAATGTTCTCTGCTTTGTACAGTACTCTAATCCTAGAGATGACGGACTATTTATTTAAACATTTGTCATTTAGCAACTATGACGCGTATCGCTTCAAATTCTTTTTGGTTGTATTAGATGATCCTTAAGGAATGTGTGTACGACATTTTAGTTAGGTTGCTAATGTTCTCTGCCTTGTACGGCACTTTAATCCTAGAGATGACGGACTATTTATTTAAACATTTGTCATTTAGTAACTATGGCGCGTTTTATTTCAAATTCTTTTTAGTTGTATTAGATGATCCTTAAGGAGTGTGTGTACAAAATCTTATTTAGTTTGCTAATGCTTTCTGCCTTGTACAGTACATTAATCCTACAGATGACGGACAATTTATTTAAACATTCGTCCTTTAGTAACTATGGCGCATTTCATTTTAAATTCTTTTTAGATGTATTAGATGATTTTTAAGGAGTGTGTGTACAAAATTTTATTTAGTTTGCTAATGTTGTCTACCTTGTACAGTGCTTTAATCCTGGAGATGACGGACTATTTGTTTAGACATTTGTCATATAGTAACTATGGCGCGTTTCATTTCAAATTCTTATTAGTTGTATTAGATGATCTTTAAGGAGTGTGTGTACAAAATTTTAGTTAGTTTGCTAATGTTCTCTGCCTTGTACGGCACTGTAATCGTAGAGATGACGGACTATTTATTTAAACATTTGTCATATAGTAACTATGGCGCGTTTCGCTTCAAATTCTTTTTGATTGTATTAGATGATCTTTACGGAGTGTGTGTACAAAATTTTATTTAGTTTGCTAATGTTGTCCACCTTGTACAGTGCTTTAATCCTAGAGATGACTGACTATTTATTTAAACATTTGTCACTTAGCAACTATGGCGTGTTCCATTTAGAATTCTTTTTAGTTGTATCAGATGATCCTTAGGGAATGTGTCAACAAAATTTGGTTCAGTTTGTTCGTGTTCCCTAGCTCGTACAATATTATACGCTAGAAAAGATGCACCATGTATTTATTTAAATATTCGCTATTTAGCAACTATAGCGCGTTTCACTTCGAAACGTGGTAGCTACATGTGAGAATCATTAAGAAAGACATCTAAAAAGTTTTAGACATGTATCTCGTGTTCTGTGCTGTGTGCAGTGTTTTATTTATTTGGTTATATTGAAGGATTTGTTATTTATGCAAGTGATTGTGCAATTTTATGCTTTATTATTTCTTATTACTTGTTAGTGATCGCTGCATGTACATATATTTAGTTCTTACATTTCTTGTTTTACGAAGATAGTAATGAGGTTGATCGACGCTGCTTTCCCGAATGTTCTAAAAAAATTACTATTAGACTATTAGAACACTTATTGTACCTCCTATATATATATATATAAATCAATTGCTGTTTGTTTGTCTCGCTAAAAGTTGAGAATGGCTGAACCGATTTAGCTAATTTTGATCTTGAAATATTTCTGGAAGTTCAGGGAAGGTTTAAATGGTGAGAACCATAAATAATAAGTAACGGAAAATACTGCAGCGGGCAATTTAATTTTCCGTTATGACAGCTGTCATGGTGCGCGCAAAGATAATTAAGATCAATGAAGATTATGTCATTTGTGATTGTGCGCGGATGAATAATTGTTATGTCATAATAGAAGCAGAGTCAGCAATATCCATCACAGTGTTATTTACAATGCCGCGAGCGAGAAGATCGAGACTTTCGCAACGGAGCCGTAATACAAATGGACTGCAGAATATTGCGAATGAATCCACTGCAGATGAAGAAGAAATCGCACGAGAGGAGGGCGCCGTGTTAGTGCGGCCCGACTTCGTGCTTCACAAACACAAGAAGAAAGAGAGGCCATACGTGAAACGGCTCGTTTGGCAATGAGAAGTCATCGAGCAAAACACAGAGATCAACAACGTCGAGCCGCAAGAAGAAAGGTTTCAACTGTTAATTTGAATCGAGAAGCGTTTCAATACGATTCCACAATTGACTACAGCTGGCATCCTTTTGTTAGTAGTGGCCCTATGCAGGTTATGTGCGTCCATTGTGGTGCATTGAAGTTCGCTGGAGAACCGCCTGGATTGTGCTGTCTCAGTGGAAAGATTAAATTGCAATTGTTGCCTCCCCACCTAAGCCATTGCATTCATTGATTCGTAGCGAAGCTCAAGAATCACGACATTTCCTTTCGAATGCTTAAAGGTACAACGCATGTTTCCAAATGGCTTCATTTGGAGCAAATATTATTGAAGAACGCGGATTCAGTCCTATATTCAAGGTAATGTTTGTTAATAAGAGAGTAACCTTTATTTTTGGTAATCATAAATCACTAATTATCATGTCCCTTTCGACTATACAGATACAAGAACAAATTCACCATAGAATGTTACATTACAACCGGTTGAAGACGCATACGATAAAATTGTTACAAATTTGCTTCATGGCCAATATGGAGGACCAACTTGATCGGCGTCAAACAATCAATAACGCAACAAAAGAGAAATTCTTCAAGATTTGCAGCAAATACTTTATGAACATCATGCATTGATTCGGTTGTTCAAAACTGCGTTGGATCGCATGCCAAGTGATGACTATAAAGTAGCGATCAGAGCAAATAAATGCTCCGCTGGAACACACGAACGACAATTCAACGTTCGGACAATAGAAAAAGTTGCAAAATATAGTATATCACAAGGTGCTTCAATGAAGATAATCGACACGAGTGCAACCCATTCAGCAAATAGTTTAACAGAAAGTTGTGCTACAACGATGCGCGAATCATTTGGTTTACATTCACTAGAGCAAATGCTTTGCTGCCACGTGAATTTGCTCCTTTCTGAACTTTTATTCAACTTAATTAATTTTATCTTAATATAAACAAGTTAATAAAACTCAAGTAATAACTTAAGACAACATTTATTATTTCTAAGGCGGTACGACGTTCGCCGGGTCAGCTAGTATATATATATATATTTGGCTCACGATTTTCTTAATATCTCTTTCAACACTATGGTGTATGTTTCTAAAGGCCATAATTAGAAAATACTGTCATTTATACAGAATGCCCTAAAAAGCACCAAGTATCAAAGTTATGTTTATTTTCAATTAAGCACTATATATTTTTTGCTTTTTTCGAATCGTATAGGAAAAATAAAGGTGAGTTGCTTCAATGTCTGCTATGCCTATTGTTTACCGCTTTCTAAGTATTTGAAGAAAAAGTAAGGTGTTTTGAAAATGAACATAACAGACAACCTAACTGAAATATTCAAATCATGTTTTTGGCCGTGATTTGGTATACCTTGGGTTACTTATATTGAGGTATGTAATTTTACAATAATGTATAAGGTGATTTCCGAGATCGGCTTTATTGGTCCCAACTTCAATAGTGTATACTTTGTTATTTCAAATGGAACAGCCTGTACATTTTTAGACTAGGAGAAGGGTATTTCAATTCCTACCCAAACTGTATTAGGTTTCCCTATACCTATCTCTTGTGGTTTTGGAAGAATTTGAAGGTATGTTAATTTTTTCTGAATATATTTTGTTCACTGATGAATTTTTGATTCTGTTAAAAAGGTGGCTGGCGTGTTATCATTAAGTAATGTAAATCGAACTGATGCTTTTCGCGGTTTACTGGCGTATATAGTGCTGATTGATATATGAAAACTACTTCTCACAAAGTCGCACTAATGAGCGGTAAACCGCGAAACGCGTCTTCGAATAGTAAACCTAGTTTTCTAATTACACATTTTTCCAAAGACGATTTCCACAGTACCGCGATTACAGCAACTACAGGAGTCTGAGGTGGCAAACGCCATCCACTTCTGTAGAATAAAATAGCTGAAAAATGCGCATTAGGACGTACTGGAGAATTTCTTAATTGAAATTCTCATACACACATACATTACATGTACTGGCATATATAGTGCCGATTAAGATATGAAAACTACTTCTCACAAAGTCACAGTGATGGGCGGTAAACCGTAAAACGCATCTGCGAATAGTGAAAATAGTTTTCTAATTACATCGTTTTGAGAGTGACGCAGTGACAAGTTCCCCAAGTGATACATCGATATCTCAACCATATACTGTACTGACGAGTCCTAACAAGGACGAACCTAATTAGTCTGCAGTTGCGTTTTGCGATTGACATAGTCAAAATTTCCTACAGGATTATTGGCATATGCAAATTATGGTTGCTTTGTAAGCTTTTGCTGCACGGTTACTTGTTAACTGCCCATTAATGAACCTAATTTATTAGGTCGTTTGTAGAGAGTCCTCTACATTTTATTTTATTAAAATTTTTGGTCTCGAAAATAGTTCACTATTTTCATCGTAATTGAAGTCCTTCAGATGTTTTCTAATGATCTTTCAGGTTTCGTGAATAATTTTGTAATAGTTTCTCTCTAATATCGGTATTTCGTACTCCACAAGTTATCATAGTTTTTATCGGGCCCTTCTCCTTTTATTTATAACTATAGTTAGCTAATACAGGACGAAGGTATGAGCGTTACAAAAGGGTGTAATTGTCCGCTTATATTACTAATATTAAATTATTACTTTTACTCGTTGAAATATGTAGGTGATTTACTTTCGCCGGTACTTTAATGTCGTTACAAAAAGCAACAACTATTACATAATAGTAATAAATATGAAGTGAAAAGATGTTACCTGTTATGGAAGCAATGTGAATAGGTGATCTCCACGCCTGTTTTAAAATCCGAGTATCAGGAAATGGTTGATTCTGCTAATAGAATGTTTGGCATCAATCCAGGTAAGATTTGCAAATTGTGAGTATGGATCAATGTTACTTGGAGACAAGCCAATATTTTTCCGAAAAACCGAGCGAGTTGCCCTGTAGATTCAATTAGTTGATTCGAGCGTTCGTATAAATGTTCTTGATTGTTCCAACGATAAAGAATATCTTGCAAGCACTTAATGCGATCGGAAATAATTACGTAATAGTGCGCAATAAGTTGTACATCTGTTGCAACTTGGAAATTCTTAAACTGTTCTTCACTTTTTTAATCGCGTTCGCATCTGGTGGATCTAAAGTTAAAACTACATTCTTCACTTTGTTGAAATGCTTGTTGTAATATAAAACTGCATTAGACCACGTTTCCCTCCCCGTTCTGACAGGTAGTTGTACCAGAATTCCTGGACACAACTTGTAAAATTTTGAATTACGCGATTCTCGGCTCCAAAATGCATAGCATGCAATAAACATGTTGAGATTAAGAATATTAGTTTTCAGTATCTTTACGGCATTTAATATATATGAAGCTCTACTTGTCGCTAACATACGTACTTGCTTGGGTTCCACTCCAAATGTAGAACGGGTATGGAATGGGACGCTATTGTTTGTGTCATGACGTTGGTAATTCTGGTGCTGCATAAGAGGTACAGCGCGAAAGGTCCATTCATAATAAGCTGAGTAAAAAACCCAAAGAGCTTTGAAAAAGTTGATTTTATTAACTGTGGCAAACAACCGGAGGGAACGGAAGATATATATGCCTAATATCGGAACATCAAACACAGCGAAGGCAAAACAATACTGAGAATCGAAGCTGACAGAATTTTCAGACATTATCGCCCTCAGTCCAAATTAGTGCCCTCTCTCTTGTTTTATATTTCCTACTCTTTTTAATTCTCAAATTCGTCATCTGCGCAAGTGCCATCTGTTCTGAAACCGACTATGCTTTTCTAAAACCTTCGGTTGTTTCCCTAGCAATTACTTCAACATTGAATAACGACTTAACGTGATTATGAACTCTTAGTCGATTATTGTTGCACCGTTCGCGTAACGTATTGCATGCAATTGTGTAAGTTTTTGATATAAATTCTAAAGATTTTGTAATTCGTAAAATTGGCGTGATGCCCTCAGATAATGGAATTTTTGTATATTACTCAAACTTACATTTTCGTGTATCAATGATTCGCCTGCATCGGTGTAGTATTAAGATTTAAAAAATTGAGTGTACCGCCATTATTCTTACCCTACTACTAAGGTTACAGTAAGTGACGCCGTGTTCCCGCCAATTGTGCACGAATGTGAACGGTTTATATAAGCGGTATGAAAAAAATAATAATCAAAGAAAGGAATGTAATAAGGCAAGTGATGGTGCTACGTAAGATTATAGTCTGGAGACCATAGCCCATTTGATGCTACAAATGTTATAGTTAATGCAACTTAATCAGAGTACACCAAACAACGAAATTTAAAATTACAATGTTATGCCGGATCTTTCCAAAAGCATCTACAGTTTTGGCGGAAAGGGGAATCCCAAAGTTGCTGGAAGATGGCTGAAACGACTTAAAAAGACGGCAGTCTTACATAATTGAATGGAATGATTTATGGAACCATATGGAGTCAAGTACACATCTTCCATTGTGCCAGGACAGTACGAACTTTGTAAAATGCCATTTGGTCTTAGCTCGAGTCCTTCCATCTTTTCCCGTTACATTAACAAAGTTTTCAGGAATTTAATAAAAGAGAATCACATTATATTGTTGAGATGATAACCTTATCCGTAACGCGGACTATAGACGAAAATATTAAATGAAAACTTACTAGAGTCAACAAAACAATTGTATACCTCACCTTTTGATTTAATAATATAAACTTTAGCTATCTTACTGTAGTCATCAATGAAAGTTAAAAAATATTCCTCGCCATTCAAACCAGTAGTACTATGTGGTCCATTTAAATCTGTATGTACAATCTCTAATATTGCTTTTGCTCTTGTTCTTTCATTCTTAAATGGCAAATTATAAATTTTATTTTGTAAACATATTCCGCAGTTTAAATAATCAGTTGTCTGGGCAAACAGCGGTAACAGTCAGTATAGTAGATAACAGTATGGAGAGTCGGCGATTATTTATTTCACGCATTCACAACGTCACGTCAGTACTAAATCGATCCTGTATTCAAGTAATCTGTATATATGTAGGCTTATTTTTGCTTTAATGTAAGAGTTAGGTACGTTGCGAAAACGACCTATGGCAGACACAGTTAAACATTTTATAGTGAACATGCCGGACTTAATTTATGGCGCTAAAATTCAATGTGTAGAAGCTATTGCCAACTTCACATCGAAAGCTAACAACATTCTTCTGCAAAAAGTGGCATAGGAGACCAATAGAGATTTAAATTTGATTTATGTGTTACTCTTATTTTATGTTATCTATCGTTTCCATTACTAGACAAAAAAGCATTGTATCCTTCTGGAATAAATATGCGGCCTGTAAACTACCTAGTCAGACATCGATACGAAATTTATTGCCATTTGCTCATGAACATATTGAAAAAGAATGAAACCGGAATTGAAAGACAAAAAACTGTGGTTGTGTGTGGACGAGACAACAGATCGTAAAAAGCATTCTGTGGTTATGGTAATGGTACGCACAATGGAACTACATCAACCGTAATCCTCCATCCTACTTGTTTCCAAAAGAGTTGTAAATTGTACTTCCGACAAGATTTTAAAGGTGAGGTTGAACTCATTGAACAAATTTGAAGTTTCGACTAAGCAAATTTTAATGTTACGACTGATAGTGCCGCAAATATCCTTTCTTTGGACCGATCTCTTACAGAACACAGTGGTAACTAATTGCAGTAACGTGTAAAATTCATGCTCTAAATCTTGTGCACATGGTATCCACTAGTAAATGCACTAATTGCTAGTACAAAGCAGTGTTTCTAAAGTTCCCGGAACGTACCCAACTATTTCACAAACTGTGTCCCGATATACCTGAACCACCACAGCCGATTGTCACAGGTTTGGGAACATGGCTGCAAACTGCGTTTTACTACAACATATATTTTGATCAAGGGAAGAAGGTAGTTTTAAAATTCAATCCGACAGAAGCTGCAGCTATCAAGAAAACTATTCACAACAATTACTTCGGATTAGCGGATGGAATAGAAAAGTTACAAAATGTTTCGATGTCGTTAGTGGATTCTGTTCAAATTGTGAATGATGTATTAATTTAAATTTTAAAATGTTACCCAATTTGTGATATTACGGAAGATTTTTAAAACGTCAAGTGTTTCGGCACGTTTTATAATTTATTTCTTATCTTTTATTTTATGTGTAAACTCGCTCGCCACGTCATTGGCTGTTACCGCATATTTGCCCAGCTTAATAATCAGTCTCTATCCTTTTTGGTCAACCTTCAAGTATTTGTTTATCACACTTTTTATTAATAGTTCAATTCCAAAGTTTCTATTCATTTCTTTCACATAAAAGACATTTGACATATTGTTTTCTACCATTTGACCATAAACATTAAATTTATGTATAATATTACCTACTTTATTTGGCTCTAAAAACGAATATCTCCTACTACATTTACCGGCTCTTTAAGTTCTACAAATTCATGAAAATATTTATCATTATTTACAATATGATCGGAACAATCGCCATCAAGTTAACCATTCAATTCTACCCACGCAACTATTAACTTCAAAAACCGATTGATCTAGTCCGGGTCTAACCTCGATTTCCGTACAAAAACTGTTTGTCCGTCTTCATTTCGCTGACCCTGATGATACTGATATTGTTCCCAACCGCCATCCCGCCGATATTGACTAGAGCCTCGACCAATACCTCGGCCGCCGCTGCCACCATTGTGCTGCCATTACTATTGTTGTTGTTGATGACACCCACCTCCTTGCTGCTGCGCGCCGCTTCTGGGCTTCCACGAATTTCCGCTCGGCCTCGTGCGCGTGCACTGAGCTTTGAAGTGTATTTGCTTTCCTTCCTCGTTTTATTTAATTTCAACCATTTTTTATTTTGCTTAACACATATTCGACTGTTTGATTCGATTCTTTTAATATAGCAAGTAAATCATCAGTACTTAACGCACTTGGAACCATTTTAATCATGTAGCTTAGTTTTTCTTTTTCACTAACATTTGCACCTGCACTTTAGTTCATTTACTAATTCTTCAAACTAAAAAAAAGATACTCGAATTTTCAAAGTCTTTTAACCTTAATTTTTCCAATCCGTTTCTTATAAAAATTTGGAGTGCAGTAGATTCGTTCAGGTACCATCACGGACTTTGGTTATGTCCGGTCTTTTGAGGTATAGCCTGTGCTCCTGTTATTGTATCGGTTTTAGTGTCAAGCAAATTTCGCACATACAAGGCCGGGTGTGACAAGTCCATGACGGTATGTCTCGTTGAACTGTTTCATCATTCCATACGCCGTTTCCTTGTCCTTTATAAACTGTAACTGATCGTTAGAAATTCCCTAGAGTCACAATTTAAGAAAATCGGTGTGATCCTGAAGTGTTTACGTTACGTTTAAAGTTTTAGTATGTATTTAATCGCATAAATACAATTTATAATACATTTATAATAACTTTTATCCCTTTTCTTGAAATACACATTCAAATATTAGTATAATTTTCAGTAATTTAGCAACATTTTTACATTTTCTGAGATGTTAAAATGTATGACTTGTCTAAATCACGTTTGAGTAGTAGCAACGAGTACCGACTTAAATAGATGTACGAACTGATGATCGTTGTTCTCAATTCCATCCATTCACGGTTAATTGAAATCAATGTGTCAGCAGACCCGGAAATAAAAGAAAAATTGTTAAAACTATTATATTTTCAGACAAAATATATAAAAGTATTCACCACGACCCAACCTGATTAAAAGCACTCCACTCAAACCAATCTGACCAAAACCAAATGACCCGATGCCAAACCATCCCACTCCAAACGAAGTCAACCTTACTAAAACCACACCGTACCACCCGACCCCAAACCAAATCACCCCACTTGACCCAAAAGCACCCCACACTACACCGCCCGACTCAACCCAAAACAACCCCACACAAGCCGGCCCTAAACCACACCAACCCATACCAACTGAACCAAAGCCACCCACCAACCGACCGAAAACCACTCCACTCCACTCCAGGCGGACCCACCCAAAGTCAACCCAACCTGGCCGAAACTACCCCACCTGAAAACTTAACATATGCTAACATGAAGTGGTGATTAGGCTCTAATTTAAGTGGTCAATGACTAGAAAAATTTGTCCTATAAGAAAGAAACAATAAATGTAGCAGTGACAAAGGAGAGTGAAACCTTGGAAACGATAAATGTGAGTGATATGAAAGTTACATCCCATTATGTGCCTTATCAATTTCCTTATATTCTATGCAGTTTCATAATCTTTTACGAATTGATGGTGACTATCGGCAATAACCTGAACAGTTAAAGATTTACTTTATGTGCTTACGTACGAATTTGTTGCCTTGTATTGGCGAATTTTCATACCTGGTATTTGAGGCAGCATTTATCTTATTTAATAAGTAATTATAACCAATATAATTACTTTCGTTGTTAAATATTAGAAAACACATCCATACTTATATCTATTTATTAGTAATTACAAGAACTCTTCAAGTTCCTGTAATATACTTAATTCATTTAATTATACAAATGACACTAATATATTTTACTAATCCACTAATTCAGCGCAAGAAAGAGGCCCATACCATACCACCGACAAACACCGAGTTCTTCGTCTTCAGAAAGTACTTATGACAGTGCTAGTCCATGGTATTCAAGAAGAAGAAGTGCTAGCGGATCAGTTAGTCCAGTAACAAGATCACCATCTAGATCACCCATTAGATCACCGAGGTCACCGTAAAAATATTTGCAGTCTAATCAATTTGGATTTAGCATAGAATGTATAACGTGCTATGATAATTGCTAGTAAATTAAAAAAAAAGTAATCTAAATTAATTTTTCTAAATTTGATTATTTTTTAAATCAGAAAAAATTAATTAATTAATTTTGCCTTTGTTTGAATAATTTATTTCTGCGGTAGTATAGAGACTTAGACGCTTTATTAGTTTGCAGTATAATCTGTAACAACATTAAAGAAAATATACCAGTGGCGGTTTTCTCTCTAGATAAATGTAGCACTGCTCATAGTCCGATATTATGAGTACTTACATTGACTTACAGGAAAAATTACCACTGGAAGCCGATAACGCAATGCACGATTTACGTGGAAGTATAAAGACCACTGATAGAGCCGTAAAAGGAGACTGAGGCTGGTATAAACATAAAAAAATGTTTATGTGAAGTAAATAGCTTATCCAATATTATAAAAAAGTACTTAAAAATGTAATATTTCATTCACGTGGATAGGTCACTATCGAACGTCTTCTTCCTTGACGGTAATATAGTACGCAAAATCATGGTCAATAGTTGTTCACGAACACACACATATCTGTTCTGTCAAGTAATACGCGTATCCGAGCTTCCAATCCACTTTCAACTAAAACAGAACTTGTTAAGTTTACTTCCTGACAGGGTCGTAACGCTGGTAGTTGTCCTGTCGCATCGGAATGATTAAGATACTCTAAGGTGGATTGGAATGTCACCTGGTTGTGCTTACATATGTGGTGTGCGGGTTTCCGTTGTGCGATGATATTTTAAAATGGTTGTATGCTGTTCATATCGAGTTAGCTAGTGTTCTGCACCACATTCAATTTCTTTAATGTTTCTACTGAAGATGGCACTCACGGAAATTGAATCCCCTTAATGTGTTTGACAAAACGTAAAGCCTGCACTGAATTGTCAAGTCATCTCCTGAAACTGAATTGCGCATTGAGAATGATTCCCTTCACTATACCCCCTAGATGACAACTACTTTCCCAAGGATAAGAAGAGAGCTAATCAGCATTTAGTTTTAGAACCAGATCATTGTTCTGAGCACGATGGTGGTCGATGATCGGTCACGAATACAGACTACTTACTACTTTTGTCATGTAAGGAACACATCTGAGATTCCAGCTGCTACACCTTTAGCTAGTACCCTACTAATTGACCTGCTACTTCTGCAGCAGATGTTGACATTGACGATACCATGATAACAGTAATAGCTTTCCTTAACCAGGTTTTCAGGATCTGCGTTGGAACACTATTCTTTATCTCCTTGAGGTTACACGTAAGTTGTCCCCTTGAGACACGCCAGTGGGCACGGTTATGTATAGTTTGACCAGTGATAAGATTGGAATCCAGACCTTGATACTTCGAAGTTCCTCTCATTTGCATCCGTGCGATAGAAAGGTGAATTAAACTATTATATAAATATAATAGTTTAATTCTATATTCCTGGAACTGCGGGTATCATTTAACCAGTAATGCTTAAGTGCGCATTTTTGCAGCTATTTAATTAGAGTGGACAACCAAGTTGCCACAGGCCCCTGCAGTCATTTAAACTTTTTATTTACAGTTATACGACACCATGGATGAAAATATGGTTTAGACAATGGACAAAGGAAATGAAAATTATTTCTCGCAAAGTTGCACTGATGAGCGCGACAACGAATCATGAAAGTAGTTTTCTACTTAGACATTTAGAAGCGGGATTGCAGCTACTGCAGGAGTCTGTGGCAACTTGGTTGTCCACTCTTCCAGAATGAAATAGCTGCAAAAATGCGCATTTAAGTATTATTTGTTAAATGATAGCCGTTTAGTTTACTGAGGTTCTCCTCATCGTCTGCAATTATGACCTGATAGTGTGCAAAACTCAGTGTGTACATCATTTAACATTCCCTTACTGGAAGTCCCATTCGTTGGCATTTTTTTTTCTGTCGTTTCAAAGTTTTTTCTAGGTAAATCTCGAAAAACGTCAGTAATGTAGAACAGTCTTGCAGAAAACCCAATTTATTTGTCAGCTTCTTTCCCACATTTACAGCTACCATATTATTTTCTTATACATCGTTCGGACGTCTTCTATCAATTTCGTCTCAATTTGCAATTCTACTATTGCTTCTCATAATTTACCTCCTACCTTGTTCTTTATTAATTTTACGTAGATCCATCCCATGGTAGACAACACTTATTCCTTTACAGTTTTTGCATTTCCTTTTGTCGCGTTCTTTATAAAGGATATTTGGATTTCTCTCCATATCTTGGGAAGATCTCCTCCATTTATTGCTCATTGGAAAACGTGTTTTAGTATCCATATAAGCTTTTTTAATTCGCATTGGAACAGTTCAAGTATTATCGCTCATGGTATTGTTGATTTATTATTTTTCAAAGAGGTTATAATTCTTTTTACTTCTTCGTAACTTATTTCAATTTCTTCTCCCTTTCGTAGTTGTTTTGATCTACTTCTTCCATGGTTTGCGTTTAATCTTCTGTTAATAGTTGCTGATAGTATATTTACTATTCTATTGGCTCCATATATTTCAATTACTCGTCCTTTATCTTGGTTTCCAAGGATTTGATCATTTTCCAAGACTCTGAGCTTTCTGTTGACCAGCATTTTCCTATTTTAGATTATTTTCTATTACTCGTGTTTTTTATTACTTTATTTGTTTCCTGGTGTTGAGTAATTTTTTGTATTTTCTGCTTTCTTTTTATCAATACTTGTTGCCCACTGATTCTTCCTCTTTAAAATCTCTTTCCTATTTGTCTTGTCCACCTTCGAAATCACTAATGTTCTCGGTATTTATGTTGCGTATGATTTCTATCTATAGGAATTCTAAGCTTCTGCATTCTATTCGTTTTTGGACTCTTTAATCTCATATCTTAAGGTTGGTTTGTGGTATCATCATTATGTACAAATAAGAATAAGGAGACTGTGGCCAAAATAATATATAAAATAAATAAAATTACCCTTACCACACCTTTCGAAAAAATCCAGATATGTATTTCGGCAACTAAGTTGCCATCCTCAGTGGAATACTGGGAAATACAGTATCATTAGCAAATCCAGCTAATGCCCAAGACGAACATTATACAACGAACACAGTACAACAGTAAAGCACTGCATAATGAACATCACACACTGAACACGCGAAACACACCAAAACACTGTTGACAGTGTATACAGTCCAGTGTGATAAGGATAATTTTATTTATGTTATATATAATGATTATGTATTCCTATATCCAAGTATATTTATGAATATCCTTGTGATTGAAAAGGCTATTTGTTATTTTCATTAAGCTCAATTTGTACAAGTCTGAGTCTATCTCCGTTACAATGAATTGTATCTTCACCGTATGGACCAACAGTATCGCCAGTTCTTCTCTTTCCTATTCCTCCGTCCTGCACCCATGTTTCACTGCAACAATTTCTTCTAGTTCTGCGCCATTCTTTTTCTTTTTTTTTTTTTTTGATGAAAACCAAAATTTCGATATTAATTTGCTTACATTCTCTAATGACTTCTAATATAACCCTGTTTCTCCGTCCTTGCATATTCCATATATTCTCTTTCTTGTTTTGAGTGTTGATTTTAAAGTCAGGATTAACTTTGCCTTTCCCCAAAGCGGTCGCCTAATATCCGCTGGGGCTGCATTCCTAGAAGGTATGGATTTCTCTGTTGAAGTACACAAGTGCATAAAAGCATATCGATATTTTATGTATATCACTACTCACTAGCATTAAAAAAGGCCAAAATAATTAGAAACTCATTCTATCCTAATCTAACCAGTTAATAAGAAGCACATATATGTTTAGAAAATGTCTGCAACTTGTTTTGGATTTTTTTGCTTGCTTGAGTTCGACTATATCAGGTAAATGTTTGAATTCCAACGACTCTAGAGCAAACCTTTTGAGATACACAAAGCTGTCATATGTATTAAATAAAGCGATTTTTGGGTGAACATCTGAAAGTGCAGTATAGTCGCAACAGTGTGAACAGACGTTAATGTAAACAATGCGCTAATGGTCACTCGAAATTTTGCATTAATACATTATAATATGTACAATTTTTTAAATATGGGCTTCTAAGGAATTAATGTTCACTTATTTCTATTTTATTTGCCATACGTTTCGAACATATAAATTAATAATCAATGTTCCTTTTATGTACATATATCATTGCTATTAGAAAGTCATCTCATTACTCATCACTAGAGTGTGGTGCAGTGGCGGGGTACGATACAACCTTCAGTATAACTGAGAGACTTAATGAGATCACTAGTGTATATATGTATGCTGCCGCAAATACTATTTTGTAGTTCTAGGTTTGTTTTAAAAATGTTGTCTACGTCGCAATGTTTTTTTATATATAAACTTTTATGCAACCCCCACTGACTATTGCCGCAAATGGAGCAACTCTGCTCATTAGTATGAACATATGTATGTATATGATAATTTGAACAGCCGCTGTTTTTTGTGTTTACATTTTGGAACTGTACCGTAGCTGTAACGCAAAGTGCTTAAGCTGTCTATAAAATTTTGTATAACATTTCAACAATAGTGCAGTGTTTGCTGTAACAATGTTATAGGAAGCTTTTGCATATTTTTAAAAGCAAATAGTGATTTTGAATGTAAACTTCTACTTGCACATAGATATAATTCAATTTAAAAGTTATATTAGAAATTAATAATCAGTTACATTAAAATAGGTACATATTGGCCAATATTGTTTCACAACCTTTAAATGTAAATACAGTAGACTGGCAATAGTGTAAACTACAGACAATGTAAACATCTGATTATTGTGAGCATTGTCCTGGTTGTGAGATTTTATTGATATACATAAAAGCATTGCAACCATTCACAATATAAATACATCAATGTGTGTGCATGATGTGAAGGAAATTAGAAAGAAAAATTATTTTAAAAAGCCTTATAAATTTAGGTAATTTTAAAAACTCGAAGTAGTAGACAAGAGGTGTGATTAAAGATAATTTTTGGGATCTATTAATAAAAGTAAATGTAAAGCAACTCTTTTATTAAAGACACTACAAGATACCCGTGATACAGGGAACAATATAAGCTTGTGAAATAAAAACATGGTTTAATAACAATGATAACAACAACTACGGGCGAACGATAACAATATTGCTATAATATCACTACAAAAGCAATCGTCCAAAACCTGTTTTCAGTTCTCCAAGAATTGCTTGATACAGGGATCCATGACAACCGGATAAAGCACAATAGGATGTGCACGGAGCCACGGAGCTCATTCCCCTACATCGGCGCTCTCTGTTCATTGACGCATTTCACTCAGATATCATGTTAATTCTTGCTATATTTAATATCTGCCCATGTGTTTGTAAATATGTACTAAGCACATTTCCTTTCTTTGATTAACAATAACTAATGTACAATACCTTCGTGACCATTTCGTTAACTTAAATACTTTAGGAATGAGCAGACCATATTATCACGAGTCTGCTGTAATTTTTTGTTGGAAAAATAACTATATAACTGGAGAAGCTAAACTAATAAAAGTTTAATAAAAGACATTCTCACGAAGATCATTAATATTTGAAAACATACTGGACAGCAATTCTAAAAAGCGAACACATTCAAAGTCGGAGAATGCATAGTCAATTAATTGACCATAGTTAATTAAAAGTTACAACTAGCATTTTTATAAATATTTGTTATTTATTTGAAAACTTCTATTGCTATTACTTTCTTATCTGTTCTATGGCCTAACAATGATGAATTGCAGGATATTTGTCAGCCTTTATGGGTATTATCTGTTGATACCTACTGTTGCTTGAAGCATTACAAACTTATGTGCGGACTTCTGACGAACTAGTAATAACAAACTTTTATACTAGAATTTACAGATATATATGTACTTGCATAATAATAATAATAATAATAAATAATATGCGGGTAATTTGCCTGTGTTCTATATTAATTTTTAAAGCAAAATATTCGCATGGAATGAAGTTACCGTTAATAATGCTCTAGTTAGATCGTTTAGATTATGCGCTGTAAATGTGTTTTGAAAATGATAATTGCAACGGTTTAGAATAATCTCGTATTAACACATTAATTATGTTTTTATAAACTACAGACCAGTGTACTCATTGTAATTATACCGTATGCGCAAGTAAGATGTATTAAATCATCTTTGACTATATTTTCCGGGAGCAAGTTGGAAGCTTATAATACATCAATTTAGGTTTTCTAGCATAAAACTTTCCTCTCTGTAATAGGCCTTTATGTTTTATATGTAGCTACAACCAATGAGATTTTACTTCTTACTTATGATCTAGCACTGCTGATATGTAAGTCATATAGCTACTGTTATTATGTATTTGAAGAATGAGAATTAAAGACAAGTTTAAGCAGTCACACTGTGTACTTATTTGCACCCATTTATTTCAGATCCATATCTTCGTTTACATTGTTATGGAATTAGAACGACAATAAACAAATTAGAATAACTGGAACTGTAACTATGTATGTACATATTACAATCTGACCTTCGTAAAAGTAGGATTCCCGTGAGTTGATAGAAAACAAGCATTTTGGTATATATTTGATGTTTAGAAAGTAACCATGTAATCCAAACATGCTAGAGTATTTTCAAACGCATTTGCACAGTTGGGTCGTCCGAATGATCGCACATGTCGATCACCGATGGTTCTGTGATACTATATATTCCCGATATTGTAACATTGGTTAAGTGTCGAAAAGTGAAAGCCTTATTTCTTGGTATTGACCTGATATCAGAAATATCTGTCCATCGAACTTCGCGCCGCTTAAATATGCGACACCAGTGACACACAGGCGGAGACAATTTTCGATTTCGCACAGGATGACGCAACAGTGTAATTCTCGAAATCAAGCTGCAAGGCCTAGTTATATATATTTATATATACACTTTGTCTATTTTAAGTTTTACCTACCTCATTATTTTGTCGTAGGAGTAAAGACAATCTATTAATTTGACTATTTTTCTCAAGCGCTTCAGATGAAAAAAGAAACACGATTTGCGCCTGTTTCACAGATCTATGGACAAAAATTGATGGCGTAGGTGAAAACTCTAAATAGCAAAAAGACAACGAATCACCTGGTAAAGTGTGGCATATGTGTATTAAAAAATATTGTATAAATGTTTGTAGTGTTGGGATAAAGAAATGATTAAAAAAATAAAGTAGAAAACAATAAATCTTTATGTCGTTGTTTGACTAACTTTAACGAAAATCTTTATTTTGGATCAGCTTACTTCGGTTATTCGACTGTAAGAGTCTACAGTTGTGTATTTGTGCCAAGATTTGTAAGACAACCAAATTATCGGCAGCTAGTTGATGTTGAATGGGATCGTATTTTTGAACTACATGAGGCGGATATAGCATTTCGGCAAGTCGCTAGACGAATGCAAAGAAATATTACTACAGTTATTTGTTGTTGGAAAAATTGGTGTCAAAGAGGTAGGAAACATCGTACAATATACTCTGGATACCTTAGAAGAACCACTGAAGGGAATGATAGGAGACTTACCGTTAGGAATCGGCACAGTACTTCAAGTTCTGTACGAAATGTGCTTTTGGCACAGATATGCCATATTATACCGTATTCGTTCCTTTGGAGTAATTTCCTATTGTCCAAGGCCAATACTGTCTTTCTCTCATCGGCAAGGTGCGCTCAGATTAGAATGGTGTAATGTACCAACAAATTGAGAAGGGGGTGGAACAATATGGTTTATTCAAAAAATCTCGCTTTTGTTGGTGAGCTCATATTGGTCGTAGACAAACTTGATGTCAAAGAGGAGAAATGCTGTTTCTGAATTTTTCATCAGAACGTGGAACTAGTTATTAGAGCATTCAAGGCTTTAGGTAGAATTAGCAAACAAAGTAGGACGCTTTTACTATTCTTTCCTTGCCATTTAAATGCCCAAATCTACATTCACAGAGTTTTGGAACCTTTCGCTTTACCATATACCCAAGCCCTAAATAATGCCACATTCCAGCACGCATATTGCGGCAGCTACATTACGATTCTAGCAACAGGCTACAGGCCAACATCAACATTCGCAATTGGTCTGCGTGATCGCCGAATCTATCACCCATATAACATCTCTAGGACATGAGGGGTGTAACCCTCCAATGAATTTACCACAAATACAAGCCGAAAGATATTCTACAAGTTGCTTGGAATGAGCTTCCACAGGAGTCAATAGATCATCTTAGGAGCATGTCCAGGCGAGCAGCAGAATGTTTTACGTTTAAATTATCTGTATTAAGGCCACGAAATGCTGCAAAGAAACTGTAATCATTTATCATTCTCAACACAGTAAACATATGTATAAAATTTCGTTTAAAATTATATACTATTACTTACTGGGTGATTAGTTTTTGTCACATGATATATATGTAGAGTAAGTTAGTATTTAACTGCGAAACGAGGCAGCGATGGTAGGAAGTCAATCTAACAAAACCATATACATAGTGATGCGTAATTTTTAACTTTTGTTAAATTGTTTTTTTTTATTTCATTAAGCAGTGCCATTTGCTTTTTTACTTATAATAAAAATGTTAAAAAACGGCTACAAGGAAGTGTTACCGATGGGTTATATCGTTCGACGGAGAGCGTCGCTACGCTCAATTAGCGCAGTGCAACAAATGTAGCGACTCACGAGGTTGGCTGGGGCAATCTCTTGGTCCTGGCGGCCTTTCTGGCCGTACCTTTCGCTATTGATAGGCAGATGTAATAATAATAATACACAGGTTTATTTGTGTAAATATTAACATAGAAATTTAAATAGTATGGAGCAATGAATTAAATGGAACAGACAACATAAATAAATAGAATAGACATAAAATATAAATAAATGGCTAATTAAAGAACATAGAAAAATAATTAAATAGCTAAATTAAAGAACATAGGGAAATAATTAGTTAGCTAACTTAAGAAACATAGAAAAAATAATTAAATAGCTAAATTAAGGAACATTATTAAATACGGTACGAGCAATAAATATATTTGACTGTGTGAGCAGTGTCTGGGCTTGTGGCAAAGTCCACCCTGAGCTTCACTCAGGCGGAACCGCTGTATTGCAGGTCGCTGGGCTAGCTCAAGCGAGTCCCTATATTGCAGGCTCCTAGGCTTGCTAGCTAACCGGAACCGAACTCTAAAGGCGACTCTGAAGCTTTGGCGCTAGGAACTTCATGTCAATACTAGGGCCGGTGGGGGATTCCTTACGCCCTTTTATCTTCAGGTGTAGGCTGCTTCGATCACACAGCCTGGGGAGAGATGAGGTTGGTTAGTGAAGAGCTAACTGGGGAAGATGACTTTTCACCTGTAACACATACGAGGATTTCAGATTGAAAAATAGCCGTTTATCAGTCGTTTAGAGGACGATGATGGTCGTCGAGGGACCTGTGGGAATTGCCTTAGTCCAGATCGATGACATCTGCAAGGCGACGGACCTTCTTTTTGGGAGGGGGTCGATCTTGGGGATCGACGACCATCTGAACGCAGAGATTTTGGCTGGCGCGGGCTCTTTCCCACGCGGACTTCAGGAGTTTCGTCAGAAATTCACGTAGAGTTGGAACGTTCAGTTCTCGATGAATCTGAAACGTTCCTTACGAAGTAGGGGGCGTCAACGATGAGGCGGAGAGTTCGGTTTTGGAGTGCTTCCAAACCTTTGATGTTAGTCTCACTCGCTGTTAACCAGGCCATAGCGCCGTAGGTTAAAAGCGGTCGAAGCGTCGTCTTGTATAGGAGCAACTTGCTCCCTAGGTGAAGGGGACTCCTTCGCCCTATGAGGGGCAGAAGCAAGTTGCGGGCCTTGATGAAGCGATTTCGGATTTCGTCAGTTTGTTTTTGGAATGTGAGCATTCGGTCGAAGATGACACCGAGGTATTTCACTTCGGAGCTCCAGGGGAGCTCGGAGTTTCCTACCTTAATCGGCTGACCGGGGTTTGCGCGATCGTGCGAGAATCTAACTGCCACACACTTAGATTCATTTACCTTCAGACCCCAGCGAGAGGTCCAACTCAGAAAACCGTTAGTAGCGCTTTGGAGGCGTTTCCTGAACAGCGCCTGCTTCCTGCAGCCTGTGTAGATGACAGTGTCGTCTGCATAGATTGCAATCTCGGTGCTGGGCTCTCGGGGAGATCCGACATGTAAATGGAAAACAGTTGCGGGCCTAGAAGTGATCCCTGGGGAACTCCGGCGTGGATTTGTCTGACGCTGGACTTCACGGAATGGGATTTGGTGCAGAAGGATCTGCCGGCTAAATAGGACCTGATGAGTTTGACCATGGGGGGTGATTCCTGAGACGATCATCTTGTAGATCAGCCCGTTATGCCAGACTGTGTCAAAGGCATTCTTTAAGTCGAAGAAAACTGCACCTACGGGTACTCGCCTTTCGAGTCCGTTTCGGATGTATTCCGAGAACCGGAATAGTTGCAGGCCGGTGGACAGTCCGGCTCGGAAGCCGAACTGTTCATCTTGGATGACATCGTCGCTGAGTTCTTTCAACCGAGACAGGATGATTGCCTCAGCTATTTTCGAAACGTTGGAGAGAAGGCTGATCGGGCGGAAGTTTTGTGGGAATTTGTGATCTTTCCCGGGCTTGGGGATGTTGCAAACTTCGGCGTGTTTCCAGCAGGAGGGAAAGTACTGAATTTGGAGCATTGCGTTGATGATTTCGCAAAGATGCTCCGTAGCTTCGGGGGTAACCACTTTAGGGCCAGATTGGTGATACAATCCGCCCCTGGGGCCTTTTGTTGTTGCGCCTTTTGATGAGGGCTCGGACTTCGTCGGGGAAGGCGGGATCGAGTGGGGTTCCGATGAGCTCGGGGATCCCGTGCACCACCGTTTCCACTTCTCTTCGGAAGATTATTTCATCGTCGCTGATTGGGGGCGGAATGCCGCGGAATACTTCTTCGAGGTGGTCGGCGTGGATTTCGATTTTCTCCTCGGGGAGAAACCTAAACCGTGGGTGCCGTGAAGAGGCCGGTTTGGGGGTTTTTGGAGGGGTTTCTCAAGGCTTTGGATAGTTTCCATAGGGAGCCATCCTCCGTCGTGAGAGACTTGACCTTGTCGTCCCAGTTCTCCTGCTCGAAGGTTTTGAGAGCCTCTCGGAGCTGTCGAGCAAGATGATTTGCTCGGAGGCTGTCAGCGGGGTTGAGGGTGGTTTGGGCCCTTTTCTTGGCTCGTCGTCTTTCCCTAACTAGCTCCCTTAGGTCGGGTGGGAGTTGTCGAGTGTGTCTGCGGGGTCTGATGGTAGAAGATTCATCGAGGGCCCGAGAGATCGCCTTGGTGAAGTTGTTTGCGGCTTCCTCTAAGAGGGCCGCTTCCTGAAGATTTTCGTTGACACTGAGGTTGGTGAGAACTTTGGAGGAGAAAAGATTCCAGTTCGTACGCCGCCGAACTTTTTCCCCCAGATGAAGTAGTTCGCTACCTAGGGTGATTAGGATGGGGTTATGATCTGATGAAAGGTCAACGATGCTTTCCACGGTCACGTTTACCGGGATGTCTTTGGATATGGCGAAGTCGAGGACATCGGATTGGACGCCAGCACGGAAGAACGTGTGGCCGTCGGGAGGGTGGTAGGAAAGCCCCAAGGCTTGGATGATGTCAAGCAACTGCCTGCCCTCAGCTCGTATGATCCGGCTGCCCCAGAGGTGGTGCTTCGCGTTCAGATCGCCCGCCATCAACACCGCGTTGGGGTCGGTGAAGATTTGGTCGAAATCCTGGCGCGAAACCCCGCCAAGGGGTATTTGTGACCTTTTCGGGGCATTCTACTCCCCGAAATTTTATCTATACCTCTTTTCTGTGGATATTTCTGGTATATTAGGCTATACAAAAAATTATAAAGAATATGAATCGCACGCCGCCGAAACGCAGGGCTTCCTACGAGATCACTTCACGGGTCTCCGGGATCAGATGGCGAGGCGCAAGAGCTGCCCCAGGTCGCGGACGCAATGTAAACGACGCCCACTCCGGTGCGCTCTAGCCCGGTCGATGATCTAATGCATCTATCGACCGAGAAGATCATCGAACTGATCAAAGGCCTCCATATCGTTTTGGAAAGGCGCCGCAATCCCATCAAAGCCGTCAACCGCGATATTTGCGGGGAAATGGAGGAGGCGTTCCCCCTTCCCATTCTGGGGCCGCCCGCGCCGGGAATGTGCGCGCATCGGTTTCACCGGTTTCCAACAGCGCTGCGACGAGGAGACATTGCTCGCCGGAGATACTGGTGACCACCGCCGTGGTCCACGATGACGGAATGGAGACTGTTAAGCGCAAGAAGCGCGCACCAAAACAGAGCGCTTCTGGTGGGGGAATGGGAAGGATTCCGCGCTCCCATTAGACTTGGACCGCATCGAGGTGGCGCCGGAGAAGAATAGCACCGCTTCCCACCCCCAGATCGGGGCGGTAAGCCGATCGTTGTTTTTCCCTTCCTTTGGGGCTCAGCAGCCCACTACTCTGGTCCTCCGCCAAAGCCCACCGACGACGTCACGTCCGATAAAGCCCCGCCGATCATCGTGCGGGCCGCAACGAAGTGGTGCCAAGTCAGCGCGGAGATCAAGCGCGCTGGCTTTAACTTTACCAAAGCGGCGAACACGAGGGAAGACATCCGGTTCCTCCCCAACTCCGAGGCGGATTTCCGGGGATCGAACCGGATTCTTGTCAACGGCGGACACCCGTTCCACATGTTCCAGCTGCTGAATGAGAAGCTGTTGCACGTCGTTTTGCGCGCCGACGGGTGTCTCAATCCAGGATGTCGAGATGGAGCAGGGTTTCACACTGGAATCTTGCGTCCGCATGAGGAGTCCCCGCGGGGGAGGACCGATGCCCCTCGTTCCATTAAAGCTCACAAAGGACCAGAAGGTTATATTCCAAATCCGGAAGGTGGTTGATGTAGACGTTTCGGCCGAGCCACTGCGTTCTAGGCCCGGTTTCGATGAATGCTACCGATGTCAGATGTATGGCCACGCACAATCGAGATGTACCGCTCCGATTAAGTGCGTTGGCTGTGGCGGCGCCCATTATGCGCGCGAATGTGGGAGACCAAAGAAGGAGCCAGCTACCTGCGCTAACTGCACGGCGGAGCACCCGGCTAATTACCGGGGGAAGGGAGCGATGTTCCTGGTCGCTAGCCGGCAGAGCCCGGGCCGGCATTCAGAGGGACGAGATCTAGGGTGATGATGCCCGGAAGACAGTAGTTCCGGGTCGTGGCGCCAGCCTCGCAACGGAAAAACACCATCATCAGGCCGGAGGAAAATTTGTGCGCCGACTGGGGAGGATCGTCGTCGGGAGCGCGCGAAGCAGAAACCATGTCACACCGCGGGACCAGACGTTTTCTGGATCCTGTATATTTTCCAAGATCTTTTCAAACAAATAGAAAAGACAACTTGTCTTCCCCAGACGTTGCTCCCTCCGCGTGGCATTGCATCGCTAATGAGTGCACACCCTACATCAACTGCCTCCGGTAACATGCGCATCGTTGCCTGGAACGCGCACGTGGTCAACGATAAGAGGCTGGAATTACAGGCCTTCTTGGTGGCGCATGCTATTGATATCTTGCTTACCTGCGAGACCTGGGGACAGAACATGCTAAATAGAGGGCGCAGTACATTCTTTCGAGATACTTATATTCAACACTCCCACTATCTCAATCTTATTACTAAGCATTTACTAAACCTAATTTCTTATCAACGAACGGATCAGCAACCGGTGTGGCTCACAAGGGGAAGGCCTAGCTCGCGACATTGACTGCTCGATGGGTCTATCATCAATCGATAGCACGTCAAAAATAATTAGACACGTGTCTCGGCTTCTTTGTATGTGAGCCCTTGTTTAAGAAATATAAGTGTTTGAAAATCACAGTCGTCGCGGTTGCCATACTTGTACCGTGTCGCGCGGTTTCGTTGCAAGTAACCGCTGCTGGTGTAAGGGGCATGCTTAGCGACCACGCTACTGCCGGTTCGAATCGACATTTTTTTTCATTTTTCGTATTGTAAACTTATCAAATCATCATATTTTTTATGCTTCTCCAATAATGAAAAAATTTTTTCTCAAAGATAGTGAAATTATCGGGAAATAAATATCATACAGACACTTTTCGATTCATTTATCTGTATAATCGTGATTTATTACTCTTTGCATGTTTGTAGATGATAGCTGTCATAAAAACATTTGAGCATAACGTTTCCCGACAACGAGCGCATTTTATGAACGCAACTCCGTTGCAATCGCAGTTTTCACGAGTTAGGTTCAGGGGGAAGCAAGCTTCTTTCATGTTCATGAATGAAATTCTGTCTGGTAATAATTTTGATCTATACCAAGCGTTGCGTTCATAAAATGCGCTCGTTGTCGGGCAACGTTTTGCTTCAAACGTTTTTATGACAACTATCATTCAATGCAAAGAGCCCTAAATCACGATTATACAGATAAATGAATCGAAAAGTCTTCTATCTTTGAGGAGAAACTTTTTTCATCTTTGGAGTATCATAAAAATGTGATGATTTTATAGGTTTATAATGTGAAAAATGAAAAAACAAAAATGTCGACAAAAAGATTCGAACCGGCAGTAGCGTGGTCGCTAAGCAGCCCCTTCACCACTACACCAGCGACAATTACTTGCAATGAAATCGCGCGACAAGGTACAAGTATGGCAACCGCGACAACTGTGATTTTCAAACCCTTATATTTCTTAAACAAGGGCCCACTTACAAAGAAGCCGAGACACGTGTCTAACTATTTTTGACGTACTATCGATTGATGATAGTGTTATCGAAAAGTCAAGTTCGCAGGCTAGGCCTTCCCCTTGTCAGTCGCATCCCATGTTGCATCAGATGAATATGTATCGTCGGTCTTTCGGACTGTTTCGGATCTACAGAACGAATTGAACGATTGAACGGTTGAGTGCTACCACAGAATAAAGAGAGCGCAAAGGGCGTCGGCAGTCTTGATGTTCATGTGATCGATTTGGATGTCCTCGGAATGGCTCAGAACTTAGCCAACGCCACTTGGAAAATACGAAAAGTGCACATTTGTTCGTATTGATTGAAAATATTAGAGTTTTGGGTATGTTAAAAGAATAGTATTTGCTAAAAAGTTAAATCAATAAAACACAACAATAATTGTATGTATTAAATCCAATGTGCACATCCTATCCCAGAACAATAACATTAATGAAACTAGCCAAATATAGCCACTGTCGTCGTATTTAAAATATGGTTGCCGGCCATGCGCATACAAAATTGACCACAAGATTTTCTAACTTTGTCGCTGCTGTCTATTCTGTACTGTTACCTACGACATAGCTTGTCGAGATCCGAACTTTCGGAGCGGAACATTTGTGTTATACAGGTTATAAATCCAGCTGACTAGATACATGTGTGACGCTATATTGGCGGTAATATTGTGCTATTTGGGATTTGTCACGCATGTACTTGAACGAACTGATCTAGAAAAATTTGAATATATTTTGAGAGGAAACTGTTATAATTCCACGATATATATTTCCTTAACATCTGAAAACTTACGTAGCACCGATAAGTCAAAATCAGTGATAAAGAAATCGACTTCTGGTGAACAAAATAGGCAAGCTACAATTGCTTCGTATCGATTGTCTTTATTGATAGCTAAAAAGGGAGGCAGCTCACACCGTAGTGTTGTGTATTCCAATACAATGATACAACTTGTGGGTTCTGGTCGATACCCAGTTTATTATGTTGATAGATATCGAAGATACAAAAATCAGAAGATAGTTTCTCTTTAAGACCTACACCGCAATCCCCCTATATTCTCCTCAGTACTCGGAACCACGCCCTCTAGCGTGGACACTATATCTCTTCCCTTCTTAAACTTATTGTTAGTCCTTATTACTATCATTCCTACAAATCTAATCGTTGAGGTACTTTGCGGATACGCGTACCACGCCGTATTCCTCTATCTGTTTCGTCTCTTGCACTAACACTAGGGACTAGGGAAGTAACTGATTTACTAAGTGTCATACCCTGATGATTCTGACTTGAAACATCATCGTATTTGATGTTTTGTTCCCCCTCTTTGACAGTTACTTGGGATGTCCCTTTGACCGTCCCATGTAAGTCACTATTATTACTAACCGTACTGTATAGTAATGCACTTGGAGCTTCGGTTTTTGTAACATCTAGCTTCGGCACCAGGTTTTGTAAATTGTTAACGTGCTTATATACTAAATTTCCGTTTACATTAACTAAATACGTTACCGCACTTATTGACTTCACAATCAACGCTTCTCTCCATTTATCCTTTGTATTAGGACCTAAATTACCTACTAACACTTTCTCACCTACTGAATAGAATATTGTCCTAATGTAATCGTCTTCTTCACGAATACACAATCTTGGACCTGCCTTTGGTTTTAACAAATCTAGTACTGTTCGCGGTTTAGTTTTAAATATAAATTCGTTTGGGCTACAACCAATAACTGAATGTGGGGTATTTCTGTAGTTAAATAGGAAATTTACAACTTGCTGTTCTATCGTTAATGTTGACTGTTGCATTAGCATTTTTCTTAACGCATGTTTAACAGTTTGAACATGCCTTTCGGCTATTCCATTTGACTGTGGATGGTTTGGTGGTGACTTACGGACCTGAATACCATTTACTTGACAAAACTTAATGAAAGTACTTGCATTAAAAGGACGATCATTATCACTTACAATAATACCCGGTAATCCCATAATTGAAAAAGTTGATTTTAACTTTTCAATAGTTTGCGTCACATCCGTCCCTTTGGACATACAGTGTATATCAATCCATTTCGATTGACTATCGATAATTGATAAGAACGTATTACTTTGCATATAGAAGAAGTCTATATGAATTCTTTCAAACGTGTTTCCCGTCTTTGGCCATGAGACTAGACATTTTTCAGTACTATTTCTACTCATTTGGCAGATTTGACACGCGTTGATCATTACCTCCAGATCATTTTGAAGGGTTGGCCACCAAAGCATCGACCGAACCATCATCTTTGATCTTATAATACCAATGTGGTCCTGATGGATTAATCCCAGGACCTGCTTCTGAAGGGCTTTAGGAATTATAACGCGAATACCAGCCATAAGACACGATCTTTCTACCGAAAGTTCATTTCGCTTTAAGAAATATGGTCTCAGTTCAGTCCCTACTTGCCTAGGCCAACCCATTTTAACATAATTTACCACCCTTGACAATATGTGGTCTTTAGATGCCACCTTCGCGATATCCTCGTAAGTGATTGGTAGTTCGTCCGTTAACTGGAATGAATTTACGCTACTCTCTACTTCAGTGGGCATTGCTACTTGTAAGCGCGACAACATATCCGCTTCCTGGAGCTCGCTCCCTTTCTTATATTCAATTTTATAATCATAGGCCGACAGTATGACACTCCATCGTACGATTCTCGACGCAGACATTACCGATATATTCTTATCTGGATTGAAAATAACTCTTAACGGCTGATGATCCGAGATTAACATAAACGGACGACCGTAAATGTATTTATGTAACCGAAACTATAATTTCCAAAGCTTCCCTCTCCAGCTGTGAATAATTCTGCTCGGCTTTAGACAACGTTCCCGAAACAAACTGGATTGGTTTATCGACACCCTCGACCCGGTGACTTAACACTCCTCCGACTCCATATGAACTCGCGTCGTACGAAATGATTATCGGTTTCGCGGGATCATAGTGTACTAAAAGAGGGTTTTTGCATAATAGACCCTTGCTTTTTGAAAGGCTTTGGTACATTCATCATTGAACTTGAACTCTGTGCCCTTTTCTAAGAGATTATATATAGCTGTTTTAATTCCGTCGACAACATAGGCACGAACCGATTATAATAATTTAGCAGGCCTAGATATGCTCGTAATTGCGTAACATTCTGTGGTTGCGGAGCTCGTTTTATTGCTTTTAGCTTTTCCTCCGTTGGCTGAATTCCCTCGCAATTTACTTTATGACCCTAATATTCCACCTCCCTTTTAAAAAATTGACATTTTTCTAGGTTTACCTTAACCTTGAATTGTTTCAATTTCCCTACTACTATTTCCACCAACTGTTTTATTTCAACTAAGGAATCACCGGAAATGAGTATATCATCTAAATAACAACTAACTTTAGCAATACCACCCAATATTTGGTCCATAATGCTTTGCAGTATAGCTGGGGCCGAAGCTATCCCCTACGTTAGCCTCGTATACTGGAACATACCCAATTGAGTGTTAATTGTTAAGTATTTTTGAATTCTGGGTGAACTTTTAGCTGCTGATACGCCCCTGACAAATCCAATACCGAGAGATACTACCCCCAGCTAATCCTGCAAAAATATCTTCAGGTGTAGGTAAGGGGTATTGGTCTACATTTAATACTTTATTTACCGTTACCCGGAAGGCCGTACAAATACGTACATCGCCATTTTTCTTTGCTACCACCACAATTGGTGACCCCCACTCACTATATTTTACTGGTTTTAATATCCCAATTTCTGTCATTTGTTTCAATTTCTTTTCAACTACCAGCTTTAAACAGTATGGCATTGCATAAGTTTTTTTACCACCGGCATAACATTTTCTTTTACATTGAACTTGACCTCAAAATTTTTTATGGGTTGACATAAATTTAAATCAAAAATTATCTAGCCATTCAGCAAACTTGTTAACACAAAAATTGTTTTGCCAATCTGGAAATAGGATATTCAACCAATCTCTACCCAAAAATCTTTTAGAGACCCAACTACTATCAACCAGTGGCGGCGCGAGACCTAAACTTAATATGAGCAAGGTACATTTCGCGAGGCCCTCTCATGAAGAAGAGGGGTTTATAAAATAAAAAACACTTGAAATTGACAATTTTTTATTCATGAAGAAACAAACTAAACTCTTTACGTATGCTTCTTTGACACATTAAAGAAAAATGAAAAAAGAAGCAAAAATTGAAGAAAAAGAAATTTTCTTCTTTTAGTTTTACTGAACTCCTTAATACTGAGTCGTAATTTATCTTAGATGCTATATCTGCTTCAATAGATAAAATTGCCAAGGCTGAAAGTTGTTCCTGATCCATTGTATTTCTCAAATAATTTTTTATTAGTTTTAATTTTGAAAAGCTACTTACAGGTACTGTTAATAAAATTCGAATGACCATGTAAATATTTGGGTAAATTTCTTTCAAATTGTTCTCTATGATATATTGGAGCAGATGTTTCACGTCTGTAATGGAGTTTGGTAAATTTGGGATCATATTTTGCAATTCTTCATATAATTGGTAAGGTTGGAAGTCACTGCTCTCACCTACTTGCAGGATATTTGTTTAGTATTTGCCCTCAGTGGCTGAGTGGTAAAACTCGCGCTTCACAGTGCGAAGGGCCGACGTTCGAGACCCGGTAGCGGCAGAGCGTAGCAGTTTAAAATCCTAAAAAGGGATCTGGACCTCTAATAAGCTGCGAAAACGAAGGAAATGCCACTGGGTGGGCCAGGAGCGGTACGGTATATGCGTGTACATATACGGCTCGGTGGCTCGAACCCTTACACCGAAAGGTAGAAAGGGTAAAAGATTAAGAAGAAGAAGAAGAAGATTTGCCCTTTTTGGAATATTTTTTAACTTGCTTAGGTCATAGAGAAAACCAACATTTTCAAAATGTTGATTTAAAGACATAAATCTCGAATCCGTATAGCTTATCACAGAATCAATCATGGTATTAAACAAATCTGTTTCATATCGGCTTTTGGAAGACTGTAGGTATAGGTTGATCGCTGCCTTCATAATCAAACATCCTTTTCTTTTTGGCTATCCCTTTATTTTTAAAATCTTTTGGCAAATCATAACTGCTTTTCTCAATAAACCGACGAGCGTCAGACAAGCATTTTTCGAATCCAGTTTGTCGATATTCTTTGATCCAGTGACAAAATGTACGTAAATGTTCAAGAGTAATTCTTAAATGGACTTGTACGAATTGCCATAATTTGCTTATGGTATTGACACGCGTTAATAACTCATACCCATGTGATAAATTCCATACTGAACATTTCGTTTAAAACGGAATCGCAATCACTGAACGTGTCCGACTGTTCCGTTTGGTTTTTTAAATTTTCTAAATATAAACGAATGAGCAAAAACGACGAATTTTTCATTCATATGCTTTCGTGCGGCAAAGAGTAGAATATCTTTTAAAAGAATGTCGATATATCGATATTTCGATGTTTTATGGCGAAAACAGATGGAGTTAAGAATTTTCTAAGTTATTAACTATAAAAACCTTGTGGCGTGCACTTTTGGATTTTCCATACTTTTCTTTTAATTTATTTCGGCTTTGAGGAGCTAGTCCCCTTGTACCGCGAGGGCGTGGGCCGTGGCCCACACCTTACGCCACCTCTGCTGTCAACATTACCACATGCAGCTTACCTCGGAAGTTAACATGTACATTACATGCACCTAACGCTTTGACATTTTGCCCCGAAATTACATTTAGCTTAAACGTTACTGGTTTTAATGTTATCTTAAATAAACGTTTAAAGTTTCTACTTGACATAATTGATTTGCATGCTCCAGTGTCCACTTCAAAGTCTATTGCTTGATTATTTACCATTAATTTCACACCGTGCGGCGCACCTGTACTTACACCCACATGGTTCAACGAGAGTTTCTCTTAATGGACACAGCCTTTTAATATGCCCAAATTTCTGGCATGCAAACCATTTCCACCTACTTGCTGGACAGTTTCCATCTACATGCTTTCTATCACATTTCGCACACCTGAATAGCCTTTGTTCTACTTGGTTTTCTGTTGGTACTAATGTACTTCTTTGCTTTTTAACATAATTCACTACTTCACATCCATTCACACTTTCAGACAATGCTTTCACTTGCTTCCCTGCCAATTCTGAAGCTTGAGCAATCTGACATACTGTCGTGAAAGTTAATTCACTTTGTGTCAAGAGCTTCTTCTGAATACTTTCAGCACGAATACCACAAACAAAACGATCACGTAATGCTTCATTCAGGAAGGTGCTGAAATTACACGTACTTGCGAGCTTCCTCAATTCCACAATGTAATCCGCAATGGACTGGTCAGTCTTCTGCATAAGAAGCATCCCCTGGTTTCCTGGGTGCTACCAAATTTTTTAAGGTATTATATACTTGTGGACCTGCTAACGTGATGAACATTGACACGTTTTTCCCCTCTTCTATTGCGTTTACTGCAAATAGGTGTTCAACTCGATCCAAATATGTTCCGAATTCCGTTGTATTTTCGTTGAAATGTTCGATACTGCCTATTAATGCCATAATAGCGCTAATGCACCGTCAATACAATAGCGAACTTGAGAATACCTTTTTATTATTTTTTAAATAACGTTTGGGCAATTAAAAACGTACAACTCGATTTAACATCAAAATTTTCAAATAATATTAACTGAAATATAAATATCGAAAATATCTCCACGTTGGTAGCTTGATCTGACTACTCTCTTTCATATGCCACTTGTAAAATTTTTCCAAATTGTCTATGAACTCCGAAATAATGTAACAAAATTATTACAATAATCGGCATTTTTCAAAACTGTAAAATAGCATGCAGGCAACACAAATACCTCACTACCGGTAGAAAAATAAATGCAAGATTCCTTGTGCGTCATATTCCTAAACAAGAGATAATAGATTTCATTACGGGAAACGTTGTGGACGCAATTCAACAGAAATAACCAAATGTGAATTATTATTGGAACTATTTATGGAAAAATTTTTGGCATATATATGTACTTAGTAATATCATGAATAAATCAATTTATAGTATACAAAATTCTTGGGAATTAGTAGATTTTTATGTATGTATGTACCAAATTTAGTGTAGATGTAGTTTCTTTATTTACAAATATGCCGACTGAATTAGCAATTACAATAATAGATAATAAATGGGAATTGATTTCAGATTTCACAGATTTATCGACAGATGATTTTATTGACATATTTCTAGATGTCTATAATGACTAGAGAGTATAATAGTGAGCAGGTAATACATAATAAACAAATAGTACAATAGGTACAGAGGTAACCCAGTACAGATAAACTATGAGTGGAACACATGCAAAATTAAAAGAAGTATAGCTCGTTTCAACTTATTTTATTCTGACTAAAGTGTTTACAGATTTACAGCACCTCCTGCGGCTTTATGGACGGCTTATCGCACTCTTATCCCACAGAGTAAACATAATATACTAACACAAATATACCTGTTGACTATTGGTAAAATATAGAATTTTTAAATATAGATATTACATAATTCCTGGCCTCTAACTTTACGGGAATCGATTAATTCCGGCAAGAGTGCCCTTTTATAAAAAAGTGATAAGTTTGGGAAGTTGCTTCTTCCAAAAATGTTAATATTTGCATATAATTTGATAAAACAACCCTTTTCGCGTCCATACAACAAAGTAACATTTATTTTTATTGGTTATGTTCAATTGACCTTGTACTTGATGCATGTAGCTCAATTTTTTAATAGCAGGCCACCGCTGTTATCAATAATCAAATATTTTATAAGTTTACTTTCTGTTGCTTCTTTCGGTGTTAACATCCTTGAATTATAAGGGCTTTTTATTTCAATAATGGCGTCGTCACCTACTAAGCCATTAGGAGATGCAGCTAAAAACGGATGTTTCTGGTCTATAAAAAGACCACAGCTTCTTATTTCTAAGCCAGAAATTTGTTCAAATTCGGCCAATGCTCTGCTTTCATTTTGTATGCCGTACTGCCGCAGATCCAAAAAGTCTTCATAAAGTAGAGCCTTTACTGTGTTCGCTGTTAAAGTGGTTTCTCTTAGTTTTGCAACTTTACCAAAATTGGATGCAGTTAATCGTTTGATCCTCATCGTTTTCCATAAAGTGTCTCTTTGGCCTACAATTAATTTTTGTATTTCTTCTGGATTTTCACTTTTAAATTTCTCAAGGAATGTTGCTTCTTTTTCCGAATAGGTCGCAATCTCCATAACGTCAACATTTTTACGCTCTGCTAAACGCGCCCGTTTCAACTGTTTCTTGTGACTTTTGGTCTGGACAAATATGCACCACGTTTGCGATTTTCCATTTTTTTAATTTAAATGTAATAAAAAAAATTACGAACAATCAAGACTGAACGAAAATTTGCTATTGAAGTTATAGATAAACAACTTGCGATTTTATACTTCAGTTTTCCTACAGTAATAGTAATTGGTAATTTGAGGAGGGGCTACAGCAAACACCAATTGCGGATACGCATCCCACTAATTACATTTTGCGATGAAGCTAATATGGTAATCCTATTCACGATTATTGTCCCCATTTATCCATATGATATCCATAGTTCATGATACATATATAGAAATAGAACTATCTTTTCCAATAATATTTACAATTTCCAAAAAATATTTATCAATTACGTACATATTGCGTTAAAATATGGATTAACGATTTTATCTGTAGGTTCATAATTTTCGAAGAAGTTCATAGGTGCTAATCTGTATGTTGCTGGCGATCAAGCTTTATTTAATAATTTAATAGAACAAAATCCCTGTTTTACTTGCTGTAGTACTATACTAAATGCATCTTGAAAAGGAAAAATTTACTTCCATAACTTGCCGGCTGTTTGTCCAACACGAAAGACGAGATGTATTCATTGAGTGCAAAACGAGATTTTTTAATCAAAACAGACCGTGTTGAAAATATATTAGGCCAGGACACGAGTAATTTAGCATAACCATTGAATTAGAGAAGCTTATCAACGAAAACCGGGCCCTTCTATTGGAAGAGTGTAGGTATATACACAGAGGGAGTTTGTACCTTTCTCTTGCTCGTTGGCTCTTATGAGTCTGTCAAACCACGCGTTGGTTTTTTTAACAACATTTATTGTTTAATAGTGAAATCTTCCTGTCAGAAATGATACAAATATCCATTACATTTGAACAATATAGATTATTAGGTAGCCATATATCAAAACACATAACAACATAATAGAAATACATTTGCTATAGATTTCTTGATGAATCTATACAGTTAAAAATTTGGCACTTGAATTTTTAACGCGGGTCGAAAATCGAGGTATTTTTTAATATATAAGTGCTCGCAAGACCATTTGAAATTATTTTTTGTGTATTAGAGCTTGCGAAGAATGGAATAATAATCTGAATGGTTTACTATTGGCCCCTTAGAAAATTATTATTCAGCAACATTGTGCCACCAAGTATAAATACTAACTGCACCATGACTATGAGTTTTGACCTTGGACTTTCAGAATGAGATATTGCAGACTTTCCACATTTCAAAAGTCACACTGCTAATGACATAACAAGTTTAACTGAAGTAGATAATTTGGTACTTCCTCCAATTAAAGGAATTAAGGGAACTATTACAGACCGACATAATTATTCATTATTAGATATTAATTATTATAGAAATCTGACTAAATTTGTTTGTAACGCAAAATTATATTTTCTGCCTAGAGTTATTTTTGAAATCGTCATATTTTCAGAGAAATCCTTCAGAGCGGAAGTTATTTTGAGACACATACAAACATCCTTATTTAAAAAGGATTATGAATTTAGTTCAACAGCAATTCATAACTGAAATAAAAACATTATTTTATCCTTCACATCCAGTTGTCGATATTTCATATTATATATTTCATAGTATTTACTAGAGATGGGACGAATCCAAATTTTCTCGAATCCGAATCCGAATCCGAATCCTAAAGGATTCTCGAATCTCTCGAATCCTTCGAATCTCGAATCCATCATATAATTACAATAATAAGAAAGGACAGAGAGGAAAAACAATTTTACAGGAAAATTTTAAAGCTACTTTAATTAAAAACGATACAGTTTTTAAAAATATTTATTAAAAAGATTTTTTTGAACATATTTATATTACAAATGAAATTAAAAAAAAACAAATTACACAATATTAAAAGATAAATTATGTTAAAATCTTGATGATTATGCAACAAGTTTTTATTTATATTTAATTTCCTTAGCATATGGAAATTAATATATCAATAACAGTACCGATATCTTTTCAGAAACTTTTGTGAATGAGAATAAGGGAGAGCTAACATAGATAAACAGCAAATATTGCACATGAAAATCTAAACACATATTTTAGTATATAAAAGAAAGCACTCAACCTAAAAGAAATAAGTGAGAATTTTAATTCAGATTTTTATTTAAGAAAACCAGCTTTCGAACTCGCTCTGGATCCAACCGACTACGTTTTTTATCCACTATGATGCCTGATGTGCTGAATAGTATTTCTGAAATCACTGTTGATGGTGGTGTAATTAAGAATTCTTTTGCTAGTTTCATCAAATTTTGGTATTTTGTGTTGCCCTTCCAGTATTTAAAGATGTCTGCAGTTGGTGGGAGCAGTGGTTCTGCTAAATAGGCATTTATTTCTTCTTCAGGAGATGAACTGTAATCCACATCACTGCAGGTAGCTGGGGTCATCAACTGAGAATAGTAACTCCACATACTATGACCTTGTTCAGTTAAAGATATATCTGTGGCATTTGCTTGAGTTTTCTCTGATGACTGCAGATCATCATTTGTTTGCATATAGATGGATGAAATTTCATTAGCCAGTGTCAATTTAGCTTGCTCAACGTTTTCTTTATTCAAAAATACATTCCCTTTGAATCGGGGATCCAGTAAAGTACCAATAGTATACAATTTCTCTGTCTCAACAGAATGGTAGCGCCTTTTAGCGACGCAAGCAAATCATTTCGGAAACCCTGTACTGAACCTAATTTTGGTTTGAAATTTTCTAGAGCATGAATGGTGCTATTCACTAAAGGAATTATTTCTGAAATTGTCACTTTACTTGAGCTGGCCACAAATGTAGCTTTATCAAACACTTCTAATATTCGTATAATATCTTCAATAAGTTTCCACTGTCGAGGACAAAGGTCTATCTGAATATTCAAGTCAGAAGCAGACAATAAAATGGCTTGCTTTTGTTCCACAAGTCGATTGAGCATGTGAAGCTGAGAGTTCCATCTAGTCGGCTCGTCTTGTATTAAACGACGACCTTTAAGACATAACTTAGCTTGAGCAGTTTTTAACATTTTTGTCGCTTTAGAAGAGTGTTTGTAATGTCCCACAATATTCCGACAGGATATCATTATTTCCTTAATTTCATTCTTATTCAGTAAACCATCTTTTATAACTAACTGAAACGTATGGGCTAGGCAAGGCAAGTGGGTGAAGATGCTACGCTCTAAAGCTGCAACCATATTAAGACCATTGTCTCTCATGAAGCATACAACTTTTTCTGTAAGATGCCATTCTTTTATTATGTTGCTAATGAAAGTTTCTATAGCAGATGCTGTATGTGAAACCTCTAAAAAGGAATACATTCTAAGCACAAATGATGGTACTCAAAGTTTTCATCTACAAAGTGCACTGTCAGGCTTAGGTAGTCATCAGATGATGTTGATGTCCACATATCTGTTGTGACTCCAATGTATTCAGTATTTTTTAAAAGTTCCTCGACTTTCATTTTTTCTTCTTCATACATATCTGGAATTACCTTTTCAGAAAAATGTTTCCTACATGGGATGACATATCTTGGTTCAAGATGGTTAATCAATTTTTTAAACCCCTTATCTTCCACTATGGACAGTGGTTGATTATCTGTACATATCATTTCAGCAACCAATCTGGTAATTGTTTTGCCTCTTTTGTCCCCAGGCTTAAAACTTTGTATTTTATCAAAAAATTTTTTCAGAGTAGGTTGGTTGAAAGGTTCTGCTTTGCGTTTCACTGCGCATTGTTTCAAAGACCTTTGTTCGCCATAAGAACAAATTTTTGAACCTGGACTAGGAGTTGAACTAATTGACACAGGACTCCCAAAAGTAGTTATATCATCTGGATTATTTTCTTCAAATGAAGAATCAACATTGACAGTCAAAGGGCTTAAGGGTGAATTTGGAATTAGTAATGAGTTTGATGAACTTGTACCTTTCAGTTCTTGATATTTGGATAAATGCCTGGTTTTCAAATGTTTCCACATAGCTGAAGTAGTGTGCGACTTTTTCCCTCTAGATATTTTTTCAGAGCACAGATTGCAATTTGCATAGTTTTCATTTTCTGAAATTTGGAAATAGTTCCAAATATCAGAAGTTGCCTGAGGACACAAAGCCATTTCATAGGTTGCTATTGAATGCAACAAATATGATGTAACAGTGACAGTTGTGCAACTTCAGAACTCCCCTGAAAAAGAAAAAAATTAAGTTTTCATGTTAAAATCCTAAAATCCTTGTAATTTTATTATTAGCTGTAATAATTGCGCGAAAATACGGTATGCAACAGTAATAATAAAACTGCAATAAATGTACAAAATTACTATGCCGTGAATAATTAATTAATAATGCAGTTGACAGACATCTGAAATGGCCTTTGACAACAATTAACAAGTTATTTATTTTTTTAATTCTTATACTTAACAATTACATTTATATAACATCCCAATTTGATTTCCAACTAACACCGCATGCAATGTAATATAACTTAATATGTGCAAAAAAAAATTATATATCAATACAGTATAAATGAAAATAAGTAACTTACCTCATATATCGTATAAACCACGCATATCCACTCTCAAACGTCACATACTGAACAGTACTGCACTACAAAGTGGTCGTTGCGATCTGAAGTTTACTCGCACCACGCACCTTTTATATATCATATATCAAGAGTTTCGAGAATAATCCAGTATTAGAGCTCAGTCATCCAGAACCGACGAGACTATTCAAGACGAGATAGTTGCTAGAATTTACGAGAGAGCGCAGGATGTTAATTAGAATCACATAAAGAGCGATAGATGGTATTAGTGTAGCATATATGGTGTTTAAAATATAAAACTTGACTGAACTGACTTAACATGATATAGTCTTAGCTAGTTATTAGAACTAAATGTACATAAGTTAATAAGTTTTCATAATTTTTGTAATTAGATTAGTTATATTATTTGCTGTCTGTATTTGACATGTTCCATACCTTTTCTGGTCTCAGGAATAAAGATATTTATTTATTAAAATACCACAAACATTAGGAAAGCATGCCAGCTTATAAATACTTTGTGGCTGAAAGAACGAGAACCGAAGAGAATCGTCGAGATCTTTCTAGTCAGTGATTCATATGTGTCGTGATTACATGAGTCATCATTATTATTATTTTTTTTTTTTTTGGATTCGAAAGATTCGAATTACGAAAATCGTGCGAAGATTCGAGTTTTCGAATCTCGAATCTTTTTCAGGATTCGATGGATTCGAGGATTCGCGGATTCGAATGTCCCATCTCTAGTATTTACTTATACTTGTACTTATATCTTATGTCTACAGTAGGTAGAAATGGACAATTTCTTTATATCTTGTAAATAGTTAATATTTCTATTTGTCTTGTATTCCCTTTCAATGTAATTTTACCTGATGCGGCGTTATCTCAAATTATCACGCCAGCTAAGATTACCTTGCATATTTTTAAATGAATCAAACACGGATACCCATTCCGTCCGCTATCCCCCTATATTCCCTCACTGCCTGGAACCACGCCCTCTAGCGTGGACACTATACGTAGGAGAGGATATTATTTTACCAGCTGCTAGAATAATATCTGATGCTCTATTTAGCGATAAGCAAACAAAACAAATTGGTGAAATAGCCCTACCAAATACAACGGTAAAGAGAAGAATCAATGGTGTCAGATTTTGTGAAACAGTGCAGGATAACCAATTTAAAACAAAGTGAGTACTTTCACTTCAGCTTGATGAAAGCACTGATGTAGCTGGTCAGGCTATTCTGTTAGCTTTTGTTAGGTTTGAATTTGATAGGAGGACGGAAGAAGAAATCCTCTTTTGTAAATCTTTGCCATCCACAACAACGGGGAAGAAATTTCTAAATGTCTGGTTGGTGTTATACAAGAAAATGAAATCGAATGATCAAAATGTGTTGGACTGACGACTGATGGCGCCCGTGCTATGTTTGGCATTTACTTAAGTTTGATTGCCAGAGTTACATTATTTGCCCCTTCAATTCAGTAGACTCACTATAGTCTGTACCGAAAAGCTCCTGTAATTAAAGGTCTGAACGAAACCCTTAAAAAAGTCCTTAATGATGCAGTAAAAATAGTAAATTTCATTAAATTAAGACCTAAGAATGCTAGACTGTTTGCCATATCGTGCGACGAGATGGACAGCGGGCACAAATCACTTCTGCACTGTGAAGTACGGTGGCTATCGAGAGAGAAAGTGCTGTCAAGATTACTTGAGCTTAGAAATGAACCGAGAATGTTTTTCTTGCATGACAAAAGTGATGGGAAATATGTGAGTAGTACTCTCGATTTAACGCTGCAAGGAAAGGATGTCCACAAGGTCTATGTTCAAGATAAAATAGAAGCAACTGTTAAAAAGCTTGAAAGATGGTCCAGTAAAGTGAAAAACAGTAACTTTAATCTTTTCCCAATCCTCAATGACTTCTTAGAAACGTATGGAATCAAAGTTGACGAGGAAACTGCAACGGCAATGAAAGAGCATTTTGAAAAGCTGGCCTCTAGTTTCAGGTAATTACTGTTAGATGATTTTATTAATATCCACTTACAAGGGGAACGTCAAGGTTGTGAATAACGGATTTTGATGTGTTTCGAATATGTTATAGAGGCACCTCCCACGAGTATCTTGCTACCAACTTTTGTAGCCATTTGTCCTAGTTTTCGAGAAAATTGCGAAAGTTTTCCTAATGGACTTTATATACTGTTAATCTTAATAAGTTTGCAAAGAAGTGAGTATAATGCAATGGTTAAGTTCCAGGCATACTACGCTGGCGATCCGTATTCACATCCTGATCTTGTAGTTTTTTCCCAATCTTATTGCATATGTTATTAACAAATATATTTATTTTCATGCAAAATTTTTCAAAAATATTTTTCACCATACTAACTTTATTAATAAAATTAATCGGAAGCAAATGTGTGGCATGGTGTGTATTTTAAAGTTCACAATCAAATGTTATAATTAAATCTGATTATCACTAGTGATCATAATTTAAACTATTTTTATATTTTAAACTAAAATTGACTCGGGCAAAATTGCAAGGATTGAAGGATATTTGTATATTTATTTTAAAGATATAGATAAAAGCGTATTGTAATGCTCCTTTTGCCTACAAAGCATCGGCCTAGGACTTGATGTTTTTAAGCAACCTTTATTTTTATAATAAAATAAGTGAAAACATGTCAAAAGCAACATCAAAGAATTCTTGTGGGCATTTATGGTATCAATTATAACATTTGATTGTGAACTTCCGATTAATTTTATTAATAAAGTTAGTATGGTGAAAAATATTTTTGAAAAATTTTGCATGAAATTAAATATATTGGTTAATATTATATGCAATGAGATTAAGGAAAAACTACAAGAGCAGGATTTGAACACGAATCGCCAGCGTAGTAGGCCTGGAACTTAACCACTGCACTATACTCACTTCTTTACAAACTTATTAAGATTAACGGTATGATAAGTCCGTTAGGAAAACTTTCGCAATTTTCTCGAGAACTAGGACGAATGGCTACAAAAGCTCCCAGCAAGATACTCCTTGTTAGATGTGGACAATTTCTTATTAAAAATAATTTCATCATAAAATTGGTTCTTTTTTAGATGTTACTTTCCAAAAATTCCTGATGAATTGTTATGGATAAGAAATCAGTTTGTAGAGGACAACCTTAAGAGGCTGAAGCTGTCAGCATCTGAGGAAGACTCCCTGGTAGAACTTTCATGCGATTCTTCTTTAAAATCTGCGTTTAAAGACTCAAACCTAATCCCATTTTGGATCAAGACAATGGGAGAATATCAAGTACTGGCAAATATGGCTTTCAAGGAATTAATGGGATTCACAACAACTTACTTATGCAAGCGTGCATTTTCTAGTTTTTTTTTTTTTAAAAACAAATACAGAAACAAACTTTGCGTGGAAAACGATTTACGCCTAAAACTAATAAGTTTCAATTCAGATATAGAATGTCTCATAAGCACCAGGACTAAACGATACCACAAGTTTCCGTGAGTTTACTATTTAGTTTGTATAAATTTCTTTTTATATCAATTTCTGAATTAGATAAAATATTATTTTTTTAATGTTATATTCAACTTATTTTGAGAATGCGTATGAAATATGCACAATATTACATATCAATCCATATGCAATACAAATCAAATATTTTTCTGTTTTTGCTGACGTGAATGTTGTTTTCCAATTATGTTGTAGGTTATGTTATGTAGGCTAATTATGCTGTTAGGTCTGAAGAAGGACATAAAATTGTTCGAAAAGTTACAAAGCAATAAATTATTAAAAGATAGCACAGTTTTAATAGCTTATCCACGATTAAACCATTATTCTACAACCTTCCAGTCAGTTAATTACTTATATTATACTTTACTTATTTTATACTTAAAGTACCTCTTTATACACTACATTAGAGATTCTGCCTTCAGGTGCTAACACGACCAGGTTGCTAGATGAGCTCACTCTCGAGCAGGCCACGTAAAACTGGCCGTGCGAGAAGCAGTCCCCTCTTAGATCAATTCCTGCTGTTTTCAGTGACTGACCCTGAGATTTATTAATTGTCATTGCGAAACAGACCTTAAGGGGGAATTGCAATCCTTTCAACTCGAATGGGTATTCCGTTCTATTCGTTGTAAGTGGTATCCGCGGTATGTACACCGATTCACCTCGAGCGCAGCCGGTAAATATAATCGCCTCTACCACGTTTTTATGCAAGGTTTTCACACGCAACCGGGTCCCATTGCACAACTTAGGCGGATTGAGATTTCTCAGTAGCATCACCGGCGCTCCTACTTTGAGGATAACTGTGTGAGACGGTAGACCAGATGGGTTGAGTGTATTTAGGAACTCCACAGGATAATGTACAGCATCATCCATATGCAGTACAGTGTCCACAGATTTGTACTCGTATCCTGCACCTTCAAACGACTTCAACAAAATATCATTAATGGCGGAAGCCTGGTCGTTTTTAGCTGTGAGAATTGCACGTTCGCATAGCCACTCCATGGATTTGGACTGTGTAAGTTGTGTACATCTGGATATATTCGTGTTATTAGGTCGTCAATTGTCGACACAACTAAGGCAAGATCTGATGGAATTGTCATCTCGCCCTCGGTTTCCGGATATTCTCCGTTTCCTATTTTAAGGAGGAGATCGGCGAATTGTCCAGCGTGAATGTCGCCCTTCAAGTACACTCGCATGTTTTTCGTAAGATCAAGAAAGATTTGAAGCCTTAATACAAGCCTTAACTTCGTCAGCTCGAGTTCCTTTCGTCACTATCAGCAGAGTCTGACGGAAGTCTCCAGCTAACAACACGGTGACCCCACCCATCATGTCATCGTTCCCTCTGATATCTTTTAGAGTTCTGTTTAGTGCTTCGAAACACCGCTTATTTGCCATGGTGCTTTCGTCCCAAACTATAAGTTTACAATCCCGCAGTACTTGGGCCGTATTACTCTGTTTTGAAATGTTGCATAGTGGGGTTGCGACATTAATGAGATTTAACGGGATTTTGAAGGCAGCGTGAGCTGTCTTGCCCCCTCTAATAGTGTTGCTGCAATTGCTGACGATGCGACCGCTAAGGCGATACCACGACTACTCCTCACTTTTGCTAATAGCAAATTGATAAGGAAGGTGTTTCCAGTGCCAACAGGAGCACCTAAAAATATTATCCCGATTTCTATCTCGATATTGCCAAGGATCTGCTGATATATGTGATTTTGTTCATTCGTCAATAACACTTCATCAGACGACACCACTTCGCTCAGAGCATTAAGGTCATAATTGGTCTCCGTCAGATATTCTCGATTATCGAAACTTGCTACAGACTTTTTTGGTCGAGGCAATCCGTATTGCCCCAAGTCATGTCCTGTTTGCGCTAACACTGAATCCTCCATCAATATTAAGCATCTGTTGTATACTTCATCCATGAGCCGTTGCGCACTATCTTGCAATTCTCTCTCCAGGTGCCGTTTAATATCTTCCGAGAGACTGTCTTTGAATTTGTCCCAAAGGCGTAAAGGATCAGAGAGTTGACAGAAAACTAACATTACCGTAAATAACTCCCGCAGCTTCAAAGGAGAATCACACAACGCAGCTTCCTCTAAAGTGGTGTCCCAATGCTTGCCGTCCTCGAGTAATCCTAGGACCCTACATGCAGATTGAAATGTCGGATGTAGGACACCGTTCACAGTCTTCAAGTCTTCGAAAGATGTCGGTCTTCTAACCTCATGGAGCAACAAACGTAGATGGTAACATTCCGTATTGTTAGGATGAATGGTATAGACTCTATCCAGAACGTGTTCTTTCTTCACTCCGAGCCAGCCCTCTACCACTTTCCCTCGTTTCCTTCTAGAAAATGTTTTGTTGTTCCACACAAAATAAGAAGAGGATTCATGGTAAAGTAGTGTCTTAGTAAAATTATCCGTTTTGAAGATCTCGAAAAACGCTAGGAGCGTTGTTTGAGGTGGAGTATTCATTTTCTCTAACAGGTTATTAGAGGTGAAGTATACTCGCTGGCCGTTTTCAAGGTTAACAGCGAGATGTAAGACAGGGGGAACCTTTCATGAATGGGAAAGCCTATGATTCTCCAAACTGCTTCGGAACTACTTATGTACCGGCCGCTTTCGTAGACTTTTACTTCATCGTTCTCATTCTCTATAGTAAAGGCTGCTTGATCACTACCCTTGTTCACGTACTTACAAATTTACTTGATAGACTTAACCGAACTGCATAACTCCACGTTAATATGAGCATTGAAAGTGCGTAACAGAACTGGATTGTAAGGCACCATCCAGCGGTTGTCTAACTCAACTCCATTCTTTTTATCGTATAGCCACCGTCAACTGGAGACCTGGAGTCTGCGTGTCTTTGAGGAGTGGTCGAGGATACCTTTTACTGCAGCTACCATCTTTCGTGCAGGGCGATTTGTGGTTTAAGCTACCGCAAGGACCGTGTATCACGTTGGCCTTCACAATATTGTAAAGGAGAGGGTGTTGCTCAGGATCAGGTATTTCAGCTCTAATAACATCGTCAATTTTGTCTGGGGTGAAGCGCAGCTCTAGCCATAGTAAGATGTGAATATGGGGAAGACCCCGTTTTTTGCCATTTCACTGAGTATATATAGCAACGCACCAGCCCAAACAGATCGACCTTGGTTAGAAGAGCCATCATCTTTTTTACCTTAAGGTGGAATACCCTGGCTGAAATGTCGTGGCGGTCATGTGACTTTTGACCTGGTAAAAGCATATCTGTGTATTGACGCACGTACCTCATGGCGTCCTGTGTACGCTCGTGCATGTAACGTGGTCCACCTGTAAAGGATGACGACAGCACCACTCTTTGACCCAACTGCTCACCATCAGCATCGTGCCTCCCTATGGCATCCCGCAGGTGTATGTAACTATCAGCCCTTAGCTGCGCTTGGTTGTTCTTGATGTAATTCAACCTTTCTATCTCTATTTTGGCGTACATGTCAACTAAAAACTGATTAAAAGGGAACGAAAATACACCAGGTGATCATCTTCTCCTTGTCTAATCATTATACGGTAAGAATAGAAACTTGCAGCGGATACTGTCTTTTTAAGTATTTGATTAGTTGCAGGATCACGCTGAGGTAACGAAATGGAGTACCCATCCTCACCACGGCAAAACAAAAGCGGATACTACAGGGCGTCATATGAACGGTGGATCTCACTAATGCGGTGCAATGAGTTATCGTGACTCTCGAGGATAATGTCTCGTTTCTCAAATTGCTGATCCACCATTACTAAGGCCACCTCGTTTGACATAGGTGCATTGAAACGACCCCTGTTCAGACGTTGCAGGCACCTTGTCCAGGGCGATCTTCAAGTCTCTTACATAAGCATTAAAGGTATGTAGCATTCCTTGTAATTGTCTGACTAAGCCAGGTTTTACATAGGGATGGTTATCACACCTCTATTTTACTTCTCTGTCGTCTTCACCAACAAAATATATTTGCAAGAATTGTGGCTCCTTTTGAGGTGCTGGCAACAAACTCCCAACCAAGTGGTATATTTGGCCCTGAACTTTAAAAGTATACATAAAACCGTCCTGTATTATCTCCTTGGCACCGAATGAAGTCATTTGAAAGGCACTATTATATTTACGAATGCCGTTCATAAAATGTTAAATAGATGTCGATCCATTATCAAACTATATAGGGGCCCTAAACAGACAGGCTCCATCTCCAATTATAGGAACTACGGTGTGAGGCACCATAGTCCCACAAATTTTCAATGATTCAACAGTCATTGTGACAAATAGCAAACCTTAAGCCTTAGCGCACGGCTTATATACTGTCCGGGAAGCGACGCGCGCGACTCTAACAGAAATAAGGCCACCTAAAAGGAATTTATATTTATATTTTATAATTACCTTTTTTATAATTACCTTTCGTATATCCGAATCAAAACACGGAACTCTTATAGGGTCTGGTTGTCTGTCTGTCAAAATGAAATCACGGCACCCTTATAGGATTTGTTTGTCTGTACTATTTTATAATTACCTTCTTTTATGATTATCTATTTTTAGCGTTTCGTATATTCGAACCAAAACACGGAACTCTTACAGGATCTGTCTGTCTGTCTGTCAGAATGAAAACACGGCACCCTTATAGGATTTGTTTGTCTGTACTATTTTATAATTACCTTGTTTTATGATTACCTATTTTTGGCGTTTCGTATATCCGAACTAAAACACGGAACTCTTATAGGATCCGTCTCTCTAGCTGTTAGAATCAGTCAGAATGAAAACACGGCTCCACCACGGCACTCTTATAGGATTTGTCTATCTGCCTGTCAGTCTGTCATCACGAAATAAGTATTTGCTTCCATACCCTTTTAAAGTACAAATACCAAAGAAGTATTCTTATGCTTTTTGAATTTTGATTCTATCTGTCTTAGTTTCGGAGATATTAGGATACCGATGTTACCCATTTTTACCCTCTTTTACCCGCTTAACGTTGGAATTTCCGAAAATCCCTTCGTATCTGACCTAGTCATTGGAAGAGGTGCCTGCTTACCGAATTTCAAGTCTCTAGCTACAGGCGTTTGGGCCAGGCGTTGATGCGTCAGTGAGTGAATGAATGAGTCAGGAGTTGTCTTTTTATATACATATGTAGATATGTATATATATATATATATATATATATATATATATATATATACTGGGTCGCGAAAATTTTTCCAATAAGAAGATGGGTCTCAATACAAAGAAGTTTGGAAATCGCTGATCTAGGGCATTACTTTGATTTTCAAAACACAATTATATTAACCCTCGTCAGGCAGTATAATTTTAGAACGCTAAAAGGCGGTATGGGTACAATTGTACCTTCATACACTTACTTTTGCCTATATAAGTTTTTGTAAGAAATCAGTAGTAATTTTATTCGCTAAAAGTTGTTATTACAATGTAGCTGTTTCAACGGAACTTATTATTCATTTATTGAATGAAATTTAATTATTTTTTTAGTATAACCAATGATTGAAATTTTTAAATTTGAACTGCCAAAAGTATACGTTATATGAATGCATTACTGTAGATGAACAATTATTTCGGTTTAGAGGCGGTACTAGATTTACGCTATATACATATACCATCCAAACCGGCTAAATATGGCATAAAAATTTTTTGGGTTTATGACGCAACGAACTCCTATCCACTGCAAGGTCTTATTTATACAGGAAAATCAAAAATGTCGGTGAAACAACAGTGTTGGAGCTAGTAAAAATGTATAAAGGTTCTGGAATTAACATCGTCACCGATAATTTTTACCTCTTTAGAATTGGGCAGGTTCCTAAACTCCTGGAATATGACGCTAGTTGGTACAGTCAGAAAAATAAAAAGTTTTTGCCAAGCAATATGCAACCTGCGAAGGAAAGGCCTGTCAATTCAACAAATTTTGTTCATAATAATGATACTACAATATATTCATATATACCAAAAAAGAAGAAGTCGGTCATACTGCTATCAACTATGCACATGACGGGACAAGTTGAAAGCACACAGTTAGCCAAGCCAAAAATAATAAAATACTATAATAAAACGAAAGGTGGAGTTGATGTGATGGACAAAATGCTAAGTGAATACACTGTAAAACGACGAACATTGCGGTGGCCACTTGCACTTTGCTACAACATGGTTGACGTCGCTGCCTTAGCATCTTAAGTTATATATATAGGCAGCACCATCAAAACTGTAAAACAAAGGACCAGCGAAGAAAGTTCGTAAAAGAACTTTCTAGCCAGCTATGTTTCGCAACAGTAGAGGAACGTAGCAGAAATAAACTTGTTATGAGAAAATATTTCTTTCGAAGTGCGGTAGAAATCGTCTTGAAATAACGTGTCATTACTTTGTCATTCCTTTTAGTTTGCTCCATTGTTTTAAGTTTTTATTTAAATACTATCCTCCATTGTCACACCTTATTTTCCAAAATTTTTTATCCCATTTATTTTCTACTTCTTCAGCGAACTGTTTTATTATCTCTGGTACTTCATTCTTTCTTTCAATTAAGAATATCGTTGTAAAGTGCGTGTAGTCATCTAAAAATGTAAGGAAATATCTTTTATTATCCCATGTCGGAGGGTCAATTGGTCCACATACATTTGTGTGTATGATTTCTAACGGTCTCGTGGCCCTTTGCCTTTCCGAACAAAATGGTTGCCTTATTTGTCTAACAAACTTCACATGATTTATCAAAATTTTCAATATCTAAATTAGTTATCTTTATACCATTGACTAATTTAGTATTGCATTGCATTTTGCATGTAATTCTTTTACTGAATCTTTAGTTTCCGTTACTAGTGTTCTTTCTGCATTTTCAAACATTATTTCGTATAATCCGTTCTTATTCTTTTTACCTTCCAAGATTTTCACTTCATTTTTAAATATCTCTACTTTATTTTGTTTAAATTGTACTTGTCCACCATTTTCAGTTATGTTCTTTACAGATAATACGTTCTTTGTGAGCTCAGGAACATATAATACATTATTTAGTATTACTTCTTTCGTTTCTACTTTACCGCTTACTTTTGCATGCATTGAGGCTTTATCTTTTGCAACTAAAATATTTACATCTGTTTCTTTACATTCTATCAGCAAGGTCTTATCATTCGTCAAATGTGTGGTTGCACCGCTATCTACAACCCAATCTGAATTTAATTTTATCTGATTATCTTTTGTATCAGTAGATGTTAGAAAGACTTTTGTTTTCCATTGACGTTTTCTGAAGCAGCAGTCTTTTTCATTGTGATTATTCTTTTTACAAATTTTTCAAAACAATGATTTGTTAGAATGTTTAGCAATATGTCCTGGCTGCTCACATTTAAAACATTTCTTGTGGGTACTGTTGAACAAAACATGCGATTTACAAAAACGTGCAATGTGACCTACCTTATTGCATTTCCTGCATCTCTGTTCTTCAATTTTTGTTTTTGTTTTGAATGCAACAGCTTCTTCTTTATCCTTTGATGTTTGTCTCATTTCTTCCATTAATAGCCTCGATGTTAAATTGTCCAATATTCTATCTATCTTCTATGTTAATTCCCAAGCTCTTGCAAAGAATTTGTAATCTTCTGGCAATGTCGACAGAATCTTCGAAATGAGCATATCATCAGTTATATCTTGTTTTAATGTCTTTAATCTGTGCACTATGTTTCTTAGTTTGCTTACATGTGTTGCTAAGTCACTATCTTTATCAAATTTGTAGTTGAAAAATTCCTGTAGAAGTGCACACTTTTTTACCTCGGACTCATTTTCATATATGGAACAAATATTCTCATACATCTCTTTTGAGTTACTGCAGCTCATTATGTATGTTGATGGCTTCTCAAAATCCGCCTTTATAGCCTCTGTAGCGTCTGTAGTTAATACCTCCTGGCCTGTTACTATTTTATACAATCCCTGTGATTTAAATATGATTTCTACTTGGAATTTCCAGAGTGGAAACTCTTCTATTGTTCTTAATTTTTCTATCTATTCAATTTCATCCGTATATTTACCAGCCATTTTTACGTTTTATTTTTTATGTATAGGTTAGGTTTCCTATTTCCTTTTTTTTTTCTTTTTACGATTTGTGTGCTTCTGGTACCATAACCTGTTATTAGGATTATTAATTTGCGCTCTTACGTTTCTGTGTGTAGCACAATAATCGTAAACTTTATTGAAGAAATTAACTAAACTTTATTTTACTTTCACTATATAATTTTTATGGTAGAAAATTTTTTATTACTTCTTAACCTCTACTGCTGGCTCCATCTACCTGTGTGTACATCATTAATTTTTAATGCGATCACCAATTATCCCAACACGAAACACACTCCATAAAGGAAACAACATGTGGTTCCTGCAAAGAGGCTGAATGAAAATATTTGCAATAAACATATCTTATGTATATATTACATAATTTATTACATTTTAATAAAAATATGTTAAAGTTTAATTGTTTAACCATATTTTCTTGCTTATTTTTCGTACAAGATATATATGGGTACATTTGTACCCATATAGCTGTATCAGTACAATATAGTAATAGCGCTAGTTTTCAACACCTACGCGTCGTTTGCGGTGCTTAGAATCGCTGGAGGTGTCGTGTCGAGTTGTTCGACGTCGAGCACTCGGAATCCGGCTGCACGCAGCAAAGGTCCTATGAAATTTGGCTGAATAACTATAAGATATATAAACAAGGGTTATAGCGGTACTCATAAATAAATGTGTGCGCATTGGGAAAGTAGATAGAAAGCGATTTTAAATGATTGTCCTAATCTTACACTACTTTCCATAGTCTTCCCATCGATATTTACTTCAATTTTTCTCTCTCAAGTTAATCAACGTATACAAATGGTAACGATATTGCTATATATAATAGAGGCGCCATCTGATGGGGAGACGCAAATACGGCGTGAACGGTAAACACTATGTACAACAATGGCGGACATGCGTACGTGAGGATACTGATGACGCGCCTAGTTTAATGCGCGAACAAAACCTAATTTCGTTTCTACTCGAGCATACCTAATATTATTGTATCATGGGTCTGACCACAGTAGAGTTTGTTTCCTTTGAGAAAAGCACATTAAATTTGGTGTTCGGTCTACGTTACCATCGAGGGGCAATTCACTCTCGGATCAGTGTAAATAGTGAAAAAATCACTATAAATAACGACGGCGATACGAAAGCAGTGTATTTAATGTAGCTCGTTATTCACGAATAGACCAGGAAGAAGAGGAGAGAAAATAAGGTATTTTCCGTAACACTAACGCAAACTTCAGAAAGAGAATGAAAATAGTGTCCAGAACGCGAATAACGTGCGAAATAAGGAGCATAGTGTATCGCACTAGCTCATAAAGCGATCCTGTCGGAGCTTGTGCTCGCCGCCGCGCCCGTCGGAATTTATCATCATCACCGTCCATATTACATAATACATCCGATTCTTTCAGTTCTTTTTCTATTAAAGATGTTCTCCATCAAGCCAAGTACGATGCATTTTGTACGGCGAGTATGCTAGGCATGCTAGTAGATGCAGCTGTCGATAAAATACAGATACGTAATATGACGACGAAAACGTTTGGGAGAATGACAATGACATGGACAATGAGAATAAAACTCAAACGAAATACATTCTTCCGAATTTTGAGAATTTAGCGAACTCTTAGAGAATCTAATTACGTTGCCAGACATCACTGGAACTTTGGAACTGGAAGATTATTCGTCAAAGACACTGAGTATTTCTGAAAATAGTCCCTTTATAATAGTTAAAGACTCAAACGGTAACGAGTACGTGGTGGGGAAATCTGCAATCTGTTGACTCTTGAATTTCAAAGTTTGCAAATTAAGTAGCGATAGGTTGTGCCGAGTACGAGCATCAGAGTACGAAAAAGGGAAGAGTCCAGGAAGTCCTAAACTAACGGCGAAGGTAGCGAAAGAGATTTTTTGGGATTGGTGTATATTCCAACGAATAGACAATGAAAATTTTATGGTAGGTATTGTCCTTAATTTCTCTTACATGACAGGTAAAACGTGGAAAGCTAAAGAGTATTCCAATTCTTATGCAAATGTCAGCGGGAATAAGAAGTCAATTGGTGTCCTGTGTCAATCGTTTGATGTGGACAATAGTGGTTATGCGACGTTAGCTCAAATGGCTGTGCACAGTTACTATCCAATAGAGCAGTACAGATTGACCATTCCAGCCCCAAAAGATATGCAGAATGGTCTACAATTAGATTATGAAACTTTCAGCCAATTGAATGGCAAAACTGTTATGTACAATAAGTGTGAATAAAAATTTGTTTTCGGCGAATTTGGAATTAGTAATTATTTTCCCGATCATGATTCGTTGACAATATTGATTTGGAATTACAATCATAATTATTTCATCGGAGTCCGAGTTGGAATTGTCTATATTGTCTATTATTTATAATCCTGAGGTCAGATGTGAATTCATGGGTAACGGATTTGCATGAAATTCGATCAAATTTACATCCACCTCAATCCGAGATCTGATACATATTATGTATTATAATTTTTCACCATTTTCTGGTAATGTTCTAAACACTAGGATATAATGAATATAAACACGAAGGTAGTCACTGCACGCAGTTACTGTAATTAGTGCGATTAGTGTAAATAGCGCTCATGAGGAGCGTCGCGGTAGAAGTCAGATTAGCATAGTGCAATCACTGTATTCAAATTGTGAGTCATCGCGATTTGCGGTATAACGGTTTCAGTTAAAGCGGATAAAGTGTACAATGTCAGTAAGGTGAACGTTAAATTTTAACGTTTACACTGATTCGAGAGTGAATATCCCCTCGGTTACCATGGCAACCGACTAGCGATCAGTGAAGGAGATAGAGCGGGTTTGACCATTTTATATTTTCTTTGTTTTGCTTGTACGTTAAAATTGTCTATAAAATAGTTAACGCTTTTCTACATCATTTAAACTAGTCTAATGTGCTCTTCTCTAAGAAAACAAACTCTATATAGTATACTATACTATATATAGTAGTTTCATAGAATGTCGGCACCTTTGATATCTGTGTCTCTTTCAAATAGGAACGGCAATTTTAAAACATTTTTATCCTACAAGAGATTAGTATTTGTAGTGCTTGAAATAATTTATATACATATTATTATATTAATTTAAAATATTTACAGAGTGAAATACTAAAAATTATAAAAGTAAAGCAAATGAAAGAAACAGAAGTACGAATGATGTCTTTATTTCCTACAACACAGAGAAAATTGTATAATTATTACCAATTTAGTCCATCCTGATAATAGCGTTTTAATTTTAATACTAATATATTTTTATTGCGCAACACATTTCTAATTATAAGACATTTATATAACATAAAATAGTTGATTTCTATTCTACACAGATTACATATACAATAGCTTAATAATGAGCGAAAAAAGAAATCTATACCAAATAAAGTTTTCCATTTACTTAACAATCTAGGTAATGAAATATGACGTACTGGCACTGACATCCGATGTCTGTATATGTATGGGTGAGATATATCATCGCAGTTAATGTAAAGTAAAAGTCCAAATAACTGAGGTATACTGTAGCTTAGAATGTACAGCTCTCGCAATATAAGTTGGCGGTTGTTGGTGTTGGTTGGAGTGAGTTCGCGCAGATAGAGGAGGGATAGATTGCCTATCATTCGTCCTACAACATTCCCGTATCAGTGGCGTACCTTAAGGTTCCTAATTGATAATTAAATTTATATTTAAAAATACAACCAATTTCTTTTTAAACATAATTGCTTTTTAATTTACTAGTGATCGTAATGTGTTCATTTTTTAAAACAATTTGTGTCCTAATCCGTAATTATAATATACAGGTAATTTGATTTATGAACTTATATGTCGTTAAGAGAGTTATCTGAAAGTACTATAATTGTTAGTTAATATTAATGAAAATTTAATTGACTTACGAAATGAAAGAATTAAAAGAAAGTTAAACTAATCACTGTCATCGAAGTATAGTTCATCATCACTATCTTCGTCTAAATTAATAATAAGCTGTTCACAGCGTTTGTCAACCAGGATCTCATTCTGTAAATATTCTTCTTCTACTTTCATGACATGCTCACAGCGTTTCTGCCAGTCCTCCACTGATATTTTTGAAAACTCTTCCTCTGTTAATTTCTTTACATCTTCTAATTTGAATGTGACGTTTCTTGCTCCTACATTATTCTTAATCTGTGCCCATACCATCTCCATAGGATTAAGGTCTGGGTGATATGGAGGCAACCTTAAAACAGTATGCCCGTTCTGTTCAAAAAATTCATCAAATTTATAATAACATAGCGCTCTTTATGTGACTTGATTATATGATATAATTGCGGTTTCAACATATTGGTGTCAAAGGGAATCCTCTTAGCTGTCAACCATTGAACCATTTCTATTTTCCTACTGACAGATGTAGGTGCTTTGTTTGCTTGAACATTATGGTAGGGGTATTATCCATGACAACCACAGATTTGTCAGACAGATTTGGAATTAGTTTCTCATTTACCCACTTTCCGTAATTTTGAAAAATTGAAAAAAATTCTGTCCGGGAATCGAACCCAAACCACACAATTACTTGGCTAGTGCTGAATCGATCGAGCCACGCTCCACCCTTGAGATCAAACGCAATGGTCCAGGTATATCAATTGCGTGTTGTTATTCAAACCGGTTTTTTTCAAAAACGGTTAAGTATTGGCACCATGTTTGAAAGTCTATAGTTAATTATTATGAAGTACTTTCTTATCCCAGAAGGGCGTCCAAATCCGTAACGCCAACGTCGCGCCCTCCCCTTGTTAGTGCAACGAATCAATATGTATGACTGAATGTCTTGTTTGTATTAACTAAAATCCGACGCGAACAACACTAAAATAATTTCTTACTTAAACACAACATAACTTCAAAACCACTTCCAAACTAAATATAAATATAACCAATAACACGCAATTACTGTCCATTTTGTTGACAATACCTAGTGCGTAGATGCACTTTTAAGCCCAGGCGCAACGCATGCGCTTTAACCTTTCTATACTCACGCATACGGTCTGTGAGCCCGACTTATATAGCATAGTATACGTCTTTCATTTTGACGTGAGTATAGGAAGGTTAAAAAGTTGAGGACAAAAATTGCGGTCTATGAAACTACTGTGGTGTGACACTATACGACCAAACCTATCTCTATCTCTCTCATTTAATGTGACTACTCATTCAAAACCTTAATCCTTAGCCACCTAACGTATTTTTCAGTCACACTACCACCTAACGTCGGTCATAGTGACCCCTTACTTAACTTTAGTCCTTTAAGCATAAAATTATAATAAAACACAAAAACCTCCACCACATATCTCTTTTGTACCTTTTATTTAACTTATGATAAGAAAAAATTAACTTATCATTAATTTTATATTTTTATAAAATATTTTATTTATTAGTATACGAACTTTGTAAGAAAACATAGATACTTTTTTAAAGTGAGATCTGAATAGGAATAAATTATTTAACCTGTTATTTTTCATTTTTCTTATAACTTCAAAACATAGACTTCAATATTAAACCATTTATGGCACGATTAAACCGTATTTAAAACAAAATTGCAACTTGGTAATAATCAAAATTTTTGGCGACAGGATGTACACATTTTTTGTGAACATTCAACACAAATTGGATTTTTGCACTCAAAACACATGTGGAATGTTTTGCGTTTCTTATTTGGATCACATAATGAACAGGTTTTACGTTTCTCAAATTTTTTACGCTGTCGGTGGACGATGTACTGGGCACTTGATCCATTTTCAACACACGCCTAATTGCCCCTTGACGCTCTCTGTGCAATCCAATCTGGTTTGCACGTCGCTCTAAGTGTGGTTTTATGAGGCCTTCAGCTAATTTCTTCGTAAAATTTAATCGAGACCCCTTTTCCTGTGCTTTATTCATCTTGCCTATGATATATGAATTAACAGCAGAAACATCTAGCATTCTATAGAAGATCCCCATTGGCCATTTCTGCGTTCGCCGAGAAGTGGAGTAAATGGCACATTTGTGATCCAACATGTCTACTCCACCTTTTGTACTATTATAACAAGGACGGATTTGTTACACTTTGGCACGAAAGATGCCAATGTTGCTTCTGACGTGAATCCAAAAATGGACGAACCAACTTTTCGATTACGATTAGGAAGAAAATTAGAAGGAATTTCTAGTTTATTCTTCTTAATGGTACCCACAAGTGTCAGCTGTTTTTCTTCAAAACGTTCATAAGCTCAACTGAAGTGCACCAATTATCGGTTGTTATGCTTCTATTGGTGCCTTCAATATCAGCTATCAATCTCAAAACAGCCTCCGTAAGTTTGCCAAGTTTATGATACTCAAGAGGTAAGCCTCGGCAATCAGAGTATTTTCCCAAATGTAGGTAGGCATCCAAAAGGTACCCAGTTCTGGCGTCAGTAATACACATAATTTTAAGACCATATTTGTGAGGTTTCTTTGGCATTTGACATTTTGAAGCTGCACTTTCCACGAAAAGCCACTAACATTTCGTCTATGCAAGCGTAACTACCAATTGAGCAAACTTCTTTGCATTTTTGTATTAACGTATAAACGGCACTAAAATTCATTAAACACCTAACGTCAGTCACAGTGACCGCAAGCAAAATAGTTTTACCTCAAATTCTCTTACTGCTACACGTGTTGACTGCCTAATTGCACGAAGCGACCTGATGAGAGAAAGGAAAAGGTACATAAACGAACAACTGCACAGCTCGCGTAATAACTGAAATATTTGACAATTAAAAAACGGTAGTCACTGTGACCGGCGTTAGGTGGTTAAGGGTTAATATCGTGTTTAGCACAATTGCCATCAGTTATTGTATGTATGTACTTGCTTTTCATGCTGTTTATTTCTGTACAATTTGAAATAATGTTGTGGAATAATGCTTTCCTTCTCACTAGATATCGCTAATAGAATACAGATATCTGCATTATGTAATATATATATATATATATAGATGTAAAAAATAAAGAAGAAGAAGGTGTGTGTAATGGCTGCCGCAGAGATGTTGTTGTAACTAGCGTAATAATGTTATCTTAAAATAAACCTATCAGAGTATTTAAAATAACAGGTTATGGACCCAGTCACCTATCAGAGTATGTACTATGGTCATCTACAGTGCAGTGAAAAGCTGGTGTAAAAAAAGAGAAAAGAACATGACGTCACACGTAAACAATTTTAATATGGAATTATTAAATTCGAGTAATTATCACACATGGAAATTTAGAATGAATACTTTATTAATAGAAAAAGAAGTTATAAATAATGAGTTCAAAGAATCTGATTACACTGATGAAACTCAGATGAAAAAAGCCAGGAAAGAAGATAATAAATGTAAATCTCTAATAATACAATGCTTAGATGATTCCCAAATAGATATAATAAAGAATAAAAATACAACATAAGATGTGGAAAAGTTTGGAACAGAGATATGAAAAAAAAGGTATACCAGGACGTTAGTGTTAAAAAGGAAACTGATGAATATGAAATTAAAGGATGAAAGTGACCTTGAAGCTTTTCTCAAGGAGTTTGATGAAGTTATAACGCAGTTGAAAGCGACAGCTACTGATATGAAAGAGGAAGATGTGATATGTAGTTTATTACTTGCGATGCCAAAATCGTTTGAGACTGTAATCAGTATATTGGAAAATATGTCTGCTGTTGAATTGACATTAGATATAACTAAATCAAAACTACGAAGTGAGGTAGAAAGGCGACAACGACAGACAAAGTGAAAAGAAACCTGCAGCGTGCTTATTTATCGAGTGGGTGTATGTCATTTATGTGGTGAAAAGGGACATTACAAGAGAGAATGTAAAAGGTTTAATCAGCATATTAAAAGGACTCAGAGCAGTGAATACAACACAAGGAAAAGGCAAACCGAAAATGAAGTACATCAAGGGCGTGGTAGTTATAGAGGCAGAGGAAATAGAAGCAATAATTATGGAAAACGTATGAATTGGAGGGATAATTCCAAGAGTGATAAAAGAGGTAACTATGTAGAAAACCAGGTAGAAGAGGATAGTAGAGGTATTTGTTTTATATCAAATTCTGATCATTGTAATAGTTCAAGTGTAGATGAACTTTTATTCTTCATTGATTCAGATTCAGATCATTTGGTAAATGATGAACGATGTTTTTGTGGTTTATTGATGTTAGAAAATCCAGTGAAAATAGCCGTCGCAAAAAAAAATTATTATATGGAAGCAGTAGGTGTAGGCAATGTTAAGGTTCTTAGTAATGTATATGGCAAGGACATAGATTGTACCATAAAAAATGTATTTTATGTTCCAAATTTGCGTAAGAATTTGTTATCAGTGAAACGATTAGAAATGGCAAACATCAAAGTTATATTTAATAATGGTCAGGTTAGTTTGTATAATGGTAGAAATTTGATAGGATTAGGTTATAGGAATAATTTATGTGAAATTGTATTTAAAATTCAAGGAAAAGAATGTTTAAATGTCGAAAATGAAAATGAGCAAACGGTATTATAGCACAAGAGATTTGGTCATATATGTCATGCAAATTTAGAAAAATTAGTTCATAGGAAAATGGTAAATGGAATAGGAAAATTACAGTTAGGGAAAGTAGATTTTTGTGAGGCTTGTGTAAATGGAAAAATGGCAAGGTTAAAATTTGGTACTACAAGAAAAGCAAAAAGAATCTTAGAAGCTGCAAATAGTAGAAGTTTCAAATTTTGTATATGTCTACATCATTAAAAGTAAAAGTGAGGTGTTAATATTTTAAAGAATATGCACGAATGGTGTAGTCTAAATTTGGCTCAAGAATTTCAGTTCTTAGATGTGATAACGGTAAAGAGTATATTCCCAAAGATTTTAAAGATTTTTGTAAAGAGAATGGAACATTTATTTATTATACGACACGATATACATCAGAACAAAATGGTAAGGCAGAACGATTTAATAGGAGCTTAGTTGATAAGGCACTGAGGGTTGCAGCATATCTTCTCAATAGAAGTCCGAGTGCTAACTAGGACATTACATCTGCGGAAATTTGGTATGGAAAGAAATCGGATGTAAGTAATTTAAGGGTTTTTGGTTCAGTGTCATATTTGCATATACCTAACCAATTGCGAGATAACTTTGATATCAAATCAGAGAAAGGGACTATGATAGGATATATAACAACTGGATATAGATTATGGAACTTGGAAAAACATAAGGTCGTAGAATCTAGAGATGTGATTTTTAATGGAAACGAATTTTATAAGAGGAATCTAGCACACATAGATGCGAATAGAAATGAAGAAATAATTGATAAGGCAACCGACGAAAATACGAATAGCAATATTGAAAAGATAAATGATGAGGAAAATGAAGTAACAGAAGAGATTGAAGAAGATATTAGAAAACAAGAAAGAACTAAGAAAATGCCAGAGAGATACAGAGACTATGAGATGTATATGGCATTTGATGCAATATCTTTTGTAGAAAAAGGTCCAGAGAGGGTTGAGGATTTAGTTCATAGAAAAGTTATGGAAAAGGAAATAAAATCAATACAGGAGAATGGGACGTGGACGAAAGTTAATATTCCAGATAGAGCAGAAATATTCAGCACAAGATGGGTGTTCGCAACAAAACCATTAGAGGAACCCATAAGGCAAGACTTGTGGCAAGAGGGTTTGCCAAAGATGACTACAATAAGGACATTACTATCACTAGGAAATCAATATGAATACTGTTTCAAACAGTTGGATGTAAAGACAGCATTTTTAAATAGTGATCTGAAAGAAGATATTTACATTTACCCACCAGAAGGTGTAAAATGTAACGATGGTCTTAAGCAAGCTTCCAAATGTTGGAATAAAAAATTTAATAAGTTTTTACTGGACTTAGGCTTTAGAAGATCGGATAATGACTATTGTCTATATTCAAAGTTCTTTGAGGATTATGCTGTATACAACTTATATGTTGATGACATTATAATAGCAGAAGCAAATTTAGAATTTATTGAGAAATGTAAAAATGATTTAAAAGAGGAATTTATTACGAAAGATAAAGGTGACTTGAAGTATTTTTGGGACTAGAGATAAATTATAATATAATAGAGAAAAGGGAATTATGAATATCAATTAAAACAGATACTTAGCTGAACTTTTGAAACGGTTTAATTTTGAAAAATGTAATCTGTAGTATAGTAACATATGAATTACCTAGGTTGGTATTAGATATATATGTGAGATACTTCATGGTGTGATATAAACAGTAGGATCACGGCCTGGGTACTTAAGGCATCAACGTTATATACCATGATTTCATGGTATATAAATGTTGCGTTTTTACTTGCGCTAAATCTAATAAAGAAGTAATACTACATTCGTTTCCAAAAGAGATAAGCGTAGTTTAATAATGTATCAATTAACGCTGCAAAATACGTCAGGTTTGTATCTTTTGACAGCGCTTAATCGAATGGCTTCGCATAATTGGACGGAACGATTTAATTGATAAACCATTTGAGCGGATAAGAAAAAATTATAGAGTATGTGATCTTCATTTCGCTGAAAACGTAAAGTTTCAAACACATCACACCAGGACAAATCCTGTCGCAGATGCTTTGCCATCATTATATGTCCGAGGTAAAGATATATTCACTTATCATTGTAGAATGTGAAGGTAATATTCTTTAGGTTGTACGCTGGAGGCTTACTAAACTGTGGATAAGGAAAATATATCACCAAAAAGAAGCCATTGATAATCGAAAATAAAGATGAATGAAATAGTTTGTACGAGGGCTTCCAGGATAATGAAAATTATGGGGAAGTTTTAGTGGGTTTGAGTCTCACGCTACCATGCCACGGTTCGAATCCTCGAGCGTATGCACGAAGCATTTTCTCCTACTAGAAATAAAATGTATATATATATATATATATATATATATATATATATATATATAAATGATAGTAGCATAGTCCTATTTCGATAAAATTAATTTTTAAAGATCGTAATATGTTTAACAGTGTTATTAATGTCAAAACTGTTGCTAATAATAATAAGTGTTTTCCAAAGAACCCAGCGTTAATAGTTTCTAAAGTACCCATACGCAACATAATTGGCGACGAGGAAGGATTAGAAAAAAAAGAAGAGCGAAGAGGTTGTACGACACAGAAGAGACATCGCTGCGAAAATTACAAAATGGCAGAAGGTACGCATATAATTGGGAAGATAGAATTCAATGAAAAAAATGAATCAGTTAAAACATACATAAAAAGGCTCAAGTTATATTTTAATGTAAATAGTATAACAGAGGATAAATGGGTGCAATATTTATGCCTAATGATAGGGTCTAAAACATTTCAAATTTTACAAAATCTAACTGTACCAGATGATCCAACTATATATATATTTAAGGAAGTTGAAGAGGTACTGGATAAATATTTCACACCCACAAGGAATAAAATTGTAGACAGATTCAATTTCAGTAAAAGAAACCAAAAGGAAAGCGAATCAGTTACAGAATATGCACTGGAACTAAAGAAATTGGCAAGTGAAAATTTCTTATATGAGGCTTTAAGAGATCGTCTTGTCAGTGGTCTTCGAAATGAGGAAATTCAAAAACAACTGTTAGCTGAGACATAGGAAGTTACTTTCGATGAAGCATTGAAAATAGCATCGTGTATAGTGTTGCGTATGGGTACTTTAGGAATTATTTAATGCTGGCTTGTTTAGAAACACTCGTTATTATTAGTTTAACATGTTACATATTACTTACATCGATAATTGACACCTTGCTACCTCTACACCATGAAGTATCTCCATGTATCTAATACCAACCTATAGTTACTATACTACACTTTTCCCCCTTATAAATTTGGCCTTAGAACGGGTTTGCGTATTCTGGAGGAACGTTTTGGTGGAGATATTGATAAGCAATTATCAGTTTGAGGAACAGGATTTGGTTGATTGTTGGAATTGTTCAGGGCTGCTGTAGATATTTCTTCAAACTTATGTTCTGCATCTTTATTCTCTGTGATCTCTGGATCATTTATTTTAGCCTGCTCTGGTAATAGGACAATTTGCTTAGAGCCGTCGATGTTAGTGCATCTATTTCCTACTGCTTCTCGTTCTCTGTCTATCTGTTCTGTTTTTCGCTTCCATCCATCTCAATCCTTGTGTCTTCTCTTTTCGATGTCGAAGGTGGTCAGCGTGTACAAATCTCATTTCGCTTCCAACCTTCGCTACATATGTTACAGGACTTTTGACTTCTGTTATTGTTCCTTTAGTCCATCTAGTCTCTTCGTTTCTAACGTTTTTACATATACCTGGTCTTTGATATTGAATTACGTTGTTGCCTTGGTATTTGTTCTTTCATTGCTTATTTATGTTGATGGTTTCAACAAAGTAAGTCTGGTTCTTGGTGCGCGCTTTAAAAATACTTTTGCCGGAGTTTTATTTGTTGATCTTGTGGGGGTGTTTCTGTAAGCAAATAAGGCATTATCCAGCTTATGTTGGATGCTTCTTTTCCTATTCTTTGCGGTATCTTCAATCTTCATTTTTAATCTAGCTTTCTTTATTATTCGAACTGCACACTCTGCTGCACCATTTGATTTCGGGTGATATGGAGTTATCTTCAGATGATGAATTCTGTTTACAAAAGTTCTCGAATTCCTCCGATCTAAGCTGTGGTCCATTGTCAGAAACCAACGTTTCAGGTAATCCATAAGTTGCAAATATGCTTCTCAATACTGAAATGGTATGTTCTGTCGTAGATGCCATTAATTTGGCTTCAATCCATTTAGAATAAGTGTCTACCAATATGAGAAAACTATGTCCATCTTTTTCAGCAAAATCAATATGAATTCTTTCAAATATTCTTGTTGCCCAGGGCCAATTATGCAGCGGTTCTTCCTTTTTGTTGTTTTGTGTATTTTGACAAACATAACACTGACTAATGACATCTTTAATGCCTTTATCAAGATCAGTCCACCAAAATAGACTTCTGGCTAGCTCCTTCATTCTAACGATACCTGGATGTTCTTCGTGCAATAACTCTAGGACCAATATTTTCAAGCTTTCGGGCACAATTAGACGCCTGCCCCATAATAAACAGCTTTTGTCCACTGTTAATTCGTTCCTTCTTATAAAGAAAAGCGTCAATTCCGGTTGATCATTTCTTTTCGGCCAACCCTGAAGCGTCAAATCCAATACTCGAGAGAGTATGGCATCTTTGTTCATATGACTAGCGATATCCATCCAAGATAATGGTGACTCCTCCAAAGGCGAAAAATAGTAAACTTCATCACAATCGTGTTCATCCTTCATTGGTAATCTGGATAGGGCATCTGCGTTGCTTATTTCGTTCCCAGGCTTATATTTTATATTATACTTATATGTTGATAAAATAAGAGCCCATCTTTGTAATCTGGCAGCTGCTAAAGTTGGAATAGCTGACTTTGGTCCTAAAATGGTCACTGAAGGCTGGTGGTCCGTATATAAGGTAAATTCTTGTCCGTATATATATGCAGGGAACTTCTTGATGCCAAAAATTATACTCAATGCTTCTTTCTCTAGCTGCGAATAGTTCTTTTCTGCTTTTGACAATGTTTTCCAAGCATAGTACACTGGTCTCTCTTCTCCACTTCCCATTACGTGCGACAATACCGCACCTACTCCATATGCAGACGAATCACATGTTAATACTAATTCCTTGTTAGTGTCATAATATGTCAAAGTGTCAGAATTTACCAATAATTCTTTGCATTTATCAAAACTTTGTTGACATTCTTTCGTCCACTTCCACTGTTTCCTTATTTGCAGTAATTCATACAATGGTCTTAATATAGTTGCTAGATTTGCCAAATATTTTGAATAATAATTTATTAATCCTAGAGAAGTCTTTAAACTAGTAACGTCAGTAGGTGTTGGTACCTTTAAAACAGCTTGTTTTCCTTCATCTGTCGGTCGGAATCCATTTTCATCTATCTTGTGACCTAGATAAGTAACAGAATTTTGGAAAAATTTGCATTTGTTTTTTTATAGTTATGCCTGCATTATCTAATCTTTTAATACTTCACTATCAAAACTAAGTGAAAACTATCAAAATATTATCCAAATAACCTACCACATTTTCTAGGCCAGACAGTATTTTATCCATTATAGCTTGAAAAATAGAAGGCGCGCTGGAAATACCATATGGCATTCTTTTATATTTCATTAGTCCTAAATGAGTATTTATTGTTAACAAATTTTGTGTGCTTTCCGACAATTCCATTTGTTGATATGCATTTCTAAAATCTAGTACTGTAAAAATTTTACCTTGTTTTAACTGCGCAAAAGTATCATTTATGTTATGTAATGGATAATGTTCTGTAGTGGTTATGGGGTTTACTGTTACCTTGTAATCTCCACATATTCGTATCTTATTTGGTTCTTTTTGAACAACAACAATTGGAGTTGCCCATTCGCTTTCCTTAACTGGATATAAAACATTTTCATTTACCTATCTTTCGATTTCTTCTTTTACAGCAGTACGTAAGGCATAAGGAACAGTTCTGGGTTTACAAAAAACTGGGACAGGGTTTCCTTTCAAATGAACATCTACTTTGGGTCCTCTAAATTTCCCCAATTTCTCACTAAATACGTTCTTAAAATTACGTGTTAATAAGTCAGTATAATTCTTATCTAGATTCTCTACCTTAATACTATTGACAAAATTTATATCTAATTTAAGAAGCCAATTCCTACCACATAACATAGGAACTTTTCTATCAGAATTGCTTTTCACAATTACTAGAGGCAATTCAACTTCTTCACTTTTATATTTAACTACTACATTAATTTTGCCTAAAATATTTAATTGCTCTCCAGAAAATGTATACAGTTTTACATTTGATTTAATAATTTTATGTGAAAAATATTCCTCATAATGTTTGTCATTTATTACAGAAATAGTTGCACCTGTATCTACTTCCATTGGTGTGAACTTATTATCTATATTTACATTTAAGTGATATGTATGTCTGTTATCATAATTACTTATCTTATAAATTGATAAAAAGTCTAGTTCTTCATCGCTTGCTTCTTCTATGCATTTCACCTCCTTTCTCTCTTGATTGTAATGGCACACTGCTGTTAAATGTCCTTTTATTACATCTGCTACATGCATATTCACTGTCTCGACACTTCCCTTTATGCATTTTCCCACAATGCTTGTACTTTTGTCTTCCTTTTTCACTATTTCTTCCTTGATTACCTTTTCTTCCTTGAATATAGTTTGTCATATCCGAGGGATTCATGCTTTTACCTTCTCTATATGCCAACTCTATACCCGATGCTATTTTCAATGCTTCATCGAAAGTAACTTCCTTTGTCTCGGCTAACAATTGGTTTTGAATTTCCTCACTTCTAAGGCCACTGACAAGACGGGCTCTTAAAGCCTCATATAAGAAATTTTCAAACTCACAAGAACTTGCCAATTTCTTTAGTTCCAGTGCATATTCTGTAACTGATTCACTTTCCTTTTGGTTTCTTTTATTGAAATTGAATCTTTCTACAATTTTATTCCTTGTGGGTGTGAAATATTTATCCAGTATCTCTTGAAGTTCCTTAAATGTATATATAGTTGGTGATTCTGGTACAGTTAGATTTTGAAAAATTTGAAATGTTTTAGACCCTATCATTAGGCATAAATATTGCACCCATTTATCCTCTGTTATACTATTTACATTAAAATATAACTTGAGCCTTTTTATGTACGTTTTAAATGATTCATTTTCTTCATTGAATTCTTCTATCTTCCCAATTTTATGCGTACCTTCGGCCATTTTGAAATTTTTGCAGCGATTTTCTCTTTCTGTGTCGTACAAACTCTCTGCTTTCCTTTTTTTTTCAATCCTTCCTCGTCGCCAATAATGTTGCGTATGGGTACTTTAGGAATTATTTAATGCTGGGTTGTTTAGAAACACTCCTTATTATTAGTTTAACATGTTACATATTACTTACATCGATAATTGACACCTTCCTACCTCTATACCATGAAGTATTTCCATGTATCTAATACCAACCTATACATAGTTACTATTGTTGGGAGCGTATTTTAAATCAAACGTAAATAACGTAAATTTTAATAGTAATTTAATCTTAAGGCACTACATACATAGCACGTATCTCACATAACATAAAACATAACCATAACATAACTCTCTGCATCAAACTAAACTGCATCCCCCTCTCTCTTTCTTACCATCCCCCTTTCCGTTCCATACAGGGCGGGAAACTTGATCTTTGGCGCGTAATTTAAATTTAAATAACTATTCCTAACAGTTCGGCCAATCTGACATTGAGATCGACCTCGATCTTAGAATCTAACATGGCTTACATACGCTGTAACATCCTTAATACCACGAACTAGAGTCAGACATCTATCATAAAGTATCACAAAATAACATGGATGCAAAATATAATACTAGTTCATAATTCAGATAAGTCGTAAAATAACTAATATGCATATAAAAACTTACAATAACATATTACAAACTAAGTTACATATACAACCTCTACCGAATTTGTGAACAATCTATTTTGTCAAAATTGGGTATGGATTGTTAGATAAGTATGGATTATAGGCAGGAACTATGTAGGTTTAGACCACGGTTTAACACTATGGGCATCTGCAGTTGTCTTAAATGGTCGCTGGGTGTTCTGGAAGTCTGGTGGATCCTCGACCACATATCTGTCGTTAGGTAGTACTGCCGTTATAACAAATGGCCCTCTATACTTAGGAATGAGCTTTTTATTCACACCAATAGTTGTGTCTACATTTGGTATTACAACATAGTCTCCTATGCTATAAATATTTGTCTCTTTATGTTTCTTGTCATAATAAGCTTTACTATTACTACCTTTCTTCTTCTTGGGATTCCATTAAAACATCTCTTAATCTATCCTTAATCTGTCCTCTTTGAGTAACACCAAACAAGAGTTTGGCTAACACTTCCTTAGTTGAAGAATTTAACGTATTATTCAAAGCAAACTCCGCTTCTTCTAAGTGCTTATCCCAGCTATTGGTGATATTGCATAATTTCGGTAACATAGGCGTTAAAGTTGGATTGACAACTTCCACTTGACCGTTTGACCTAGGAACGCCAGTTGCTATCAGGACATGTTGGATGTCCAGTTCCTCTGTAAATCTTTTAAATTCAACAGAAGTGAAACATGTGCCTCTATCAGATACGTCGTGGCCTACTATACATGCTAAAGTACGGCCGCAAATTTTAAATAACCTCCTGACTTGTGGTAGATTTGCAGGGGAATAGTTTGACAAATTTCGTAAATGCATCTATAACCACTAAAACATGTCGATGGTATTGTTTTGATTTTTCCAACGGTCCTAAATGATCTATATGTATTGTGTCAAATGGGGTACAACCTTTATCAATGTTGTGTAGAAAACCTTCCTTTACGCCATATTTAGGGGAGTGAATAATGCATTTCAAGCAGTTTTCTATGTAACTCTTAATTCTTCCTTTCATATTCGGGAACCAATATACTTGCTTGATATAATTCATAACCTTTTCTGTACCTAAATGGCCAATTTCTTCGTGATTAGTCCTAATCACATTTACAACCATTTCTTCTGGAACATAAAAATATAATTTCCCATTTTCTTTTCTATACACTAATCCATCTCGAAGCTCGTATAGAGGTAACTGTCTAGTCATTAACTGTTCTTTAAACTGTTCAATTTTTTGGATCGCTTGTTTGCTTTATCCCAAGTATCTGCTCGAAAGTGTTACTTTCAATTACCATAAGGTGAACACGGCTAAGTGCATCAACATGTACCATTTTGTTGTTTGGACGATGTTCTAGTTTGTAATTAAAGTTTTCTAAGTATAATACCCATCTCATAATGCGCGGTACAACATCTTTCTTGTTAAGAGTCATACGTAAGCTGTCACAATCAGTCAAAATTTTGAACGGGATTCCGTGTAAGTAAATGTAAAATCGTTTTAAAGAATTGATAATAGAAAGGCATTCTAATTCATAGGAGCTATACCTGGATTCCGCATCTGTGGTCCTCTTGCTGTAAAAGAATATAGGATCCATTTTACCATTACCTTGACGTTGCAGAAGCATCGAACCAAATCCTTGGGCGCTAGCATCACAATGCAGTTCTGTTTCGGCCTTAGGGGAATATATGCATAATACAGGCTGTTCAGACAATTTGGTTTTCAGAGTTTCAAATGCTAACATTTCGTCCCTTCCAAATTTCCATTCGGCAGACTTCCTTGTCAGATAATACAAAGGAGGAGCTATAACTGAGAAGTTTTGAATAAATTTTCTGAAGTAGGATGTTAAACCTAAAAACCTGTGAACTTCATGTACATTCTTGGTAATAGGATAATCTCGAATAGCTGTAACATGTTCGTTATTTGGTCTAACACCTTCACTGTCAACTAAATATCCCAGATAGTTTATTTGAGTTTGTAGAAAATAACATTTATCAAGTCTAAGTTCTAGTTTATTTTGAGCTAAAAGAGTAAAAACCTTTTCTAAGATATCTAAACGTTCGCCAATAGTTTCAGTTGAAATAAGGATATCATTTATATACACCAAAATTTTATTCTGCTCTAAAAGGTCTCTAAATACTAAGTAAATATACCTCATAAATGCTGCTGGACTGTTCTTCAGACCAAAAGGTAGTTTTAGGTATTCATATTGACCCATAGGGGTCACAAAGGAAGTATACTTTACCGACGATGGTTCTATAGGGATATGATGAAAGGCACTCTTTAGGTCTAATCATGTGAAGTATGTTTTGTCCTTCAATTGATCTAATTGATCCTCTATCAACGGGAGTGGGAAATTGTCACGTAACGTTACTTTGTTTAAATTCCTATAATCAATGCACATTCTTAACGTATCCTGATTCTTTTTAGGTACTAATACTATAGGACTGCTGTATTCCGAATTACTTTTACGTATTATACCTTGCTCTAGCAAATTATCTATAATTTTACCGACTTCCATTTTCTCATATTGGGATAATCGTCTTGGTCTAGAAAAGGATGGGGTGTGATTAGGAAGAAGTGAAATTTTAAATTCATAATTTACAGAGGAATTTTGAACTTGGGAAGGGTTTACATAATTTTCTAAGAATATATTAGTAAGTCTTTGTTTAACTTCATAACCAACTTTTGAGTTTATATTAATGTTATCAACTATACTAATGGGCGTGTCAACATAAGAAATAGACATTATCTGTGCTATTTCATGCTCAATATTCTCATCAAAATTGTTTTTCACAATTGTTATCCCTTCATCAAAAGACACTTTAATCTCTTTCGAAGATATAAAATTTCTACCTAATATAATTGGAAATGTCATTGTGCTATCAGGAACAACATAAAACTTTACATTAACTATAATATTATCATTTAACTCAATCTTATTCTCAAAATTCCCCAAAATCTGTAATTTTGAACCATTAATTCCAGTAAAACTAATATTATCATTACAAGGTAAATAATTCTTGACATATTTGTTTTTTATTATGCTTATTGGTGACCCTGAATCTAAAAGTGCAACTAGATTATATACTGAAGTACAATTGTCATCATTAACTACAGAAAACTTTAAACTTACTGTATATGGGCTATAATATGAAGGTTGAACAACATTCATTGTAGACGTATTGTTTGTTCTTCTCTGTGGACAGTCTTTATGCCTATGTGATAAATCACCATAGGTAAAGCAGGATCCCCTTTCTCTCTTCGGTTTGGTACACTGTTTGACAAGATGACCTTCCTCCTGCCAGTTAAAACATCGTGAAATCTTCACAGTACCATTTCCACTAGGTCGTTGGTTTCTTGATTGTAAATTTGGGCTATATTCCTTGGGAAAAGCGGCTGTTGCACCATGGGTATCTGGCTTTTGATAATTTTGTCGGGTGTGCCTCTTTCTTCTCTCTGAAGCTATTCGTTCATATGAAATAAGATCTTTGTACAGGTCGTTCACACCTAGGTGATCCTTTGCTATGATCATTGATGCCAATTCTCTTGATTCCAGACCAATCACAACTTGTTCTTTCTGTTCATCAAAGTCGAGTCCTAATTGCACGCACATCTTGATTTTCTCGTGAAAGTATAAACTTAGTGCCTCTTTTGGTTCCTGTATTCTTGAAGTCATCTGCTTCCATAAGGTGGTTAAGTTATCCTCGTGGACGAATGTTTTCTTGAATTCATCTCGAAAAATGGTCCATGTATCAATATCACCCTTTCTTGCCTCGTACCAGTGATAAGCTGCACCGGTTAAATGATTTTTGCAGTCTCTAGCTTAAATGCTGGTGGCCAATCATGCAGTCTTGCTGTAGTTTCTATTTCGTTCAGCCAAGGTTTGGCTTTACCTACATCTTCTCCAGTAAAAGTATTTATTGTTTTTGAGAAGTCTGGCATAACATTGTAACTCTTTACATTGTTCTGGTTGTTTAATAACTGCAACATAAGCTGATTCTGTTGTAAAACAGAGTTCAGAGTGGAAAGCATAGTGTTCATATCAAAATGGCTGTCTGGCACATCTTTAGTATTTATAGTATCATCTACCTCATTTTGTTGTCTATCCGCCGTATTTTGGACTTCAGCTGTCTTCTGCGAAGCACAAAATGCTTCGAAGGCTTCTAAAGCTATCAATTTTCTAGTAGCGTCTTGCTTTTCCGCCATATTCAAAAATGATGAAACCACGTGTACTTGTAACCTTTACCACAACGTTAATTCACCAACTTGTTTATTACTTTTTCTTTTTACGGCCACCCCACACCTGAATTTGTTGGGAGCGTATTTTAAATCAAACGTAAATAACGTAGATTTTAATAGTAATTTAATTTTAAGGCACTACATACATAGCACGTATCTCACATAACATAAAACATAACCATAACATAACTCTCTGCATCAAACTAAACTGCATCCCCCTCTCTCTTTCTTACCATCCCCCTTTCCGTTCCATACAGGGCAGGAAACTTGATCTTTGGCGCGTAATTTAAATTTAAATAACTATTCCTAACACATACATATAGAATTGGCATATAGAGAAGGTAATGGATGTGGCAAACTACATTCAAGGAAGAAAAGGTAATCAAGGAAGAAATAGTGAAAAAGGAAGATAAAAGTGTAAGCATTGTGGGAAAATACATAAAGGGAAGTGTCAATGCAGTGAATATACATGTAGCAAATGTAATAAAAAGGACACTTAAAAGCAGTGTGCCATTACAATCAAGAGAAAAAGGAGGTGAAGTGCATATAAGAAGAAAGCGATGAAGAACTAGACTTTTTATCCATTTATAAGATAAGAAGTAATTATGATAACAGGCATACATATCACTTAAATGTAAATATAGATAATAAGTTCATATCGATGGAAGTAGATACAGGTGCAACTATTTCTGTAATAAATGACAAACATTATGAGGAATATTTTTCACATAAACAAATTATTAAATCAAATCTAAAACTGTATACATTTTCTGGACAGCAATTAAATATTTTAGGCAAAATTAATGTAGTAGTTAAATATAAAAGTGAAGAAGTTGAATTGCCTCTAGTTTTAAAGTTAGTTAAAGTTAGTAGTTTAGTAAATTTTTACAGTACTAGATTTAAGAAATACATACATATCAGCAAATGGGATTGTCTGAAAGCACACAAAAATTGTTAACAATAAATACTAATTTAGGACTAATGAAATATAAAAGAATGCCATATGGTATCTCAAGCGCACCTTCTATTTTTCAAACTACAATGGACAAAATACTGTCTGGCCTAGAAAATGTGGTAGGTTATTTGGATGATATTTTGATAGCAACACAGACCATAGAGAAAAATTACAAAACTGTTTGTGAAGTATTAAAAAGATTAGATAATGCAGGCATAACTATAAAAAACATAAATGCAAATTTTTCCAAAATTTTGTTACTTATCTAGGTCACAAGATAGATGAAAATGGATTCCGACCGACAGATGAAGGAAAACAAGCTGTTTTAAAGGCACCAACACCTACTGACGTTACTAGTTTAAAGACTTCTCTAGGATTAATAAATTATTATTCAAAATATTTGGCAAATCTAGCAACTATATTAAGACCATTGTATGAATTATTGGAAATAAGGAAACAGTGGAAGTGGACGAAAGAATGTCAACAAAGTTTTGATAAATGCAAAGTATTATTGACACTGACATATTATGATACTAACAAGGAATTAGTATTAACATGTGATTCATCTGCATATGGAGTAGGTGCGGTATTGTCTCAGGTAATGGGAAGTGGAGAAGAGAGACCAATTACTTATAATTTCGCTTGGCTGCATGATGTTAAAAAAGTTTCTAACCCACGTTTAGGCCCCAATTGGTGAAAACCTGGACTAAATGGATTGAATCGATACCGGGACCATGCTAAATCGGTTTTTCGTTCCCAAAAACTCGCACATACTAAATTGTAACAAAATCTTGAGAGTAATTTTCAATAACACATTTTATGTACCGCAGAAATAAGTAAAAGCGGGACAAAAAAATTCCTGGGACCGGGACCATGCTAGATCAATTTTGTGTTCTCAAAAATCCCCGGTACTAAATTGCATAAAAACTGCTAAAGGCATTTTCGATAACCAATTTCATATACCGCAATACCAGAAATGTGTGTAAGCCGCTTCAAAATCCATTTTCCCGGAACCGGGACCATGCTAGATCGATTTCTCGTCCCCGAAAACCGCCAGGTACTAAATTTCATCAAAATCTAAAAGCGGGACAAAGAGAATTTCCTGGGACCGGGACCATGTTAGATCAATTTTGTGTTCTCGAAAATCTCCAGATACTAAATTGCATAAAAATTGCTAAAGTTATTTTCGATAACCAATTTCATATACCGCAATACCAGAAATGTGTGTAAACCGGGTCAAAATGGATTTTCCCGGCAAATTTCATGAAAATCGTTAGAGTCGTTTTCGAGAACCCAATTCTATATATATATATATATATATATATATATATATATAAGAATTGCTCGTTTAAATATATTAGATATAGAATATAAGCCTGGGAACGAAATAAGCAACGCAGATGCTATATCCAGATTACCGATGAAGGACGAACACGATTGTGATGAAGTTTACTATTTTTCACCTTGGAGGAGTCACCATTGTCTTCGAAGGATATCGCTAGTCATACGAACAAAGATGCCATACTCTCTCGAGTATTGGATTTGACGCTTCATGATTGGCCGAAAAGAAATGATCAACTGGAATTAACGCCTTTCTTTATAAGAAGGAACGAATTAACAGTGGACAAAAGCTGTTTATTATGGGGCAGACGTCTAATTGTGACCGAAAGCTTGAAAAGTGTGGTCCTAGAGTTATTGCACGAAGAACATCCAGGTATCGTTAGAATGAAGGGACTAGCTAGAAGTCTATTTTGATGGAATGATCTTGATAAAAGCATTGAAGATGTCATTAGTCAGTGTTATGTTTGCCAAAGTACCCAAAACAGCAAAAGGGAAGAACCGTTGCATAATTGGCCCTGGGCAACAAGAATATTTGAGAGAATTCATATTGATTTAGCTGAAAGTGATGGACATAGTTTGCTCATATTGGCAGACACTTATTCTAAATGGATTGAAGCCAAATTAATGGCACCTACAACGACAGAACATACCATTTCAGTATTGAGAAGCATATTTGCAACTTGTGGATTACCTGAAACGTTGCTTTCTGACAATGGACCACAGCTTAGATCGGAGGAATTCGAGAGCTTTTGTAGACAGAATGGAATTCATCATCTGAAGATAACTCCATATCACCCGAAATCAAATGGTGCAGCAGAGCGTGCAGTTCGAATAATAAAGAAAGCTATATTAAAAATGAAGATTGAAGATACCGCAAAGAATAGGAAAAGAAGCATACAACATAAGCTGGATAATGCCTTATTTGCTTACAGAAATACCCCAACAGCATCAACTAATAAAAATCCGGCAGAAGTATTTTTAAAACGTGCACCAAGAACCAGACTTACTTTGTTGAAACCATCAACACAAATAGGCAATGAAAGAACAAATACCAAGGCAACAACGCAATTCAACATCAAAGACCAGGTATATGTAAAAAGCGTTAGAAACGAAGAAACTAGATGGACTAAAGGAACAATAACAGAAGTCAAAAGTCCTGTAACATATGTAGCGTAGGTTGGAAGCGAAATGAGATTTGTACACGCTGACCACCTTCGACATCGAAAAAGGAAGAGACAAGGATCGAAATGGATAGAAGGGAAAAAACAAATAGATGCAGTAACATCGGCGGCTCTAAGCAAATTGTCCTATTACCAGAGCAGGCTAAAATAAATGATCCAGAGATCACAGAAAATAAAGATGCGGAACATAAGTTTGAAGAAATATCTACAGCAGCTCTGAACAATTCCAACAACCAACCAAATAAGGGGGAGAAGTGTAGTATAGTAACATATGAATTACCTAGGTTGGTATTAGATATATATGTAAGATACTTCATGGTGTGATATAAGCAGTATGTCAATTACCAATGTAATATGTAACGTGTTGTATAAATAATAATAAGTGTTTATAATAATAATAATAATAAAAATTTATTTGCAATCAATTTGATATATATATATATGTATATATATATATGTGGGGGAAAAGGTGCAAGGCATGGTTCCCATCCAGGCCAAAAAGCAGTCCCCAAAAAACTTCACTGACCCCGAGGAAAACAAGGAAACGCGAAGATGACTCAGGACGACAAGTAATCGTTCAGGCTGTAAAAGCAATTTTGTATTAAATATGATTTAATACTAGTCAAATATTTACTTTTGCTACCAGTCATGCTTCTCAGGTAGTCCGGTAAAGCATTATATACCGTAATAGCTTTGTAGTAACATGCGCTCTCATATACTGCTGTAAAATGTTTTGGGGTCACTAGCTTGTTAGCATTTCTTGTGACCATAGCTGTTGAAACATCTATATTGCGCAAGAAAAGATGAATAGTCTCTACATGAAGTTCTGACCGATAGAGCGAACATGCATCTCACCATCCGCTTCTGAATTACAAATAATTTAGACATGTGCGGCGATGATCCCCAAAACAAGATACCATATGCGAACTAGGACTGAACACAGGCGCAATAGTAAGTCCTCAACGAATCAAGGGAGACGACCTGGCGAAGATGGTAAATGGCAAAAACCGACCTATTTACGTTCTTAGATAAATTTCGGGTGTGTTCTTCAAATTTAATCCCTTTGTCGATCATAAGACCCAGGAATTTCACCGACATACTTTCAGGAATCGATTCACCTTGAATTGGGACATACAACGATACTTCAACAGCTGAACCAAAGAGAATTAGTTTGTTTTTTTCATGATTTATTCTCAGGCGATTCATATCACACCACTCATCCATGCGTTTTACCATCACCGATGCCAAAGATGACCAGTCGGCCAGAGTGTGAGCGGTTGCTGTAAGAGAAGTGTCATCCGCATACTGAACCAGAGCATCCGTCCCAACATAACTTTTTAAGTCATTGACATATAAAAGAAACAGAAATGGTCCCAGAACCGAGCCTTGAGGCACGCCCATTTCCATTTCGACCTACTCAGAGACCACGAAATGTCCGTCCTCATTTTTGAGACTGACCCTCAGATATCTATCACTCAAAAATGACGTCAGCACACCAAGAGCAACACCACGGATCCCATAATTATTCAATTTCGCAAAAAGTATTTTATAGTCTATCGAGTCGAACGCTGTAGTCAGGTCAAAATATATACCAACCGCCCTCAGATGACTATCAATCGAATTCACAACTGCGTTTATACTCTTGTAAATTGCTTTTTCGCATGAGGTATTTGGTAAGAATCCAAATTGACTGTCAGACAAGAGATACCGGGCGAGAAAGAAGTCCAACAATCTGGACACAATTATTTTTCAAAGATTTTGGAAGAAAATGGCAAGATAGAGATCGGTCGATAATTTTCAATTTTATTCCTTTTGCCCGTTTTGTGTACTGGTATAACATTAGCAAGCTTCAATCCATTCGGAAACGCCTCAACAGAGAACATCGAGTTGACAATACTTTCGAGGGGAATTAATCAAAAAGTGGATGATGTTTGTTGGTATATTATCGAAACCGCATGATGTTTTTGATGGGAGCCCGTCTATAATTTGCCCAATTTTAGATACGCAAGTTGGAAAGAAGAAAAACTCCGTACAGAAACCCTGTTTTTATTATTAAAATGATTTAGGAACAGTCATGCTATCACACCAGCATCCGACGTAGTAGTATCCCCCATGTCTATTTCAATGTTGTAGTTTTCTCGTTCTTGTGAGCTACGAGTTTTGTTATAGATATTCCATACGGTTTTATTTTTATTAGAGGATGAGGCAATTTTGTTGTCATAGTATGTTCTTCTTGAGCTATTTATCAAACAATGAAATTCTTTTTTTTTTTTTGGAAATAAAGTTTCTGAAGGGACTGTTCATTAAGACGTTTAGCTAGCCAGTAAAGATCTAGTAATTCCTCAGATGCAGCCCTCACCGCAGCATCCGCGGTTGACACCATCCGCTTCGAACTCTTCCGTCTAACAGGAAAATGTGTGTCAAAATAATATAGAAAAGAGCGTCATACTTATCGTTCACATCGGCCACCAGTAGGACATCAGCCTAATCTTCCCTACTCAAATCAGTCAGAAAATTTAATTTATTTTCAGCACTATAACTACGAAAAAGACAAGAGAAGTTGTTTTTTGGAACAAGTATATCCAGACTGACAACAATATACGAGTGATCCGACAGCATAGAATCTTTGACCTTATACCTAAGATTATCTGAAGGATAGTTTGAGAAAACGTTATCGATACAGGTTTTATCTCTCCTAGTGTTTATTGTGATTCGTCCTGTCCGATTTGCTGAGCCTAGGTCGAGTTTGTTCCAAAGTCGGCATTGAAATCACCCGCAAAGAATGCAAGATCGTATTTACCAACAACCGCCACAAGAGTATCAAATAGGGCAGTAGAGGGAGATGGCCGGTTCAAACACAGCCGCTCAACCGCTCAGCCACAACCCCGAGCGTGTATACTGGAAAGTAGTCACATGCAGTGACGCTTTTGACCGGGAGGTGACGCTGTTCGGTAGATGCCGGTAATACAGATTTCTGTATGTGGTACCGCTTTTGATCGGGAGGTGTCGCTGTTCGGTAGATGGCGGTAATACAGGTGGCTGTATGTAGTGCCGCTTTTGACCGGGTGGTGTCGCTGTCCTGTAGGGTGCCTATGTAATACCGGTAGTACAGGTGGCTGTATGTAGTGTCGCTTTCGATCGGAAGGTGTCGCTGCTGCTCGGAGTACAGGGAGCTCTAGGTGGTAACAGGCCTAATTAGGGAATTGGGCATTTCACCAGAAGATGGAGGATCAGGAGACGTTTGCCGGAAAGTTACGTAAGATTAGGTAATACCATGACGTCACAAACACGTTTCGACGGTACACCATCCATGTACTGCCCGCGCTCGACGCTGTTTGACTTAGGTAATCGAACCAGAACGGCTGTAGTCAACGTGCTATGCTATGTATGGGAAGGTAGTTCCCCAACAACTCCTTAACACTGATCAAGGTGTTTAACGTCAGACTGTAAGTGATGACGTCACTGCCCATGCGTAAGTAACGTGAAGAATCGGTTTATACGTTTGAGCGTAAAATACACCAAACTGAGGAATCGGGAGATAACCCGAGCTTCATACGATTGACCGACCACTAATCAGTACGCTACATCATTAGACATCACAAATAGGTTTAGTATTATACTTTAATACAATATTATAAGGAAATGGAACGTAAGTCAATTAGTTAGTAAATTATTAAAACGTATCACATAGACTTATGTTTAACTGGAACGCTTATATCAACAATAATCGATTGTAAATCAACAAAGTCAAACATACCAGGCTCGGTCAGTGATATGTGGATTTTCTATAACGATCCCGTATAGTAGGCGTCTAATAAGATTGTATAATACAAGGCTCCTTTATCTATTGATACGAGTATGTAACGTCACAAACAGAATTCAACGACAGACAGTTCTGTGTTAAATGTGTAAGTTAATATAAAATCAAATTTAATGAAACCCAGTCCATTATTTATTAATATATTAAGATACATGTAGAAAACAACTTAAAAAGTTTGATTGATCGCATCATATGAAATATCGCATTCTGATTGAATATCGATAAATCATATAAAAGCGAGTTCATTTCCGTGCTCTTCACAATTTACCGACAGCTTTCTAACAGTTAGGGCGTGAACTTCAACATCTTTACCTCCAGTATATCGTTTTAGTGTTTATAGTTAGGCGTTGATTTTCTACTGATTTTGCGTTTTATTATCACTTAGTATTCATCGTTGTTGGACAGGCATATTTTAGGTAAGTTATTTAAATTTCACCGCATACTTTTCCTAATAGATTGCAATATTATAGTTTAAGATGGAGTGTGAGATATGCCACAAAACGTTTTCAAGAAAAGATGGATTGAACAGACATCCCTGCTTAAATAATAAATCTTACACATGCACCATATGTGAGGAAATCTTTACGAGATCGGATAGTCTGTCTCGACATAAGAAAACGCATAATATCGATTCCATAACCAAGAAACGAGATGTTTCAGAAGAGGAGCAGCCATCAAGTAAAACGAACCATCCGGCGAATAGCATGTCGGAACAGGATTTTCGATACCGCGATCAAACCTTACCGACGGCTACATTACACAGTGGACACCTTTGTTTCCACGCGCATCTGAACAGCAATTCTCTTAAATTTGAAGAGGATATGTTCATAATAAAAATCACCCGGAACAATAATGTAAAAATAATGATAAAAGAGGCACCCCATGATGTAATACAACCTACAACATGAAAAATTACATAAATATAGGATATTCCAACAGTATTATCCGACGTGAAGGTAATATCGATGGACCGACGCTTTCCAAGAAACAGTGTAGCGAGTGAAATATAATAAAAATAATTTTATACATATTATACTGAATAAAAGATATCATCATAAACTTTACGAATTTTATTTAAAGGGTGGAACAATATTTATAATAAGTATGCAGTATTAGAATAATGCAATATTACTAATAAGTAAGTATAGCAAAACAGCGTAAGAATGTTTATCCAACTGCTGTGGAAGTTATAAAATCCCACTGATTCGATCTCATTTTCTAGGTAAAACCCCTTCGAGGGAGTATACGTTCTCATATTTGAATTTCTGAAATTCTTGTTTATAGGAACACCTCAGAATCGGTTTTTCGTTTACATCTTCAATTAAATATGCGTTGGGATTACCCAGCTTACTTAAACATTTAAGAATACGGGATTTAACCTGAAAGGATCGATGTTTCGTATGATTGTATTCATCGATTATTTTAGACAAAATATCCATCTACCTGTACAAACCTCTCAAACGCAATAAATGTACAATGTGAAGCTACCAGCATTATTCAACAGTCCTAACTTCGCAAGGAGCCGAGTTGCTGGTGAAATTATACGATACTGAACACATCAAATACATCTCTATACAAACTTATACAGATTTGACTTCAATACAGAAACAAAAACCCACGAAGTTGTATGAACCGTATATTTAATAAGGGGTGGAAAAGGATACATATATCTATATACTGTTGGCATAAGAGGAACAAAAGTCTCATTCTAACATGATGACGGAAGTATCTTGTTCGATGTCGATATCATGGACATACCAAAGGTGAACCTAATGGGAGGTTTAACATGATGTCTACGATGGAAGACGAAGAAAAAAACAAGATGATACCGGAAAATATAAAATTTGCAAGCCATGAAAGAAAATAGTCATATATCAATCTAACCAGTTAAATAAAGAACAGGCTGTGCATCTAATGATGCATTACAATCTTTCTTTACCTTGCACTTGAAGGCACGTAAATATAGGATGATATGTTACCATAGGATGATATGTTTCGACAATCCTAAACTTGCAAGGACATGAAATCCTGAAAGTAGAAATATCGATCCAATCGACTTCAACATGCAATAGTGTATTTAACAAGGGCGAAAAAGGACATACATATCAATCCGCTATTAGTGAAAGAGGCGAATGTAAATATTCCAAATGATGAATAAGCGTGCATCCCATGGTGAATTACTGCAGTCTTTCGTCCAGCATGAAAAAATATATATAGGACGACCAATTAGCCGCACTGACACGCCTAATCTTGAAAGGACTTAAGTTTATGGTGAAATTCTTTTAATTTATTGTATTGCTCGCATCGAGAACCAAAACAACCTATCAATATGTAAATGTATACGGACTTGACTTCATCATAAAGACGAAAATGTAGGAAGTTGTATCGATCGTGTATTTAACAAGGGGGAAAAAGGATATACATATCGATCTGTTATTAATGGAAGAGGATCAATACATCATTATGTTCTGATATCAGGTTGTTTCGATCGGTATCAACATCATAGACATATCAAAGGTGAATGTATTAGAATGTTAACCGTATTGACGATAACCGAGACGAAGAAAAAAACAAGGTTGTTGGAGTGATATGAAATTTGCAAATCACGAACGAAAAACGGTGCTACGTATTATGGTCTACACCGACTTTGCGTGTAAACCAATAGAATCATACTAGTCCAAGCCTCAAACAGCAAATACAAATGGAGCGCGTATTATGCATAAGCATAACAACGTACACTGGACCGGACTGCATCAACGTTTTCGTGCAACGATTGACGGAAATACAACAAACAACTATACAACCGTCACATGGAATTCCCCAAACACACCAACCACCGCACCGCCAGCGGGCGCAGAGCATAACACTGAAGTCGAAAAATGACATATATGCGAAAAGGCATTAAACGAACATAAAGTAACAGAGCATTTCCATTTGACTTAACCATTCTGGGGTGTAACGCATTCCAGCAGTAACCTCAACTGCAAAACACCTACACTCGTTCCGATTTTCTTCTATAATTTCAGTGGATATGACAATCATCTTCAAATACGCCAGCTGGACAACGATAGCGAAGATATCGACGTTATCCCACTTAATAAAGAAAAATACATCAGCTTCATCAAGAAGTTTAAATCGGATCAGTATGTCGATAAGGTAGATATATTTCGAAAAATAAATATTAAAATGCGATTTATGAACTCGTTCAGATTTATGGCGGTATCTATTGAGAAACAGGATGAAACTTTTTCTCAAAATCAATGTTAATATGTGCACACGTACGACTAACAGTTGAAGTTCATAACAAAGAGACGTACATACCCGTACTAGTATCAACAAGTACGAAAATTAAATTAAGCGACTCTATTGCCCAACAACAGCTTTCACAACACACTGACAGATAAAGGCGTTAGCGATTAAGACTACGAATACACTATAGTAGCCTAGAACACGATCACTCGTTCCAACTTACTGTAATATTGGAATATTTATCTTAAATCCGATCTCCCGCTGTCCGCAGACGTATTTGGAAATTTTACATAAGTATATCACGATTCACAAACGATTTGAACCGAACCCACTACAACAACAGCTGGTAATTTCACGAATATGAATATTCAGTGTGTTTTATCTCAAGTTAGACCATAATACGTAGCACCGTTTTTCGTTCGTGATTTGCAAATTTCATATCACTCCAACAACCTTGTTTTTTCTTCGTCTCGGTTATCGTCAATACGGTTAACATTCTAATACATTCACCTTTGATATGTCTATGATGTTGATACCGATCGAAACAACCTGATATCAGAACATAATGATGTATTGATCCTCTTCCATTAATAACAGATCGATATGTATATCCTTTTTCCCCCTTGTTAAATACACGATCGATACAACTTCCTACATTTTCGTCTTTATGATGAAGTCAAGTCCGTATACATTTACATATTGATAGGTTGTTTTGGTTCTCGATGCGAGCAATACAATAAATTAAAAGAATTTCACCATAAACTTAAGTCCTTTCAAGATTAGGCGTGTCAGTGCGGCTAATTGGTCGTCCTATATATATTTTTTCATGCTGGACGAACGACTGCAGTAATTCACCATGGGATGCACGCTTATTCATCATTTGGAATATTTACATTCGCCTCTTTCACTAATAGCGGATTGATATGTATGTCCTTTTTCGCCCTTGTTAAATACACTATTGCATGTTGAAGTCGATTGGATCGATATTTCTACTTTCAGGATTTCATGTCCTTGCAAGTTTAGGATTGTCGAAACATATCATCCTATGGTAACATATCATCCTATATTTACGTGCCTTCAAGTGCAAGGTAAAGAAAGATTGTAATGCATCATTAGATGCACAGCCTGTTCTTTATTTAACTGGTTAGATTGATATATGACTATTTTCTTTCATGGCTTGCAAATTTTATATTTTCCGGTATCATCTTGTTTTTTCTTCGTCTTCCATCGTAGACATCATGTTAAACCTCCCATTAGGTTCACCTTTGGTATGTCCATGATATCGACATCGAACAAGATACTTCCGTCATCATGTTAGAATGAGACTTTTGTTCCTCTTATGCCAACAGTATATAGATATATGTATCCTTTTCCACCCCTTATTAAATATACGGTTCATACAACTTCGTGGGTTTTTGTTTCTGTATTGAAGTCAAATCTGTATAAGTTTGTATAGAGATGTATTTGATGTGTTCAGTATCGTATAATTTCACCAGCAACTCGGCTCCTTGCGAAGTTAGGACTGATGAATAATGCTGGTAGCTTCACATTGTACATTTATTGCGTTTGAGAGGTTTGTACAGGTAGATGGATATTTTGTCTAAAATAATCGATGAATACAATCATACGAAACATCGATCCTTTCAGGTTAAATCGCGTATTCTTAAATGTTTAAGTAAGCTGGGTAATCCCAACGCATATTTAATTGAAGATGTAAACGAAAAACCGATTCTGAGGTGTTCCTATAAACAAGAATTTCAGAAATTCAAATATGAGAACGTATACTCCCTCGAAGGGGTTTTACCTAGAAAATGAGATCGAATCAGTGGGATTTTATAACTTCCACAGCAGTTGGATAAACATTCTTACGCTGTTTTGCTATACTTACTTATTAGTAATATTGCATTATTCTAATACTGCATACTTATTATAAATATTGTTCCACCCTTTAAATAAAATTCGTAAAGTTTATGATGATATCTTTTATTCAGTATAATATGTATAAAATTATTTTTATTATATTTCACTCGCTACACTGTTTCTTGGAAAGCGTCGGTCCATCGATATTACCTTCACGTCGGATAATACTGTTGGAATATCCTATATTTATGTAATTTTTCATGTTGTAGGTTGTATTACATCATGGGGTGCCTCTTTTATCATTATTTTTACATTATTGTTCCGGGTGATTTTTATTATGAACATATCCTCTTCAAATTTAAGAGAATTGCTGTTCAGATGCGCGTGGAAACAAAGGTGTCCACTGTGTAATGTAGCCGTCGGTAAGGTTTGGTCGCGGTATCGAAAATCCTGTTCCGACATGCTATTCGCCGGATGGTTCGTTTTACTTGATGGCTGCTCCTCTTTTGAAACATCTCGTTTCTTGGTTATGGAATCGATATTATGCGTTTTCTTATGTCGAGACAGACTATCCGATCTCGTAAAGATTTCCTCACATATGGTGCATGTGTAAGATTTATTATTTAAGCAGGGATGTCTGTTCAATCCATCTTTTCTTGAAAACGTTTTGTGGCATATCTCACACTCCATCTTAAACTATAATATTGCAATCTATTAGGAAAAGTATGCGGTGAAATTTAAATAACTTACCTAAAATATGCCTGTCCAACAACGATGAATACTAAGTGATAATAAAACGCAAAATCAGTAGAAAATCAACGCCTAACTATAAACACTAAAACGATATACTGGAGGTAAAGATGTTGAAGTTCACGCCCTAACTGTTAGAAAGCTGTCGGTAAATTGTGAAGAGCACGGAAATGAACTCGCTTTTATATGATTTATCGATATTCAATCAGAATGCGATATTTCATATGATGCGATCAATCAAACTTTTTAAGTTGTTTTCTACATGTATCTTAATATATTAATAAATAATGGACTGGGTTTCATTAAATTTGATTTTATATTAACTTACACATTTAACACAGAACTGTCTGTCGTTGAATTCTGTTTGTGACGTTACATACTCGTATCAATAGATAAAGGAGCCTTGTATTATACAATCTTATTAGACGCCTACTATACGGGATCGTTATAGAAAATCCACATATCTTACTGAATGATACCGACTTCTATCCATCTACGACCTGACCGAGCCTGGTATGTTTGACTTTGTTGATTTACAATCGATTATTGTTGGCATAAGCGTTCCAGTTAACCTTCCTATACTCACGCATACGGGCTGAGAGACCGACTTATATAGTATAGTATACGTGTTTCATATATTAACGTGGGTATAGGAAGGTTAAACATAAGCCTATGTGATACGTTTAATAATTTACTAACTAATTGACTTACGTTCCATTTCCTTATAATATCGTATTAAAGTATAATATCTAAACCTATTTGTGATGTCTAATGGTGTAGCGTACTGTGATTAGTGGTCGGTCAATCGTATGAAGCTCGGGTTATCTCCTGATTCCTCAGTTTGGTGTATTTTACGTTCAAACGTATAAACCGATTCTTCACGTTACTGATGAGCAATCGAAAGTATACAGTGTTCACCAGGACCCACTTACGCATGCACAGTGACGTCAATACTTACTGTCTAACGTTAAACACCTAGATCAGTGTTAAGGAAGTTGTTGGGGAACTATCTCCCCATACATAGCATAACATTCATCCTGTTCATATTAAAATATAACGTTGAAACCTGTTTGTGATGTCTAATGATGTATCGTACTGCGATTGGTGGTCGATCAATCGTATGAAACTCGGGTCATTCCCCGATTCCTCAGTTTGGTGTAGTTTACATTTAAACATATAAACCGGTTCTTCACCTTATTGATGACCGATCAATACTATATAGTGTTCACCAGAACTAACTTACGCATGTCCAGTGACTGTATTACTTACTGTTTGACGTTAAACACCTTGATCAATGTTAAGGATGTTGTTGGGTGAACTACCTTCCTATACATATCGGGGTATTTTTAATTTCGAGTTGGTAACCAATCAGAGCGTGGCATTGTATAGGATGCGACCAATCAGAACGCTGCATTTTATATGATCTCATGAATGAGAACCCTCTTCTCATCTAACATTCACCCTGTTTATGCCATTATGGTATTAGGTAATATCTTACTAGGGATCAATACATAATTATCTGTTTTATCAACATCTTCTGACTAAGAGCGAAGTTCTAACATATTCCTGTCTTAATAAATAAATAAACAACTAACGTTTCCTTGCATCCAACATTCTCCTAACATGTTGGTGATGTAATAGTATTGCGTAATATTACATGATATATAGGAACTATCCGCGACAATCGGTGCGTGGCAATAGCGGCTCTCATGCGATCACCTAAGTCAAACAGCGTCGAGCACGATCAGTACACGGATGGTGAACCGTATGTGTATTTAGAAATGCAACGGTCACAGCACGTTGACTACAGCCGTTCTCGTTCGATTACCTAAGTCAAACAGCGTCGAGCGCAGTCGGTCAGTACATGAATGGTGTACCGTCGAGACGTGTTTGTGACGTCATGGTATTACGTAATCTTATGTAACTTTCCGGCCAACGTCTCCTGATCCTCCATCTTCTGGTGAAATGCCCAATTCCCTAATTAGGCCTGTTGCCACCTACAGCTCCCTGTACTCCGAGCAGTAGCGACACCTTTCGATCGAAAGCGACACTACATACAGCCACCTGTACTACCGGTACTACATAGGCGCCCTACCGGACAGCGACACCTCCCGGTAAAAACGGTACCACATACCGAAATCTGCATTACCGACATCTACCGAACAGCGGCACTTCCCGGTCAAAAGCGTCACTACATACAGAAATCTGTACTACCGGCACTAGGTATCTACCTTACCGACCAGAGGGGCGGGTGTTTTGAATTTTCCGGTGAGGGGTTGTCATTAGTTTTAACCCTCCAAACCGGGGTTGTGGCCCCCTTTCCAAACACACGTGCTCGGGGTTGTGGCTACCTTCCAGTACACACGCTCGGGGTTGTGGCTGGGCGGCTGTGTTTGAACCGGCCATATCCCTCTACTTAGGGCATTTACAAAATAGTCCAAAATTCCCAGTGGAGCCCGATACACAGAAACGACAGCGTAAGACACATTTTTGTCCTCAAAGGTTTCACAGCAAAATTCATAATCCCTATCTAAGGGTGCTATGTTTAAATCCACTTTCCTTATTTGATAGTTACTATTGGCATAAATTGCCGTGCCACCGCCCCTAAAATTGGTACGACAACAATACGAAATAAGGTTATAATTATACAGCGTAAAAAGTTCAATTTCATCACTGTGCAGCCAGTGTTCATTTAAGCATACGATTTTCGGTTTCATGTTGCTTAAAAGCAAAGCCGTTTCTCGCGCTTTATGTCGGATGCTTTGCATGTTACTACAAAAAGGAAACACTCATCACTTTCTAGCCGAGAGCATTTGTCGTAGTTATATTTCGAAAATTTATCTCACTATCAACCTTCACCACCGCGCCCGCTCCGCCCAGGAAACCCATCCAAAGCAATTTAACGTGTTTGAATAAAACAGGCCACAGAGAAAAACAACCTGCGCCTTTCTGCCTTCGTCAAATAAATTTCCCTCCGCAATGTATCATGAAACAGAATTGCATCATTGACATCTAGGAATTGAAAATTGTTTTTATTGGTAGAGTCAACAAACTTATACAAATCAAAATTAAATTTCTGTAAAAACGTGTTCAAGTGTTGCTCAGCATTAAAACATGGCACTGATACAATGATGCAATTTGTATGCTTTAGTTCTAAGCTGAGCCTAATAATTGAGTCCCTTTTCAATCTAATTTGCCCCAGAATATCGCTTGTCCCCCCAATTGTAACAACCACAAAATCATTACGGGTGAAGGAACTAGTCAGCTCCCTAACATTCTGTATGACAGACTCAGAAGTTGCATTTGGTTTGATTATTGTTTCAATAAGGTACTTATTCTTCAAGTAGTCCCCCATCAACGAAGTACCATCACGACACTGGCCGTCACCAACGATCAGGATCCTTCCCCTCCTCGTTAGACCTCTTGACGAAGCGTCCGCCGTCGCTCGCGTATCGCCCTGCAGATCCCCAATGGTCGACCCCAGGAACTCCCGCGGAAAGCTTCCCCCATCACACCCAATTTGACCATTTGTTCTCGCAATATCTTTCAACTGTTTCACAATATCAAATGAGGTTTTACTTAATGATTTAATTTCCGCAATTTGCACATTCAGTAACCGTCTCACCCCATCCAGATCCCCCGCAACCCAACCTGCGCTCCCCGGATCAGAAACCACTCCCCGGCTACTCACCACCCCGCCATGAGCGCTACCACAATTCAGTGACGATATGGGTTTCGAGATAGAAGAACATGATTCAGCAACCACGGGAGTAGCATTATCCACACCCACATCTCCTCCATCCATGCAACCCACCTGGTATGTCGCATTTGCTACGAATGTATTCTTTGTTTGCACAGATGAATCAGTGACACTTATACTCCGATTCACGCTCAGACTGTCAACAGCTCCTTCCTCCTTTGTCTGTGAACAACTAAAAGATGGAAATATTATTATTGAATATTTGAACACTAAACGTCAATTAGCAGACATACTAACAAAAGGACTTCCCAGTAATCAGTTTTATTTAATTTGTAAAGGTATGGGATTAGAAACGAGAGAGGGATAGTTATGTCATATTACATTTTACGTTAAGGAATGAACAGAAGAAAAGCATTAAGAGAGGGTGTTGTGGAATAATGCTTTCCTTCTTCACTAGATATCGCTAATAGAATACAGATATATCTGTATAATGTAATATATATATATATATATATATATGTATGTAAAAAATAAAGGAGAAGGTGTGTGTAATGGCTGCCGCAAAGTTGTTGTAACTAGTATAATAATGTTATCTTAAAATAAACCTATCAGAGTATTTAAAACAACACATAAAAACGGGTAAAACAACCGTTTGAAGTGTAAATACGTTTAATGCACTAATAAATGCAATTTGTTCTAGGATTATACACCCTCTGTCCCAAAAGTAACCGCAATGCGTCTATAAATCAGAAACCAGTGGCGTCATCTCTTGATAGTTGATTGATTATTGTAGTGGGACTCTTCCTTACCAACCTAGACAAATTTTCATGACATTTGGTGCATAGTCAGCTGATACATCACGCATCCTGTGAGAGTGTTTTTCGTAAACGGTCAGAAAATGAGTCACGAACAACGAGTCAATATTAAGTTTTGTTTTAAACTTGGAAAAACTGCAACCGAGACGTATGAAATGCTGTAAATTGTTTATGGCGACGATTGTTTGTCGAAGAGGCAAGTGTTCGAGTGGCATCGACGATTTCGTAAAGGCAGAGAAGATGTTAACGATGACGAAAGAGCCGGTCGTCCTTCGACAACTTTGGCCGAGCCAATGTGGAAAAAGTGCGCGGAAAAGGTCGACGGTCTTCAGAGACGGTCTTCGGAGACGGTCTTCCCAGCGGAGCCGGACCTGTCTTTCATACTGAATCATCTGTAATGATCGAGGAGAAAAGGCTAACTTGCAAGTGGAAAATGCAATAGCGAAATACTGGTGGTAAATCTTTAACGTTCAAACTTCGGGTTAGCAGGTATTCTTTCTCCCTCGACCGTCCACTTGACCTAGATGTAAGAGAGAAAAGGTCCATTTACGGGGGTGAGAGGCGTCCATCACCGAGCGGGAAAATATTTGTCCATGCCACACATGGCCACAGTAAGAAGTGGGGTAAAAATGCATGTTTTAGAATTTTAAATGATATGAATGGTCCGGTCCTGGAGTGTTTGACGGTGTGTGTGTTGTCGGTCTGCTCCGTGTTTATACCCAAGGTTCTTGGAGGATTGTGATCTTTTAATTGGTAACACAGTGATAAATATAAAAACAAAGTGAAAGTGATTATCTGGGAAACAAAATAACAGGTAAAATTAAACAATCTAACCCAATATCATTGATAAAAGCCAGACTTCCGACGGGTCGACCGGGACTCGGCTTTTTGCGCGGTGATAAGAAAATAAAACAGAAAATACATATCCGCAGAGAACAGGGGCGGAGTAGGAAATTGTATATATCATGGATACGGATGAATACAGCTCGGAAGATAGAAAGAGAAAAGGAAAAATAGGAGAGGATGAAGAGAACAGAGAAAATATTTTCAAGAAAAGTAAAAATATAAGATCGCCTATGAAGTCCCAGGAAAAGCTGGAAGAAAACATTGGTGTGATGATGAAGATGATTGAGGAAATGGGAGCGAAAATGAACAATTTATCAATAGAAATAAAAGAGATGCGGGAGGAACAGAGAAAATATAGAAAAGAAATGTCAGAGTAAAAGAAAATGCGGAACCCAAAAGGCAAAATAAATTCATTAACGGGGTACTGATGGATATGGAAGACAGATTAGAATGAGTAGAGAATGAGAAAAGACGGAATAATGTAGTGATTCCGGGTCGAAAAATAGATACAGAAGATAGGGAACAACTAAAAAGCGCAATGGAAAATTTCATAGATAAAGAGTTACAGATAAGAGTACATATAAAACAGGTCATAAAATTAGTTGAAAAAACATGTCTAGTGCAATTAGACAGGACAGAGGATAAGGTGGAGATAATGAAAAACAAAAAGAAATTAAGAACAAAAATAGGAGGAAGGATTTTTATTAACGATGATCTATCTAAGCGGGACAGGAAGATACAAGAACAAATTAGATTTAGAGCTAAAACTGAGAGGGAAAACGGAAAACAAACAAAAATTGGGTTCAGGAAGTTGTATATCGGGAATGAGGAATGGAGATGGGATAGAGAGAAGGATAAGTTGATACAGATACAGAGATCAAAAAACTAGAAGGCGTGAACGAGCAGGGAATAGAGAGGACTTACCTGGCAATGAGATCGGATACAGAACAAACTCGAACACGAGAATACATGGATGTGAGGATGGGAAATAGGAACAACAAGGTAGAGACAGAGAGGAATGCTAACACGATGACGACCACAGCTATGAACACGGAAAATGGAAAGATACGCGTTGGAACGTGGAACATAACTTCCCTAACGGGAAAAGAATGCGAACTAGCAGAAGAAATGAACAAGTACCAAATTCAAATACTGGGAATAAGTGAAACAAAGAAAGCCGGAGCAGGAAGAATAGGGGTAGGAAGTCAATATTTTCTGTACTATTCAGGAGTGAGGCCGGATCAAAGGAAAAAAGAGGGAGTAGGGATATTGTTAACAAAGGAACTGGATAGAAGAGTAACTATACATCAATCACTCTCATCAAGGTTGATGCGCTTGAGAATAGAATTGGAGAAGGAATCGGTTGACATCATACAGATGTATGCACCAGTAGAAGGAACAGATGGAAGTACAACGGAGGAGTTCTATGAAAAACTGCAGGAACTGCTGGATGAAATAAGAGAGACAAATTCAAAAGTAATATTAATGGGGGACTGGAATGGTAGAGTGGGTAATGATACAAATAAGGGACTGGGCTGCTTGGGAGCATTTGGAGAAGAAACGTTAAACAGAGATGGTTGGAAAATGATTGATTTTTGTATACGTAATGATCTCCTAATAGGGAACGGTTTCTGGGAGCAACCACTGGAAGAGAGATACACCTTTGTCGCGGAAGAGAGAAACGCGAAGAGTATAATAGACTACATAGTCTATACCCAAAGTATGAAAACTAATATACGAAACATAAAGACACAAAAAGAGGCTGAAATGGGAACTCAACACAGATTGCTAACGGCAGAACTCCAAGAACAAATTAACAGAGAACAACAAATAGCTGAGTATCATAAAATAGCAATCAGCAAATTAAGAAACGAGAAGAAAAGAGCAGAATACCAACAGAAAACGAATGATTTACTAAAGAGACATGGCCAGGAAGAAATGACACTAGAAGAGACGTGGAGAATTTTCAAGGAAATTATTTATAATTCTGCACTAGAAGTATGTGGTCAAATCAGATATAGGAAAGAACAGAAAAGAACAAAATGGTGGACTAAGGAAATACAAAAGGAAGTCAAAAAGAAAAAAGATGCGTGGAGAAAATATGTTTTAACAAAGGAACAGCAATACAAAGAACAATATGTTAAAATAAGAAACGAAGTTAAGAAGAGAATCAAAGAAGCGAAAAAGAAAAGCTGGGAAGATTTTGGAAATGATATTAATGAGGAATATAAAACAAATAACAGGAAATTTTGGAACCTAATAAGATCAATGAATGGAAAGAAAAAGAAAGAAATAAAACCAATTAGGAATACCGCGAATGAACTAAAAAACAAGAACAGAAGATATACTTGAAACATGGAAAGAATTCTTCACGAAAAATTCACAGATGCAGGAGATCATACAGATTTATTGCCAGAATCAGGAACACGAAATGAATATAATGAAGAACTTGAAGAGATAGATATGGACGAGGTAGAGAAAGCCCTAAAAAGAATAAAAACAGGAAAAGCCTGCGGTGCGGATAATATAGAACCGGAAATGGTAAAATGGCTCGGACAGGTGGGAAAGGAGTGGATCCTTGACATATTTTGTAAGGCATGGCGAACGAACACAATTCCTGCGGATTGGGAAAATAACATCATCACTCCCATATATAAGAAAGGCGATCAAAGTCAGTGCGAAAACTATAGGGCAATATGCCTATCGACAGTATGTTTTAAGGTCTATACCAAAATAATAGCGGAACGACTTACACATTTAGTAGGAGACAAACTGGGAGAAGAACAAGCAGCCTATAGAAAAGGGAAACAAACGAACGATAATATCCACATAATTAAAAGCATCATAGAACGTAAAATTGAGACAGGGAGGAAATCTACTTCAATTTCATAGACTTGCGAGCAGCCTTCGATACAGTAGATAGAGGGAGTATAGATATCTGTCTAGAGAAACTAGAGGTTCCAAGCAAAATGCGCCAAATAATCAATAGTCTATATTGTCAGGTTAGGGGGATAGTACAAGTGAATGGAAAAAGATCAACAGATTTTGAAATGCAAGTGGGAATAAAACAAGGAGACAGCTTAAGTCCATTAATATTTATTATAATAATGGACAGAATCCTGCAAAATACGAGGAAACGCACCGAAACTGTGAAGACACTGTTAGGATATAACAGACTGGAACCTGTAGCTGTGGATGCATTACTGTACGCCGATGATCTGGCACTAATAGCTGACACTTATGTGAAAATGAAAAAATTAACAAAAATATGGACAGAAGAAATAGAAAAGATGAAGATGGAAATAAAAGTAGAAAAAAGCAAACTAATGGTGATAAATAATAAAGAGCCAGCCAGTAATCTAATAATTAAAATAAACGATAAACAAGAAGAAATTGTCGACGCATACGAATATTTAGGTACTATTATATCGAAGGATGGAAAAATTGATCTAAACATAGCAAAAAGAGGACGGAAAGCCACAAACATATACTACGCTCTGAATCAAACCATCTTTGGAAAAAAGAAATAGAACCCAAGATCAAACAGATAGTATACAATGCAGTAGTAGCCCCCACAATAATGTACGCAAGTGAGTCCTGGACAATACAGCAAAAACAGGAAAGCAAAATAACAGCTATGGAATTGAAATTTTTGAGAAAGATCGTGGGGAAAACAAAAATGGACAGAATAGAAAACGAACAGATAAGGAATATGAAAAATCAAGAAGATATACTAAAAGAATTGAAAAATGTCAACCGAATTGGTACGGCCACATAATTAGAATGGAACAAAAGAGTTTGGCAAAGAAAATAATAGAAGCCAAAAATAACGGGAGAAGAAAAAGGGAAGACCAAGGAAAAATGGATTGACGGAATCAACGAACTAGGACGAAAGCGAGGGAAGACCATAGCAGAAATGAGAAGAATGAGTACAGACCGGACATGATGGAAAGAATGGATTAAATCGTCGTAAGATCCAAAAATAATCCGACGCTGAAAGGCATAAGGATTAACGAGAAGAAGAAGAAGAAGAAATGATAGAAATTTGTCACTTCGGTTTATACGGTTGTTGAAGATGCTTGCCTCGAGCTAGCGAAACACGGGTCACCGATTTTATTATAAACAATTGTGTGGTGATGAGTTTACCGATGTGATATTTGTGACCGCAGCTCAATAAGAAATGGCGTGTTGGACTCGGCAGTGACAGAGCGTGTGGAGGGCGAGATGCGCAGCTACCAATACGCTCACCAGCCACCTGCCACATGTCTGGTCTTCATACTGTGCGATCGGCGGTTGAAACAAAACAGCCGTCGTATATCGATTTAAAAGGGGGTTCGACTAGGTTGAAAAATAAAATCGTGGTTGAACAGAAGAAAAAATGCTTCTGTTTGGCGTAAAACTTTTCAGATAAACTTCGTATATCTCTATATTTTGCCATTAACTCATCACGAACTGTCACCGAACCCATCATTACTTATACGGGAAGAGGCGCCTTGTCCGAATCGCGTCGCGGAGCCCAAAATAGCGCTTTCATTTTCGAAATAAATCACCGCATCATCACGTGATTCCAAATATAAGCGTTTTTTTTCGGCACCAAAAATAACCGGTCGTGTTATGATAATTAAGTGATAATTACTAACGTCGCAGTTCCCGCCTTTTCCGGCCCGATTTCAACCGGCGCAAATCGGAATACATAATACTCGACAAGACGTTACCGCAACGTTGAGAATCGTAGATTGTCGTAGATTTGAGATAGGGAAAGTTTTATTTCGAAAGTTTCGAAACAGGCTGCGATTTAATTTTCAATGCCCCCGAGTCTAGCGATGACAGAAAGAGGAAGAGGAGGCAATTCGATTGACTAACGAAAACCAGAATTGCGCTCAGGCAATTAGTAACAACGAATCCCTTTTTATTCTCCCCTCGACGCGTCGACGAGTAACTTTTTCCGCCTCTCTCTCTCTCTCCCTCGCCCTTGCGTATATTCCGCCCTTCTCTGTTTCCATTGTGTTTATTCCCCTTCGTTCTCTTGTATTTATTCCGCGTCTGTATCCCGCGGTTCCAGGACGGGGAAAAATCCCCGATGCGTTCCCGGGACGTAACTTTTTAAGCCGCTTCCGCGCGCAAAGTTAAAATGGCGATTGCGAAGCGACAAATACTACGACTAGGTAGCTTTTCCGGTGAACTTTTTTATTGTTGTTTAATGCGAACTCGAAGCGATTTGCTACGCGTCGCGGACTTTTTTCCGTCGATTCGTTAGCGACGGACGGCGGCGGCGGCGACGACGATGACGACTCGTTGAAAAATATCCTCGTCAAATTCAATTGAAGTGTACCGACGGGTCGCAGGTTGATTAGGTCCGACGCTGACGCAAAACGGGCGCTTTTTCACTCGATAACAAATCGTTCTATTAAATCGGGGAATTGACGATTTGGTTTCGAAACTTTTCACGTTGAAGTCGTCTTAACGTTAACGAGAGAAAGAACACAAGTGCCACCATTATCTCAGAGACGCTATCAATGCCGAAATACGTAGACAACTGGGCTCCTAACCTATAGGAGATCGAATTTAAGATTGCAGCGCCAGCGCGGCTATAAATGTAACCAGTTATAGACGCATTGCATTGTTGTTTATAGTACATAATTTACATGCTGCGATAGTTCTCTTTGAGTTTTTCTGTTTAGATTGTTTTGCATGGGGATCCGCAGAAAATTTTCGAGAGGGGGGCAGCTTTGAGACAAGTAATTACTTTCAATAATTTTTATAGTATGTATCTTTTTTTTCGATAGTATACTATAAAATATTGCATAAATACAAGAGCAGAGAAGTTAGTTAGAAGTTAGTTAGGTTCAAAAAATAAAATTAGTAACAGTTTCGATATATTCAATAGTTACTAATCGTGCAAGAATTGAATTCGACGTTTGTAAATTAATGAATATGACGGCAGATTTCGTAAAATTGTTGACTCGCAATGAGACGCTACGTTCCTGGCAATGCGAGAATTTTCTCGTACAGCACCAAATTTCCAATTTAGCGAATTTGGCGAAAGATATGCTCGAAAGAGTCCAAAACTCAGACAATCCGGTGCTCGGATACCTCGCCGAGCTCGACCTTGACAGATCCCGTCTAACAAGGGAAGGGCGCGACGTTGGGGTCGCGGATTTGGACGCCCTTCTGGGATAAGAAAGTACTTCATAATGATTAACTATAGACCTTCAAACATGGTGCCAATACTCAACCGTTTTTAAAAAACCGGTTTGAATAACAGTACGCAATTGATATACCTGGACCATTGCGTTTGATCTTAAGGGTGGAGCGTGGCTCGATCGATTCAGCACTAGCCAAGTAATCGTATGGTTTGGGTTCGATTCCCGCATAGAATTTTTTTGTCAATTCTTTTTCTTTTGTGCTACACATCTACGCATGTTTATTTCTCGACAACGTTGTTAAAATATCTCCACAATCAGTGAATTATAACGGAAAGTTTAGAGAGGGTGTCAAGCGAATAAATATTTTGGCGTGATTGAAAACAAACAAGAAAAAGAAATGGAAGACCTTCCACCAATATGGAAGTTGATTCGACTGCGTGTGAAAAAACAGCGTCTTCCATTTTTTAGAGCGAAGCTCTTTAGCGAAATTCTGCGGCGAGCGTTAACGGGGAAAAAAGTGACACGCTTGAAATCGTCAGGTAGACGCTTTCATCTTGTTCTTTCATTAGTTATTTCTCTCTCACACACACATATACTTATCGCAGGAGCAACTATGAAATGCACCATATTTGCGTATCCCCCATCAGACGGTGTCCTTATTATTCCGACTCGAATTTACTTCAAATTCAACCTCAATTTATTTACCATAAGTTTCGAAATGAAATATTTTTCTTTATACATTGTTTATGCAATTATAGAATTTTACCTTTTATTCAAATAAGCATCAAATGCGTAAAGAGCTTTGCTCTTGCGGGGTGTCCCACGACACTTCTCCCCTTCTTTTTCTTTTCTAATCACACACCAAAATATTTATTCGATTGGCACACTGTCTGAACTTTCCGTTACAATTCACTGATTGTGTAGATATTTTAACGACATTGTCGAAGAATTAACATTGGTCGATATGTAGCACAAGAGAAACAAAAATTGAAAAAAATTCTGTCCGGGAATCGAACCCAAACCATACGATTACTTGGCTAGTGCTGAATCAATCGAGCCACGCTCCCCCTTGAGATCAAACGCAACGGTCCAGGTATATCAATTGCGTCATGTTATTCAAACCGTTTTTTTTTTCAAAAAACGGTTGAGTGTTGGCACCATGTTTGAAGGTCTGTAGTTAATTATTATGAAGTACTTTCTTATCCCAGAAGGGCGTCGAAATCCGTGACCCCAACGTCGCGCCCTCCCTTATAAGACCCAAGTGCGGAGGGTGCAGAATCTCCTTCAAGATGTGTGACATGCTACGTCACCCCGATGTCACTCAAATGATCAAAAGACGACACCTCTAGTGACCGGATCACCAGGATCAAAAATCTCAAATTCCACCAGTGGTGAGACCATGCCCGTCAAGTAGAAGATCGAACGTGAAAGTGAATTCTTACTCTATAATTTTATTATGGCTTTCTTTCAACAATCAATCATTTCATTTATCACTATATTATATCAAACTAACAATAAGTGTAAGTGATTTAATAATAATGTTTTTTTCTGTTTAGTCCCATTGAAGTTCAAGGTGTCAATTGATTTACCAGAAACAGGCGAAAAGTGTAAAATTAATATTATGTTATAAAATGGAAAGTGGAAGCTTCAATTTATAAGTACTTTATTCACGCTAACTCTAACAATAGAACCAGACCTTTCTAATACTCTAAAACTGTGTAATACCACTTTCCAAGAGCACTACTAAAGTATTAGAAAGGTCTGGTTCTATTGTTAGAGTTAGCGTGAATAAAGTACTTATAAATTGAAGCTTCCACTTCCCATTTTATAACAGGTTATGGGCCTAGTTCAATTTTAAGAGTAGTGTCACGTTTTTTTAGGTAAAAACCCGTTTTTAGGGGAAAGTTTAAAGAAAATTACAACACGACACTTGGAGAAATGGATCAGACAGGAGTTCCGGTTGTGAAGCTTACTGGGGAAAATTGGAATGGATGGAAAGGGGGATTTACAGTGGTAACAGGTGGCCCCCAAGGCCACAAATTGACTCAGATGAATAGGACAAAAAAGATGCAAACACTCAAGAAGTCATTATTATCAGTTTAGATGAAAAATCGCTAAATCATGTATTATCATGTAGTACCGCTGAAGAAATGTGGAAAGAGTTGATGTCAATATACGAGCACCAGTCACAAATAAGTGTACATTTACTTCAACAGAAATTTTCAGTCTTGAATACAGAAACTGCAGTGTGGCAGATTTTATTTCTCAGTTAGAAGATATCAAAGGGCATCTCAAACATTTAGGTAAGGAGTTAAGTGAAAAAATGACAATTACTAAAGTTTTAATGTCCTTGCCGGAGAATCTGAAGCATTCCGTCTCTGCTTGGGATTCAACACCCCATGATAAGCAAACTTTGACGGAACTTACCTCAAGATTGTTGGTAGAGGAGGAAAGAGCGTCACAGAAAGAACAGATAAATCCATTGGTTGCTGGAAAATTGCATAAAGAGATGAATTGTTTCTTGTGTACGAAACCTGGCCATTTGAAAAAGGATTGCTACCATTTAAAAAAGATTTCGAGGGATAAAACTGGAAATACATCTAAATGTCATTACTGTAAAAAGTCTGGACACTTCATAGCAGACTGCTGGTTTAAAAACAACATAGATTCGGAAGGAGAACCCCCAAATGCATTCATTGGAATGTTGGACATTTGTAATATGCCAGAGGCTTTAACATTAATTGAAGAATCCAAGTTATTGGCTGAGGATTGGTGCATGGACAGTGGGGCATCGGATCATATGTGTTATGATAAAAACCAGTTTGTCAAACTGGAGAAAACGGAAAATAAGAAGGTTAAAATTGGTGATGGATCAGTCATTGAAGTAAAAGGTGTGGGAACAATAAGGTTAGAAGCATGGAATGGTAAGAAGTGGATATAAACAGAATTATTAGGTAACGTGCTATTTGTACCACAACTAAAATTAAACTTGTTTTCGATTGGAAAAGCATTGGACAAGGAAATGTTGATGAAATCAAACAAAGAAAAATGTGAAATTATTGACAAGAGCCATAGCCACAAGGCAAGGTAAGCTGTTTAAAATGATTTTTAAATCCACATGTAAAATTGAGAATAAGGTACAGATATCATATTGTAACAGTGTAGAAAGTATTACTGACTGGCACATAATAATGGCTCATATTAATTTTAGTCAAATCAGATGTGTGTTGAAAGAAAATGACATTTTATTTAAAGAGGAGGAAAATCCTTTTTGCGTCACATGCCTTGCTGGAAAACAAGATAGATTACCTTTCGAAAATAGTCGGTCTAGAGCAAAACAAACATGCGATTTGATACATTCAGAACTATGTGGTCCTTTTGAAATCGAGTGATTAGGGGGTTCCAAATATTTTCTAATTTTGAAAGACGATTTCTCAAAGTACAAAACATTGTATTTTTAAAGAATAAATCGGAGACTACAATCAAGATAGAAAGTTTTTTGAAAATAGCAGAAACTCAGACGGATAATAATATCAAAATATTACGAACTGATAATGGCTTGGAATTCGTTAATAGAGAATTACAACAAATACTTGAAAAAAGGTGTGAAACATGAAAAAACCTGCTCATATGCACCCCAGCAAAATGGCAGAGCAGAAAGAAACAATCGGACACTCGTGGAAGCAGCAAGAACAATGCTCAATTGTAGTGGTTTAAAAAAGGAATTCTGGGCTGAAGCTGTAAATACCGCGGCATTTGTTTTGAACCGTGTGGGAAAAAGCTCGGTGAAGGGTAAAACACCATTCCAGTTATGGCAAAAAAGAAAATTTGACTTTCATATATTAAGGAAATTTGGTGCCCAAGTTGCTGTGCATATTGTCAAAGAAAAACGACGAAAATTGGACCCAAAGAGTGAAAAAGGGACACTAGTAGGATATAGTGATGAAATTAAGGGATATACAATTTATTTTGTAGAATGAAATAAAGTTGAGTTGCATAGAGATGTCATCTACCTGCCAAGATGTCAACGACATCCAGGAGAACAGGAAAACCAAAATACAAAAGAAGAAATTATTGAAATATTAGACTTAAGAAATGAAAATGACGGTACTACAGAAATTATTGATGAAGATATGAATAAAACTGTTGAGGTAACACAAGAAGATGGGCAAGAAGCAATAGAGCAGAAACTTGAACTTGAAGCAATTGATGAAGAATTCAATGGGAGTAGCAGTGACGTATCAGGAGTAAGAACAGGTTCCAGAAATATGGTCAATAGCAGAGGACGGGCAATTAAACAACCAACAAGGATGGGCGATTATGAAACAAGTTTCTACACAGCAGCTGAAGAACCAATGTCCTACGAAGAAGCAATGTGTAGTGATAATGTAAGAAAATGGAGGGACGCCATGGAAAAGGAACTTGATGTACTTAAGAAAAATGATACGTGGGGTGAAGTGCCTTGGACTGTTAATCAAACAATAATTGAAAGTAAGTGGGTGTTTAAAGTAAAAAATGATGGACAATATAAGGCTAGACTTTTGCTCGAGGTTTTCAACAGACATGTGATAATTTATATGACATTTATGGCCCAGTTGCTAAGCTTTGTACATTTAGAATATTAATAGTAATAGCAAATAAATTAAGACTACCAATTTTTCAAATGGATATACAAAGTGCTTTTTGTATGGTAATATTACAGATGAGGTGTATATGTCTATGCCAGGTGAAACCAGAGACACAAGTGACTATGTCTGTAAACTTAACAAGTCTATATATGGCTTAAAAAAATCACCAAGATGTTGGTATAGTAAATTTGATTGTATAATGCTTGATTTAGGTTTTTCGAGATCACAACGAAGTTAGGTTTTGTTCGCGCATTAAGGTTGCGTTTGGAAATGTGTTGACAGCACACGCTAAGGTGGGCTAGTCATTTCCAATTGATTTCAAAAGGGAGTACGTTTTTGCTGATGAATTATACATGTACGTAAAGAGGAAACATGTATCTGTTTCCCCTCCTAGTTTATATTGATGAATAATTACTCAGATTCTCACAAACAATTCCCAAAGATGATGTATATTTTGGGCATAGAAAAGTGGCAAATAATCGAAAGTGTACATGTATTTCTTGCTATTAATAGGCATTTGCACTCGGTAATAGAAATATAAAACGATTTTTAACAAGAAAGTAGTTATTTAAAGTAGCATTTTCGTAAACAATTGGAAATACGAAATTCCCATATGCTTAACGTAACTACTACAGTTACCTAATTTTAATGCTGTGCTAGCAGTTTAGCAATTATTGAAAAGAGGGCGGTATTGTAAATATTAATTTTGTGAACACATTTAAGATAAGATTTTGGGATTTAATTCGATTTAAATATACTGAAATAATAATTTTTCCTAAAAATCATATTAAAAAATATATGAAAACTATTTTTCGTATGATACTTATGCAGTAGTGTAGTAAAAGATTAAAAACAATTGATAGACAAATAAAACAATTACTGAAGTGATGATTATATACACTTTTCGTTTACCTTGAATGCCCATTAATCGTGCTTATTACGAAAAAAATTAGTAATATTAAAAATACGATATATAATAGTACTCAGAAATTTAAATTTGCTGCGTAATTTTAAGTTGGCAGTACTGGCCAGTTTGTAGGGAACGACGAAATGTAGTTAGTCGTGAGAGAAATTATGTGATGTTTATTTATGTATGTACAAACGAACATTAAAAGACGGATATATATATATTTTCCTTCTTCTACAGATAATTAATTATATTTCACATGAGTATCAATTCAAGAAATTATCCTATTTTCAATATTGATAATATTTTATTTTAGTATTTCGTTCGAATTCTTTTAAAAAAAATTAAGTAGCGTATTGGTGACTTAGAATCCCATTGAATTTAATCCAATTTAGTCTTACTATAACATCGAAAGCGTTAAGCCCGTTTTACATTATCATATTAAGTTGTACCAAACAATTGAGTACTATTTTATAGTACAATGTAAAACGCTTTACCAGTCTTTTGTATAAGATTATTGTATGAACTTAGACTGCATCATTTATTAGGGCTATTACATATGTATTATGAACATGTACAAAAATTCTGTTTATGGTTCTCATCCTCGTTTCAAATTATACACAAGTATCACACAATATTTACAAATATTTCTCATAACCTCCAAAAAGATTAATCAGAATAGGAAATTTACTTTTACTGAAACGCTCAATACAAACATTTGCTGACACAACCACAGTATAATGTATAAACCCATGTTTATTTTATACTGTAACAGGACGGGACAAGACGTAAACAATAAGAAAATAAGGTTAGATTGGAATACGTGCAATGCAGACTAGTGAGCAGGCGCAAGTCAAAACATTTAGTATGAAAATAGGAAAGGTTCTAATTTCATACAATGATTTTGCACAGAAAAATAGTACAGTGTTTTATATTGGACTATAAAATAGTATTCAATTTTTACGTGCAATTTAATATGATAATGTAAAACGGGCTTTGGAGTGTAAAACGAAATTGTAGTCGGTATCCGTATAATTCTTGTCGTTGCTCACATTGATTTTCATTTGTGAATACTTTCCATTATTTTGTATTTATATAAAATACACTTTTAGTTGTCTTTTTATTTATCGAAAGTTTAGGTTTTAATCTTTATTAGTGTAGAAGAGGGAAAAAATATAATTCCTTCTTTTAATTATTCGATTGTACATAAAAATAAACATAACACATAATCACGACACGTTTATTCACTCGTCTTCATAACATAACATGCACAGATTAGAGAAACCTCCCTAATCTCTGATAACATGTTACATAAATCAATCCGGTGCGGTTGAATTAATAATTTTATTTCAATTACATAAAAACTTATACATCACACCCAAACGTTACCCAAGGCAAATCTATACATAAAGCATAAAACCGAAGAATAAATACAACTATACTCGACTCGCCGAACAAATGCAGTAGTAAATTATGGCAACAATGTGTGTTTAATAGGTTACATAACCAATAACGTTTGTAATTGGTCGATCAGGGTGGCCGTTTACAATAGAATAAAAATCGAGTCCATATTGCATTTGGAATATTAGATTTTATTAGCTTTCTTTGTAAATGATCCATTATCTATTATATTTCATAAACCAGTGTTTCTGAAGACTATTTATCGATCGTTCTAGTGCACCAATAATACATTATTGTTTTGTAGGTTATACATTATTTCTTGCTATATTATCGTATATACTTACATTATGGAAAACTGACCTCCTAAGAAGAGAGTTTCAAAACATTTTACGGTAGAAGATAAACAGAAGGTTTTGAATATATTTAAAACATTTCAAGAAGAGCCTGGCACTTCTAAAATTGTTAGTGTTGAAATGACAGCCAAAGCAGCAGGTATCTTTCCAAAAACGATAACCAAATCATAGTAACTATTATAGTATCTTTTACAGGAATTACTGAACGCAGTGTTTACAATATTGTGAAAGAATATAACACTAATCACGAATTACAACCACAAAAAAAAAAATCTTAGAAAAAGGGCTGTTTTAGATATGGTGGATGATGAAATGAAAAATGCTATACCAAGAATTGTTCATTCATTCTTTTTTAAAAATGAACCTCCAACAGTTCAAAAAGTTCTCACAGTGATAAATGAAAGAGATGACATTCCTAATTTCAAAATTACGACTCTCAGATCATTATTAAAGGAACTAAACTTTCGGTACAAATATTTATTACTTTAAATTCTATATACTAATCATAAGATAATTATGTTTGTAGTTATAATAAGCGAGCTCGAAATAGTATTTTAAAAGAAAAGGATGACATTATTACCTGGAGACGGAAATACCTTCGTGAAATTAAGAAATATCGTGAAAATGGTACCCCGATATATTACTTGGATGAAACTTGGGTAAATGCTGGACATACTGTAAATAAAGTATGGACAGATATGTCTGTTGTGACTGCAAGACAAGCATTTATAGAAGATTTAAGTACAGGTCTTAATAATCCTTCAGGCAAAGGCAAAAGATTTATAATTGCACACATTGGCTCGGATGAAGGATTTGTAGAAAATGGTTTACTCCTCTTTGAATCAAAGAGAACAGGAGATTATCATGAAGACATGAACGCAGAAAGGTTTGAAGAGTGGATGAGATGTATTCTCCCTAATTTAAAAGAAAATTGCGTTATAATTTTTGACAATGCTCCGTACCATAGTCGTAAATTGAATAAGCCACCTACAACTAATAGTCGCAAATTAGAAATGCAACACTGGATGAGGGAAAATAGTATTGCATATGAAGTAAACATGGTAAAAGCAGAATTGTTAGCTTTAATTAAAGAACATTTATCTGGCCCTCCGAAATATGCTGTTAATGAATTAATAGAAAACACTAATACAAAGGTACTTAGACTCCCCCTTATCACTGTGAATTAAACCCGATTGAACTAATATGGGCACAAGTGAAGGGGTATGTTGCGAGACATAACACCACATTTAAATTGGCAGACGTGAAAGAATTATTTCAACGAGATATTGACAATATTTCTGTTGAAAATTGCCAAAATGCTATTAAACATGTTATTCAAACAGAGAAGCAAATGTGGGAACTTGACAATCTCATAGATATACACATAGAGCCGTTAATCATTACAATTAATGATGATTCGTCTACATCATCTAATAGCGAAGAAGATACATGTTAAGAACGTTTTAGTGTGTCATAATTAATTCCTTTACTGTATTAAATTTTTGTAATATGTATAAAATGTATTATTTTTGATTATACCTATTTGTACAGTGAGTTAATTTTTTAGGATACTGTTTCTTATATAAATACGTACCAAAAAAAAAAATTAATTATTTGTTTCCTTATTTTGTATTTATATATTACATAGATCTTCTTAAAACCATTGTGTATTTTTTATTTACTATATATAATTCTATATATTGGAGATGCATAATTTAATTCAACAAAACACTTGAAGAAATAAGAAAATTATTTTAGTACTTATTTTGCAATTTTTATTTATGTCAAATACAAAATGAGGTTATTATTTTTGATATGTTTACATGTGATTTATGCTGTGTGAGTCGGACATTTGCATTGCAAGGTTGCCATAATTTGCTACTGCATCTGTTCGGCGAGTCGAGTATAAATACAATGGAAATCGATTGTATACGACATAACGCGAATGCTACACGAATGTAAATAAGCATCGTAAAAACCTATCATGCTAGAATTGATTTTATTTTTAGATATTAGTGGTAAAAATGGGTGCTAGCGCTACCTATAATTCCAAAGCATAAGCATAAAACATTAGTTCAATTCAGTTTCCGAAGTTGTGGAAATGGCGCTTTCCAAACACTCCCTTAAACTAGGCGCGTCATCAGCCACTGTTATACATAGTGTTTACCGTTCACGCCATATTTGCGTCTCCCCCATCAGATGGCGTCCTTATTATATATATAGTAATATCGTAAACAATCTATATACGTGGACTACTTTATAGAGAAAAATTTAAGTAAATATCGATGGGACGACTATGGAAAGTAGTGTAAGATCAGGACAATCATTTAAAATCGCTTTGTATCTACTTTCCCAATGCGCACACTCTTATTTATGAGTAGCGCTATAACCCTTGTTTATATATCTAGTATAGTTATTCAGCCAAATTTCATAGGACCTTTGCTGCATGCAGCCGGATTCCGAGTGCTCGACGTCGAACAACTCGACACCTCCAGCGATTCTAACAATAAGCACCGCAAACGACGCGTAGGTGTCGAAAAACTCGACGCTATTTCAACGCACCCTTGATGGTGCTGTGACGTTCCATATCCCTATCTAACATATAGCGCTATCTTTAGGTCATTATTGTGCCGGGAAAACTTCATTTCAAAATGGTTTCACTAGCGCTTCGTCTCATACCTACAAAATATAATGAAACACATGCTGTATTACATTTGCCTCTTATTTATTTGATCCGAAATGCCAAATACTTTCTTTTACTAATGAATACTGTATGCCTGCCGCTCTGCAGAAAAATTTTGTCTGAAATTATGTTATCAGTTGTAATTTAATATTTCAATTTTAAGTTGCAACTAGCCTCATTATGTTAATGTGTTTTTATAATGCTAGTTTCAAGGGAAGCTTTCACATTTCTATCCGCTTAGTTTTAAAGGAAAGGTTCGAATTCTAATCCCTGTTTAATGTTATAATCACTACTTAATTAATATACACCCAACCGTAATGACAGTAATGAGGGTAAACTTCCAAATGATGTATATAATAATAATAATAATAATAATAATAATAATGTCTTTATTGCATCAACTGTTACAAAATATATATGCATGTACACACGAGAGAGTGAAGATCGCAATCTCAAGGCGAAGTTCAGCTAATGCTGCTTTGCAACTCAGCCTTGATATATTAGAGAATACATACATATATGCACATCCAAATATATGCATATACACAATACACTGCCTAAATCTAAAAGATTTCGATGATGCAAATAGAGGCAAAATAAAAAAAAACAGAAAAGAAAAGCACTACTACTAATTCATACCAACTCAAGCCACAAAATATTTAACATCTTTTAAAGAAAAGTAAATAGCATTCCTGTCTAAAAAGTGTAAACCAAAATGAGGAACTACTAGCGTGCACCAGAACCCCGCCCATCTCTCAGATATTCCCTCAAATTGCTACTAAATGAGGTACTACACGAAACTTCAACAGGTAAACTGTTGTACAATATATAGATTTGAAATGAGAAGGATCTTTCATAAAGTGCCGTTTTATGTTGTGGTGGAGAAATTTTGCCCCGAAATCTCGTATTGAGATTATGTATATCTGTCCTAAATGTAATCTTTTGATACAGATACGGCGGAGACCTCAAAGATAGCATTTTATGATATAAGCCCAGGCAGCGAAATTCCCGTCTATCATGCATATTGAGCCATCAGGCACAGTCCAGTTTATGGAAAATATGGTTAAATTTACGTATGCCATAAATATACCTCAAACATGAATTTTGCACTTTTTGTATGCGATTTTGAGTAAAAGTATCCAGAGCTGAATGATAAATTGGTACACACTATGCGAATTGTGAGAGGACAAAAGCTTCGCATATTTTTTTAATAGTTTCATTAAACACGTGCCTATAAGGACTAACAGTTTTTTCAAATTGAGATAAGCATTACGAATATAAAGCGAGACCTGTTTCCGATATCTGTGCGTATTATCTAAAATAAGCCCGAGGCGTTTTACACTTTCGACAAGTGGAATTTTGACATTATTAATTTCTATATTAAGAACACAAGAGATGTTGCAACATATTTTCCTGGGGCCCAAAAGAATTGCTTTTGATTTATCCGGGTTTATCGTCAAACAGTGTTCCACAGAAATTCGATGTAGATAGCTTAAATCCTTATTAATGTTGTCAACAGCTAGTCTCCAATCAATAGGCCGAAAGGAATAATACAATTGTGTATCATCTGCATAAACATGTGTTTTACAGTGTTTAAGTCCATAGAAGAAATTAGAAGTATATATTGTAAACAGGATAGGCCCAACGATAGATCCCCGAGGAACCCCATGAGGAACATCAAGAAGAGCAGATGTTCTGTTACCAATTCTAACACACTGTTTACGATTGCCCAAATAATTTTCGAAAAGTGATAAAGATACATTGTTAAGACCAATATTATGCAAAATAGACAGGAGAACACGATGATTAACTTTATCAAAGGCTTTACTGTAGTCCAATAAAATGAGACAGGAAACCAAGCCCCTGTCCGTCGCCTCCAGAAGATCGTCAGTAACTTTCAACAGTGCTGTCTCACAGCTGTACCCTGCACGGAAACCCGATTGAATGGGAGGTAGTATATTTGCAGGAGATAGATATACAGTTAATTACATTGCAATAATTTTTTCCAATATTTTTGAAAGCACGGGTAGACTTATAGGTCTCAGATCACAAAAATGAACGGGATTGCCGACTTTAGGCAACGGACGAACCACGGCACACTTTCAACAGTCAGGGAATACTCCTTCTAATAAACAGGTGTTAATTATGTGCGTTGTATAAGGAGTAATAGTAGGACAACCGAATCATAACAGCAGAAAGACCGTCACAGCCCTGAGAAGAAGACTTAAGAGATGTTATTATTTTAGAGATTGCCAGTTCATCTACAGTACTGAAAGAGAAATGTGGAGGTTGTGGAATTTCTGTAATAAAAGTCGACCCAATCAGAACTATCGGTATTTATTGGAGCAGATGATTGAATGAAGTAAGTATTAACTGTATCAGGATTATTTAAATACATCGGAATATCACTATCACAGCTTTTAGAAACCCCAAGTGCACGCAGATCATTCCAGATGGCTCCTGAGTTATTAGAACAAGATATGAAATCGAAATATGCTTTTTGCTCTAGCCTAAAAGTTTTGTGGTCAAGTTTCTTAAAGTTTTGTATGAAGACCAATCATGTGGATTCCTCGTTCTACGAAATTTGGCTTTGCTCTTATCTCTCAATGACATTAGTAATCTCAAATTGTCAGTGAGCCAAGGAACGTTTCACGTTTCCTGGTGAACTTACGAAAGAGAAGTGGAGCATGTTTATCGAATAGCGATAAAAGACTAGAAGTAAAGAAATTGATTTTATCATCGATAGTAGGCATGAAAAATAAACGATGCAACGGAAGGGATACCAAATCTGAGTTAAAGTCGTGAAGATTAATTGAACTAAGATTTCTGTACAAATGAAAAGTTGGAGAAGGCCTAGCACAGTTGACACATATGGTAAAGAGAACAAAATCATGATCAGAGAAGCTGCAATTAAATACAGTTTTATCACCAATCAGATCATCATCAGTAACAAACAAGAGATCAAGAAGAGTAGCAGTATACAACGTAGTTCTGGTCGGTTGGTCCACCAACTGCTTAAAACCCAGTGAGTCAAAGAAATCAAGCAAGTAAGTAGTTCGGTAGTCATCGGCCTTCAAGCAGTCTATGTTAAAGTCCCCACAAAGCAAAATTCTCACATATTTAGGCAAGATAGTTGTAATAGTGTTCTCAACACAGTCCAAAAAGAATTTATAATTCAGTAGTGGTGGCTTGTAGACTGCGCCGAGAGCAATTTTGAAATGTGATATATGTAAAATTAAAAAAAATTGTTCAAAATCAGGGCCAGTCTGAATCACATCAAACAATATATAACTTCTCATGTAGACTGCAATTCCTCCACCACGCCCAGCTCTATCTCGTCTAATTAAGTTATATCCAGGAATAAGTATTGAAATATCTGGGATACCAACATGTAGCCATGTTTCAGTTACAATTAAAATGTCAATATTATTATTAAATAGAAATGTAGTCACTTCATGAAATTTAGGAATGAGAGAGAGGACGTTAATGCACGCACACTTTACACCATCAGCACTCATTACTCAAGAACTAAATTACATACAGTAAAGAGCAGAAAATAAATATTTAACTATATATATAAATAAAAATCATAAACTAAATTTAAACTTAAATAGGTAATAAACAAAGTACCAAGGAAATATAACGATTCCGTAACCAGTGCTAGAGCTACCTAAAATAAACCAATAAATTTGGGCATTGTAAAATGAGAGCAATTTAGTGGCAATTATGATACAAATGTTTCAAAAGAGCATAACAATACAAAATGCAAACTAAGATTAATGCCAAATATAAAAGATATAGAAATAATAATAGCCTTAGGTATAATATAAAAATGATGGATGGACCAGCTTCATTAATGTTATTATTCTGGGATGGTATGTGCATATTAAAATTAAAATATACGGTTATTGTTGTGTATCACTGATTGAACTTTTTAGCAAAAACTATATACTATAGAAACACTAATTTTTCGACTACAGATTTGATCAGCAATTCATCATTACGCAAAATCCGATCGGACATTTTCCTGTATAATATATCTATATCTATATATGTATATATATATGTGATACAAGTTGTATAGAGGCAGCACAAAGTTCACACAGCTACTCTACTCGGCGGTACATCATCGATCATATAACTTGTAGTTTTAGCCAATATCATTCACGTATTATTAATTGCGTTTAGTATCCATCCCTTTGGTTTGTTATAAAACCGAAACCTTTTCGCCAGTTTAACAAATTGTACGAGTTCTGTGGTAAACATTAGTGAAAATATTGAAGAGCTTAATCGAATATTGTAGAATTAAAGTGATACTATCTTAAAGTAAGTTTGAAATATCAATGTTCTGAAAAATTACAATTATATTTAGTTTTTGTAGATGGCTTTCAAAATACGTGATGCCCATTTAGAAATTAGATTTTATGGAAAACTATAAAGAATTAGCTACCGGTAAATTTGTAAGCTTAAATGCCAAAGAGAATCATAAGAAGCTTTGGGAACAATTGGCCGTCGAACTAAACGCAAGTGGGTTTGGCGAAAGAAGCGTCGAAAAGTGACAAGAGGTATAATTATTGCCACAATTACATAGAAATACACACTAAAATGAAAAATATTTCTTTGTTAAATAGTATATATTCGATAATTAAAGAACTGTATTTATATTTTAGAGTTGGAGCTATTGACAACATGGTTTATTATACAAATTTCATTTACTAAAATAGTTTAGTTTTGATTACAAATACTACTTTATGTATCAATTTTTAATTGAAATATGATCAAAATGAACCAAAATTGTCAGTTTAGAACATTTGTCGTCGTCTGAACGATCATATCCGAACCCTGAAAACGACACTGACTCGGAATCGCATTTTTACTCGACGTAGATTTACGTCTGATTTACGTGTCGTGTCGAGTATAATAGATAATGGGCTGATAACTAATTAAAAAATAATTGCGTGTGAAATTTGACATTTCCAGAAGGAGTCCATGCATTTTTACAACCATATGCACTACTGTGTTTAACTATTTTCACTATTAAACTATAAATATTGCTAAAAAACCAAATCCTAGTCGGATAGACACATAACAGTCAATGAGCGAGAAGATAGGAATTCACTTCCTACAATAAATATGCCAGGTTAGTAAACATGATAATAACCTTACACAAAACAAGTATTTTTCTTATGAGATTGGAGACGTCTAAAATAGTACTGTTGTATGTTACACAAGTTCAAAAAATCGTACAATTCAGTATTATATAAGAAGTCTCATGAATTCCAGTTTAAATTAATAATAAGAACACTCCAAACAACAATTTAAATAATCCGCGCGAAATTTAACAACCAGTATACTCAGCAGGTGGCGCTAAACATGGTCCCTACTCAGATATTTGAGTTACTTTTCTATTTAGGGTGTTCTGTGCTGCATTCAAACGTGCAATTCATTACACGCACATTTCCTCATCTTCCTTCCTACAAATAATTTTATTTTTGTGGGGACGACCGGTGGTATATTTAAAGGATCACAATGGTCTCTTCGCAAGTTCTTTATTTGTCGCTTCTTTTTTACCAAAATACTCATTACAATCTCATTACATATCCTTTCGCACAACTCCCACAACTCTCTCCCTCTTCACCGTGGTACCAACCTAGACACCTACAGTCGGCCATCCTGGTCGGACATTGTCCCAATGTTCGGATCGTCAGTAACCACAATTCGTATTACCTCTTCCACGTCTTGCTCGTCCAGGTCGCTGACTTCTTGAAGGGTAGTCGCGTCACTTTCTGCCTCGCGTATTCTCTTGTACTCATCTTCCGATGGAAATTCTCTACCGGGCTGGTCTTCATCATCTCCCTCCGGTGTCGTCATCAGTTTCTAGCTTTCTCCATACTTTTATCCTTTCGGGCGGGAGAACCGCTGTGAATGGTCTTTGGGATACTTGATACTTCGGGATATCAGTTACGCAATACCGATCGTTGTCTAACACTCGTGATATCTGGTATGGACCAACAAACTTGGGCGACATCTTTGGGTTAATATCACTTTCGGGTGCAGTCCTTTTTATCATGACAATATCCCCTTCATTGAACTGTTTGTGGGACCTTCTCTTTTTGTTATAATTGCGTTCGTTCTGTTCCTGGGTTTTATTATTCTGGACCTTAATATGCTCCCTTAGATCATCTCTTGCCCTAACATAACGGTGTCTCTCTAATTCTGCTTCCAGGTTGTCTTCAATGGCGGCATGACCCGCTGGTGTTATTTTATATCCAAAAAATACCTCTGCAGACGACTTTCCAATGCTCCTGTGCACTGTTGAGTTCAAGGATAGCTGGACTTTAGCTATAACATCGGTCCATTTTCCAGGATCTTCGGATTCCTTCAGCAATGCGGGCATTACTACCTTATTTACCGTCTCAACTTGTCCGTTCGCTCTCGGCGTTTGCACAGCCACGTGAACCAGCCTTATATCATTTTCCGTACAATATTGTTTAAATATATCACTTGTAAAGGCGCTCCCTCTATCAGTAATCATGCGTCGAGGTTTCCCAAAGATTTTTATTAGTCTTTCCATAGTTCTTATTACTTCTGCAGAATTTGTCGTTTTAGTGGGCTCCAGGAATGTAAAACGACTGAATGCATCTACTATACATAGGATATATTTGTAATTGTGCTTACTGGCCTCTGGAATTTTTAAGTGGTCCAGATGTAAGGTGTCGAAGGGTTGTTCACCTTTCTCTATGCTATGCAAATATCCTTCATTCGTTATATTCTTGTAGTTATGCCGTGAACACTTCATGCAGTTCTCTAAACATTTCTTCACAAACTTCCTCATATTTTTAAAATAATAATTCCGACGTAGTTGTTCTAGTGTTTTGTCTGGTCCTAAATGGGATATATCACTATGGGTTTTCATTACCAACTCCTTTCGCATGCATCTAGGTACCCAAAATAGTGATTTACTGTCTAAAATCTTAAATACTTTCCCATTGACTAAATAAAGTCCATCCTTATTCGGATGATCACTTAACTGTTCTCTAATTCTCTGTATTTCTTCGTCCTTATCTTGCGCTATCTCTAACCAATCTTCTGTAGTCACACCTATATTGTAACACCTACTCAGAGCATCCACGTGTTGCATCCTCTCGCTAAGCCGATGTTCGACGGTGTAGTCAAACTCTTCTAGTCTCTGGCTCCATCTAAATATCCTACTATTTTTTCTTTCTTCTTTAACGATAATTTTAACGCGTTACAGTCAGTCACGAGAGTAAAACGTTTACCTAAAAGATATACTCTAAACTTTTCTAATGCCTTTATTATTGCCAACATCTCTAAGTCGAAACTATGGTATCTCGATTCAGCTTCCGTAGTTTTCGCGCTGAAGTAATATACCGGGTGGAATCCATCATCGTATTTTTAAGTAACACTGCGCCATAGCCTCTGGCACACGCATCTGTATGGACTTGCATCTCTAAATTTGGATCATATATCCGAAGAATAGGGTAAGTTGTTAAAGCAGATTTTAAGGTCTCAAAAGCGGCTAGTTCCTTCTCACCAAAAGCAAATTCCTTCCTGGCACATAATAGGTCGGTTAAGGGCTTAGCAATTTGAATAATTTTTATAAACCTTCTGAAGTAGCTGGTCAGTCCTATAAACAATTTAATGTTTTTCTGAGAGTAAGGAATAGGGAAATTTCGGATAGCATCTGTTTTGGCATCACTTATTTTAATGTTACCATTGTATATCCTATACCCTAGATAATCGATAGATGTCATCAGAAATCTGCATTTGTCCAATCGCAGCTTAAGGTTGTGTTGCTCGATTCTCCCAATAACTGTTTTTAACGTCTCAATATTTTTCTCTATCGTCTCTGTAGCAACCAGTAAGTCATCCATGTATATTTCTATGTCGTTGGTTTTGATTAGATCTTTAAAAATATAAGTGACATACCTCTGAAACACAGAAAGGCTATTTGTAAGACCAAATGGCATTTTCAAAAACTCGTAATGTCCATTCGGGACAACAAACGCGGTGAATTTTATGGAATCCGGGTCCATATCCACGTGGTAAAATCCGTTCTTTAAGTCAAGTACCGTGCAGTATTTTTTATTTGCTAAACTATTTATCAGGTCATCTATGACAGGCAATGGAAAATTTTCTTTTACTGTCTTCTCATTTAAAGCTTGATAGTCAACACATAATCGCATTTCTTTGTTCCTTTTGGGGACTAGGACAATTGGACTAGAATATTCTGAAGTACTGGGTCTTATTACCTTTTTATCTAACAACTCCTCAATGATTTTATCGACAACTCCTCTTTCAAAATAAGACAACCTGCGTGGCTTTAACCTTATCGGTTTACCATCCTTTAGAATTATCTTCATTTTCACACAAGATTCAGACTTTTTAATTCCTCTATCCAATACATCTATACAACTCGAAACAATACTTTTAACTTCGTTTTTATATGGTAAATCAACATTTGGATTTATTTCTAAATATGGCTCAGTTTGACATGATTCTACTTCAATGTTAAAAATATCGTTACTAGTATCTTGGCCCTCACCTAATTCATTATTGAATTGTATAAAATGTTTGTTTACCTTCCAAGAAACTTTATCCACAAAGTCTTGTCCTAGGATCATATCATTTTTATAACATGTGGCGGTACTACAGTAGAAGCCGCTTATTGTGATCAATTTGGAACAAACCCTTTTTGATAACATTAACCGAATGATAACAGTAAGCGGAAGGTAAATATAAATGTATTTTTCTATGCTGATGTAGTCAATAATAAATATGTATGTATGTAATCAAATTATTTAACGACTTACAAATAAAATTCAAGGGAAAAATTAACGATTAATCAACAATTTTTAATATTTTACCAAATTTGTTTATTTTTATCATCGATACAATACGTAGGTACATTTATTTACACTTTACGATTTCATTCGAAAAACTGGTCGATCGTCGTTTGACGTTTATTTTTATTAATAAGATTTTGTATGTATATTTCAAAATCATAATATCTATCAAAATTACTTTCTCGGAATTGTACACCACGTCGGAGAATATTTAACGCTTCTTGCATCTGGCCATTAGTTGGCGGCTCTTCAGACATTTCCTCTTCTTGTTCTTCTCCTACTTCGGGTAATTCAGGATTACTTCCTTCGGACGATTGATCCACAACTTCCCGACAAATGTCTGATATAGTCATTGTGGCAGCTGTTTGAACATCATTGTCGATATCCACCCAATCGGAAAATTCGCTTTTGGACAGACCTTGAACTACAAAAAAATTTAAAAAATATTAGTTAGATGTACAAAACAAGTTCCTTTTTCATACCTTCTAAAATGTCAGCGCACGTTTCATGGAGATCAGGTTCTTCATCACCAGTTTTGGAAAAACCTCCTTTTCGAAAACAGTTTCGGATCGTTTCTGGTTGAACTTGCCTCCATGACTTCACCAGCAAATGCAGCGCATCTAGAAGACTGATTTTGTTTGCTATCGCATCTGCAGTAGGTGCATCTCGATTCTCATCAAGTTCTTGTATAATTTGGGCTCGAATTTGCCCTCGATAGTATTCTTTGAATGTTCGAATGATTCCTTGATCACATGGTTGTATCAATGCCGTAGTGTTCGCAGGTAAGAAAATAAGTTGGATGTTCGTCAAAACTGCATTCACTTTGTGCGCAGTACAATTGTCTACTAATAAGACGATTTGGCGTTTCAATTTTTTGTCCCACCTGAGTAACCACTCGCTGAACAAGACACTTGTCATCCAAGCATTCGCATTAGCAAAATACTCCACGGGCAAAGTTTTAACACCTTTAAAACACCGAGGATTCTTACTTTTTCCTATCACTAGAAGTTCTTCCTTTTCACCTTCCATATTAACAGAACATAACACTGTTACTCGTTCTTTCGAAGATAAGCAACCTCTTACTTTATCGTTTTTGAACAAATAAGTATGATTAGGCATCGCGCGAAAGTAGAGTCCTGTTTCATCTGCATTGTAGATGTCCCGAGGCGGATATTTTGCAATAATTTCTGGCCATTCCGAACGCATCCAGTCAGCGGCTGCTAACGAATCAGCACTTTTTCTTCACCGTGCAGAGGTCTATAAACGATGTTTTCTCGCTTTTTCCACCGATTGAACCATCCGTCTGTTGCAATGAAATTTTCTTTCCTCATAGTTTTGGCTATATCTTCTGCTTTTTGACGCATGATAGGACCATTCACAGAGGCATTTTTTCGCGAACATTTGTAAACCAAATTTTTAAAGCTGATTCAACTTGATTATCCTTTCCAGATCTTTCCCTTTTTCGTTTTATGTTTTCATTCGAACGCGCACACGTTTCTATTTCTGTACGATTTTTTAAAATTTTACACAACAGCGGTTGCGAAATTTTTAATTGTACCGCAGCATTCCTTTGACTCATTTTCGGAAGTTTATCGAAGTTATCGAGAATTTGTCGTTTTTCTTCGTTCGATAGATCGCGACGTTTTTTATTCACTTCTGCCATGACCACGGTGGTTTATGCGAAATTTCAATAATTTACCCGTACACAAGACTGTAGAACGTGAGATTCGTAGAAGAGTATAGGAGAAACTGAATATCATTTAAACGAACGGACCTTTTATACATAAAGTACATCAAAAAAAAAAGATGACCTCTTCATAATATAGAAATAACAATTCGTTAGATTGTAATATGCGATATGAGAGTTTTAATTGAAATCGGCGAGAAAAAGCGGCTCGTTCAAAGGAGTTGCGCTGCAGACACCGTCGCCTGAAGAAACTTTCCGACAAAGGATACTATTCATAACTAATAACATTAAGCGGCTTTTGATTACAATATGCGGCTTTCTTTCAATGAGTTTTAAATAGAGTGATTTGGGACCAACGGTTTTCGATAACAATAACCGTTTGATAACATTAACCGTGATTATAATAAGCGGCTTCTACTGTATTACAGCTGTAACTTCAAATAATCTTTTGTCAATCTCTACATGCAAGGTAATCACTTCATCACAAACTATCCGACTATTACCTAGGCCAACTAAGGTTACAGTTTCTCTTACCTTTTCTCCATTCAACACATCTGAAATATTGGATTTTATCAGTGTCCTTTTGCTTCCAGTATCAATAAGTGATATTAGTTTGTTTCCATTAATTTCCACAATCTTTTCATACTTGGAAGATACCTCAGTGTCAACGTTCATAGATATGGCAGGTGGTGTATTCAAACTCATGGAACGATTTGGTGTTTCAGCAGAAGCAGCTCTGGTTCTATTTGTCATACCGGTGTTAGCAAGTGGTCGACCAGTATCATCTCGATTAGGCAAAAATGGTTTATCTGAGTTTCTCCTTTGTTGGCTATTTTGTATGGCTGTGTGTGTCTCCTTTACTACAGGTTTGACATGAGGTAAAGAAATTCTCTCAAACCTCTTGCTTTCAATGCTTAAAAATTCATGCATATCGAGCAATAAATGATCAGTGTTATAGTGTTGTCTAGCCATCATCGCTTCACACAAAGCTCTGGACCATACACCTATCAATACTTCACGTTTTAGTTCACAAAACCCAAATTTCAATTCCTCACACATTCGCACTTTTTCGTGAAAATAAGAATCTAAAGACTCACATTTTCCTTGACTTCGGCTTGACTATGAAGTGACCCATAAAATCTTGCCAGGTGTGTATCTTGTCTTTTCTGATTTGATACCAATGGTAAGCTCCATCAATAAGCCTTGTTCGGGCGGTTTCTAGCATATAATTGTCCGGTATATTGTGCAAGACCTGTGCACTATCCAAACTCTGCAACCATCCTTTCGCCTTTGAGCTATTGCCCTCAAACGATGAAATGTTATTTAGCAGATCAGGCATCACTCCAATACTTTGTGGTATTTGTGTCGGGCAATTTCTATCAGTCATTTTGTCTATTAGTTTTTCCAAGAGAGTATTCTTTCTTTGGTTTTCTAGAATAAGTTTTTCCACTAATTGTGACAGATCATTACTTACGTTCCTTGTATTTCTGCTTTTATCCAGGTTATTTTCCGTGTCGCAGTTATGTGGTAAGTGCAGCTCGCTTTCGTCATTAACTCCATCAATTATAATCGGACTTGAACCATCCTTTAATGTTTGTGTATTAAATTCGTTCTGGAAGCGGTCGAATTCGTTTTGTTTTGGGGCACATAACTCAACAGGGGAAGCCATTTTTCCGCGTTTTCTCTTCGTTATTCTATCAAGAATCAGTTCACAATCCCACTTCTGATCTGTGGGGACGACCGGTGGTATATTTAAAGGATCACAATGGTCTCTTCGCAAGTTCTTTATTTGTCGCTTCTCTTTTTACCAAAATACTCTTTACAATCTCATTACATATCCTCTCGCACAACTCCCACTACTCTCTCCCTCTTCACCGTGGTACCAACCTAGACAGTTACATTTTATGTAATATGGTACATAACATAAAACAAATTACAGTAGAAGCCGCTTATTATAATCACGGTTAATGTTATCAAACGGTTATTGTTATCGAAAACCGTTGGTCCCAAATCACTCTATTTAAAACTCATTGAAAGAAAGCCGCATATTGTAATCAAAAGCCGCTTAATGTTATTAGTTATGAATAGTATCCTTTGTCGGAAAGTTTCTTCAGGCGACGGTGTCTGCAGCGCAACTCCTTTGAACGAGCCGCTTTTTCTCGCCGATTTCAATTAAAACTCTCATATCGCATATTACAATCTAACGAATTGTTATTTCTATATTATGAAGAGGTCATCTTTTTTTGATGTACTTTATGTATAAAAGGTCCGTTCGTTTAAATGATATTCAGTTTCTCCTATACTCTTCTACGAATCTCACGTTCTACAGTCTTGTGTACGGGTAAATTATTGAAATTTCGCATAAACCACCGTGGTCATGGCAGAAGTGAATAAAAACGTCGCGATCTATCGAACGAAGAAAAACGACAAATTCTCGATAACTTCGATAAACTTCCGAAAATGAGTCAAAGGAATGCTGCGGTACAATTAAAAATTTCGCAACCGCTGTTGTGTAAAATTTTAAAAAATCGTACAGAAATAGAAACGTGTGCGCGTTCGAATGAAAACATAAAACGAAAAAGGGAAAGATCTGGAAAGGATAATCAAGTTGAATCAGCTTTAAAAATTTGGTTTACAAATGTTCGCGAAAAAATGCCTCTGTGAATGGTCCTATCATGCGTCAAAAAGCAGAAGATATAGCCAAAACTATGGGGAAAGAAAATTTCATTACAACAGACGGATGGTTCAATCGGTGGAAAAAGCGAGAAAACATCGTTTATAGACCTCTGCACGGTGAAGAAAAAGTGCTGATTCGTTAGCAGCCGCTGACTGGATGCGTTCGGAATGGCCAGAAATTATTGCAAAATATCCGCCTCGGGACATCTACAATGCAGATGAAACAGGACTCTACTTTCGCGCGATGCCTAATCATACTTATTTGTTCAAAAACGATAAAGTAAGAGGTTGCTTATCTTCGAAAGAACGAGTAACAGTGTTATGTTCTGTTAATATGGAAGGTGAAAAGGAAGAACTTCTAGTGATAGGAAAAAGTAAGAATCCTCGGTGTTTTAAAGGTGTTAAAACTTTGCCCGTGGAGTATTTTGCTAATGCGAATGCTTGGATGACAAGTGTCTTGTTCAGCGAGTGGTTACTCAGGTGGGACAAAAAATTGAAACGCCAAATCGTCTTATTAGTAGACAATTGTACTGCGCACAAAGTGAATGCAGTTTTGACGAACATCCAACTTATTTTCTTACCTGCGAACACTACGGCATTGATACAACCATGTGATCAAGGAATCATTCGAACATTCAAAGAATACTATCGAGGGCAAATTCGAGCCCAAATTATACAAGAACTTGATGAGAATCGAGATGCACCTACTGCAGATGCGATAGCAAACAAAATCAGTCTTCTAGATGCGCTGCATTTGCTGGTGAAGTCATGGAGGCAAGTTCAACCAGAAACGATCCGAAACTGTTTTCGAAAAGGAGGTTTTTCCAAAACTGGTGATGAAGAACCTGATCTCCATGAAACGTGCGCTGACATTTTAGAAGGTATGAAAAAGGAACTTGTTTTGTACATCTAACTAATATTTTTAAATTTTTTGTAGTTCAAGGTCTGTCCAAAAGCGAATTTTCCGATTGGGTGGATATCGACAATGATGTTCAAACAGCTGCCACAATGACTATATCAGACATTTGTCGGGAAGTTGTGGATCAATCGTCCGAAGGAAGTAATCCTGAATTACCCGAAGTAGGAGAAGAACAAGAAGAGGAAATGTCTGAAGAGCCGCCAACTAATGGCCAGATGCAAGAAGCGTTAAATATTCTCCGACGTGGTGTACAATTCCGAGAAAGTAATTTTGATAGATATTATGATTTTGAAATATACATACAAAATCTTATTAATAAAAATAAACGTCAAACGACGATCGAGCAGTTTTTCGAATGAAATCGTAAAGTGTAAATAAATGTACCTACGTATTGTATCGATGATAAAAAATAAACAAATTTGGTAAAATATTAAAAATTGTTGATTAATCGTTAGTTTTTCCCTTGAATTTTATTTGTAAGTCGTTAAATAATTTGATTACATACATACATATTTATTATTGACTACATCAGCATAGAAAAATACATTTATATTTACCTTCCGCTTACTGTTATCATTCGGTTAATGTTATCAAAAAGGGTTTGTTCCAAATTGATCACAATAAGCGGCTTCTACTGTATTTTAGTAGTACTCTTGGAAAGTGGTATTATACAGTTTTAGTATGGTTTTAGTAAAGTATTAGAAAGGTCTGGTTCTATTGTTAGAGTTAGCGTTACTTATAAATTGAAGCTTCCATATTTGATAACATATTACACCACCAGGAACCCTAGTGTCTGACAAAAAAGATGCACCTTGAGATTGTGAAATTTGGATAAGTAACATTATTTATAGTGGAGAACCACAAGATGTACATAAATTTATTCAATCAAAAGAAAGGCCTGATATGCAACGATTAATGTATGTGAAAGAAAATGTATGTTAAAAATTTATAACATAGTATATTATAATTCCAACACCACTACATAAAAAAATTTATTACAAAGATTAGTTATATAAAATTCCATGTTAACTTTTCACTAGGACTGCCAACATAAAGAAGATATAGAAAATTTATTAATAAAACAATTTATAAAGTTATATATACAACGTGTCCCAGATAACATTTCCAACACGGGGATCTCGCTTATTGTAAAAGATACACGTTTGGTTACATTAGACAAATTGTTCCTAAGGACTAATGAAATTATACAATATTCTTCAATTTTCAAATTTCCATGTATTTTAGGATTTATGGTGAAAAAACGAAAATGTCAAATTTCTTTTTCTTGTAATAACTTTTTTGTTCTAGTAGATACATAATTTATTTTCACATTTTCTTAAGATATTTTTTATGTAGAATTTAAATATCGACTTGAATTTTTGCACTTTTGGTTTTTTAGTTTTGATCCCCAATTAAAATTTTTCTTATGGAACATCAAGTCGGCTTTGAAATAATTAAACGTGTTTTTTCATCCTCTTTAGAGTGGTATATCACATGTACTATCTATTTTTAAAAATATTGAAGAAAATTTAAAAAATGTATTTTATTAGTTTTATTTTGTATTAGTCTAGCGAAAAGTAGGCCGTGAAACATGAAAATAGTAGTCTAATGTCACTTAGAAATTATTGTTTCCAAAATATTTGTGTATCACCAACGGCTTCATTTACTAATACTGAAACATTTGCTATGTTGAGTTGTCCTTTATAATGTTGGGAGCCTATTTTAAATTAAACGTAAACTTATATAATAGAGATCTACCACTAATAGGTCAATAAAACAAGGCTGGTTTGAGCGATAGTTATATTTTATTTTGAAAATATAACTATCGCTCAAACCAGCCTTGTTTTATTGACCTATTAGTGGTAGATCTCTATTATATAAGATAAGTATAAAAAGGTCACGAAATATATATATATATATATATATACATTTTATTAAACGTAAATAACATAAATTTTAATAGTAATTTAATCTTAAGGCACTACATACATAACACGTATCTCACCCTTGTTTATATATCTTATAGTTATCACATAGTTATCTAACGTAAGGTGTTTCTGGGAAATGAGGGGTAGATGGCGTATTATTTATAAGTCGTTCATTAATAATTTCAAATGTATTTTGTATTTTACTGCGCAATTTATTGGAATTCACTGTTTCTTCAGTTGGCAATAGCGGATTATCAATTTTTTAGTTACATAAATATAATGGTATATATCGGTGTGTCTTTATTTTGGTGTTTTTTATCTCTATTCACTTCGATATGGATTGGTATTGTTTGTCTTCTAGGATTAATTTTAGTTGTATTCTTTATTTTAACGTGTTTAAGATAGCATTTATTTTTAGTTTAATTTACAAATCGGGAAAGTTAATTATATTCACATAGTAAATATTTAATGGTTGTTTTATTTTTCTCTCACGCATCTTTCCTTCCTGTCTAATGACCAGATTTACAATAATATAGTTACGTATTTTATTTGCTTGTTAACTCTGTTAGAAAGACTTTGCAATATTATACTCTTGTAAGTGTTAGATCTTCAACATGTAATAAAGAAGAATAATTTTAATGTATCGATTTCAGTTTACCTTTAAATTCTTATATTTTTCAATAATATTAAGGATTTGACTTTAAAGGATATTTTTGCGTTGAACCATTTACAAAATTTAAGTCTTTGTTGGTTATTCACAATTCATAGATGCGGACAGAAGAATATATTGACCAGATAAATGGAATAGGATGTATAACAAATAAAATAGTGCCGTTAATCCAATAGAAAATTCTAACAGTGGAAGAATTTGATATATATGTACGATACACATTATTTTTTCGGTATGGTAATGTGGAATTGTGCCAGTTTATCTTATCCTTATGGATACATGTATACTGCAACTTAAACATATAGCCGCCTATAATACAATATAACTTTGTTTAGTCTATACATAAACTGCTGGACAAAATTAACGTACTACTTTTTTAATTGCAATAATTACATAAATGATACTTAAATTAAGTGTATGGAATCACAAATGTAATGTAAAATTAGATATTTTAAAAACAAACTAGCGTACATAGTCTTATTTTGATTAATTTTCCACTTAAAAATTTGTTTTTACCTCGAAGACTCACAAAACATGGAAACGGAAATCAAACTAAATTAACCTTAAACAGCCAAATTAGTAGCTTCAATGCGACCTCAATATTGAGTATGTCCTCCTGTACTCCTAATTACTGCATATATACGCCTTGTCATGCTACAGATTAAATTACGAATAATTTCTTGGGGAATATTCTCCCATTCTTCAACTATGGCTTTTATTAATTGATGGTGGTTGATAGAGGAAGGCGTACAGTTGCGGACCTTTTTCTAAGATAATCCCATATGTGCTCAGTCAGATTAATATCTGGAATGTTAGGTGATTACTCAAAAACCAGAATATTAACATCATTTAAGTAGTCAACAACTGGTCTAGTCACGTGAAGACGAGCGTTATCTTGCATGAATAGAACATTAGGCCCTATAATTGGAATTACATGCCCAACCGATATTTTCTAATAAACCACATTCATAGTTCATGTTGAATAGGAACCAACTGTGTACAGGTGTCGAAATAAATTCCTCCCCAAAACATTACAGAGCCACCCACAAAAGAGATTCTTGGAGAAATATTGCAACTTACAAATCGTTCTCCTGGTCTTTGCCACACACACTCACATCCATCAGGAGATTTTAAACTAACCCTTGTCTCATCAACGAATAAAACTTTCCAATCGTCAATATTCCAGTGTTCATAATTTCTGGAAAACCGCAATCTTTGAATTTTGTGCTCTCTTGTAATTAATGACTTTTCTGCCTGCCTTCTACTACTTAATACAGCCTCCTTTACACATCTTCTTACAGCTTGAGATGATACAGCATCATTGTGAATAGCTAGTTATTCATTTCCTGACATATTGATAGTAACTCTTCTGTTTCTTAAAGTGTATTGGCTAAGAAAACGATCATCCCATATATTTGTACACAGTTTCTTCCCTTTACCTGGTCTTTAAGAGTAAGGTCCTGTCTCATTAAATCTTCTGATGGATTGACTTATACTGGAAGGTAATCTTCCTAACATGTGAGCAGTATGACATGAGTGGTATGATGCATGATGAATCTCTCTTCCAGAAAGGTGGTTGTCCATACTGCCTCTTCGGCAGATAAAGTCCTTTCACAATTCATTTCATGTCAATAACTGTAACAATATCTATGTAGTAAATGTGATATCGGGAAAAAGCTTAATGGTTAATGTAAAATAAAAATAAATCGCTTTGAATAAAAAGTGGCTATAATTGAAAATTGCCACTTTAAAACAAACGATACCTTGACAACAATTGCACTGAATATTAGAAGAGATCATGAAGAGATCCAAAGCATACTTGTAAGGATGTGGTAAGGATTTAGTAACATCACAAACGCCACTCCTAACCACTCTTTTTGATTTAAACAAAAATACAATAGTGGTGCGTTAATTTTGTCTAGGAGTTTATTATGGTGTTATTAAATGATAATTACTATAACATAACCTCTATTGATGTCTGTGCGAGGCTAGGCGAAATGTACCCAATACACAACAAACCATAGATAATAGTTAGATAAAAGCGACACATCAATCATTTGAATAATTACTTAGTAAACGCCATCTATTCGGCTTGGAGCAAAAGTTACCATTGTTACAAACCGGGGAATAGATAGGTAGTACAATTACCAACTATAATTTTATTGGAATTTATTAGTAGTCAATAAAACCAGATTTTATAAAATAGTAAAGCTATATTTAATGTAGAATGTAGAATCATTTTTTTTATATTTCAAATGCATTTGTCGAGCATATATAAATGCTTTCGGATGATTTGGTGAAATTTGTCTCAAATCCTTTCCCACCATTACATTATTTATTTGTTTTATATAATTGTAAATTAATGTAGTAGCTAAAGTATTAATGATTTTTGATTTTACATTATTGCCATGTACTTCACATATTTTTTCAAAATTAACCTTTCGATCAAGTGAGAATAATTCTCCTTTTTAATGCTTTTTCGGTGATTATAAAGTAACATTTTCGAATGTTTTCCAGAATTTGTGGCTGAACATACAGCAGGCGCTTGTTGTTATCAAATTCCTTTAACAATGTAAATTGATAATCACTTGAAGATGTATCTTGTGCCAGAAGATTTCTGCCACATTCTTCACATGTTTTACATGATGTTTTCCGTACTATATACCCCGCTATATAAGTTATTACTTGTTTTAGCAATGGATGTTGTGGAGTTGGAAAAAATATATTAGGATCTGGGTCAACAATAATGGGTTCATCATTTGATGGAATCTACAATAAATAAAACTGTTAGTAATGTCTGTATTATAGAACACCATTCAAATTTGATAAATTCCTGGCTGAATGGTAATAATTAACAAGTTCGAAAAGCTTAACTTCAGAGTAGCATGTATCACTTTTTTTGACAATTTTAGGTTAAAACAACAACGGGCAATATATTAGTGGATGTAAAAATAACAAAAATTTAAGAAAACATTATAACCACATGTAATTAACGTAACACGACTCAAACTCATGTGCTAGTGTTGTATACAGAGAACTTAATAAAGAAGAAAACTTTTTATATTTTAAGCAATTAATGCTACAGGAGCAATGGTCTGGCATGGTGGGCGAGACAGATGTGGACAAACAATATGGCAGTTTTATTACTGTTGTTACCACCAATTTTAACTTAGCGTTCCCCATTAAGCAGAAAAAGTTTACTAAATGCGGAGGAAACAAAAACTGGGTCACAACTGGTATCAGAATATCGGCGAAAAAACTTAAAGATCTTTACCTTTTGTCTTTGGATGGTGATGATGATATTTTGCAATGGTATAAAAAATATAAGAGAGTATATAGAAATGTTATTGCTAAGGCAAAAGAAATGTACAACAGCGAACAGATCTTGAATTCGCAAAATAAGAACAAAACTGTGTGGAACATTATTAGGGGTGCGCCCAACAAGACAAATGGGACAAGATTGGAGGTGGATCATGAAATTGTTACTGATCTGGACGCCCTTGCTGAATATTTTAATGAATATTTTTCAAATGTTGCTAATAATTTAATAAACGGCAATGATGATCAGGATGATGATATAACTTTAAATTTTCCAACTAACGATTCAACGTTCTTCTTTACTCCAGTAACTGAGTTGGATATTAGAAAGATAATATCCAGACTAAAAACCAGTTCATCCACAGGATATGACGAGATTAGTTCCAGACTCATAAAGTGTTCCATAGACTCGTTCGCTTTTCCCCTTGCTTTAATTGTTAACAATTCACTTACAACAGGTGTATTTCCAAAGATCCTAAAAGTAGCTAAAATTCTTCCTGCACATAAAAAGGGAGACAAACATTTGATAAAAAACTATAGACCCATCTCATTATTGAGCACATTTTCTAAAGTAATTGAAAAACTTGTAGCAGATAAGTTAATATCCTTTTTGACGAAAAACAATATTCTGAGCGTAAACCAGTATGGCTTTAGAAAGGGAAAATCTACCACGGATGCAATTTTAGCGCTACTAAACAGATTATATAAGGATATGGATGGGGAAGGGACTGTCTGGCTATATTTCTGGACTTAAGTAAGGCATTTGACCTAGTTGATCACAGTATCTTATGTAATAAACTTTATAACTATGGTATCCGGGGAGTGGCTTTGTGCTGGTTTGAAAGTTATTTGAAGGACCGTAGACATTATGTACAGATTGCAACTGGTAAACCGTGTGAACTGACGCTGAAAACCGGCGTTCCGCAAGGTTCTGTACTTGGTCCCTTGCTTTATATATTATATGTTAATGATATACCATCAAGAAATGTGGTAATGTTTGCAGACGATGCAACCATCTTCGTGTCCACTGATAAAGCCGATAACCTCGAAACAACAACTAATAGCGAATTACACGCCATCGACGCATATTTTGTCCGAAACAGATAAGCGTTAAATAACGAAAAATCAGCCTGGATACATTTCAATATATCACACAAAGAAAGGGATGTTGGGTATGTTTTAAATACGCGTAAAAGTAGTATTGCTCAAGTTAACCATACAAAATATCTGGGGATTACTATTGACTCTGGATGTAACTGGAAAACACACATAGATCGATTGTGTAAAAGGTTGGGACCAGTGTGCTTTGCGATAAAAATGCTGAGATCAACGGTGAGGCCAGATGTTTTAAGGACCTACTATTTTGCCAGCTTCCATTCATTGCTGTCATACACCACTATAGCGTGGGGTTCCTCTTGTGGTGTTGAAAGGGTGTTTAAGTTGCAAAAGCGGGCTGTTCGCAACATGGTGGGCGTGGGTAGTCGCGATGCATGTAAGCCTTATTTTGTAAAATTAAAGATTATGACTGTTCCCTCCATTTTTGTTTTCCAGATCTTGATGTATGCAAAACAAAATCACAGTCAGTTTGTCAAATTGGGTGAATACCATAATTATCCTACAAGGAATGGTAACAGTTGTGAGATACCCAAACACAGATTAACGTTTTATAAAAGAAGCCCACAATATTTGGCCACTGTAGCATACAATAAGCTTCCATCTAACTTGCGAAGTCTGTCACTGCCACATTTTAAAACAAAGTTAAAAAGTATATTGATCTCTAAGTGCTACTACTCTTTTAACGAGTTTGAGAGTGATGTTGATTTCGGATGGAAACCTCCCCAATAGTATTCTCTCTTTTTTGACGTATATATACATACATTTATGTGTATATTATATGTAACCTGCGACGCCATACTACGTATATACATATGTATGAGTTTATATTTTACTATTATGTTTTTGTTATTTATATTATGACACGTTCTATATCATTATATGATCTCGAGAACAATAAAGATATTATATTATATTATATTATATTATAACAACGAAGTAGAAGAAAGAATTTTTATCTTTACTTTAATTGTAATTTGAACATTTCTCTGTCAAAATTAATTTACTTTTGTACAGATTTGCCAACCAAGAAAGGGTTGTGTCCACACTAAAACAAAGTCGAACAAACTTTTTATTAGCCAGGCATTAAATGAGTAATAATTACGTTGTTAATAAAGTTAAGGTGAAAAAAATAGCTTAGCTATCGTCCTCGCAATTGCCTTGTAGTGAATGTTTGCTGGTTAAATTATTCACAGGCAAACTTTTGTATAGTGCAGAAAAAGACGATATCGTGGGATTGGTATATCGGTAGGCGCGCTGTCTAATCTTCCCAAAAAGTTTTCTACTGGATCTTGGTTAAATGTTCGGGGCATGATATATGTAAATCCATTTTGTGTTAATATTTCAAACAGTATTTTAAAATTTTTAAGTGTGGTTATAAAATTTGCCAAACTAGGTGTCCTCAGTTGGTTACCAGCTACGTTTTGACAATGCATAGTTCTTAACACTTCTATGCATTCACTCCAAAATTCAAGGTGTCCTGTTTTTGTAGTTACAGCCTTTCTCCAGTTCTTGTAGCAATTAAAGGAACTACCATTCAGGCTGTCAAATAAATTATCAAAGAACTGACAACACTCTGCGGTGTCCATTGCAGAATTTGGTAATTTTAATATGTTATCACCAATTTTTACTTCAGTTCCTGAAAGAGGATCTTTATTACAGAGTTATTTACATCAAAAATAATGTTTTACCAGAATATGCCATCAAATTTAATGCTTTTGCTACAGAGTTACTGAACACTTGAGTACAGACAGCAACTTTCATTTTTCTTATAACTGCCGGGTTTACATGGTGCTCGGTTAACCGAGGCATACTTGAATATTGCCCACATATGGATCCATATTGTAGGCTGTTATATTATGTTCCCATTTGGCAACCTAAAGAAATACATATATATACAATAACTTTGAAACACAAACGTAATAAATGCACTTTAATGAGTATATATGAAATCATAAAAATTACCTTCTTTTCAGAATGAATTTCAAAATGTAACTCGTATTTCAATAAATTGTTTCGAATTCCCTTTAAAAGATGTGGAACATCATATTGCGGAACAATATTAAAATCGCCAACATTAAATGTACCCTCAATGTATTGTTTTGGTGAATTTATATATTGCACTTTAGTCTGTTTAATTAGTTCTTTGATAGCAGCAACATTATTTGAGCCCCGATCGCAGATTGTTCACTTGCAATTGGGTATTCTGGTAATTCCACTGTAGTTGCATCTTCAATAGCATCTCTTACAGGGGCTAATAATATTATAGTTAATGAACATATCATACAGCTAGTACTACAAAAAAATTACCTGGCAGGCTTAAAGTTGGATACACAGATTTTAATAAAACATTGTTTCTAGCAATCAACATCCATAAAATGTTTACGACACACACGACAGCTATAATAAACCCTTTCAGGTACCCACTCCAATAAATCTGGCCTCTGACATAGGATTACCCATTTTTTAAATAGCTCTGGATATCTTTTTGGGTTTGGGAACCTATGTTTATTGTTGTTATTGTACAAACAGAAGATTCAAGCAAATCTATAGAGTAAAAGCAAATATTCAAATACATTACTTCCTACACTTTTCTGACTTACCTAATACACAAATAAAGAGTAACAATTCGAAATAAATACAATCCAACACTACATAAACACTTTACATATCACGCACCAACATTAACTAAAAGCACAATTTTGTTAGGTTCTGACAGGTTATAATCACCATACATCAACAAATGATACGTTTTCCGGATATCCTGAAAAATTTTAATATATTGACTTTCAGAGCCATCTATTAGGCTGGAGTAATATTTAACACACGTGAGCGTAAGTATACAAACTACTACATTTAAGTGCATACCCCATGCAACAAACGAATTTCTTTTCAAAAATACAAATAATTGGTTATATTGGAAATCAAATATTGGTCGCCTGTGTTCATTCATAAATTCAACTATATTTCATACACACTAGATGACACCACGTAGCAAAGGTCCTATCAAATTTGGCTGAATAACTATAAGATATATAAACAAGGATCTCACATAACATAAAACATAACTCCCCGCATAAAACTAAACTGCATCTCTCTCTCTCTTTCTTACCATCACCCTTTCCGTTCCATACAGGGCGGGAAACTTGATCTTTGGCGCGTAATTTAAATTTAAATAATTATTCCTAACAGTTCGGCCAATCTGACATTGAGATCGACCTCGATCTTAGAATCTAACATGGCTTACATACGCTGTAACATCCTTAATACCACGAACTAGAGTTAGATATCTATCATAAAATACCACAAAATAACATGAATGCAAAATGTAATACTAGTTCATAATTCAGATAAGTCGTAAAATAACTAATATGCATATAAAAACTTACAATAACATATTACAAACTAAGTTACATATACAACCTCAACCGAATTTGTGAACAATCTATTTTGTCAAAATTGGGTATGGATTGATAGATAAGTATGGATTATAGGCAGGAACTATGTAGCTGTACACCACGGTTTAATACTATGAGCATCTACAGTTGTCTTAAATGGTCACTGGGTATTCTGGAAGTCTGGTGGATCCTCGACCACATATCTGTCGTTAGGTAGTACTGCCGTTATAACAAATGGCCCTCTATACTTAGGAATGAGCTTTTTGTTCACACCAATAGTTGTGTCTACATTTGGTATTACAACATAGTCTCCTATGCTATAAATATTTGCCTCTTTATGTTTCTTGTCATAATAAGCTTTACTATACCCTTGGGATTGCTTCATGTTGTCAACAGCCTTGCACCTAAGTTCTTCCAGATTCCTTTCTTCTTCTTGGGATTCCATTAAAACATCTCTTAATCTATCCTCTTTGAGTAACACCAAACAAGAGTTTAGCTGGCACTTTCTTAGTTGAAGAATTTAACGTATTATTCAAAGCAAGCTTCTTCTAAGTGCTTATCCCAGCTGTTGGTGGTATTGCATAATTTCGCTAACATAGGCGTTAAAATTCTATTGACAACTTCCACTTGACCGTTTGACCTAGGAACGCCAGTTAATATCAGGACATGTTGGATATCAAATTCCTCTGTCAAATCTTTTAAATTCAACAGAAGTGAAACATGTACCTCTATCAGAAATTATACGTCGTGGCATACTATACACAGAGGTCGATTATTAGAAACGACTTGCCAGCTTCCCCTCACTTGCCTGGCGAAATATTCGTCATAGTGGGGAACCAGCCGAAGAGGGCGAACCGGTCCGATGTGCAGCGGTACGCTTTCGGCTGTTCCTTGCCCCTTATCTGTTATAATACTTGTAACAGATAAGAAATATTAAATTACTATTGAAAGAAAAGGTCTGGATCGAATTTCATGGTTGATTGTATTTGGCTTATGCCTATAACAGATAGATTTATAGGTATTCTTTTTTAACTAATAAATATCCATTCAACACTTATTTTATTTTAATAAAGAGTCCGCAGGACCAAAAATAATGTGGTAAAAACTATATAAACAACGATGACTTGAATGTTGGACGAATATTACATATCGCATACTGTTTGCGAACTCGGGCGTGAGATCTGGAGGAATTCGGGAAAATCGCAGTGGCATAGTTTAAAACAGCGAGATTGAGGAAGGAGAGAAAACAAGATTTATTCCTGGCATAAAAAAGGAGGAAAAGCCTTACAAAGTAATAATAATGATGATAATAATAATAATCATATTCATAATCATATTATATTATTAAATTAATGTAACTTTCACATACATTCGATTTGTCGTCATCTTGTAAATTGTTATCGAATCATCACACATGTTGTATTGTTTTCACATATTGCCAGTTATACAGAAGTTTTCACTTTCAAAAGTTAATGACAATATAATTATGTACAATTATGTAGAATTTCGATGATTAATTTCAAAATCTTAGCGAGCACAAAATTTGGCAAAAATTATTCGATTTTATTAAATACGAATAGGGAAAGCCACAACAAATATTCAAAAAGTTATAAAAAAGTTTAAGTTATAGAACGTTTTCCAAATTTATCGGAACGACATCAGAGAGGCATTGCTGAATTGGAACGCGGGTTCAGGGAAAGATGAGCAGGGCCTTATTCTCATAAGTTTACCTTAGCGTGGACTACCGATATTAGGTACAAGTTTTGGATTCGATGTATTCGACGACGAGAAATCGACATGTTGTCATTTGATGACATGTGGACAGAAATTTTGTTTAGGAAATATGAAAGTGGAGATTTCAAGTATCCACAATTAAAATGTCTTTTAGGTATAGTACGGTCTTTGCCACACTCGAACGCGGCGGCAGAGAGGACTTTTTCTGCGTTGACAGATGTTGTGAGCCACAAGAAACGCTCAACCTTGTCGAGCGATAGCGTTAGTGCGCTAGTCGCAATAAAAGTCGCAGCTAAAAATAAAAAAGAGACGGGTCGTGCCAGCGAGGTAACAGAGGAGCAATTAACTCAAATGTCTTCAACATTGTTATATAAACCTTCCATCAAGAAACAACGTGGTTTAACGTTGTACGCGACTGATGAGGAAATGCCTCAAGAATAGTTTTGAATTTTTTTTCCACGAATTTGGGGAAGTCTTATGATTTCCAACATTTTGAAGATTTATTCGCTAAATATTGAAAAACGTTGTATAACTTACACTTTTTTAATACCTGTTTGAACATTTGTTGTGGCTTTTCCTAATCGAATTTAATAAAATTGAATAATTTTTGCCAAATTTTGTGCTCGCAAAGCTCCTCTATTACCTACTTCTAACAACTTTCAGCTGTGCAATACTTCTTAATGATTTTGAAATTATTCCTCGAAATTGTAACTATTCCATTAATTTTAGATTTATGGGTCCCTCATCTCATTTTTTCGATTACGTTCGATGTCGTTTAATACCATATGAAGGTTATGCCTCTATACAATTATTGTTATTATGATCATGATTATTATTATTACTATTATTATTATTAGTATTGTTATTATTATTATTATTTTAATTATTACTATTTTTATTGTTATTATTATCATTATTACTATTATAATTATTATACGTGACTGTATGTATAGTATGTACCTTTGGACGGTTTTACCTCCTTTTTTTTGACAGGAATAAATCATTGTTTTCTCTAGTTCCTCAATCTCGCTGCTTTAATCTATGCTACTGCGATTTTCCCGAATTCCTCCAGATCTCAAGCCCGAGTTCGCAAACAGTATGCGATATGTAATATTCGTCCAACATTCAAGTCATCGTTGTTTATATAGTTTTTTACCACATTATTTTTGGTCCTGCGGACTCTTTATTAAAATAAAATAAGTGTTGAATGGATATTTATGTATAATGTATAGACTATACATGCAAAAGTACTGCCGCAAATTTTAAATAACCTCCTGACAGTCCTGACTTGTGGTAGATTTGCAGGGGAATAATTTAACAAATTTCGTAAATGCATCTATAACCACTAAAACATGTCGATGGTATTGTTTTGATTTCCCCAGCGGTCCTGAATGATCTATATGTATTGTGTAATGGGGTAGTACCTTTATCAATGTTGTGTAGAAAACCTTCCTTTACGCCATATTTAGGGAGTAAATAATGCATTTCAAGCAGTTTTCTATGTAACTCTTAATTCCTCCTTTCATATTCGGGAACCAATATACTTGCTTGATATACTCCATAACCTTTTCTGTACCTAAATGGCCAATTTCTTCATGGCAAGTCCTAATCACATTTACAACCATTTCTTCTGGAACATAAAAATATAATTTCTCATTTTCTTTTCTATACACTAATCCATTCCGAAGCTCATATAGTGGTAACTGTCTAGTAATTAACTGTTCTTTAATCTCTTCCATTTTTGGATCGCTTGTTTGCTTTATCCCAAGTATCTGCTCGAAAGTGTTACTTTCAATTACCATAAGGTGAGCACGGTTAAGTGCATCAACATGTACCATTTTGTTGTTTGGACGATGTTCTAGTTTGTAATTAAAGTTTTCTAAGTATAATACCCATCTCATAATGCGCGGTACAACATCTTTCTTGTTAAGTCATACGTAAGCTGTCACAATCAGTCAAAATTTTGAACGGGATTCCATGTAAGTAAATGTAAAATCGTTTTAGAGAATTAATAATAGAAAGGCATTCTAATTCATAGGAGCTATACCTGAATTCGGCATCTGTGGTCCTCTTGCTGTAAAAAAATATAGGATGCATATTACCATCACCTCGACGTTGCAGGAGCATGGAACCAAATCCTAGGGCGCTAGCGTCACAATGCAGTTCTGTTTCAGCTTTAGGGGAATATATGCATAATACAGGCTGTTCAGACAATTTGGTTTTCAGAGTTTCAAATGCTAACATTTCGTCCCTTCCAAATTTCCATTCGGCAGACTTCCTTGTCAGATAATACAAAGGAGAAGCTATAACTGATAAGTTTTGAATAAACTTTCTGAAGTAGGGCGTTAAACCTAAAAACCTGTGAATTTCATGCGCATTCTTGGGAATAGGATAATCTCGAATCGCGCAAATTGGGAAAGGTACATACGTCATACATAACCAACGCGTCTTGTCCCAGTGGTGGATAAGAAAACCGCCATTGGGTTTCAAATAAGTAAAATAAAATTCCTTCATTATTCACAATGCATATATTTTCAAAGAAATAAGAGAATTATCTCTACAGAATTAATATCAGATTTACCAGTGAATACAAACTCTTCTGTAAGCTCATCGATAAAATGTTGTTTGATAACCCACTCTTCAATTGTGTAACAAATAAATAAAATAAAATTCCTTTATTATTCGCAATGTATATATTTTCAACGAAATAAAAGAATATAATATAAAATACGTTTAAAGAAAGGAACAACTAAGTCACATAGAAAAATTTATTATAATTATTGTCTATTTTGCTATCAACAATTATCAAAAGAATTAAAACTAAGAACCACTTGTTTGTGCTTCTTCTTCACCCTCTTCTTCCGTATATTCCTCTGAAAAATCACTGTCAGATTCACCAGTATTGGCTGTGAATTCAAATTCCTCTGTAAGCTCATCGATAAGATGTTCTTTGACAATGTACTCTTCAACTATCTTATCGACATGGCTACAAATTGCAAACCATTCATTTGGATATATAGTGCTAAACTTTTCTTTTGTTAAAGATGCCACATCACCCATTTTGAAGGTTATATTTCTTGCGGCTACCCAGTTTTTTACTGTTGCCCAAATTTTTTCAATGGGGTTCAGTTCTGGGTGATATGGTGGTAGCCTTAGGACCGAATGCCCATGTGTCCACATTAACTCATCCAGTTTAAATTTTGGGTTTGCAGTATTATGAGTTTTAATTAACTCGTATAGCCCAGGTTTCGTTGCTTTGGGATCATGTTCAATCCCTTTTACTGCAAGCCATTCCACCATTTCGGCTTTTTTGATGCAAAGGTTGGATCATATTCCGTTTTAATATTGTGATACGAAGCGTTATCCAGTACAAGGACACTCCTTGGTGGAAGGTTGGGTAGTAGTTGGTTGTTTACCCATTTAAAGAAATTTTCAGAGTTCATCTCATCGTGATAGTCCCCTGACTTGCAAGCTAGAATAAATTGCAAGGTTTTTTTCAATTCGTAAATAACTTTATATTGGTTAGTTAAAAGAAAATTGTAAACAAAAAATTTAGATATTTCGTTCAGTAAGGTATAACAATACCTGACTTAAACATAAGCAAAGCATTTGGCACAAATCCTCCAGCACATACCATAATTAGTCTTACCCCTTCGACATTGGTTTTTTGAGACCCAGATTTGAGCCATCTAACCATTCTTTGGACATTGTATGGGAGCTATGTATGTAGGATTCGTCAGTAAAAATAATGGGCCTCTCATCAGCTACATATTTCTACAGCTGTCGTACATATTGTATTCTCTTTGCTCGTATATCATAGGATTCCATCAATACTGCTCTTTTATCAGCACCTTTTGCCATCTATAATAAGAATACATATCATGTGTGATTGATTTCTACTTACAATGCAAACAAAAACTTACTTGAACCCCTTCTTTGATAACACCTTTGACAAAGTCCTAAGACCATCGGTAAAGGGTATACCATTCTCAATAATTTTGACATGTATTCCTGCAGTAATAAAACTAATGAATGTTTTTATATTATAAATATACATATTTTAAATAACCATAGCTTTTAATGTTGGTCACCTTTTATCAACAATATACATGTTACAGGTCGTTCACACCTAGGTGATTCTTTGCTATGATCATTGATGCCAATTCTCTTGATTCCAGATCAATCACAACTTGTTCTTTCTGTTCATCAAAGTCGAGTCCTAATTGCATGCACATCTTGATTTTCTCGTGAAAGTATAAACTTAGTGTGTCTTTTGGTCCCTGTATTCTTGAAGTCATCTGTTTCCATAAGGTGGTTAAGTTATCCTCGTGGACCAATGTTTTCTTGAATTCATCTTGAAAAATGGTCCATGTATCAATCTCACCCTTTCTTGCCTCATACCAGTGGTAAGCTGTACCGGTTAAATGACTTTTTGCAGTCTCTAGCTTAAATGCTGGTGGCCAATCATGCAGTCTTGCTGTAGTTTCTATGTCGTTCAGCCAAGGTTTGGCTTTACCTACATCTTCTCCAGTAAAAGTATTTATTGTTTTTGAGAAGTCTGGCATAACGTTGTAACTCTTTACATTGTTCTGGTTGTTTAATAACTGCAACATAAGCTGATTCTGTTGTAAAACAGAGTTTAAAGTGGAAAGCATAATGTTCATATCAAAATGGCTGTCTGGCACATCTCTAGCATTTATAGTATCATCTACCTCATTTTGTTGTCTATCCGCCATATTTTGGACTTCAGCTGTCTTCTGCGAAGCACAAAATCCTTCGAACGCTTCTAAAGCTATCAATTTTCTAGTAGCTTTTCCGTCATATTAAAAAATGATGAAACCACGTCTACTTGTAACCTTTACCACTAGGTTAATTCACCAACTTGTTTATTATTTTTCTTTTTACGGCCACCCCACACCTGAATTTGTTGGGAGCGTATTTTAAATCAAACGTAAATAACGTAAATTTTAATAGTAATTTAATCTTAAGGCACTACATATGTTGTGTATGTAAAGACGTATGGAAGTTCGATAGGGCTTTATTTCTTACGTGATTAACACTCACCTTAATAATGCAACTCGACTTAAACTAAGTATGGATGATTATGGATGTATATTCATGTACAGATTACAGAACGGATGTATGCAGGATGTATGTTGTGTGTGTATCTGTGTGGGTGTATGTGTGTGCCTTTTATCTCTTATGCGCATGCGTATATTGAGTGTACCAATATGACATTTCTTCCCCTACTTGGAGAAACACAAATGCGCTCACAAATCTAACCGAACGGGAGGTTTAATCACCCGTTTAGATCTTCGCAACTCAGAAAAGTCATCTGGACAAGGTTGAGCTTGTACCGCCGATGGCGGAACGGGAAAGGACACGACCAGATCAGGTGGATCAGGTAATCCGTTCGATTCGCTGAGATTTTCAGATGCAGACGTCCTAATTTGAATTTCGGGGCTTTGATCTTTATTACTATTATTTTCGGTACTGGTTGTAGCATTGTCGTCGCACAAAACAGGTACAGGCGTATGTTTGGGTACACTGATTGGTGTATTTTCTCCAATCGCTCTGATTTGATCTATTTATCTTTTCCAAAATCTAGCGTCATCTAACTTGATTGAATAATGTAATTTCCCTAATCTTTTTCAATGTTTCGGATTCTAGCTCTTTCACTGTAATCGGTAGCTTTTCTATTTGTGAAATTTCGAAACAATCGCAAACGTCATAATCGTGGACACTGTTAGAGCAAATAGGTAACCGCGACATGGCGTCAGCGTTCGCGTGTAATTTTGTGTTCTTGGACTTGTTGTAGTTAAAACCTTGTAGAAATAAAACATAAAGCTGCATGCGTGTAGTTGACAATATCGGTAAATTTTTGTGAGGTGCAAAAATTTGGGTTAAGGGCTGATGGTCTATTAATAATGTGAATGGACGACCAAACAAATAGTAATAGAATTTCTTAACTCTAAAAATGATTATGCCTCCTTATCGATTTGAGCATACTTTTGTTGTACCATCGTAAGAGTTTGTGACGCAAATTGAATAGGGCGTTCCGACCCATCCGGATATCTATGAGACAGCACTGCCCCCACGGCGTAAGGACTTGCATCCGTAGCTAAAATTAACGGAAGATTTGGGTCGAAATGGGCTAAAACGCGTTCTGACACGATTTCCTTTTTAACTGCAGTGGAGCCTTTTTCCAATTTTTGTCCCATTTGAAAGGTACTCCGTCTTTCAGCAAGTTGTAAATAGGATGTAGTGTAGCACTTAGGTTCTTTAAAAAGCGTCCGTAATAATTGACTAACCCTACAAATGCTCTGACTTCCGTTTTATTCGAAGGAACTTTCGCATTCTGAATCGCGTCTATCTTTTCTTTAGTTTTGTGAATTCCGAACTTATCAATAATGTATCCGCAATATTCTATTTTTTTAGTAAAAACTGACATTTGTCGTAATTGACTCGAATGTTGTGTTTAACTAATCTACCGAGAACTTCTTCCAAACGTTTCAAATGTATGTTATCGTCCGGCCCTGTAATTTTTATATCGTCCAAGAATACTGAAACTCTCGGTATATCCTTTAATATATTTTCAAACTCACGCTGTCAAATTGCCGGTGCACTGGCTATTCCGTACATTAACCTACTACTTCGGTACAAACCTTCTGGTGTACTTAATGTAAGATACTTTCTGTCCTCAGGACGCACCTCCATTTGTAAATAAGCCTGTTGCAAATCTAAGTTTGAAAATTTATCTCCTCCGGCCATTGAAGAAAATAACGATTCTATCGTGGGTAAAGGGTATTCGTCGACAACTAAATTTGGATTTAATATACATTTAAAATCTCCGCAAATTCTGATGTTTCCGTTACCTTTAACGATAGGGACAATCGGTGTCGCATATTCCGAACTATTTACCTTTTCTAATACGCCCTCCTTTTCCAAATAATCTAGTTCATTGTCAACTTTTGTTAGTAATGAGTAAGACACCTTTCTAGCTTTAATAAAAAATGGTTGTGTATCCTTTTTAATTTCAGACTAGCTTGTAGCCCCGTAATCTTACCCATATCTTTCTCAAACACTACTGTATTTACACTGATATGTGCAATGTCTGATGTTGAAAAATGGTGTATCTGATGATATCTTATCGCATAAGATCATATGCATCCGGGCCCATGTAATGTAGTAAATATGCTGCTTTCTTGTTTGGTGGTACCGCGAAAACGTTGAATGCGCTCTCCAGTCTCATCAGCCATCTATCGAATTTTTTCGATGTATCGAATGTTTCGATTGAAACAACTGTATGGATTGAGTGTACAGCATCCTTTTCAGTCATATTAGTATGTATCTTGTACGTTTTTGATTTTCTAGATTTTCCCAACACGTGGTAATTGACGAAAAAGTAAAAATTTTCTCACTTACTTTTGCAATTTGTAGGTTCTATCTGCCTCGTCACCAAACTGTTGTGTATGTAAAGACGTATAGAAGTTCGATAAGGTTTTATTTCTTACGTGATTAACACTCACCTTAAGGTTGCGTTTGGAAACGTGTTGACAGCACACGCTAAGGTGGGCTACTCATTTCCAATTGATTTCCAAAGGGAGTAAGTTTTTGCTGATGAATTATACATGTACGTAAAGAGGAAACATGTATCTGTTTTCCCTCCTAGTTTATATTGATGAATAATTACTTAGGTTCTCATAAATAATTCCCAAAGATGACCTATATTTTGGACATAGAAAAGTGGCAAATAATCAAAAATGTAAATGTATTTCTAGCTACTAATGGGCATTTGCACTCGGTAATAGAAATATAAAACGATTTTTAACAAAAAGTAATTATTTAAAGTAGCGTTTTCGTAAACAATTGGAAATACGAAACTCCCATATGCTTAACGTAACTACTACAGTTACCTAATTTTTATGCGGTGCTAGCAGTTCACCTATTATTGAGAAGCGGGCCCTATTGTTAATATTAATTTTTGAACATATTCAACATAAGATTTTGGGATGTAATTCGAATTAAATTTACTAAAATAATAATTTTTCTTAAAAAGCAAATAAAAAATATATATAAAAACTATTTTTCGTTTGGTACTTATGTAGTAGTATTTATAGTAGTGGCTCCAGCCTTGGAGAATAATCGTTCATACGGAATTGACGTGGCAACAATGCCCTAATATTTCAGAGTTTCTCTGTACAGTGTGGAATACTGCTTTTATACGTTGATGAGCTGGGTTTTCACTTCTTGTAGTTGGTTGAAGGAAACACATTCGTAGTTCGTTACGTTTTTTATTTACAACTAATTATTACATACAAAAAGAAAGAAACCGAACACGTACGAGACTTTGATGACTTTGAACGCTTTGAAAACTTAAACTTTACATTACAATTTAAAATAACAAGTAAAATAACGCGCACGAATACGTTGAATCCCTTTTAACGCTATGGCATGGTAAAACTGCACTCCCTCTCAATTTAAATGTACAAGCTTTTATATTCTTAATGTTTCTAACAGTCTCATTCATAATGCTTGTGAATCCGAGTTTATCGGATGGTAACAACTCGAAAGAGAAGAAAAAATTACAACATTGAAAATAAATTAAAATTCTAAGTACAGCTCTCGCAGTATAAGTTGGCGAATGGTGGGAGCGAGTTCGCGCAGATAGAGGAGGGACAGATTGCCTATCATTCGTCCTGCAATTCCTATGCACTATCTGAATCAGACAAGTGGGAGGTACCTAAATACGCTTACATTGCATCGCCATCGCTCGCCAACTTATATTGCGAGAGCTGTACTTAGGATGTGACGGAGAGTCCTAACAGCTTTTATGCTTTTAACTCATTATATGTTATAAGACGGGCTTGAAGTAAAATATGCACTGATGCTTATATTATAGCTGTAGAATAACCATGTTACCTTGTGAGGAAACAAAACATTAATACCATCTAATATAAAATAATTAATATGATTTTTGAGGAAGTTTAAAGTAACCTCGCCCGATATATTTTCAAATATATCGATATTTTTTGATATATATCGTAACAAATGTATCGATATTTATGATTATGATATATAAACATCGATATCTTTGAATGAATCTGTCGATGCCAGTAAACATTTTTTAAATTTCGCGGACAGTTTAAGTTGGCAGTTCCGCCAACAGTGGACATACTCACCAATTTCTAAGCACAAACTATCGGAACTGCCAACTTAAACTATCCGCAAAGTTTAAATAATGTTTACGGGGATTCATCGTTACCTTTCCATCGGATGATGACATACACTCCCAGTCACGGAAGTTGGGACAGTTAATATTTTTTCAATATAAGTATTTAACTTGCACAAAAATAAAAATAAAACACAAAATCAGTTATATATAACAAAATATTGGTTTATTATGACAAAATGATAATATTTATCAAATACAATCATTAAACTTTCTTCTCGTCGAAGAATCCTCCTTTTGCATTCAATACGGCTCGAACAACTCTGGGCATTCTTTCGATAAGTTTTGTAAGTGTGTTGGATGGTAAACTGTTCCTTTGTTCTTGTAAAACTTCCCAAAGGTGTTGTTTCGAAGTTGGAGCCACTTTTCGTACCTGTCTATCCAGCTCATCCCACAAGAGTTCGATCGGGTTAAGATCGGGACTCTGTGGAGGCCATGACATTATTTGCAAGGTATTTTGTGTTTGTTGTGTATTTAAATAATCCCTACATACTAACGCCGTATGTTTAGGATCATTATCTTGCATGAAGGTGAAATTCTCCCCTATCAATCGCTGGACAGAAGGTACAGCATTATGCTCTAGAATATTTCTGTACTGTTCTTTTCTCATAATACCTTCTATCCGAACGAGATTTCCTACTCCTGCGTACGAAAAGCAACCCCACACCATAACTGAGCTACCACCATGTTTTAAAGTGGGTGCTGGACATTCGCGAAGCATTTTTTCTGTCTTTGATCTCCGAACATAAACTCTTCTATTTTGTCCAAACACTTCAAACTTGGATTCGTCGGTCCAAAGCACAGTTTGCCACTCCTCCACCGTCCAATCTCGATGTCGTTGGGCTCACTGTAATCGTTTTAAACGATTGGTTCGCCTTAGTAGCGGTTTCCGTACAGCAATTCGTCCGAATAGGTTTGCCTCTCACAAGCGACGTTGAATAGTGCTCACTGACACCGCGTTTTGACGATCGCGATTGATTTCTGCTGCTATTTGTGGTGCTGTCGGTCTTCTATTTCGTTTACTAATTAAAACGATTCGCTGATTATCAACGTTGGTCGTAATACGAGACGGACCTGATCGATCACGGTCATTTAACCGTTGTACGGTACAGTTTTATAATATTGGCTACACTAGATTTTGCCAGATGCACTTTTTCGCCAATTTGTCGAACACAATACCCTTCTTTATCGAGTCTGATCACGGACGATCGCTTTTCCACGCGGCATTTTCACTGTTAATACTTTCAAAATTCGCCCACTTGCACTTCGCGCGTATACGGAGACGTTTAGAAGTAAATTGAATGGTCCGAGCCGAGGTACTAGAGGGATAGGATAATACCTTGATGACCATAAAATCGTTCTTGGAAACACCCTTGTAAATGTTTATGACACATAAAGCTTTGCAATACTACTTGAATATTTCTTTCGGTAATACTGTGAAATCATTATATTGCGATTATTAGGGATTATTGTAATTAAGATTAAGTTCTATTGTAAATTCCATTAGTGCAGCATTCCTAATAATGCTGTATGATCCACTACCCGTAATAATTACTACGCAGTAGAATTCTCAGTATTGTGTAAGATTTTGAATTTTTATTGCATAATATAGCTATATGATTTGTTTAATATTTTAATTACAAAAATTCGACAAACGAATGCATGAGATAAGTTATCATTAAGTAGTGTAAACTAATCTGACGCTGTCACTCCTCCGAATTATAAGCGGTGTGAAGTTAGCGGACCCTTAAAATTCGGAGGAGTGACAGCGTCAGTCCGGTTTACACTACATTATCATGCACTTGTTTGTTGAACCTTAGTAGTAACTAGAGTTGCTCAATTTGTGCCAACAGTACTACAACTATTTTTTTCACTTTCAATGTATAGTATGAAGCCATTTGTATTTGTATAGCGCAACTTTATTTTACTTTATTATTGGCGTAAACTGAACAACTGTAATAGTGACTAACTGGAAAATCCATTACATACTTTTTATGGCGCCATGTACACCTTTCTTAGAGTAGATAATGAAATTCTATTATGATTTTAGCCTTACTTTTCGTTATAGTTTTGCTCACTTCGCTACATACAAAAAGATGCAAACTAATAATATCTAGAGTTTGTTAAAAAGGTGGATGACAGATTACGTAACGATGCTATTTTACGAATTTTATTATTAAAATAATATATAAATTTAAATAAAATAAGTTGTCATTGTAAAATGAAGTGGCTCGTCAGTTACACGTCATCCACTTTGTTAATAAACTCTAATAATAGCAAATAAAAATTAAAAGAAACCGATCACAAATAATTTAAAGTTAAAAAACGTTCAAAATTTATTGTTCTGTAAAAATTTTCAAATTCGGTAGAAAGTAATGACATTTCGGTAGATCAGTAGATATATAGAGAAATCGGTAGATCTACCGAAAAATCGGTAGACGTGGCAACACTGGTAAGCACCGTAAAAATCGAAAAACCTATCATGTTAACGAATTAATTCTATTTTTAGATATTAATCTAAACTGCATACTAGTGCTACCTATAATTGCAAAGCGTAGGCATAAAATATTAGTTCAGCTCAGTTTCCGAAGTTATGGAAATGGCGCTTTCCAAACGCACCCTTAACAATGCAACTCGACTTAAACTATGGATGATTATGGATGTATATTCATGTACAGATTAGAGAACGGATGTATGCAGGATGTATGTTGATGTGTGTGTATCTGTGTGGGTGTATGTGTGTGCCTTTTTATATCTCTTATGCCCATGCGTATATTGAGTGTACCAATATATGATAACATACATAACACCTATCTCACATAACATAAAACATAACTCCCCGCATAAAACTAAACTGCATCTCTCTCTCCCTCTTTCTTACCATCACCCTTTCCGTTCCATACAGGGCGGGAAACTTGATCTTTGGCGTGTAATTTAAATTTAAATAATTATTCCCAACAATAAAAACTTCATAAAATAGTGTAGAAACTGAACGGATGTACTCGAAGCTGAAAGAAGACAGCCCAGTCTTCGTACATATAGAAATTTGGTAGTTAATTTAAAAAATATGGTTCGTTTTCCAAACCTAACAGAAATCCGCAATTAGTGAATGACAATGTAGCATTAAATGTATTACAATCTGTTATTGAAAATTCTTCAACATCTGTTAGAGAAATTGAGCTCAATACTGGTATTTCGAAAAGTACAACACAAAGAATTTTAAAGCGTCACAAATATCACCCGTATAAGTACACCATTCTACAGGTACTTAGAGATGGAGATCAGCAGAGAAGAGTACAAAACTTATTGGGCCCATATTTTTTAACGAAACACTAAATAGTGCAAGGTATTTGAATTTACTACAAACTGATTTGGAAAATAGACTTGGTGATTTACCATTGATTGAAAAAATTAACATCAGCTTCCAACAAGATGGCGCCCCACCCCACAATTCAAACATAATCACCGAATACCTTAATAATCGTTTTCCAACTTTGTGGATTGGTAATCGAGGACCGATTTTATGGCCACCTAGATCTCCAGACTTGACGTCCTTGGATTTTTTTGTTTGGGGCTACGTAAAAGATCTGGTGTACGTGAAAACATTTAACCTTCCTATACTTCACGCATACGGTCTGTGAGACCGCCTTATATAGTATAGTATACGTCTTTCATTTTGACGTGAGTATAGGAGGTTAATAATGCCGAAGATCTACGTGAAGCTGTTTTTGCAGCATTCGGTAGCATTACACACCAAAAGCTACGTAATGCAATTACGACGACAATACGCAGGGCACAATTATGTTTAGAACGGAATGGGCAATTGTTTGAACATCTTTTATAATTAGATAATTATCTCCGTTACTATTACCTGTTTGACTATCTTTGTTTTCTATTATTTGTTGTTGTCTTGTGTACCACGCCCACTTTTCGTTAGACTGTTTAATAAAATATATTTTGTTCAATTTTCTTTAATATTTTTAAAAATAGATAGTTCATATCATATATCACTGTAAAGAGGATGAAAAAACACGTTCAATTATTTCAAAGTCGACTTGACGACCCATAAGAAAAATTTAAATTAGGGATCAAAACTAAAAAACCAAAAGTGCAAAAAAATTCAAGTCGATATTTAAGTTCTACATAAAAAGTATCTTAAGAAAATGTGAAAATAAATTATGTATCTACTAGAACAAAAAGTTATTACAAGAAAAAGAAATTTGACATTTTTCGTTTTTTCACCATAAATCCTAAAATAGATGGAAATTTGAAAATTGAATATAATTTGAATATTATATAATTTCATTAGTCCTTAGGAACAATTTGTCTAATTTAACCAAACTTGTATCTTTTACAATAAGCGAGATCCCCATGTTGGAAATGTTATCTGGGACACGTTGTATATATATATATATATATATATATAATTGAATATTGTTAATGCTAATAATATTGAAAGCAAAATGAGGAAACTATGGAAGTTTTACAAATAAATGTATATCTTTTAAGTAAAATTAGTTTTTCATTCTATAAAATGTAACATTTCTATGTATTTAATAAAAACACTAACATGCACTACTTTGTGCAAAAATTATGAAGTTATCACATTGGTATCATAAAATATTTCATTTCAAAGTCTTAAATGTGATATCTACTTTGGCAATTTAAAAGGAAACTAATGGTTTTTATATTATGTTCTTTGGACTACTTGTGAAGTAAAAGAACGAATAAAATACACATAATGCTCAACCGAAACAACTTTTTTTTTTTATATGTATATTCCGTGTACCATAATGTACATATAGAATTTAAATGACCAAGAATTGTGTTTTATTCATGATTTTTGAAATTAAATGTTATATATGTACTACGTCACAATGGATTTTTCTAATTTTACTCCACCATTGCTAGATGGCGTTCTACTGTACTAAAGTTATTTCCTATGTTGGCGTTATATTATTGTATTTTATGAGCACTATCCACTATGCAGAGAACATGCTAGTATGCATATAATGATATAACTGAATAAAAGGGGTTGAACCAGGTTGAACATTGATCACTAGTGGAATTCCTAATAAAATAGTTAAATCCTTTGAATAGATAGTGAAGTATTTTACAGGTTATAGAATTGATGAATTGATTAGCCACTGGTTTTTTAAACAATTTCTTCAAACACTGACTTTACTCTATATTGAGAGACAACTTAATGTCAAAGATGAAAATGGCTGATGGTGCTGTAGTTTTACGAAGAAATAGGCCCGGAACTAAAGCCAAGGTAAAGTTTTTCTATTGATTATATAGATGATGTGTAGGTTGTGCTCTAGGATTTCTGCAGATGGCCTGATGAAGTATTTGAAGAAATGGACAGTACATTAGCTGTGCAGCAGTATATACAGCAATTAATAAAACGTGATCCAGCAAACATTGATTTAATATTAAAGATGCCTGATGCTCAGGATGAAGGGGTGTGGAAGTATGAACATTTAAGACAATTTTGTATGGAATTAAATGGGTTAGCAGTTAGATTACAGATAGAATGTCATCCAGAAACATGCACACAAATGACAGCTACTGAACAGTGGATATTTTTATGTGCAGCACACAAAACACCAAAAGAATGTCCTGCAATTGACTATACACGACACACATTAGATGGGGCCGCATGTTTATTAAACAGTAATAAATATTTTCCTAGCAGGTTTGTGTTTATGTCAAGTTGTAATTACTAATAAATATGAATTTTCAGAGTTAGCATCAAAGAATCATCTGTGGCAAAATTAGGATCAGTTTGCCGAAGAGTGTACCGAATATTTTCTCATGCTTATTATCACCACAGGATTATATTTGATGTTTTTGAAAATGAAATGCACTTGTGTCGTAGATTTACATATTTTGTGACAAAGTATAATCTGATGTCAAAAGACAATCTTATAGTTCCAATTTTTGAGGATGATAATGTTCTTGATGAATCTGAAGCATAACTTTGTTAATATACCTAAATATGCATACATATGTTAACAGCACAGTCAGTATTCAAAGTTATTTTTCTCAAAACTGCCATGTTAAGTAATTTACTAATATTGCATTTTTTTCACTGCTGGCTTTCCATGAAATTAACTCAAACAGTTTTTCAAATGATTGACAAAATTGAAAACTATATCCAGATAATAAAATGTTGATACAAAATTGATACTATAAAGTTTAGTGGAAATCTAGACTATCTCTGTGTTCAAAGGTATTTTGGCTTTGAATAGTTTTTGATTTAATTCTACATATATCAACTTTCTATTAAAAGAAAAACTATGTTCATATATCTTAATGCGGTTCTCAATTCAAGAGGAACAAAAAATAACGGAAAATAAATAAATTACTAAATTGCTTAATATTGACCGCACATGCATGCAGTTTCAACAAAATAGCTTTCACAGTAACAAAGACAATTGACGGTTCCGAGACTTTCTATTTCTGAACATAGGTGCTTATGGTGTAGTGTAAACCGGACTGACGCCACCACGTGTTATGTGCAAGGCGCGATATTAAAATTCCGAGGAGTGGCAGTGTCGGTCCGGTTTCCACAACTTATGCGCTCGTTTGTAGAACTTTAATTATAACACACTAGATCACTTGCACAATACACCGCTTTGTTTTAATTTCTAACTTTGTTGACGTTAGTCACTCCCTACTACACAATTCCTTTCATCTCGGTACTGTATATACAGGCGTGTATAAATTGTTGAAAACGCTACACGCAGCGACGTCCTTTACTCGGTTTTGAATTGAAAATCGTAATCTTAACCTGTTGTATCACGCTTCGTATGTTTTTAGGAAGCCCTTAAAAGAAACATACATTTGGCAACACTGCACTCGCATAGGTATCGCAATATTTTCTGAAATTCAATCTTCCAAAATAATCTAAATAAAATACTAATAGTGAGAGTAAAATATATATTTTATTATAATTATTTTACTCTCAGTAGTATCATGTGGGTTAATTTTCATTTTAAATTCGGCAAGATATGATTTGCTGTTGAAATTATTTATTGTCCAAATAATACATATTGAAATATATAAAATTACATTGAATTTTATAATAGGATTAGTTCAATCTGGGATATTTATCTGATATCACATCATTAACACTATTACCTACGTAATTGTTCGATTTGAAATCCTTCTGTTTCTATGCATAATTGCAATCTATGAGGTATTGTCTACAATACTCGTTTGGGGCTTTTGGTATAATTTCTAATACATTACAGAAACCGTACACCATGTACATATCGGCATATCCGTTGAATGTAAAATCCATTATGAGTGAACAAAATGATAATACAAGAACGAAAAAACATAAAAACAAATAATCACGAAAAAGCGGAAGTTATACGAAATTAACGAAAGTCGAATTAAATATATAAATGTCAAAATTTGCCAGTAATGTTTTTGATAGAAATCACATTTGAGTACAATCTAGTTGTGCTACAACGTTGCAAGATGTATTTTTGTGAAAGTTTGTTAACTCTAGTCTTTACGACCGCCTGTAGACAGGCTAAGTTCATTGCTCACTTATTCGCTTTCCAAATTCCGTTTTGCTTTTTTGTATTTTGTTTAATTCGGGCAAGTTCAAAAACTGCTTTTATTTTATTTGCAATGTGTACGGACGATTTGATTAGCTTTGACGGTCACTTGAAGTTGGAAAGTTGTGAAATATGGATGTAATAATTATTTTGCAAATAGTGTGAATTTAAAAAAATTAAAAGTGGTCACATTTAAAAGAAAAATTATTGGTGTGTTGCTGGTAGAGTAAAGAAAGCATAAAGAAGGAAAAAGAACTTTTCGCAAGCTTTTTACTGATCTTGCAAGGTAGCCGGTCTAGAGGCGGTCGGGGCTATCGGGAAAATTCGATAAAAAATATATATTAGGTAAGTTTGAAAGTTGAACATTTCAGGAGATATTAAAGCTAAAAAATTCTCGTTAATAGACATGGAACGTCGACAAATTCAAAAGTTGTCATCGCTTCCTGATGAAAAGATTGGGAAAATTTTGGATTTGATGAATTTGGAGAGCGATACTGACGAAGAAGATATGGAAGACGATTTGGATGATAATGCTTGCGACAAGGAGTGCCATGTCAACAATGGATTCGATGAGGCGATAAATAAAGCTGTGAATATGTCAGATTCAATGCTGGAATCAGAGATACGCATTATTTCAAGCGGAAGTCCTGCGTCATTGCCAAAATTAGACACACAGTATATCCCAAATCTCACACTTTTAAGAAAATCTTGTGGCGCCAAAAGAACTTAGTGCTGGATAACTCTGCGATTGCATTTTCTGAGCCTGAACTAGGAGAAGATCTCAAAAGCTTGATACGTCTTTCAAATGCTTCGAATACTTTTTGGGTGACACAATTATTGAGCATATTGTTGAACAGTCGAATTTATATACCACTCAAAAAGATATCAACTTCCTTCTCTACAACCAATTCGGAAATTCGTCAATGTATTGGCATTTTATTTTTTATGTCAGTTTTTCGGTATCCGAGTGTCCGTGCATATTGGGGCGTTCCAAACAATCCAAAATACTATGCCAAGAAATCAATTTGAGAAAATGCGGAGTAATTTGCATTTTAATGATAATAATAAACTGCCCGCCAAGAATGCTGCAGACCACGATCCTTTGTATAAAATACGACTAATTGTGAATCATATCAATGAAAAGTTCAATCCGTCCCAATGACTCAACGAAGACTTTTCTTCGACAACATTTGCCAGATAAACCACACAATAGGGAGTAAAACTGTTTGTTTTATGTGATTCGTTCGGCTTTTGTTATAATTTCGAGATATATTGCGGCGCAGGAGATAATGTTGTGCAAACTGGCTCACCAGACCTTGGAGCGTCAGCAAATGTGGTTGTTCGATTGTCACGCAATGTTCAAGATTATAAAAACCACATAATATATTTTGACAACTACTAGACTTCACTGCCACTTTTGGTTTATCTCAAATCTCGTGGAATTTATTCCTTGGGGACTATTCGTTCGAATCGCATTCCGAATTGTAAGCTGCCAACCGACAACGATCTCCAGAAACAATCACGTGGATATTCTACTGAGTTTTGTGGATCTGCTTCTGGAGTCGAAATTTGCAGACGTCCGTTATATTCTCCGCAGTTTTTATCACGCGCTGGCAAAAACTTGCAAATTTGCCGGTTGCAATTCCGAAACTCAAATTGTATGTCGAAAGTGTAATTTAAACCTGTCTTTCTAAGCAAAAGGACTGCTTCTACGATTTTCACCACAAATTACTTGAACAAACTGTTTTTTCCTCATAAATATTTGTTTTTTCAAAACTTTTTGTATAACTTAAAAAGATCAAATCTGAACTTTTTGTTTATTTTCTACAAATTTCTGTTATAAACTGTTCTTTTTTTTTTAATAAAACATTTCATTCTACATGAAGAAAAAAATTGCATTGATATTTTTTGCCTTTTATCACCAAAAAAAATCATTTTTTTAAATATCCTTTATTTATAGCAAAAGTCAAACCCGAAAATATTTTTTTTATCCGGAAAAAATTTTTGGGTACTAGAGGTTTAATGAGGAAACGTTAGAAACATAATTGAAAGTCAAAAGAAAACGTTTGCCAACAAATAGTATCAAAAATTCTTCTACTCTAAATTGCAGCTTCTCTATCGGCAGAAATCGAATAATAACACTTGTGGAATAAAAGTCCGAACTTCTATAACCTCGTGAAGACCTATGAAGCGCGGTACAATATTTTGATGCTGAGATTTTCGAGGGGTTGCGTTACGTGTAACTTTTCCGCCAACTTATACACACCCGATATATAGAGAATCCTTTTCATCTCTGGGTACTGCATGTATATAGAGAATTCTCTTCTTTGGATACTAAATATATATATAGAGAGAGAATTCTTTTCTTCGAATACTATATACATAGAGAATTCTCTTTGATATATATGTATTTATATATATATATGCGTTCAACTATCATTGCATTCTTACATAATCCAACTGTATTGCGTCCACCAGAAAGAGCATCAATAGTAGAAAACTACTTGAAATATATTACTTCCCATATTATTCATGCCGTGTAAATGACTCAAATATAGCTGTATATTTATTATTGTATATACACTTTCAGTTTTATTCAGCGTACCATACTGCTTCGTTTCTTATCGAGTATGATCTTGCATCCAGCATATATTTTTCTTTCATTTAACGTACTTTACCGATTCTAATATACTTTGATGCGTCCAGCAATGTTACCAAGTTGTGCATATATTTTGTACAATATGAGTACCGTGACTGGGAGTGTACATAACTATACCTGACCGAAACTTCTAATTGTTATTTCGTTTGACTACGGTTTTAATGCGCTAATTTAAGTGGTTATTAATAAAGTTTGTTAAAAAGGTGGATGGCGTGTTATCATTATGTAGTGCAAATCGGACTGATGCTATCACTCCTCCGAATTTACACTACTTAATGATAACACGTCATCCACCTTTTAACAAACTCTAGTTATTAAGTAAAAGGTGTCAATATTATCCACTGAAAGTTTAATGACAGGAAAGTACACACATAATATAGCTATACAACTATAGTTGTATCGTTTTATTTTCATAAGCCCTTAGTAATTAAAAATACATATTTAATTTGCATATTTGTAACTGTTTTTTTACACATACAGATAATAAAACATTTAAAAGGCAATAAAATTCTGTTATACTAATAGGAAAGAAATCATTATATCCTTACAATAAAACTTGATTTTTTCCGATCATAATCTTTTTTATTGTTTTTGTTAAACTAGGAGATACAGGAGAAAATAAGTACTTCCTGTTTGAGTGATTCTCACAGACTGAACTTTTATTACTACAACTGTATTAGACAGTATTCTACATTTGCTACTTACACACTAGATGTCACTCTATGATGTAGGAGATTTTATGTGGTCTTGATTATTCTAACACCCCCACTATCAAACTTCATAAAATCTAGTTATTCTTATTAACATGGCCCAACTTTTGTAATAATTCATAATGTTTTTCGGCTCTTAAACCTTTAGTGAGCACGTCGGCAGGCATTTCACTTGTAGGTAAATACTCTAAAATCACCTGTTTACTCGAAACTACTTCCCTTAAAAAATGATGTTTAATATCTATATGTTTCGATCTTTTATGAAACGTATGGTGATACATAACTCATCCCTAGTCAATTCATGCAGTAAGTTTTTAAGGTAAATAGCTTCTTTAGCCGCCTCTGACATTGCCATATATTCAGCCTCGGTGCTAGAGAGTGCCACTGTCTTTTGTTTGTTACTTTCCCATGAAATTACGGAACCACAAAATTTAAACGCAAATCCGGTGTATGATTTTCTGTCTATTGGGTTGTTGCCCCAATCAGCGTCAACAAACCAACTAGTTCCGAATTTTCTTTTGAAAATTTCAAACAGCAAGACTTAGTGCCCTTTAGATATCTTAAAATTCGTTTTGCGCACCTCCAGTGCGTCTCATTGTATGATTTATTGAATTGGCTTAAATAACTAACACTAAACGCAATATCAGGCCTAGTGAGCACAGCTAGGTACATTAGACTACCAATTAATCTCTGATACAGCACTTCGGCTGTGTTGGCTTGATTATTTAGTTCTAAACTTAACTTACTTTCTATAGGAGTTTTAGCTACTTTACAATCTAACATATTATAATTTTTCAACAAAAGGTCTATGTATTTCTCTTGACTTAATGTTAAAACACCCTGAACCCTATCAAAATCTATTTCCATACCTAGACATTCTTTTACTTTACCTAAATCTTTGATCTTGAATCTAGAGCTTAATTCTGTTTTCAAAAAACAAGTCTCCCTATCATCATTCGAAAATATAAAAACGTCATTAACATATAAGGTTACTATAGTGTATAAACCGTTCTTTTGTTTTATGAAAACACAAGGTTCATATTTGGATCTTGTATACCCTAATTTTGAAAGAACATCATTGACTCTGTCATTCCAAGCTTTTGAAGATTGCTTAAGACCATATATAGCCTTATTTAACTTTAAAATTTTGTTTCTATCATTATTTACAAGACCCTCAAGTTTTCATAAACACATCCTCATTAAGTAAACCGTTTAGGAATGCTGTCTTAACATCTAGATGAAAAATGTCTAATCCTAATTTTACTGCTAAAGCAAACAATAACCTTAAGGTAGAGTGCCTTACTACAGGAGAAAAGGTCTCTTTATAGTCTATACCTTCTTTCTGAGTGAACCCTCTAGCAACTAAGCGAGCACGAAACTTCACTTTATTTTCACTAGTAACTTTCTTCTTAAACACCCACTTGCTGTCGACGACTGTGGCGTTCTCTAGAAAATTAACAAGTTTCCAGGCACTATTCTCAAACGACCTTAATTCTTCCTCCATCGCCTGTCTCCATGCTGCTCCATTGGATCCAGATAGGGCTTCCTTGACACTGGCTGGTTCGCTATTCACATTTATTACCTCAGTACTGATGTAGGACACAAAATCCTCATGCAGCTTTGGTTTGCGTTGTCTCTCAGATCTTCTAACAATGTCAGGCACTTCCATCCTAATGTTGGGAATATAATCTTCCTCGCTTAAAATTTCTTGTTCAAAGCTTTCATCGCCAGGTGATGTATCGATTGAGGAAACTGTTTCTGTCTCTTCCCCACTGAATCTAACATATCTACCTGGGGAGCCTCTGTTTCAATGAGAATGTTAGGTTCCTTTATACTTTCCATTACAATGACATCCCTGCTAATTACCACTTTTCTTGTAATAGGATTGTACAATTTGTAACCCTTAGTTGTTTCGCAGTAGCCTATCAATATGTGTTTTGTTGCTTTTTTATCCCATTTTTGCCTATTCTGTTTGGGAACATGCATCATTGTAGGACTACCAAATATTCATAAGTGGCTAATGTCTGGTCTTTTCCTGTCCATAATTCAAATGGTGTTCTTGGGATACCAGAAGCTATAGACCTGTTTTTTAAATAAACAGCTGTATTTACTGCTTCTGCCCAAAAAGGTTTTTCTAAATTCCCATCGAACAGCAAACATTTTGCTTTTTCAACAATGGTGCGATTGAATCTCTCTGCCATACCATTTTGTTCTGGTGTGTAACTATTTGTAGTCTGGCGAATAATACCATTATTCCTTAGGAATGCTTCAAATTCTCTGCTGCAGTATTCTCTCCCATTGTCTGAATGTAGAATTTTTATTTCTTTGTTCTGTTGTTTTTCCACTAAATTCTTAAAGTCCTTGAATTTTTGAAAAACTTCATCCTTAGTTTTTAAAAAATATACAAAACTCATGCGGCTATAGTCATCTATCAATGTTAAAAATATTTTGACCCACCTAATGACTTTGTCTCCATGGGACCGCAAAGATCACTATGAATAATTTCCAGTATGTCACTTGCTCTACTGCCCTTGTGTGGGAAAGGTAATCGGGTTTGTTTTCCTTCACAGCATACTACACAATTTTTTGTTTGAATATTTTCCTGATTGTGATACTTAAATCCATTAACCAGTTTACTCATCTTGATCAGATAGTCCTCGTTTATATGGCCTAAGCGTCTATGCCAAGTATTGTTTGTAGCAATAGCCAATGTAACTAAGAAGCAGTCTTCAGCAATATTCAACTTGTATAACCCATCAATTAAATCAGCTGTAGCCACTAATTCCTTCCTACAATTATATATTTTACAAGTATTATTTTCAAAATTTACAGTATTTCCAGTGTTTATTAATTGGCTAACTGAAAGTAAATTAACTGCAATATCTGGAAGGTAGAGTACATTTCTTACCAACACATCGAAACAGTCTTTCCCAACAACAGTTTTTATTTGTATATCACCTGAACACTTTACAGGCATTTTCATTTTGTTTGCCACCATGATTTCAGATAATTCAATTCATGATTTTTATTTTTCATCCATTCTTCATTCGTTGTAAAATGGAAACTTGCTCCGGAATCAATATACCAATCGCTCGGTTTAAAATTGCCATTTATAAACCGTGCACTGAACATATTTGGTTGTCTCCTGTTGTCACTGTTTCTATTACCTTCTGACAGGTTTAGTAATGGATATTGTGAACGAAAATGTCCATTCTGTTTACATTTGTAACATCGTAGCTCCTTCTTCGTATTACCGTTGCTGTCATTTCTGTCAGTTTTCTCGTTTTTACCAAGTTGACTACTACTAGCGCCACCTGGTTTACAAGGGTAATTATTATTATGTTTAAAATGCTTACCGGCTTTATTCCTTGTATAAAAAGCGCTTCCTGCATTATCAACATTCACCTCTTCCATGTCCAAAAGCTTTGTCTTTATGGTATCCGTTGTAATGGCGATACCGGAATGTTCTATAGCCATTATCATGGGCATAAACTTTGGTAATCCTGCTAGCAGCAACGATCCAATCCATTCATCGTCGATATTGAAGCCAGTACTTCTATACTCGACTCGCCGAACAAATGCAGTAGTAAATTATGGCAACAATGTGTGTTTAATAGGTCACATAACCAATAACGTTTGTAATTGGTCGATCAGGGTGGCCGCTTACAATAGAATAAAAATCGAGTCCATATTGCATTTGGAATATTAGATTTTATATGTATATATATATATATTTCGTGACCTTTTTATACTTATCTTATATGATAGATCTACCACTAATAGGTCAATAAAACAAGGCTGGTTTGAACGATAGTTATATTTTCAGAACGTTTACAAACGTTTTCGGAATACCTTCTTCAGTGAAAATATAACTAGATAAATATATAAACAAACATTTGTTTTTTATTTGGGAACTATCAACAAAATGACTAATAACTAGGATTTCTTGATATAGAGGATGTGTAACCAACTTTTATATATATATAAATTATAAAAACTAAATTAATGTGTAAACATACATGCAAATTAAGTAAAACCTTATATCAAAAAATCTTTGTCGAAACCTTAACAATTCTGTTCAAGGACTAGGAAAAACCCAAATTTAAAAACCTAGCCAAAGGTTTCCTTCTTAAGAAATGCAAATGTCATTTTAACAAATTGCTATATACATTACTTAAATTTTGAATATCGGTTCTGAAATTAATAGTTTTAGTGTCTTTTTGTATATTTATCATTTCATATATTAGTCTTTTTTATAATTATTCTCTGTTTTTAATATAATTGTGTTTTCAAATTTTCGTATAAGATAAGTATAAAAGGTCACGAAATATATATATATATATATATACATTTAATTTATTGTTTCTAGCCACAAAAATAGAAACTGTCATGGAACCAAATGCGGAGAGCCCTGTTCTACAACATAATGAAAGATTTAAGATCTTACTAGAAAAAATGGCTCGTCAAAAGAATAGACGTATTTTCCTTTAGAAATACAGATGTCATAAGATCTTTCCAAATTTTATTAGTAAGACCATGAATATCGGTTTTGAAAATGATTCAATAAAACGTAAGTTCAACAAAATTAAATCCGAATTCTGTAAAAAGACGTTAGATTTATCAGTAAATGAATGTTATATTAAAATTAAAATGTTAGAGAATGACATTTCTAATGTTAGAAATGTCATTCAAATGTCGTTACAGGACTCGGATGAATTTTTTAATGTAGCTAATATAAACTATGAAAGAACTTTTTAATAAAATAAAACAAAACAATATTAATAAATTTAATCAATTAATAAAAAATGCAGGGGTTGATTACCCAATTTTACAAGAAGATTGGATAATCAACCTAACTGATAAAGAGATTTGTCAAAATGTTAAATTAATTTTAAGTCTAGGTCCTAAGTTTTCTGTAGATTTTAATGTCATACCGATAGATGATTTTATTTGTAGTATAGAAAATATCGTTCAAAATTATGAGGAAAACTTAGAACCTAACTTACGACATAAGTTGGTTAACATTTTGACAAATTACAAAAATAAAGAAAACAATAAAAATAATAATAGTAACAATAATATCTTACAAAAAGCTTTTAATGAAACAAAAAATTTTTTGAAATCTAATAAAGATATTATAATAACTAAATCAGATAAAGGAGAAAAAACTATAATTATGAATAAGATTGATTACGAAGCCAAAATGAATTCCTTATTGGAAGATAATCAAACTTATTCGGTATTATTATCAGACCCAACAAAACAATTCCAAAATGAAATAAATAAACTAATAAATAGTTGGTTTTTAAAAAATATATTTCTAAAGATTTAAGTAACCATTTAAAAATTCTAAATTCTATATCTCCAAGAATATACGGTATTCCTAAAATACATAAAGATAATATGCCTTTACGTCCAATCGTAAATTGCATTAATTCCCCCACTTACAATCTTTCCAAATTTTTATCTAAAATTTTAAGCAATATTGTAGGTAAAACTACATATAATGTGAAAAATTCATGCGAATTTGTAGATTCGATTAGAAATCAAACAATTCCTAATAATTACGAATTAATCAGTTTAGATGTTGTTTCTTTATTTACTAATATTCCTGTGGATTTAGCACTAAAAATTTTAGATAAAAAATGGAATTCCATAAAAGATTTTACAGATCTTCCAAAGGAGGAATTCATTGCAGCTTCGAAACTTTGTTTAAATTCTACTTATTTTACATATCAAAATAAAATTTATAAACAAATTTTCGGTACTGCAATGGGTTCTCCATTATCAGCAGTTATCGCAAACCTGGTAATGGAGGACCTAGAGCAAACTTGTTTGGCAAAACTAAATTCTAGTGTAAGTTTTTACAGACGTTATGTGGAAGGCTAGTATTGATGAGATATTAGATTCATTTAATAGTTATCATAATAGATTAAAATTTACATATGAATCTAATAACTCATTGAGTTTCCTGAACGTGACAGTCATGCATAATAACGGCATTGTAAAAACAAATTGGCATATAAAGTCTACCAATACAGGAAGACATTTAAATTATTTTTCAGAAACATCAAAATTACATAAAATTAATGTAAAACACAATTATATTAAAAACAGAGAATAATTATAAAAAGACTAATATATGAAATGATAAATATACAAAAAGACACTAAAACTATTAATTTCAGAACCGATATTCAAAATTTAAGTAATGTATATAGCAATTTGTTAAAATGACATTTGCATTTCTTAAGAAGGAAACCTTTGACTAGGTTTTTAAATTTGGGTCTTCCCTAGCCCTTGAACAGAATTGTTAAGGTTTCGACAAAGATTTTTTGATATAAGGTTTTACTTAATTTGCATGTATGTTTACACATTAATTTAGTTTTTATTATTTATATATATATAAAAGTTGGTTACACATCCTCTATATCATGGGTGCACAGACTTATGAAGACTAGGGGCCACTCGGGCAAATCATGAACTGATGGCGGGCCGGCCGTCAGAAGTATAGGTAATTAAAGACAATAAAGAATTGATAATAATTTATTAAAATTCAAAAAGAATTTATTAATTTGAAGCGTGGCACTGCATAGTGCTTACAATCTTTTTTATATTTGGCTCAAATTTACTTGTAGCAACACGTAAAACTGCTTCCAAACTTTCATTTGCAAGGCGGTTTCGATTTTTTGTTTTATTATTATTTAGTATTGAAAAAGTTTGTTCACATATATAGGTAGAACCAAATAAGCTGGCACATTTCAGAGCGTTTATGCGCAACTTTTCATACATATTTTTATCAATGCAGCGGTAAAAGTTCAGCAAGTCTCCTTCGTTGAATTTGTTGCGTAAATCTTGATCGTTTTGAATGTCGATAATTTCTAACTGCATTGACTCTGGCGCATTTTCAACTGAAATCGTGAAAGGATTGCTGAATATGTCCAACAGAGGTTTCACTTTTTAAACTCCGAAAATCTGTCTTGAAAAGATTGAGTAAAAATATCTAGCTTTTCTACATAACTGAAATTAATCGCAGTTTTGTTGAATTTTTCAGCCATTTTCTTATAATTCGGAAAATGATTGTAATTTCCAGAATTCAATTGTGATCTGAAAAATGTCAGCTTGCATTGAAAGGATGATACATGAGCGTAGAGCTGGGATATCAGTTGATTTTTGCCTTGAAGCCGTGTGTTCAAGACATTCAAATGATTTGTAATGTCAACTAAAAAAGCCAAATCACACAACCAATTAGGATTTTTAAGTTCCGGGACATCCCTTTGCTTTTCCGCCAGAAATATTCCAATTTCTTCTATTAAATTTAGAAATCGTTCCAGTGTCAATCCACGGCTTAGCCACCTTACTTCTGTATAATACAGTAAATCTCCGTATTCGCTTTCGATGTCATCAAGGAATTGTTTGAATTGTCTGTGATTGAGTCCTCGTGATTTTATGAAATTTACAGTCAAAACTACCACTTTCATGACATTTTGAAATTCAATTTTTTAGACAGAGGGTTTCTTGGTGTATAATGCAGTGAAACTGCATGAGATCTTCAGCGTTTATGTTTTTTCCTTGCAGATGCTTTTTCAGTAAAGTAACTAGCCCGGAATTGACACCAATCATCGAAGGAGCACCGTCAGTCGCAACTCCCGATAATTTTGATAAGTCCAAATCAGTTTTTGAACACTCATCCAAAAGTACATTGAGTATATCAACTCCTTTGGTTTGACCTTTCAATGAACACATTCCGAATAACTCTTCTAAGACTTCAAAATCTTGAGTAACACCTCGTATGAATATGAGAAGTTGAGCTGTGGAACTAATATCAGTGGATTCGTCGAGTGCTAATGAAAAAATTCAATGATCTTAGTTTTTTCAATTAATTTTTCCGCAATATTACCTGACAAAGACATAATTCGTCTTTGGATAGTCATACGATTCAGTTGAATTTTCTCAAACTTTTTTGCTGCTTCTGGACACATTTTCTTAGCGGCAATTTCTATGCATTCTTTTACAAAATCGCCATCATTGAAGGGGCCACTTCGCTTTGCTATCATTCGAGAAATTTCATAACTAACTTCTGTAGCTGTTTCTGAATCTTGAATGGGTTTTGTAAACATAGCTTGCTGACCAATAAGCTCCCGTTTTAAAGACAACATTTTTTGCTTTCTTAATTCGCCTGTAAACTTGGTAAAAGAAGGATGCTGCGTTTCATAGTGCCTTTTACATTATATTCCTTTGCAATCGCAACAGAATTCTTGCAAATTAAACAAACGACTTTGTTATGCGACCATACAAAAGTATTTCTCAGTCCAAATTTCTTGAAACTGCCGATTTTCACCTTTAACCTTACGTTTTTTACTAGGTCCTGGCTTCTCCATGTTGCGTTCTAATCCTGGCTAGGATTAACACAGCACCTAAAAACAATTACAGTACCTACTTAAATTACCCATTCTTTTTTAAATTATCAAAAATAATTGATTAAATTCCTCAGAAATTTTAAGATTTTTATACAGTTTTTATATCTGAAATAATGACGTAATTATTACAGTTAGAGAAATTCTGATAAAAATAGTAATTTCTTTGTTTTATTTTAATATTTGGCCAACATTAAAGCTAAATTTGATTAAAATTGAGTTTTACTTACGATTTCACAACACAATTATACACGGCACTTGACGGGTTAACAGGAAATCTACGTTGAATGTGGATCAAAATATATGACACCAGCTAGTCGAGTTAAAATCTACACTAGAACTATTGCCTCCCCAAGACACTATTAAACTGCACTTATTCTCAATCACTTATTACTTCGCTTTGTATTTTCGCGCTTATTTCTTCCTGTTTACATTTCACTCAAATTAAAACCGAACTGTCGGTCGCTGCGGTTAGCGTGGCTTTTATACCGCGCATACGACTCTGGAAGCTTCGTGTATCTACTCGTACCTACGCGAGCAATCGGGAATTCGGGACTATTGCTATCTCGCTTGCTCACACCGCGCTAGAAAATTCTTGATTTCTCTACTATTTTGAACTTTATATAAAGGCAGCAAGCGATGTTACTTGACTTAGCATTTTTGGGCGCTAGATTCAAATAGCGCGCGCGCGAGATTCAAATTACTTTTCGAACATATTTTTTTGGTTTTATTCTGGAATAGAATTAAATATTCTTCGAATGTACGAGAGTATTATTTTGCTGTCGGCGGGCCACCAGTATTCAACAGGCGGGCCGCGGTCTGTGCATCTATGCTCTATATCAAGAAATCCTAGTCATTAGTCATTTTGTTGATAGTTCCCAAATAAAAAACAAATGTTTGTTTATATATTTATCTAGTTATATTTTCACTGAAGAAGGTATTCCGAAAACGTTTGTAAACGTTCTGAAAATATAACTATCGTTTAAACCAGCCTTGTTTTATTGACTTATTAGTGGTAGAGATCTATCATATAAGATTAGATTTTATTAGCTTTCTTTGTAAATGATCCATTATCTATTATATTTCATAAACCAGTGTTTCTGAAGACTATTTATCGATCGCTCTAGTGCACCAATAATACATTATTGTTTTGTAGGTTATACATTATTTCTTGCTATATTATCGTATATACTTACATTATGGAAAACTCACCTCCTAAGAAGAGAGTTTCAAAACATTTTACGGTAGAAGATAAACAGAAGGTTTTGAATATATTTAAAACATTTCAAGAAGAGCCTAGCACTTCTAAAATTGTTAGTGTTGAAATGACAGCCAAAGCAGCAGGTATCTTTCCAAAAACGATAACCAAATCATAGTAACTATTATAGTATCTTTTACAGGAATTACTGAACGCAGTGTTTACAATATTGTGAAAGAATATAACACTAATCACGAATTACAACCACCAAAAAATATCATAGAAAAAGGGCTGTTTTAGATATGGTGGATGATGAAATGAAAAATGCTATACGAAGAATTGTACATTCATTCTTTTTTAAAAATGAACCTCCAACAGTTCAAAAGTTCTCACGGTGATAAATGAAAGAGATGACATTCCTAATTTCAAAATTACGACTCTCAGATCATTATTAAAGGAACTAAACTTTCGGTACAAATATTTATTACTTTAAATTCTATATACTAATCATAAGATAATTATGTTTGTAGTTATAATAAGCGAGCTCGAAATAGTATTTTAAAAGAAAAAGATGACATTATTACCTGGAGACGGAAATACCTTCGTGAAATTAAGAAATATCGTGAAAATGGTACCCCGATATATTACTTGGATGAAACTTGGGTAAATGCTGGACATACTGTAAATAAAGTATGGACAGATATGTCTGTTGTCACTGCAAGACAAGCATTTATAGAAGATTTAAGTACAGGTCTTAAAAATCCTTCAGGCAAAGGCAAAAGATTTATAATTGCACACATTGGCTCGGATGAAGGATTTGTAGAAAATGGTTTACTCCTCTTTAAATTAAAGAGAACAGGAGATTATCATGAAGACATGAACGCAGAAAGGTTTGAAGAGTGGATGAGATGTATTCTCCCCAATTTAAAAGAAAATTGCGTTATAATTTTTGACAATGCTCCGTACCATAGTCGTAAATTGAATAAGCCACCTACACCTAATAGTCGCAAATTAGAAATGCAAAACTGGATGAGGGAAAATAGTATTGCATATGAAGAAAACATGGTAAAAGCAGAATTGTTAGCTTTAATTAAAGAACATTTATCTGGCCCTCCGAAATATGCTGTTAATGAATTAATAGAAAACACTAATAGAAAGGTACTTAGACTCCCCCTTATCACTGTGAATTAAACCCGATTGAACTAATATGGGCACAAGTGAAGGGGTATGTTGCGAGACATAACACCACATTTAAATTGGCAGACGTGAAAGAATTATTTCAACGAGGTATTGACAATATTCCTGTTGAAAATTGGCAAAATGCTATTAAACATGTTATTCAAACAGAGAAGGAAATGTGGGAACTTGACAATCTCATAGATATACACATAGAGCCGTTAATCATTACAATTAATGATGATTCGTCTACATCATCTAATAGCGAAGAAGATACATGTTAAGAACGTTTTAGTGTGTCATAATTAATTCCTTTACTATTCCTTTACTATAATATACTTAATAATATATATATATATATAATATACTTAAATTTTTGTAATATGTATAAAATTTATTATTTTTGATTATACCTATTTGTACAGTGAGTTAATTTTTTAGGATACTGTTTCTTATATAAATACGTACCAAAAAAAAATATTAATTATTTGTTTCCTTATTTTGTATTTATATATTACATAGATCTTCTTAAAACCATTGTGTATTTTTTATTTACTATATATAATTCTATATATTGGAGATGCATAATTTAATTCAACAAAACATACTTGAAGAAATAAGAAAATTATTTTAGTACTTATTTTGCAATTTTTATTTATGTCAAATACAAAATGAGGTTATTATTTTGATATGTTTACATGTGATTTATGCTGTGTGAGTCGGACATTTGCATTGCAAGGTTGCCATAATTTGCTACTGCATCTGTTCGGCGAGTCGAGTATAAGTCCTTATGCCGTCTCCACAATTTGCGTCACGTAGAAACTCATGGAGGCGCCATTTTCTAAGCGTATAGAAATTAATAATCGTTAAAGGCTAATTCTAAGACTAAACCCCGAATCGTCGAACATTGTTTTTAATTTCATCCATAATTCCCGGGAATTCTTCGCATCCTTAATATGAACATAGAGTGTAGGATCTATTGTTAATATTAATTTTGCCCAAAGGCAAACCTTGGCGTCCTCAGCTGCTTGTTCGGCATTTACCGCGGCACCTTCACTTGTAGCGGCCTGTGTAACTGCGGTTTCTTCTATGTAGTTGGACAAACCTTCTAAAATTAAGAAATTCTGCGCGGCAAACGCCCATTCTTCATAATTTTCTCTTCCTTTTAGTTTGGAAACACTAACTAAATACCCTGAAGCCATTCTTGTGCACTCTAAACGTTACTTTTTTCTCAACTTTAAACACGTAGATTTAGGCCCATAATCTGTTAAACTAGGAGATACAGGAGAAAATAAGTACTTCCTGTTTGAGTGATTCTCACAGACTGAACTTTTATTACCACAACTATATTAGACAGTATTCTACATTTGCTACTTACGCACTAGATGTCACTCTATGATGTAGGAGATTTTATGTGGTCTTGATTATTCTAGCAGTTTTAACTGAAATCAAATTATTTTTTTATTGTTTAAATATATTGTTAAATTGTATGGATGATTTATCCATTAGAAAAAAGTTGTAACCAAATATAGACGTACTAGAAGAAATGGATATTCAGTGTTCAGAAGAAATATAGTAATAAATCATCATCAGAAACATATTTTTTCCTATATTGGTTTTGAATGAAAACTTTCATTTTCAGCCAGTCTTTATTTTTGAGTAACTCAGAATGTTGTTCTTTCAATTGCTCGCATTCATGCCGCTTCGGTGGTTTTTTATTTTTAATATTATTCTTGAAATATGTTTTAACAGTTCTCTTCTGTTCGTTAGTCCATGGAATTAGTTCTCTTTTCTTTCTGTTTTTCTGCTTTCCAGTTAACTTGGACAATGATGGTAGATTCTCGACACTTGCAACGGGACGAATGGCAGAACATTCAAGAATTTTTCCATCATCTGCATCACTTTCGTTACTGCTACATGCTAGATTTAATAAATCTTCCTCCATATCAAGATTTATATCATCTAATGACTTTCCTTTAAATCGATTGGCTTGTCCTTGCTCCATTAACAACCGTAATTTAGATATTTTTGCCGTCTAGTAAATATCATCGGGCAATCTGTATGAGCTCTTATGAACTCCTGGTGTGTGACCCATAAAAGTAGCTAACTGCTCTATTTCATTTTCATTCAGTGTAAATAATTGTGAAAGTGTAGCTAGATGTTTCCTAAGTCGGGTCGCTGTTATGGCCGAGGGATTTTTCGCACCAGACAACTTTGCGTATTTGCTCAAAACTTTGTGTCCGCTTATCGGCGTTACTAGATTGGGTTTTCCAAATAAACAAACATTTTCTTTGGGTACGAAATTTGATCTTATTTCTATTAAGGTTTTTATATGTTTTTGTACGTCAGAGCTAAATAATACAGGAACACCTCTTCCTCCCTTTCATTGTATAACTACTTTTTAAGTTTTTGAGTAGTAGTTGTTCAGTCGATGATATTGCACTGTTAAATTCTTCGTAACTCTATTGCCCTGAGTTACAATTTACGTAGGTGTACAATAGCATTCTTTGCAGTTCGCCTGGGCGCTTGCGATTTAACAAAAGAACTTACAAAAAGCAGATTCCATTAGATAATTATAGGATGACACATCGTTTTCGTTCTGAGAAAGGTTCTGCAACGCATCATTAGCTATCTATTAATTCTATTAAATATTGCCTTAATAACTTCAAATCGCTGGCTAATGGAATAATTGTTACTTTGTTCCATTTATTTAAGTTTAAATTGTTCGCAGCCAGACGTGATACTTCAAATCTCCAGTTAGATGTAAATAAGTGGATCATAGTCTTTAAATTTGCTTCTGCTTCGGGTAACGAGACAGTTGCATATTACTTTTTAAGAACCAATGTTATGGCGATCTCGCAACATTGTTTCAAGGAAGTTGCTATATTCATCGGGCGCCCCATAAACATTCTGCCCGACATTGTATTTAGCCACTACTTTTGTAGCATTCACGAGATCAAAAAGCTGTGGCTGCAATGCTTCAAACATATTTGATATTGATGTTTCATTCTTTTTGACCTCTATTAATATTTTTGCAAGTTCGCGCATTTTTCGTGATGTAATATTAATAAACTGTTTATCTCTATGTGATTTCAAGTACCTAGCTACAAACGCACAAATCAGTTTGTCTTTCTTAGCTTCTAAAGACACTTTGTCAGCACACATATGAGGAAATACTTCCCGTTTTAATTGCTCATCAACTTTTAAATGTGCTACAAGTTTATTCTGACCAGCAATTTGGACGCTATTTTCAATATTAGCTGCACATGGTTTTCAAGTTTGGATGGGTAGAACCCAAGGCAATTATCGCAGGGTAATACGTTTGTGCTTTGCAAATATGACTGTCGGACTGGTTTGAAACATTCGTGTGCATTTTTTAAATAATCACCCTTTTTTCTAAAACTATTGAAACACTGCTTATTGTTGTCTGAAAGTATTACGGATTCTGTTGGTTTATCTTTTGGATAAGATAATGTTTCATTTGGAATAATTAAATTGTTATCCTTATTTTGCATCATCATCATCAAGCCTTTCAGCCCTTTGCGCTATGGCTAACGTCTTATGACGTTTTTGAAGTTCTATTTGATGAGGTGAACTAATCCTCTTGTTCCCTGTGTTTTAGAATTTGCTATGAGTCCTGGCGGCCTATGTTATTTTCCTCCATTCTTTCCTGTTCCTTGCTTTTAATCTCCAATCGGTTATCTTCATCACTTTTACCTCTACCTCCACGGCATCTCTCCATCTCGTCCTCTGCCTTTGGGCGATATCGGAATCCACTGGGTTATCCTTGTTATCATTTCCGTTGGTTTCCTCCTCATGATGTGGCCTGCCCATTGGAGCCGTTGAGCTTCAATATGTCTTATAATATTTTCTCCCTCAAGTTGATCCTCTATTTCTTTGTTAGTTTTCGGTCTTATTACTTCCTGTTCTGTGACGTGCGACCCTAATATTGCTCTTAAAATTTTTCTTTCTGCTATCTTTAGATCTTCTTGTTCTTTTTTACTGATTGCTGTGGTCTCCATTGCATACCGATGCACCGATGATGACCGGCCTTAGTAAAGTCTTGTAAACCTTTATCTTGGTTTTCTTAGTTAGTGCTTTGCTTTTCAGTAGTGACCTATTTCGTCCAAACGCTTGCAGCCCTTTTAAAATTCTCTGTCTCACCCTCTCTTTCCCATTCCTGTCTATTATTACGCCTAGGTAGTTGAATGATGAAACTTTCTCAAATCTGTGGTTCTGTGTTCTCAGGTAGCCTCGCGTATTGGTCTCAGTTCTTCCTATCTTCATGTATTTTGTTTTAGCTTCATTGATTTCCATACCCAGTTTTCGTGCTTCCCTCTCCAGACGTTCAGGGGCTAGTGTCATACCTGTTCTTGTGCTTCCACTTATTGTGACATCGTCTGCATACGCTATTATTTGCAATCCATTAACCATTATATTCTTTTTGTCTAATTTGGCTTTTCTAATGGCACTTTCTAAAACTAAATTGAATATTGTTGGAGATAGTGGGTCTCCTCGTTTTACTCCTTTGTTTACTTCAAACGAGTCTGTCGTTGTTCGCATGTATCTCACTTTAGCTTTTGTATTTCTAAGACTCATTTTTACCAGCGCCCTCAATATTTCCATTGATTTCAATGCCTCTAGCATTTCATTCCTGTTGACGGTGTCAAAAGCTCCCTTAAAATCAATAAATGCTAGATGTATTTCTCTGCCATGCTCCCATGTCTTTTGGATTATTTGCTCTACTGTATGTATAGCGTTTATGGTCGATCGGTTGGGTCTGAAGCCATTTTGATAATCACAAAGGATTTTCTCTGCCTGTTCTTTCAATCGTATATTCACCAGATTGGCCAGTATTTTGTAAGTGACGTTTAGCAGCGTTATTGGTCTGTAGTTCCTGCAATTTTCTCTATCTCCTTTTTTATAGATAGGCACTATTACTCTGGTGCACCACTCTTCGGGCATGCTGTTTTGCTTCAAAATTTCCTTATTCAAATCGCTTATTTGTGTTTGTAGTTTATGTCCTCCGTACTTGATTAATTCCGCTTCTATTTCTTCTTCACCGGGTGCTTTGTTATTTCTTAGCCTGCTGATTTCCTGCAGTATCTCCTCCTCGTTGGGGGAGTTCTTCTTTCTCGTCTTGATTTTTGGTTATTTGTTCGTCATCCTCTTGTGTTCTTTCTTTTCCTTCCGTATACATGGCCTCTTTGTAGTATTCTCTCCATATGTTTCCTATTTTGTCCTATTTTCTTACTGCTTTGTTGTTTAGTTGTTTCATATTTCTATAGAATTGTCTTGTATTATGGCATCGGCTTGAATGTTCTATCTCTTCCAGTTTTGAATTTATCCACTCATTCTTCTTGCTTTTACATATCGTGTTTGCTTTGTTTCTCTCCGTTTCATATGTCATCCTGTCCTCCTGTTTTTTTGTGTTAATCCAATCCATTGTGGCCGCATTCTTTCGTTTCCTTGCCTTTTCACATTCTCCATCAAAACACTCCTTCGTCTCCGCCTTGTGTTTCGTTGTTTTAAGTGTTTCTTCAGCTGCTTTGGTTATATTTTCCTTCAGCCTCTGCCATGCCTGCTCTATTTCCTGTGTGCCTATTGTTGCACTTTGTAGAGTGTTTGTAATTGTTTATTCTAATTTTTGTCTTGTTTCTTCGTTTTCCAATAAATCCACCTCCCATTTCTTTGTGTTCTTATTTCCCCAGCGTTGGTGTTTCTTGTTTATGCCTTGTATTGTTGCCACCACTAAATAATGGTCTATTTTTGCTTGTGCTCCCTAAATGTTCTCGTGTCTGTTGTTGTGTATTTTACTCCCTTTGTTGCTATTATGTGGTCTATTTTCCGTTGCTCCTCATGGGTGTCTCCATGTGACCTTGTGCTTTCTTGGATGTTCGAATTTGGTTGATAGAAAAGTGATGTTTAACATTCCCGCTAGCTGACTCAATCTGTGCCGGCTGTGTTCATGAAATCATAGGAGCGGTGTTTTTCAGGTTCTTCTGCGACTTCCGTGGGTGCGTATATATTAATTGAGATGTTATTAGTCTGCATTTTCAGTCTCAGAACTGCCAATCTTCCGTCCACTGGTTTAAATTGCATTACATGATTTACCCACTCTTTCCCTACGTAAAATCCCAATCCCTTATTTCTCTGTACCTCTTCCCCGCTGTACAGAAATGTGTACTTGTCTTTTGTTATTTCACCCGAGCCTTTCCATCTAATTTCTTGTACCGCTGCTGTGTCTATATCATACTCGTGTAACTCTCTTGCAGTCTCTTCCATTTTCCCTGATCGTAACATAGTTTGAATATTCTACGTTGCTATTTTGATCTGTGTTTTTCTAATATTCTGCTTTCTCTTCGTCCTGCTTTGCTTGTGTTTGTTTCGGTTCGTTGCATGTTTTTGCTTATTTCGCTAGATATTAAACTTTCATACTTTTTTGCTATCCCTGTATTCTTTAAAAGGGATAAGGAACTAAACATAGAAACTTCTTATACGTTATAGAAATCATTATTTCCTATTAAAATTAACTGCGACAATAACCAAAATTGAACATTAGAGGTATTATTATTTTTCTATTCAATAAATATTTTAGTGAATGCCGTATTTTATACTAAATGAAAACACTGATAATCAGTAGGAAAAAGCTCCTTACAGTACGTAGCTTTCGCCCTACCCACAAAAAAATATTTCAATCTATTCGAAGTGTATACTAAATTAAGCAGACGACGAGCAAAATTATATTATTCCAGGTGAAACGAAATTTCTTTCTTCTAACCGCCCACTCTCACCATCGCCTTGCTAATATTTTAACATTAACCATCTACTACGGTAACTTGTGTTATTTATAGCTTTTCATAAATTAGCATATATTAAATATTTTCACAAGAGAAATCTATCCGCAACGGGTTAATGTATAAATTCTAGATTAACGTCAAACAATACAAATCTCATCTATCGATAAAATAGATTTTGTATTGGCGACGACAAATCAAAAGGAAAAGCACATATACGCGCCTAGTTTTCCCAGAAAATGGAATTCTCTAAATTCATAGATGACGCAAGTCCGACGTGTACAAATTGATTAACCGACCCGAATGTCGGAATAGGCATTGTCCTATGTATAGAGGCATTACGAAAGAAGTTACGCTTCATTTCTATTTGGCGCCGAGGCAACGTATATGTATGTGCTGGCGTATTCAAATAGAGGAATAAAGCCCAACATTGATTTTATTATGTGTATTAAGTAATGTAGATAGCGAGAGCTAATTTATTTGTAAAATGAAATTAGGCACAACCACTCCTACTTTGGCTAGATATCAGATACGTATTTCTACAACTAAGTTCCCATCTTCCCGTTTTCTATCAGAACAGCTTAGATCAGGGATTCTGCAGATTTCTTAGGAGTAATGTTATAGTGTGAGACATACGAGGTCTATAAATAAAGTAATGAGACTGGCAGTGTACTGTTCGATTGGTCAACACTGGTGACGTCAGACTTGGAGAGGACGCAGACGAACATGTGATACGCCATCAGTGTCGATCTCCGTAACGATTGTTTTAATGAAATAGATTTTGCTTGTGTGTTCTGACAATGAGTGACACGAATTTCAACCAAACGGTGTGCGATCGAGTTTTGCTTCAGACTTGGACACGGTACAACGAGAACTTTTGCAAAACTTCGGCAGGGCTATTTATTTCGGCGGTTTAAGGGACTTGCAGAATGATGAGAATCGATTGAAATTGAACCTCGTAGCGGAAAGCCTTGTGTTTCAAAAGCCAATGCAAATGTAGACATAATTCAGAATTCTGTATGTTCAGTTCATCGGTTGACAGTCACAATGATCGGGGCAGAGGTGAACTTGAATCATCAGATTTTGATCAATGAATTGGGGATGAGAAAAATCTGCTAAAAGATGGTCCCCAGACAGCAGGTCCAAAAGGACATGATGAGGGACAAGTGCATTGACTTTCTAGAATCAATTGAAATGGTACCCATTTTCTGGGACGTGTCATTCCCGGTGACGAGACTCGGGTGTTTGAGTACGACACCAAAACCAAGCGCCAATACATGAAATGGCACAAGCTCTCCAAGGCCAAGAAGAAAGCGAGAATGAGCAAATCGAAAATCAAAAGCATCTTGCTTTGATAGTCTGGGAATCGTTTAAAAGAGTTTATGCCTCCAGGCCAAAGAGTTAATCAACAGTTTTACCGAAAGTTTCTTGAAAGAGAGTTATACTCAAACACCAAAAGGAACTGTCACGAAAAAAATGATAAAATGCAAACAAAAGAGTATTTTAGTGGTTTTTCAAAATTTTGACCTTTGACCTTTAATATGTTTTTATACTTTCATATATTTTATTTACCTTTCCTTCATTGTTATCTTTTATTTCTTCCTCATTTTCTTTAATTTTTGCAACCAGTAAATAATGGCCACTGTTTATTTCATAACTTCTCTTAACTCTTACATCCAATACTCTTTTCCTATTGTTTCTTTCCACTAATATGTAATCCATTATGGACTTTTCCCCTCCCTGGTTCCACTCTTGTAAATTTGTGTATTTCCTTATGTTCATACCACGTGTTTGTTATTATTAAGTCATTATCAATACAAAACTCTAAAAGCGTTTTCCCATTATTGTTTCTAGTTGTTTCACCATACTTTCCAATTACTGTCGTATATGTATCATCCTTTACTCCCACTCGTCCGTTAAAATCACCTGCTATTAATATTTCTCCTTTTACCATTTCTATTGCGTATGTCAGATCTTCCCAAAATTTATCTTTTTCTCAGCTTTTTCGTTTTTGTCAGGACCGTATATGGCTACAATTGTTTTCCAATGTCTTACATTGCAACTCTATTAACAGTATTCTCTCACTAATTACCTCCCATCTAGTTACTAGGTCTCTAATTTCCTTTTTCAATATACATCCTACTCCCGCAGAAGCTCTGTCTCTGTTCTCAGCTCCACTCCATATTAGGATACGTTCATTCTTTAATTCTATTATTCGCTGGTTTTTTCTTTTTGTTTCTGATATTATCAATACTGTTATAATTAAGGGGCGCTATTGTTATATTTATGAAGCGCTAGATAAGAGATAAGGGTAAAAAAAGAAAAGGAGATTCATTGATCTAGGTGTATCTGTATATTGACCCAACAACAAAGCAAATCAAACAATACCAAACAAAACGAATCAAATATACAATTAAATGCACAACGATGTCTGTGTGAGGACCTTGCTGATCACCCGGTATGTGATGTGGTTCGCAAGGACTGCTCCGTGCCCCGGCCGACGCTCGGCTCTTTCTCAGGGATTTGCCACAATTTCATGCATAAACAGGCGACCTTGAGTTGTTACTGCTGCCGGAGAAATATTGAAATCCGACAGGATACCGATGGAAAAGGAGGAGTATGGGTCGCAAGTTACTCACATAGACAAGAAAATATAAGAAAAGATTACGACTAAATTACGAGCTACGAATTACTTCGCCGCGGCGTACGCTTATTAAAATCACCGCTGAAGGTTAGGTTAGGAATTCCGAGCTGAAGGCTCTGTTGTAAGATGGAGAAATAAAATGTATTTATCTGTCTTGGAAATTTCCCACGACGTCCTCGGTCGGAGCAGTGCCGTAGCCAGGTGTTCGGGCTCGTTTCCGTAGCGTGATGATATATCCGGAATCATCCGTTTTGTTTCTCCTCTTGTCGTGGATACAACATCCGAATTCCCACACGGGATCAGCAACGGGTGGATGACACGCGAGATACTTCGATGATCCTCTACTATAAGAGATAATTCCTGGAATTTTCTCGAACGTATCCGTGATCACTGCTACGTTGATGTTCAGATGCTTGTTCACCGCTCCCAGACACCGAGCTGGGTCGAGTCTCTACCAGTCTCCCTCTGCGCTAGGAACGCTAGGAACTTCAAGTCGATACTAGGGCCGGTGGGGGATTCCTTACGCCCTTTTATCTTCAGGTGTAGGCTGCTTCGATCACGCAGCCTGGGGAGAGATGAGGTTGGTTAGCGAAGAGCTAACTGGGGAAGATGACTTTTCACCTGCAACGCATACGAGGATTTCAGACTGAAAAATAGCCGTTTATCAGTCGTTTAGAGGACGATGATGGTCGTCGAGGGACCTGTGGGAATTGCCTTAGTCCAGATCGATGACATCTGCAAGGCGACGGACCTTCTTTTGGGAGGGGGTCGATCTTGGGGATCGACGACCATCTGAACGCAGAGATTTTGGCTGGCGCGGGCTCTTTCCCACGCGGACTTCAGGAGTTTCGTCAGAAATTCACGTAGAGTCGGAACGTTCAGTTCTCGATGAATCTGAACGTTCCTTACGAAATAGGGGGCGTCAACGATGAGGCGGAGAGTTCGGTTTTGGAGTGCTTCCAAACCTTTGATGTTAGACTTACTCGCTGTTAACCAGGCCATAGCGCCGTAGGTTAAAAGCGGTCGAAGCGTCGTCTTGTATAGGAGCAACTTGCTCCCTAGGTGAAGAGGACTCCTTCGCCCTATGAGGGGCAGAAGCAGGTTGCGGGCCTTGATGAAGCGATTTCGGATTTCGTCAGTTTGTTTTTGGAATGTGAGCATTCGGTCGAAGATGACACCGAGGTATTTCACTTCGGAGCTCCAGGGGAGCTCAAAGTTTCCTACCTTAATCGGCTGACCGGGGTTTGCGCGATCGTGCGAGAATCCAACTGCCACACACTTAGATTCATTTACCTTCAGACCCCAGCGAGAGGTCCAACTCAGAAAACCGTCAGTAGCGCTTTGGAGGCGTTTCCTGAACAGCGCCTGCTTCCTGCAGCCTGTGTAGATGACAGTGTCGTCTGCATAGATTGCAATCTCGGTGCTGGGCTCTCGGGGAGATCCGACATGTAAATGGAAAACAGTTGCGGGCCTAGAAGTGATCCCTGGGGAACGCCGGCGTGGATTTGTCTGACGCTGGACTTCACGGAATGGGATTTAGTGCAGAAGGATCTGCCGGCTAAGTAGGACCTGATGAGTTTGACCATGGGGGGTTGATTCCTGAAACGATCATCTTCTAGATCAGCCCGTTATGCCAGACTGTGTCAAAGGCATTCTTTAAGTCGAAGAAAACTGCACCTACGGGTACTCGCCTTTCGAGTCCGTTTCGGATGTATTCCGAGAACCGGAATAGTTGTAGATCAGTGGACAGTCCGGCTCGGAACCCGAACTGTTCATCTTGGATGACATCGTCACTGAGTTCTTTCAACCGAGACAGGATGATTGCCTCAGCTATTTTCGAAACGTTGGAGAGAAGGCTGATCGGGCGGAAGTTTTGTGGGAATTTGTGATCTTTCCCGGGCTTGGGGATGTTGCAGACTTCGGCGTGTTTCCAGCAGGAGGGAAAGTACTGGATTTGGAGCATTGCGTTGATGATTTCGCAAAGATGCTCCGTAGCTTCGGGGGTAACCACTTTAGGGCCAGATTGGTGATACAATCCGCCCCTGGGGCCTTTTGTTGTTGCGCCTTTTGATGAGGGCTCGAACTTCGTCGGGGGAGGCGGGATCGAGTGGTGTTCCGATGAGCTCGGGGATCCCGTGCACCACCGTTTCCACTTCTCTTCGGAAGATTATTTCGTCGTCGCTGATTGGGGCGGGATGCCGCGGAATACTTCTTCGAGGTGGTCGGCGTGGATTTCGGTTTTCTCCTCGGGGAGAAACCTAAACCATGGGTGCCGTGAAGAGGCCGGTTTGGGGGTTTTTTGAGGGGTTTCTCAAGGCTTTGGATAGTTTCCATAGGGAGCCATCCTCCGTCGTGAGAGACTTGACCTTGTCGTCCCAGTTCTCCTGCTCGAAGGTTTTGAGAGCCTCTCGGAGCTGTCGAGCAAGATGATTTGCTCGGAGGCTGTCAGCGGGGTTGAGGGTGGTTTGGGCCCTTTTCTTGGCTCGTTGTCTTTCCCTAACTAGCTCCCTTAGGTCGGGTGGGAGTTGTCGAAAGTGTCTGCGGGGTCTGATGGTAGAAGATTCATCGAGGGCCCGAGAGATCGCCTTAGTGAAGTTGTTTGCGGCTTCCTCTAAGAGGGCCGCTTCCTGAAGATTTTCGTTGACACTGAGGTTGGTGAGAACTTTGGAGGAGAAAAGATTCCAGTTCGTACGCCGCCGAACTTTTTCCCCCAGATGAAGTAGTTCGCTACCTAGGGTGATTAGGATGGGGTTGTGATCTGATGAAAGGTCAGCGATGCTTTCCACGGTCACGTTTACCGGGATGTCTTTGGATATGGCGAAGTCGAGGACATCGGATTGGGCGCCAGCACGGAAGAACGTGTGGCCGTCGGGAGGGTGGTACGAAAGCCCTAAGGCTTGGATGATGTCGATCAGCTGCCTGCCCTCAGCTCGTATGATCCGGCTGCCCCAGAGGTGGTGCTTCGCGTTCAGATCGCCCGCCATCATCACCGCGTTGGGGTCGGTGAAGATTTGGTCGAAATCCTGGCGCGAAACCCCGCCAGGGGCGGGCCTATACGTCGCGTAGAGTTTTAGCGGACCGAAATCGGTCCAGATGATGACTGCCGCCGCCTCCAGAGAGTTCAGCGGCGGCACTACGACCTCGGAGTGGCGGATTGAATTTTTGACGAGTACAGCTGTCCCGCCGCCGCGGCCCGTCAAGCGATCTCGACGGTATGTTTTGTAATTCACGACCTTGAGACTGTCCCCGGGCGGAGGCCAGTCTCGCTGAGAAGGGCAACGTCGATTTGGTTCTCTTGAAGAAAGTCTCTCAGCTCTGGCATACGAGTTCTGATGCCGTTCGCGTTCCAGGCGACTATTCTGGAAATGCCTTGCTGGTTTATGCTTACCGATGTATTCATAAACGGGTTGATAGGTTAATAGAGGTTACGGGGGATGGAGCCCTGAACCTGCTGTAGTGCGGACGAGAATTGTCCGACCAGCTGTAGGAGGGTGGTCACGGCGCCGAAGAAGTCGGTGTTGGTGGTGGCGGGGGGCTTGGGCCTAGCAGGGACTGGCTGGGCACGTCGGTACGCAGCACCTTAGGGGGAGAAGAAGATTTCCCTTTGGTGGCGTCGGAATACTTCCTGCCAGAGGAAGTGGCCTGGGAGGATTGGGTGGCTTGGGTGGCGGCCTGGGGGGCACTTGAGCCGGGGTCTTTCTCGCCGAAGGGGCGGCTTGGGATCGGGTTGGCAATCGGGGTTTGGGGTAGTGGGGGCATCCCTTGTAGTTTGCCGTGTGTGAGCCAACACAGTTGGCGCATTTGGCAGGGTCGCCCTTTTCCTTAGATAGGGGGCAGTCTGCGGCGCGGTGGTTTTCGCCGCAGCGGACGCATTTGATCGCTGCCGTACAGCGGGATTGGGCGTGGCCGAACCGCTGACAGCGGTGGCATTGCCCGCCGGCTGTTCGGGAGCGGAGGGATTCGACGGAGACCACTAGTCTGCGGATCTCCTTCAGGGCGAAGATGTCCTTCTCGTTTCTCGGGAGCTTTATTAGGATGAGGGGCATTTCCTTCTTGCTCCGGGGGTGGCGGAGGCGATGGATGCCTTCGGGGTGGAATCCGAACTCTAGGTGTTCTTCTTCCACTTCTTTGAGGGGGTCTCGACGGGGACCCCACGGATCACGATGTTCAGCAGCTTCTCCGAAGGTAGCTGATAAATGTGGTACGGTAGTACCAGACCGTCGAGCATTCTTACGGCAGCCCTGAAATCTTTCTCCGTGGTGGGGAAGAAGCGGATTCCGTCGGTCGTATTTTGGGCCTTGGAGAAGTTGATTCGAAGCTCGGAGAACTTCGTCGTAACGTGTCCCCAGGCGGATTTTTCCCTGAGGACGATGGGGGAATCTTGTTTGATTCGGACGGGGGCCTGCGAAGCAGCAGCGCCCTTTGGCTCGTTGAAGCCGAAGTCGGTGGAGGAGCGGTGGTGGCGGTCTTTGTGACCGTGGCAGCCGGTGGCCTTTGCTGGCTCTCGGCGCTGGTGGAGGGGTGGCGGCCGGTTGCGCCATCTTCTTCGAGGCAGAAGGTTGCCTCTTTTTACCGGCCTTACGTTTTCTGCCGGCTTTGGTCCAGCCGGCATCGTCGCGCTCTGAACCGGAGTCGGAGACCGACTCGTCGGATGCAGGGGAGGCGGGGAGGCCGCTACGGGGGCGGCGGAAAGGGCTGCAGTCGAAGCTGCGATGCGTCGCCTTCGGAGCTCCCCGGTTAGCTCGGCGATTAACCTGACGAGGGTTTCGTCGTCGTAATCCACCGACGCGAGGAGCTTTGCAGCAGACGGCCGGGGTTCGCGGGGGCCGGAGGAGGGGGATTCCGGTCTGGAGGACGATGAGGAGCCCTCGTCCATGGACTCCTCGGCGGAACGGGGGAGGGGAGGGAAATCCCCTGCGGTGAGGTGTTGCTGGCTAGAAGCCATCTGAAAATTGTCCAAATGGACGAAGACAAGTTAAAATGTTTTCGATTTCCGGAGCCGGAGCTTCGAAAATCGAAAAATTGGCCGCTTTGGACGGCGAAAAGCAGGCTATGCCGGTTCCTCCCCGTCGGAAGCTTCCTCGATGATCAACTTCGACTTAGTTGATGGCTCTTTTTCGTGAACCTACCGGAGATTAACTCCGGCAGTGGTGGTTTGTAGAAATAATATTTCTACACTCGGAGAAACTCGTCCGTTTCTGATGGTACCTCGATGTCGAATGCCTCGGCGCATCGGATTGATGCCGCCGTTATATCGCTGAGCTGTTCCGTACACGGACCGCTCTCGGAACGCTATATCGATTCTAACGAATAGCCTCGTTGTAGATACGGAAAGACACGTTCGCTCGTGTCCACTGCCAGGAGTGGATTGTCTCCCTCTGCGCACGTCACTTTTTCTTTTATATGATCCCCCTCCGGCGGGCAGCGTCGACCCTTGTTTACAACTTCACTCATAACGTCTACAACTCACAACATTATAAAATAAACAAAATAAAGTGACGACATTACATTTATTACAATTACATATTTTCAAGCACTCAAACAGCAGTTTTAATACGGTAGCACATTCGGTAATCAGTCATTTTTAATGTAGCGCCCTCTGTGGGAGAGCTGCACTTATCAAATGACAATAACATAGAGTAGGGTATCCGCTTATAACTAAACACAATATACAATTATCATAGAATACAAATTTAGGGGAATAAGAGAATACAAAAAAAGTGCAACAATACATCCAGTGCTGCTTTTTGAAATTCCTCTACAATTTCTATTTCTTTACCATTCAAACTTCTAATATTCCATGTTCCTAATCTAAATACTTTTTCCTCCTTGTTCTTTCCCAATTTTCTGCTTAAATTAATCTTTTCCAATTTCCTTTCCTTTTCCGTTTCCATCTCGTTTGCCATGGTAGTCCTCGTTCTTCCGCTCTTTCTTATTCTTTTTAGTTTCTTGAGTTTCTGCCCTCGTTCTCCTGTCCGCTCTCAAGCAGTGCCTCTCTCTCTCTATCCCATCTATATTCCCTTCCTTCAATTGTAATTCTTTGGTATCCTATCTTTACTTTTTTCCCGTCTTTTCTTTCTTTATCTCCCATTTGTTTAAGCTTCCTCTGTATTTCTTGTTCGCCTTTTGTTAACTCGTCTATATAAGTTCTCTCCTTTATTTGTCTAGGTTTACTCTTATTTTTCATCACTACGTCTTTATCCCTAGTACTTTCCAACTCCATTTTGTATACTGCCTCCCCCATCTTTATCACTTCTCTTATATTTACGTTTACCTGCATTGTGCTTTTCATAAAATTCTCTAATCCTATCTTCATATCATGCTTATCCTTCGTCGTTAGCTTCATTCCCATCATCAACACATTATTCTTTGATATTGTCTTCTCCATTTTGTACATTCTCTTTTCCATCTCTATCATTTGTTTCCTCATTATCTTATTTTATGTCCTCAATTTTTCATTCTCCCTCTCGACACTTCCAATTCTTTCTGGTACTCTTTCTGATCTCCCTTTATTTCCTTCACGTCTCTCATCAATTCTCATCATATTCACTAGTTCCCCTTCTCCATCTTTTCCTTTTTGTGGTGTTCTTGCTAATTTCTTGCTTTTCTTGAATATTTCGCGAGTCTCATCATTCCCTCTACCTCTTTTCATTCCTATATCCTCCGATGTATCACTCTCCATATCTTTATTTATTTGTTAACTTTTATTTAGCCCCTGTATATGTATATGTTTACACCCGCAAAGTCCTCGCTATTTCTATCTTGATCTATCTTTATTGCGTGTTATCTCACTTGCGCTGTCGCTTTTGCTCAGGTTGGGTGGACACCGCGTAAAAAGCTGTCGGCCGGTCGTCCCGTCGGACCTTGGCTTTTATCGGTTTCTTCGCTGCTATCTTGTTATCGCTAGTTTCACTAGTTAGACCACTATTCCTCTGTCTTTACGATCGCTGTTTGACTTAAAAACTCGTAATTTCCCGTCAAATCGAGATTCTCTACCGAGCACTAATCAAACGTCCGCACGCTCGCACTCTCAAATTCAGACTCTCTCTCTTTTCCATAGTTTCTAAATAATTGTTTTGACTCAATTTTGTAGTAGCATTGTCACCAACACTTTCAGTTGATACAGTAGTAGAATTTGATTTCATTACATAAGTTGATTGACTTCTTAATCTCGTCCTTACTTGAGATGAAGCTGTAGTATTTTTACTAGTTTGTGGTGGCCCATACTAAAAAGTGAAACAATAAAGTAGACAGTTTATTACTGAAAATTTGTAACTATATACCTCTTGGTCACTCGGGATGTATAACGAATCATCAGAAGCATGAAATGGATCATCTTCTGATGAATGTGCTTTGTAGAATAAAACTAAAATCAGAACAAAATAATTTTAATTGTGTAAAACATACAGCTGTCGCAATATAAGTTGGCGAGCGGGGGATGCGCCGTAAACGTATTTAGGACACGTACCTCCCACCTGTCTGATTCAGATAGTGCATAGGAAGTACCATTACGTTGCAGGACGAATGATAGGCAATCTATCCCTCCTCTATCTGCGCGAACTCACTCCCACCCTTCGCCAACTTATATTGCGAGAGCTGTACATCGGAAACAATTCTCTCCTCTACAAGGTTACTGTATAATATACTAGACGAAGCTTCTGTGTGTTGACACAGAATAAGAATAATTTTTATTCTTATTCTTATTCTGTGGTGTTGATCTGGTGATAATAGTTTGTTACAAAACCATCTTGATTTCCTTTTGCGCGATAATTACAAGTGGTGCAAGCATACTAAACATTTATAAAATTATGAATTATGTTTGAAGATTTTTGGCAGAAATAATCTTATACAATAGTAATTGTAAAAATGTCAATACTTATTTAAATTTAATATGAAAACAAAAGTTGTATTTCAATTTATTTTAGTTCCAACAATTTAAAATAGATAAAATATTTCTAAAACCCACATATTCCGGAGGAAAGATGCGATCCATTCTCAATGTCAAAAAGTAGTTGTGATGTAAATCTTAAAGAATATATGTACATGTAAGTAATGTTACCCATTTACAAATAAATTTAGTAAAAAAATACATAAATTTACTTATCGTATATTTCTCACAACTTCAGGAAGAACAAACACACAAATGAATCCCAACTGGCGATTTACTCGAATAACCACTTCCACATTTCTTTCGGATTTTAGACATACATAGGTGCAAGTTGTAGACTCAATATAATGCGTAATCTATCAGAATTGTATACAAAATGTATATCACGAAGTTCATCACTAGCGAAATTTCGTTAAACTAAAATGAATACTTTTCATACAAATTTCAAACAATATTATAGCTCACGCAGAATGTGAAGACACCGGCGCACAGGCGCATATTGGTCATTTTAAGAGATAATACAATAATATAAGTGAGATAGAGATACTATAGATTGTTCTACGAATATCGACTGTGTCAATCGCCGTATTAGTTGTTTGTTTACATTTTTACTGTCTTTTGCTCTTCATTATTTTTTATCGTTCTTTCTGCTTTTTCTTTGAATTCACTCCCAAGATTTTTCAAAACTATTTTAAATTTGCACATTATATAAATACGTAAGTCAAATAATTTTCCCAGTTTTGCAATGAATTATTAATTGTTCTTTAGAATGTCAAACGAACGCGAGGGAACACCCGCTAAGAAACGGCATATTGTTTCGCAGGAATCGCGAGAAATAATTTGGAATGTATATAATTATTTTAAACAGAATAAATTGCAAGGTAAATATACAAGAAATACCATAATTGTGTTTAAAACAAATGTGTTTTTTAGATATGTAATATTTTAGACACCGTTGTTAAGGCCACTGGGGTATCTAAAAGTACAATTACTCGTATTATCAGAGAAGGTAATGCAATTGAGAGTGGTGCTAGCTTTACATTTTTGTCTGAGACAACAAGTAACCAAGAGTTCTTTAAAATCAATGGTGGATAATTTTGCAGAGGCAGCTGTAGGACGGATTATTTATAATTTTCACATTACTGAGAAAGAGAGACCAACTCTGAAAGCCATCTTTAAAACCAGAGTTGTATCGTTTAATTAAAATACATAAACCATATGTACAATATAGTGTTGATGCCCAATATGGACACACTGTCCTTCATTTGCCACCACATCATCCAGAGCTAAACCCCGGTCTTGGGAATTGTAAAGAATTGGTTTGCGTCAAGGAATATTACTTTTAAGTTAGAAAAAGTGCAATAGCTAACATGCGAAGAAGTTCAAAGAAATGTTAAACCAGTTGAAAACGAGTATATAGGAAAAGAATTTATAATGGATGATTATTGCAAAAACTTTGTAATAAACTTAAAGGAAGATTCAGATGATTCTGAAGATGATGAAGAGTGTTAACTGCAATATCAAAATCTTTGTTTCAACTTGGAATATTTGCTATATCTGAACGTATTCCACGCCCAAAAAGATTGTATATGGATTGTAGCTGACGTTCGATGTTTTGAAGTTGTACTTTAACACGTGACGTCATTCGTTTCGCGCATGTGTCTTCACATTCCGCGTTAGCTATACGTCCGCTGCGTTATTTTCTAACCTTTCAATACCTATATGAAAACGGCTGAATTACATACTATTTAAAACGATTCTTCAGAGACACCTTTTGGTAGGAAATGTAAGTTGAAAGATATCACGACAGCGGAGAAAACACAGAGTGACAATATCCGCTCTGGATACAATATCAATGTAAATTGTTAGTTAGAGGCAGTTAGAGGATGCAATAACAATAGCAGGACGGATATATATATATATATATATATATATATATATATACAGTATCTAGAAAAATAATATATACAGTAGAAGCCGCTTATTATAATCACGGTTAATGTTATCAAACGGTTATTGTTATCGAAAACCGTTGGTCCCAAATCACTCTATTTAAAACTCATTGAAAGAAAGCCGCATATTGTAATCAAAAGCCGCTTAATGTTATTAGTTATGAATAGTATCCTTTGTCGGAAAGTTTCTTCAGGCGACGGTGTCTGCAGCGCAACTCCTTTGAACGAGCCGCTTTTTCTCGCCGATTTCAATTAAAACTCTCATATCGCATATTACAATCTAACGAATTGTTATTTCTATATTATGAAGAGGTCATCTTTTTTTGATGTACTTTATGTATAAAAGGTCCGTTCGTTTAAATGATATTCAGTTTCTCCTATACTCTTCTACGAATCTCACGTTCTACAGTCTTGTGTACGGGTAAATTATTGAAATTTCGCATAAACCACCGTGGTCATGGCAGAAGTGAATAAAAACGTCGCGATCTATCGAACGAAGAAAAACGACAAATTCTCGATAACTTCGATAAACTTCCGAAAATGAGTCAAAGGAATGCTGCGGTACAATTAAAAATTTCGCAACCGCTGTTGTGTAAAATTTTAAAAAATCGTACAGAAATAGAAACGTGTGCGCGTTCGAATGAAAACATAAAACGAAAAAGGGAAAGATCTGGAAAGGATAATCAAGTTGAATCAGCTTTAAAAATTTGGTTTACAAATGTTCGCGAAAAAAATGCCTCTGTGAATGGTCCTATCATGCGTCAAAAAGCAGAAGATATAGCCAAAACTATGGGGAAAGAAAATTTCATTGCAACAGACGGATGGTTCAATCGGTGGAAAAAGCGAGAAAACATCGTTTATAGACCTCTGCACGGTGAAGAAAAAGTGCTGATTCGTTAGCAGCCGCTGACTGGATGCGTTCGGAATGGCCAGAAATTATTGCAAAATATCCGCCTCGGGACATCTACAATGCAGATGAAACAGGACTCTACTTTCGCGCGATGCCTAATCATACTTATTTGTTCAAAAACGATAAAGTAAGAGGTTGCTTATCTTCGAAAGAACGAGTAACAGTGTTATGTTCTGTTAATATGGAAGGTGAAAAGGAAGAACTTCTAGTGATAGGAAAAAGTAAGAATCCTCGGTGTTTTAAAGGTGTTAAAACTTTGCCCGTGGAGTATTTTGCTAATGCGAATGCTTGGATGACAAGTGTCTTGTTCAGCGAGTGGTTACTCAGGTGGGACAAAAAATTGAAACGCCAAATCGTCTTATTAGTAGACAATTGTACTGCGCACGAAATGAATGCAGTTTTGACGAACATCCAACTTATTTTCTTACCTGCGAACACTACGGCATTGATACAACCATGTGATCAAGGAATCATTCGAACATTCAAAGAATACTATCGAGGGCAAATTCGAGCCCAAATTATACAAGAACTTGATGAGAATCGAGATGCACCTACTGCAGATGCGATAGCAAACAAAATCAGTCTTCTAGATGCGCTGCATTTGCTGGTGAAGTCATGGAGGCAAGTTCAACCAGAAACGATCCGAAACTGTTTTCGAAAAGGAGGTTTTTCCAAAACTGGTGATGAAGAACCTGATCTCCATGAAACGTGCGCTGACATTTTAGAAGGTATGAAAAAGGAACTTGTTTTGTACATCTAACTAATATTTTTTAAATTTTTTTGTAGTTCAAGGTCTGTCCAAAAGCGAATTTTCCGATTGGGTGGATATTGACAATGATGTTCAAACAGCTGCCACAATGACTATATCAGACATTTGTCGGGAAGTTGTGGATCAATCGTCCGAAGGAAGTAATCCTGAATTACCCGAAGTAGGAGAAGAACAAGAAGAGGAAATGTCTGAAGAGCCGCCAACTAATGGCCAGATGCAAGAAGCGTTAAATATTCTCCGACGTGGTGTACAATTCCGAGAAAGTAATTTTGATAGATATTATGATTTTGAAATATACATACAAAATCTTATTAATAAAAATAAACGTCAAACGACGATCGACCAGTTTTTCGAATGAAATCGTAAAGTGTAAATAAATGTACCTACGTATTGTATCGATGATAAAAATAAACAAATTTGGTAAAATATTAAAAAATTGTTGATTAATCGTTAATTTTTCCCTTGAATTTTATTTGTAAGTCGTTAAATAATTTGATTACATACATACATATTTATTATTGACTACATCAGCATAGAAAAATACATTTATATTTACCTTCCGCTTACTGTTATCATTCGGTTAATGTTATCAAAAAGGGTTTGTTCCAAATTGATCACAATAAGCGGCTTCTACTGTATATATATATATAATCTTTTCTAGATATTGTGTGTATATTTTTTTCTGGATACTGTGTGTATATATACATACATATTATTTTTTCTGGATACTGTGTGCGAATTTTTTTCATCTCTGGACACTATATATACAGCAAAATTCCTTTATATCTGGACATAGTATATAAACGTGTATGTGCAATTTTTAAATGGACGTGTCAAACAAATAGCTGACTATGCAACCAACTTTACACTCAATAAAGCAGGCTTAGAATTAAAAATCAGTTACTGTTATCTAAACACCGCCTTTTGATTTATAAAAAATAATTTATCTTCCGTCTAATTAAGAAGTATTTTATAATGCATATTATATATATTTTAAATTAGTGTCGTACTAATAGTATCTGTAAATGTATGTACATATTGCGATCTATTTAGATAACTATGTCTTGGGCTACTTGCACTATTTTGTAGGTCAAATAAGACATTTAAAACTTACAGATTCTATTTCATAACGGCAATGAAACGGTTTTCGCTCCAATAATAATATATGTAGTATAAGAAATATTTGAGATTTATTTTCTCTGACATACCCTGAGGGGATTATACTGTTAACACGTTGAATTCGTACTCATTAAAACAATTAATACCAAACGTTGCACAATAAATGCTCACAAAACTAAGGTAAAAGCATGCAGTGTTCTTACTGAAGACACGGAATTAAATATCTTATGCTACGTTGAAGAAAAGCCGTTATAATCGCTACGATTAATAGCTAGGGAATTCGGAATGTCGAAAACTTCTATATTTACGGATTTGAGAAAATGTAAGTAGAAAGCTTCCAAATTTACCTGCTACCTCCTTACATTTAAAAACTAATTTTGTTGGAGTGCTCGTCTGACCTTTAAGGTTGATACCAAAGGAAAGGTACTAAATCGGCTTGTATTAAATTTCAATCAAATAGGATAATATTGATATTAAAGGTATTTTCAAATATTAGAAGCCGGGCGTAATATAGCTCAGTGAAGACGATCGTGAGGTCAATTATTTTAGTCAGACGCCGAGGAAATGTTTAAAACGAGGTGTTAGGGCGCCATCAGAGTTTAGATTTTTAATTCAACAAGTTCAAGTTTTCGACAATTGGTGTGTATCCCTCTGGAAGATAAAATTTCTTGATTGCATTACCAAATAAAGAGATATGGATAAACGATTTACTATTTAAAATACTATTGCAGTGGAGGCATCTTTCGAACAAACTAGGAAGTACAGGTTGTAATAAAATAAACAAAAGAAACGACTATGGTTAATTAACGATTATAAAAAAAAATGTATTATCAAATGGTTTTGGCCAAACGGGGGTATGTGGTCATAACTGCGTTGGTTCACAAATTTGTACATAAAATTCAGGGATGTAAATATTTATTCAACAAACGATATTTTAAATCTATTAACACAAACAAAAGAAATGAAAGGCATTATTAAATAAAACGAAAAAGCATGTACAGTGAGAGCAAAAATGATGAAAATAAATAAAACACACTTTTTACTTTGTAACAATATCACTATATTTCACTTATTTGTGACTGCAGTTTCGACATACTCTGTCATTATCAAACTGTACAATATTTCTTGCTAGCGACTAATATAAAGGTAACCTTAATTAGGGGAAATTTTACATCAGCTATTTACACAGCATTCGAAAAGGGGGGGATATATAATAGGTCAGTCTGTTCATTAAGAAGGTTGTCGGACTTTCTAATAGCTTTATGAATTTCTATATGGCTATATGTAAAATTTGTAGGCCGTCATCTGAAAAATTATGATTGTATTCTATTAAGTGGTTTGCAAATGTTGAATCTGTTTTTTTTTCAAATTAAAGGATCTAATATGTTCCTTTTGTCTGATATCAAAATTTCTGCCTGTCTGACCTATATATATACCTTTACAATCTTTACACTGTAATTGATAAATGCTGGATTTTTAAGAGGGTCTAAATTATCTTTAGCGTTAAACATTATGTTCCGTAATTTAGTATATGGTCTAAATGCTATGTGAACTTCTTTATTTCTAGATATAATATTTCCTATTGTTTCGCTGATTTTCCCGAAATATGTTAGTGTTACATACCTTTTATCTTGTTTTGTGTTATTGTGGGGGTATATTGTTTTTAGAGTTTGTTGAGTAGAAGGCTGCAAATTTGTGTTTTTAGGGTATATTGAATTTTTAGGGATAACTGAGTCTGTGTATGTAGGTTTCCTGTATACCGTAAAAATTACTTTCCCATTGTCTTTTGTTATGGTGAGATCTGAAAAGTTTATGGTGTTGTTTTCTTCGCTTTCCACGGTGAACGTTATTCTTGGGTGGATTGAGTTAATGTATTTAAGAAAATTTGTGAGTTGGCGAGGTGTACCAGTGAAACCCGCTAATATGTCGTCTACATACCTGTACCAAAACCTAATGTGTTTTTACCTAATTCTGAATTTAATATCTTTTTTGTAAGATTCTCCATAAAAATGTCCGCAAGAAGTGGACTCAACGGAGATCCCATGGCCAAACCTTCAGTTTGTTTGTATATTTTATTATTGAACGTACAATAATTTTGGGTAGAAGAAGTTTTTACCAGTTCTATTAATTCGCTTATTATTTGATTTAGTTATCTTTTAAACAGTTTTCCATTAATTCTATACATTCGTCTGGCGGTATTTTTGAAAACATATTAGACACATCGAACGATACAATTTTGGCGTTATTTGGTATTTCTAGATGTTTTAGTTTTTCTGTAAGGTGAATTGAATTTTTCACTGAATGATTATCACGGAAGTGTGAAAGGTTTTTAAATAATTTATTTGCTGTTTCTGAAACTTTTTTGACGGGACAATTTACATATGAAACCACGGGCCTGATAGGTGCTTGTTCCTTGTGGATTTTCATTAATCCATAGAGACGAGGAGCTGTCGCATTCATTGGTATTAATTTACGTTTTTCTAATTCGTTACGATGGCTTCTGGTTGATCTAAGTCATGCAAACCATTTCTAAATGCTCTAGATTTTAGATTTCCAAACAAATAGAAATCTAATGATGATCTTGGTGGCCATCGTCCTTTACTTACAAGTCGGTCAGAAGAAGAAAGAGAATGGGAAGCGGTTCGGTCCAGCTGGAAATAGGAGTAGAAAAATATCGGTTCTATTAATCTTCTACGTGACATTTCTATCCGAACACCTACTTTTATAGAATGCAGAATTGTTTCAACATATGAATGGGGGTTATCACTGCTCCATATATAATAGTTTTGTGAATTTATGTACCCAGAAAGATAAAACCACGCTTCATCCGTAAAGAATGCGCAATCTAAAATATTATCATCATTGAAATTATCGTTGAACCAGTTGCAATATTCAATTCTCTTCCTATATTCTTCTGGATGTAGTCGCTGGATAACGGGCACTTTATATCGGTGCATATGTAATTTTCTTTTTAAAGTGGTTCGGCAGCTACCGTATGATAAACCTACAAAAGTAATTTGCAACACCCAATATTCTTCTTCTTCTTTTCCTTCAGCCTCAGTCCCGCTTTGTTGCGGGGTCGGTTCTTATGGATCGGGCCCGCCATTTGTCTCGATTAGGAGCTTGGTCCGGGTAGAGTCGAGCGGCAGTGAGATCTAAGTGCAACGTGTCCAGCCAGCGCTTCTTCGGTCGACCCTTTTGCCTTTTGCCGCCAATGTTGATGTCGAAACAAATGTGTGTCATCTGCAACACAATATTCCGCTTTAGTAAATAAAATATACCTGTTTGTTCAGATAGTTTTCGAAGATATTTATTGGCGCTTTGTTCCATGCGAGTATATCATCAACAGTATTGTCAGTTAGAACTGGAGGTCTTTCCTTTGATTTACCTTTACAGGCACTCCCACTTTAGCGAAAGCGTTTTACAATGTCCCTCTGATGATGTGCAAATGTATCATACTGATAATTAACTGCATCTTCAGAAAAGGCATTAGCATCTGCCATCGTTCCACTACGAAAGTAAGCTTCTAGCACAAATGCGTCTTGCTCCAACGAATAAGGCATTTTGTTAAAATATTACACTTTATTACTCGTCTAAAAATCATTAAAATAATATAAGTCCGCTCATTATTAATACGGGTAGCTATGAAAATAACTGTATTCCTATAATACGAAAAATTTAAGGCGTTAAAGAAATATAAACATAAAACTCGGATAGCAATTAAATATAACGTGCGACATTGACCTTTTTATCATATATTTGATACGAATCTAGCAACCAGGGTTGCCTACTTAATGTAAAGATGATCGTCGAAACTAGCGCTATCTATACGACTTGGGGAATAACTAACCATTGCAACAAACTTAAAGATTCCAGATCTCGTTATAGTATATTTTTGTTTAGAATTTAAAAGTAATTAGAAATTATATACATCACAGATACATGTTTCCTCTTTACGTACATGTATAATTTATCAGCAAAAACTTACTCCCTTTCGAAATCAATTGAAAATGAGTAGCTCACCTTAGCGTGTGCTGTCAACACGTATTTTTTTGTATGTATTCTGATGTGATGCGAAAATATCCAGTAATGTGAATTTTCACAATACATATCAAAAGAACATCAATTGGCATGTTAAATAATAGTGATACATTACGAGCAAAGACATGTTACTAAAATAAATCTATTAGATCCCAGGGCCGCCAGACGTACGTATTTTCTGATTAATAAAATGTATTGGACAGGGTAATGTTAGTATGTACGTTGCAGATATGCGTATCTGTTAGCTTGAACCGGCGGCCAATTTGCAGGTACCAGGTGCTAAAGGTACATAAAAACAGCGGTAACTTTTATAGTCTGACTGTTGATTTTTATATATGTTTTACACAACATCATTAAAAATTAAAAATCAAAATAATAAAATAAATATATATGTAGGTACATATATAAAATAAAATAATAATAAAAAATAATGTCAGTTTACTTATCTTGATTTGCGCATGACGCCAACTGTGCTCCTGTTGGCTAATTGAATTGCGAAATGTATGGTGATGGGTCAATACATTGTGCTTGTAAGTTGGCTGTTGATGAACTCGTTGACGATGAATCCCTTCTACTTGCAGATTTCGGCAAATATTTTCTCATAAGTTCTGTGAATGACTTGTAACACCCTCTGTGATAACCACTATCAAATGCATCAATTGGCAAGACAATTTCCTTAAATTTAACATTATGTTCTTTTCTGTGTTTCAAAATTATTTGACACTTTTAAAGTGTCTTCTGTAAATAATGTTAAATTCACATCAGAATTACCACAAAAAACATAATTTAATAGATCTAATAAATTTAATTTTCTTATTCACTTTGTAATCAAAATGACAGCTGCATTTACTTTGCACTTCTAATCAAAACGATTAGCTAATAGGAGCACAGTTTGCGTGACGTCATGCGCAAATCAAGATAAGTAAATAAACATTATTTTTTGTAGGTTTTTAAAGTGTCTGGCGGAAATTATGGCCAATCCAAACTGTCTGGCAACATTGATTTTTAATTTTTAATGATCTTGTGTAAAACATATGTAAAAATTAGAGATGGGACGAATCCAAATTTTCTCGAATCCGAATCCGAATCCGAATCCTAAAGGATTCTCGAATCTCTCGAATCCTTCGAATCTCGAATCTCTCGAATCCATCATATAATTACAATAATAAGAAAGGACAGAGAGGAAAAACAATTTTACAGGAAAATTTTAAAGCTACTTTAATTAAAAACGATACAGTTTTTAAAAATATTTATTAAAAAAGATATTTTTTTGAACATATTTATATTACAAATGAAATTAAAAAAAAACAAATTACACAATATTAAAAGATAAATTATGTTATTATTATTAAAATATCACAAACATTAGGAAAGCATGCCAGCTTATAAATACTTTGTGGCTGAAAGAACGAGAACCGAAGAGAATCGTCGAGATCTTTCTAGTCAGTGATTCATATGTGTCGTGATTACATGAGTCATCATTATTATTATTATTTTTTTGGATTCGAAAGATTCGAATTACGAAAATCGTGCGAAGATTCGAGTTTTCGAATCTCGAATCTTTTCAGGATTCGATGGATTCGAGGATTCGCGGATTCGAATGTCCCATCTCTAGTAAAAATCTACAGTCAGACTATAAGGAAAGTTACCGCTGTTTTTGTGTACCTTTAGCACCTGGTACCTGCAAATTAGCCGCCGGTTCAAGTTAACAGGTACGCATATCTTCAACGTACATACTAACACTACCCTGTCCAATACATTTTGTTAATCAGAAAATAAGTAACGTCTGGCAGCCCTGGGATCTTGGACTATATACTTTACAATAAAGTTGAGTGCTTGCGAAAGTATTATATAATAAAGAATAGAGAAGGTTTATTTACAATACTTTGTTAGTTGTTTTTGTGATTGCTATCTGTACTATCAAGGGTACTATCAATACGACTTATAAGTGCATAGTAAACAGTCAGTTGCCTTGATACAACTCGCAACGTGCTCGCAACTTTGCTAATTGCAAATTCTTTCCTACAAAATTTATTATTATTTATTTAGTATATAAAATTTATGTTTTAGATCGTCACAGGCGTGTTATATATATATATATGTATATGTATGTATATCTAATATATAAAATTCTCGTATCACATTGTTTGTAACAAAACTCCTCCGAAACGGCTTGACCGATTCTTATGAAATTGTGTGTGTATATTCAGTAGGTCTGAGAATAGGACGTAAACTATTTTTCATACCCCTAAGTGATAAGGGTGGTCCACCCAAAGATTTATTTTTGAACAAAATTTTTATTTCAACTTTTTTATGATTCGGCATTAAAAAATACCTAGAACCCCAAAATTTCACCTTTCTACCACAACCCCTATTTTTAATAGCGATATTAGTACTTATAGTAATAATTTTCTATTCTCGGCGGTCGATAATTGATCAGTTACCACACGATCAGTTATTCCCGCCAGTCGTCTACCGGTGTCACTTCTCACCCCGTAAACAGCACAGAGCAGGAATGAGAACGAAGCCGGTCTCCTGTCTTTCTCACGCAATAAGCTTTCTCTCATGCACTAAAGTTTAGAGCCTAAACCGTTTTCGGCCATTATTATTGAATGTGTGTCGATCGTAGCAGTGACGCTTTACTTATCATTTCACTTTCTCAGTGCAGCTCTCATGTTAAGTATATTCTCATAGTAAATGTATCATCAATTTGCAGTGCTATAATTATTTATTCCCATATTGCCGACCGATTTCTGCACAATTATTAATTCGCAAAATGCTCTCATTGACCAGATATTTTCCGAAATACACACAGAATACTTGAATCATGAGTGGCTGGCAGAAAGAGCAATTTTGGCAGGAAAAAATGTGGACGTCAACGATTTGAATTTCAAGCTACAACAGTTGTTGCCAGAGGACTTGGTGTCATACAAATCTATCGATACAGTTTGGGATACTGTTATCTAATTTATGAAACATGAGCAAGATTGTTCCATTACGGAGAAAGAAGAAAAAAAAGAAAGGGGGGATACAAAAAAAGAATCACTGATATAGGTATATCTGTGTATGAATCTATATTTCCAACTACAACGTCGATGAAACGATACCAATGAAACGGATCAAAATATACAATTGAATACCCGATGCCTATGTGAGCACCTTGCTTGATCACCTTGTACAAAGACCACGCCGTGCCTCAGCTAAATGCTCGACTCTTTCTCAGGGGGCCACAATATTTTCAGCATGAACAGGCGGCTTTTAGATGTTATCCCTGTCAGGGAAATATTGAAACTGGACAGGCTATTGATGGAAAGTAGAATTGGCGACAAGTTGCTCACATAAACCACAACAAAATATATATATATAAAAAAAAGAAAACAAAAAAATCTTACTACTAAACGATAATTACTGAATTACCACTACGTTACTACAGTTAATGCTGAAGGCTGGGAAGTTAAGAAATAAAAGAAAGTATTTATCTGAACGTGTCCTTGATCGGCGCCGGTGTAATGGCCGGGTGATGGTGGTGGTGTCTGGTGTCTGTAGCGTGATCTAAAAATCTGGAGCTTCCGTGTTGTCATTCCCCTTTTCCTTCATGGATACATTATCCAAAATCCCACATGGGCTAAATAACTGGGGGGATGACACGCGAGATAGGCCGCCAATCCTCGACAATCGAGAAATTACGTGAATTTTTGTCGGACCCACCTCGCTATCACTACTACTTTTCTTGATGCCGATGTCGCTCTCTCCCTTTTCACCGCCTTCCCAACACTTAATCTCCGAGTCCCTCTTGCTTCTGCGCACGTCACACTTTTCCCCTTTTCTATCATGGTTCCCAACTTCACTTAGTACGTCTACAACTTTTAACATTAATCGATAAACCAAACAAAGTGACCGCTTTAAATCTATTATAAACTAAGTACTTTATGAACACTTCATACAGTTGTTTTTAATAGGAATAGAAAGACAATAGGTAAGTAGGCAATTTTAACGTAGCGCCATCTGTAGGAGACTGGCACTTATTGAATGTAAATAACATAAAGCTTATAATTAAACACAGTACAGGATTATTATAGAAAACAAATTTAAAATAAAGGAAATAAAGGAAAGCAAAAATAAGGTGTAACAAATCCCCCTCAACTTCCAGAGGAAATACTCGCAGAACATTTCCGGTGTGAACCAGAAACAAAAATACAGGGATAACCAATCATAACAAATAAGAACGGGTGAACTGATTCGGTAACTCTAATTCTGAAAGGGTTAGTTCTTGCGCGAATTCAACGTACGCAAGCACAGAAAAGTTTACTGGTTCCTACCAACAAACGGAATATACAGCTCTTGGATGCGGACTTACGCCGAAGCTGCCCTCTGTCCCAAACTAAGATTTCCTGAAACCTACTCCACGAAATTATTGGCTGAACGGGGATAACAAAACTACTATATGTAACAAATGTGAAAGTATTGGTCGGAAACTCAAATGTCCATCGTTACTCAAAATAAAAACTTTTCTATGAAAATCCTGAACACTCACTCCAGGAGTGGGAGTAGAGCAAAATACTGAAAGAACTAAAAAAACAACTCAAGATGCGAAGCCACGAGAACCCAAGTAAAATCCCATACCCAAAGACCCAAGGAAAACCCTAAGCTCAAAGATCAAAGCACAAGTAGACCAACCACACATGCACACGTGACGGCTTGTCCAGCTACCACGAGATCCTTCGGCAAATCGGTCGGCAAACGAGGTGAATTAAGGAACCAATAGAAATAAATGGGATAAGGGAACGCTGCTAAAGTCAAAGGATGCAAGGGATAGGATACGGATAAATAAGGAAGGTGAAATGTCAATCACAAAATGTACAAATGCGCCCAATCCACCAGACCTCAAACGAAGAGAAAACGCAGGGTATCCACCCTCAAAACAAAAGAAACGCGATCATAGAACTGCGGCCAAATAAAACGAATAAGTGACAAAGTTTAAAGTCCAGGGTGGCCCTCGCCAAGACTGAAAAGCTGAAGGCTAAAGGCAAAATAACAAACACATATTAATGTCAAATCCTATGTCCGGAACAAAAAGAAACGCGAATCGAAAACGGGAAATGCCGGACGCAAAACCTTGAAGGCCCAAAGTGAAGTCGAACAGGCTTTATTGGACGACAACACAGCCTTCTGAAAAAGTCAAAATCAGGAAAGATATCGGGACGTTAAAATCGGGAACGATACGGAAAGTCAAAAGTTCCGGTGAACACAGATTAACTCAAACGGTTGATGGTGGGCGTTCACTAAAGATCTTCTGGCGTATTATTGCCCCAACCAGGCGGGCAAAACGGAGCAACTCAAGCGATGGATGGTGGGAGCTCACTACTGATCTTCTGGCGTATTATAGCCCCAACCAGGTGGGCAGAACGATACGAACTTAATCGGGAGGATGAGCTTTTAGGTCCATAATATGCCAGGTGGAAGTTTTTCCATGAGGGTCTGTGAGTTCGTACGTCCAAGGTGAAACAACTCGACTTACTACAGAAGGTCCTACGAATTTAGGCGCGAGCTTCGCGACGCATCTGATAATACCTGGTTTCTTCTCCAGACTTCTTGGCCTAGCTTCAGTTTCTCGTCACGTCGACGTAGGTTATATCGTTGGGCGCTACGGATATGAGCTTTCTTTATTCGGTTTTGTACGTCTTTATAGAGTGCTGCGAATGCTTGCTTCCGGTGATCCACGTCAAAGACTGGTCGTGGAGCTTCGCTCGATCTGAAGTCTTCTTGATTACCTTGCAAAGTCACCTCTCTTCCAAAGTCTACAAAGTTCGAAGTCAATTTGGTTACTTCATGTTCGGAAGACCTGATGGCGAATCCTATCTTCGGCAGGTATCGATCCCAGGTTCGATGATCGTCCTTGACGTAAGCGGTCAGCATAGTCTTGATGACCCTATCAATCCTCTCCGTGGGATTCGACTGAGGATGGTAGTATGCTGTAAAAGCGATATTATAATTGTTTGCCATAGTTTTAAATAGGTTGCTTTTGAACTGGACTCCATTATCGACGATTATGGTTTTGGGAGCTCCGAAAAGAAGTACGACATGCTCCTCGATAATCCGAGTCACACTCGCTGCGGTAGCGGAGCGTAACGGGAAGAGTAAGACCGCTTTACTAAATACATCACAAACCGCCAGGATATACGCATAACCTTTACTCGATCGGGGTAGGGGTCCCATTAAGTCAGCGCAAGCAATTTGCCATGGCCTGGTGGCTGTTGGAGTTTTGCTCAACAAATGTCCCGAAGGAGATTTATTTTCAGGTTTTGTGCTGATACAAATGCGGCAGCGTCGCACATAATTGGCGACGTCATAAGCAAGTTTAGGCAACATATAATTACGAGTGACGCGAGCTACAGTTTTTGCAACGCCAGGGTGTCCGCACGTGGGATCGTCATGACAAGCTCTAATAATCTCTGCGCTCTGCGCCTTAGGTGGTACAAGTTTCCACTCCTGATTGAAATCATTCAAATCAGGATAACGAGGGGTCACAAATTTAAATAGTTAATTATTCTCAACGCGCCACAACGGGTAGCGCTGAGGACTCTTCCGTACTTCGGTTATCATTTTGGTAAGCCAACGGTCGATAGGTAAAGAATCCTTGGCAACATGGATCGTGTCAGCCAAGACAGGTACAGATCGTGATAAAAAATCGGGGACGGCGTTCTCCGAACCCTTTCGGTGTATCATCTCAGTCGTACGGTTGGAGGCGTAAAGACCAACGGGCTAACCGACCATGGGGATCTTTAAGATTGTACAGTCACAACAAGGAGTGGCAATCGGTGATTACTTTAAAGTGGTATCCTTCGAGATAGTGACGCGTATGCTCAATTGCCCAAATCACCGCCAGACACTTACGTTCGGTGGCACTATATTTCCTTTCTTGATAAGTCAAGGAACGCGACAAATAGCAAATCACATTTTCAGCGTCGTCACATTTCTGAGTTAGGACGGCCCCCAAACCATAAGCGGACGCGTCGGTCTGAAAGGTAGAAAGTTTTTGAAAAATCAGGACCAACTAGTAGGGACGAGGGGACAAAATATTCTTTGATTTTATTAAACGCAGAATTACATTCGGACGTCCAAGACCAAGTAACACTTTTCTTGGTCAAATGAGTAAGTGGTGCAAGGATACTTGAGAAATGTGGCACGAAACGACGGTACCACGAAGCAGTTCCAATAAATCTCCGTACCTCTCGGACGGTTTTCGGTGGTGGTATATCTAAGATAGCCTGGACTTTGGCCGGATCAGGTCTCAATCCTAACTCATCGACGACATCCCAAATAATTCAGCTGTGGCCGACAAAACTGGTTTAACTAAAATTCACAGTAAGCCCGGCGTCATGCAGACGATCAAAAACTATCCGCAAGGTGTCTAAATGCGACTGAAAATCTTGTGATACGACCACTACATCATCGAGGTAAGCTAGTACTGAAGGTTGGAGATCAGCACCTAACACGGAATCTATTAAGAGATTAAAGATTATTATTATTATTATTATTATTAGACGTTGCTAAGTTGCAGGGGCATTGGTAAGTCCAAACGGCATGACGGTAAAGCGATAAAGTCCATTTTGGACGCAGAAAGCTGTACAGTCTTTGGAATCTTCAGCTATTGGGATTTGCCAATAAGCGCTCTTAATGTCCAGCGAACTTAAATACTTGGCGTCACGCAATTGATCCAAAATAGATGAAATATAAGGAAGGGGATAAGAATCTTTCCGCGTTACAGCATTGAGTTTCCTATAGTCTACACAAAAGCGATATGAGCTATCCTTCTTTTGTACCGGGCAGACTGGAGAAGTCCATGGGCTTTTACATGGTTCAATAATACCTTCTTCTAACATCTTTGTCAGCTCCTGATCGATGACTTGTTGTTTAATAGGGGAGACAGGATAGTACCGTTGCTTGATGGGTCTAGTGCCAGGTAACAATTCGATTTCGTGATCAACCAAAGATGTACGACCCAAAGACTTACTCATCCTCTGTCTCTTTTCGTCTATTAGGTTATTCAAGGATGTATGCTCAGCTGGCGTCAATGTGGTAACACTCGAAATACTATTAACGCTAACAACAGGACTCGTCTCACTGAAATGCCAAATCTTTTGCCGAATATCGGGAACGATATCCATGGCGATCCACAAATCCACACCTAGAATGAGGGTGTGCGACAGCTCAGGCATAAATAATACGTCGATCAGTCTGATTTTATTACACAAGCAAAACGGAGTACTAACATATCCGGGACTACTGCACTTTTCTCCATTCGCGACAGTGCACTCAACGGAATCAACCTGTAGTGAAAGACCAATACGTTTCAAAATTTCTAAACCAGGGGGCCAACTAACGTTCTGGAAGCTCCTGAGTCCAATAAACCTATAACACGATGTCCTAAAATTGTAACTTCTAAATACGGCCTTTGATCACCTGTCACTCGGGACATCACATAATCAAGGAAGATTCGATTTTTATCAGCAGCAACACTATCGGAAATAGTCAGGTTCGATGACATGGGAAAGCTTACTCGACTCTTCGGGTTCTCCCGTTCGGGTTTTCCGAACATTGGGGGCAATTTCGAACTGAAACATCAGTATGACCACATCGATAACAAAATCGTTTTCGGGGCATTGTACAAACAGAAAACCTATCACCGGGTCGATGACAATTAAAACAACCTGTCTGGTTAGATTGACTTTCTGAGGGTCGTGAAGCATGAACAGCTGCTGCGGACGCTCTGACTGAGCTCGGGTTGGGTTGGGAAGCTTCAACAAAAGCAAAGTCAGGTTCCATATATGTATTTCGCTTACGAGTTGGAGGACAGTAGCTATCAGCACGGAACTTTTTGTTTTCTAATTTTAGACATTTGTTTTCCAACTGCGATAAGGTCGAAACGTCTGGTAACTGCATAGTATAAACAGGTGACAAATTACGCGAAATGATCTCCAGCTGCACATCTTCTGATATGCCGCCGTGACGACGAAACATAGAAACTACACATGAAAAGAAATCGATAAATGAGTCTATAGCCGACTCAAACAAATGCCGTTCAGAACAGCTGCGCGCAGTCATTAACTCATCTACACGCTCGAGGAAATTGTGCACAGAACGTCCTTTAGACTCCCCACTGAACTTGAGATTCCATTTGTTGACTGGCGAAAAACGGTTTGAATTATGTGAAAAATGTGAGGGAGGTGCGCTGATGCTCCCTCAGCCGAATTGTCATTAACATCTGTGCCGCGGTTACTGGTTTCACCTAAGGAAATATTTGCAAAGGTTGTCGGAATGTTGAAAGTGTCTACGGTATCTAGTAGTTGAAGGAAACTCGATAACAAGATTGCACGTCGTGCCGATTGTTCGGTTGATAATGCTGTATGTAGCATGCGATTAATCCTGTTCAAACAATGATGGATTCTGGTTGGAAGCGACTGAAGATGTTTATCGGCATCTGAAACGTCCTCAACTAAGGACCTTAAATCGGAAAGTTTATGCTCAAGAACGTTGAATTCGTCGTTAATTTCGATCAAATATTCGGGGTACGTATAAGAACTATCTTGTCGTTCTAATTTGACTAACGGTCGTAAACATTTACGTAATTCATCGACAGTTTGCGATTCTTTAATTGACAAACCACGAAATTTCAATTCATAACTTAGTTCATCTTTTCTAAGATAATTGACTTCGATATGTAAGAACGACATCATAAAATTTAAAATTAACACTTGAAATTGCAAAACTTGCTTAAAATTGACACATGAAACAGCCAAAACGTATTTAAAATATTATCGTGATGATACTACCGATATCAATGACATTTAAATTAATTTCCGTTGGGCGCCATTGTTATCTAATTTATGAAATATGAGCGACATTGTTCCATTACGGAGAAAGAAGAAAAAGAAGAAAGGGGGTGGGGCGTACAAAAAAAAGAATCACTGATATAGGTATATCTGTGTATGAATCTATATATCCAACTACAACGTCGATCAAACGATACAAATGAAACGCATCAAAATATACAAATGAATACCCGATGCCTATGTGAGCACCTTGCTTGATCACCTGTACAAAGACCACGCCGTGCCTCAGCTAAATGCTCGACTCTTTCTCAGGGCGCCACAATATTTTCAGCATGAACAGGCGGCCTTTAGATGTTATCCCTGTGAGGGAAATATTGAAACCGGACAGGCTATTGATGGAAAGTAGAATTGGCGACAAGTTGCTCACATAAACCACAACAAAATATATACATATAAAAAAAAAAAGAAAACAAAAGAATCTTACTACTAAACGATAATTACTGAATTACCACTACGTTACTAAAGTTAATGCTGAAGGCTGGGAAGTTAAGAAATAAAAGAAAGTATTTATCTGAACGAGTCCTTGATCGGCGCCGGTGTAATGGCCGGGTGATGGTGGTGTCTGGTGTCGGTAGCGTGATCTAAAAATCCGGAGCTTCCGTGTTGTCATTCCCCTTTTCCTTCATGGATACATTATCCAAAATCCCACATAGACTAAACAATTGGGGGATGACACGCGAAATAGGCCGCCAATCCTCGACAATCGAGAAATTACTTAAATTTTTGTCGGACCCACCTCGCTATCACTACTACTTTTCTTGATGCCGATGTCGTTCTCTCCCTTTTTCACCGCCTTCCCAACACTTAATCTCCGAGTCCCTCTTGCTTCTGCGCACGTCACACTTTTCCCCTTTTCTATCATGGTTCCCAACTTCACTTAGTACGTCTACAACTTTTAACATTAATCGTTAAACCAAACAAAGTGACCGCTTTAAATCTATTATAAACTAAGTACTTTATGAACACTTCAAACAGTTGTTTTTAATAGGAATAGAAAGACAATAGGTAAGTAGGCAATTGCAACGTAGCGCCATCTGTAGGAGACTGGCACTTATTGAATGTAAATAACATAGAGCTTATAATTAAACACAGTACAGGATTATTATAGAAAACAAATTTAAAATAAAGGAAATAAAGGAAAGCAAAAATAAGGTGCAACAATACCAACGAAGCTGTAAATTATCCAGCAGAGTTTTTGAACTCATTGGATTTGCCAGGCATGCCCCCACAGCATTTACAACTAAAGGTTAGATCTGCGGTTATTTTGCTTCGTAATTTGAACCCACCACGGCTGTGCAATGGCACGCGATTAGTCATTAAAAAATTGATGAAAAACGTTGTCGAAGCCACCCTTTTGAATGGCAAGTTTCGAGGAGAAGATGTATTATTACCACGAATCCCTATTATTCCCACAGATGTGCCAATTGAATTCAAACAGGATGTCAAGGCCAAACGATGTCTGTTTGTGGCTTACATTTGGGCACACCGTGTTTTTCACACGGACAATTGTACGTGGCATGTTCTCGCGTGGGCAAACCATCCAGTTTGTTTCTGTTGGCTAGAGATGGACTTACTAAAAATATTGTACACTCCATTGCACTAAGAGACTGATAATGTTTTTTTAATTGTCATAATTTGTGATAGAGATGTAATTTGAAATTTGTTAGTTAAGATAATAAAAGTACAATGAATTCAAAAAATGAAAGTTTGGTGTTTTGTTATTTTTATAGGCATCGTCATCGTTCACAGCGCTCCATTCCTCTTTCAGCCATATACCACATCCCCACACACTTACAATAACTTAGTTATTTTTTATGTGACTAATAAAATATTCACTAGAAATAATTAATATGGCAAAACAACGTTTGCCGGGTCAGCTAGTATATATATATATATATATATATATATATATATATTTGCTCCACTTTACTATACATTATTTGCAGTTACTACACCGATAATTCAACATAAATTCACAGAGGTAATTTTTTAAGTTAATGTATTAAGTAAATTTTTTATAAATACTTTATCTTTAATAGGGAACGGTGACAAGAAACTGTGGTGTGAGCTTTGTCAGAAGAAGTTTGGCCGTGTATCGACAAAGAATATACATTTGAAGAATTTTCATAATAAAACGCCAGAAAGCAGTAGACATCAGCGGTAAGATTTCAACTATTGTAACATGGATCCGTAAATTCAGAAGTATTCGCAAAAAAAAAAATTCCCAGACAACTTTTCTTAGGTAAAATCGGACGCGGAATCCAATGGCGATAGTTTCCACCCCCTACGAGACACCGTTGCCCCACTAGGGGTGCACTTGGTGCTACGCAATAAAATGTATATTCCCGTTTTAATTATAGTAAACACACAATCACAATAAACAATGATAACATAGAATTTCACAAAACACGAAATAAAACATAATCTTTACTGGTCATAAAACATACAAACCGCATTACGAGCAACATCATACATTTCGATTAAGGCAGTGTCAGTTACTATGATTAAAATAAGTACAAGATAAATAAGGATGCCATTGAACTTAATTCTAAATTGAAAAAAACTGTACGTTTCACGATTACGAAATAAAGAATGTTCTAGAATACCGACTTTTACATCCATGTACAAACTCTAAAATCCTCACTTTCAGAACTTAAAAAAAAAAATAACGGTCAATGTTAGAAAATAAATTTATTAAGAAAAGTTGGAAGGTGTCTGTCGAATTTCAGACCAAAATTCCGATTTTTACTCCCATGTACAAACTCTAAAATCCTCACCTTCAGCACTTTCAAAAAAATAACAAATAATGATAGCAAATAAATTTATTAAGAAAAGTTGTTTTATTACTAATATGGAAGGTGTTTGTCGAATTTCGGACCAAAATTCCGACTTTTATCCGCATATACAAGCAAAAATCCTTGCCACCGTCACCACAATGATCAATACGAACTGGTCTAATTGTAAGACCATTGCATGTTGTGACATCTTCCACACCACCTTATCTTATATCAGACTGAGGTTTGTCACAAGGTGCATTACCTTTTTTAAAACATTCTTCGTAGGTGTCTTAGGATTGCTCCATGAAAGCACAATCGAAACATCGACCACAAAGTATGCCTAAGGGAGGTTCGGCAAGAGCTCTATTGTACCCGTTGTAAGGCAAGCAAGTAGGATAAATTGTGTAAGAATGTAAACAGAGACCAAGCGCCACGAGGTCGTATCTATTTATAGTTTTGACTGATCATTTGAAAATCTATGTCTGAAATAATTTCATATTACTATTTATGTGTAGATGAAAAAGATGAGCTTGTTATTTAGCAACAATACACATATGTAAGATACTAATGTGTTTACATAATGAACTTAATCTGAGGTGAAGAAAATATTTAACGTAATCTAAATTTTCAAGATTCAGATTTGTTTGTGGCAGGAGGTGTAACTGTTAATAAGAACACAATATAGGCATTTGTAAATTCATATACATATGTATATATACATATATTTATGACCCTATTTTAAACAATTTTTTCAATATAATAATAATATAATATTTTCATTTTTCCGTAAAATTTATATAAATTCAACTACATTACATGTTTGCATTCTTTTATATGAAGAAACACGTAATTGCAATTGTTTGCATTGTATTCCTTTCCTATTTCTTCTTCCTGATGACTTTTGTGTGTTCATCACAATGTGTTATGTGGCTTCGATTTAACATATACACATGCATACGTACGTACAAGCACGTACACAATTCAACAAGAATGTATGTATGTATGTATGTATGTATGTATGTATGTATGTATGTATATTGTTCGCTTTAAAAAATTGTTAACAAAAATTAAGTTTGCGAACGATTCTCTTTAGCTCGACTCGCGGGTCGAGCCCAAATTTTAGAACGAGTCGTGTTTGGCTTACCTACAAGCCGAGCGCAAAAATTTTGGGGGCCTTAAAAAGTTTGGGCTCGCGAGCTAAATAATAAAGCACCAACTTTAAAACGAGAGAATTTAATGAAATTGAGCTCGCGAGCCGAACTTTTTCCTACCCTGTATTTAACACAACCTGCAGTCCCTTTGTGACTGCTGCAAGTCGCGGTTTCACGCATGCGTCTGCTCTGTCGCTTCAGGGGAAATACATGTTAATAAACCCTAATCGTTTTGGTTGTAGACTACTCACAATATTCCTTCCTTTTGTTATATCCTATAGCAGGGATGGCCAACCCAAATGATCTTGCGGGCCACTTTGGATCTACATCATAACTCCACGGGCCACATATAAAATTATATATGTCTATATTAGATTTAGATACACTATAGACACTTTTTTGGAGTGAATAATTGAAACATAATGAGTTGTTATTGTGTTTACTATTATTCTTACATGTGAACATATATAGATAATTTTTGAATATATGGATGCACAAATAATGTACTTTTTTACTACATTGATTTCACTACTTTGGCCATTATAAAATAAATATATTTTGTAAAAGTGTGATGAATCTTGCGGGCCGGAAAAAGTTCAAGGCGGGCCGCATGCGGCCCGCGGGCCTGAGTTGGCCACGGGGTGGCCATCCTGTCCTATAGTATAGGTATGCATATATATTACGTATGAATACTAGTACTTTAACCCATTTTTGGCCCACCGGTGATAATTACCAGCAGTTTTAGTTCTCATAACTGAAAAATAAAACGTTTTTATTTAAAATATTTTTTTATTCGGTTATTAAGGGTATTTTTTTGCTTTTGTCAACACAGTTTAACACTAATTTGGTTCATAAATTATTTATTTTGAGACTTATAAAAATTAGTAAATAAAGGTCATCAAAATACAGAGAGATAATGTACCAACATCCTATAATATCTAACAACCAAGGCTATTTTTATTGATATATGTAAATGTTTACTTGTTCCTCTGTAGTCCTATACAACACAAATAATACACATAAGTAATGTAAAATTCATTGATGAATATTCTGGTGATTATAGTCACCAATGGCGAAAAACGTATGCTTTTACTACGGTTTACGCGCATTCTTCTACATATGCTTTTATATTGTGTCATCAAAAACAAGTGCAACGTATGCTATTGCTATTATAACGGTTTATTATAACGAGCAAAACAAAACTACGAGAAAGATTATACTATATGATTTAATTTGTTTTTGCTTTCCTGTGATCGGCAAAAAAATGTTTGCTGATTGATTTACTTATTTTATAAAGAATGTATCAGTGTTCTCCTTTTGGTTGTATTGTATTGTATTGTATTGTAATGAGGTGGGGTCTGGCCCAAAATGGCCCTTTGCACTGCGACCACGTTGATCTATTGTGCTTCCTCTTGTTTGTTTTATTTATTTATTTAATACACTTAGGAACAGGATCAGCTCCTTCAATGGGAGTGTAAATAGGTCCTCCTCACTCAGCGTATATGCATGTAGTAGTCTATATCTCCTGTGGCCTAGTGCCCCACAGTTAGTGATCAAGTGTTCCATTGACTCCTCTTCTTCACCGCAGAATCTGCAAGTGTCCGTGTTGGATAAGCCCATTTTGTGAAGGTGCTTGTTACAGGTATAGTGGCCTGTGAGTGCCCCTGTCAGTGCTTTTAAGCTTCCCCTGTCCAGTTTTAGGGCGAGGTCCGCCCTCCTAGCGTCGAAGCTCAGAAATTTTTTGGAATGTTCCAGCCCGCTGGTCTCATTCCAGTGTTTCATTGTAATGGGCGCTGTCCATTTCTTTATCTCATCTTTAAGGAGACCTTTGTTAAACCCAAAAGGTGGGGTAGGTCCAGTAAAGCTTCTCTCAGCCCCTTTTTTGCGCAGATGTCTGCCATCTCATTTCCCCGTGCCCCTCATGTCCTGGCACCCAGACCAGGGTGATCTGGTTCTGAGTGGCCAGGCCATTAAGTATGTTGCGGCATTCCAATAATAATTTGGACGTGATTGTACAACTGCTCAGGGCCTTAAGGACTGATTGACTATCCGAGAATATTTTAATTCGTATTCCCCTGTGTTCCCTTTCGGATAGGATTCCTACAGTTTCCAAGATTGCGTATAGTTCCGCTTGGAAGATTGAGGTGTCCTTGCTCAAAGTTATTGATCTGTGTGTTCTAGGCCCCACTATTACTGCCCCCACTCCGTGGAGCGTTTTGGACCAATCTGTGTACCACTTTTGCGATCCATCCCGTAACCATCTCGGGTTTGCGCACCACTCATCCCTTGTCGGGAAAACGACCCCGTACTTCCTATCGAAGCAAAGCATGGGATCCATGTGGTCGCTTGCTAGAGACATACAAAGTATGTCTTCGATTTCCTTCAGGATAGTGAGATGACCGGTAAGGTTCTCTGCCTTAAGTTTTTCTTTTCTATAGATGGAGATTGCTTGCGTAGCTGCCTCCTCTTGCACGGCCACATTTAGCGGTGTCGGGTTCAGAAGAACTTCCATGCCCGTCGTTGGGGTTGATTTCATAGCCCCTGTGATGCATAGGCACGCAAGTCTCTGCACCCTACGTATCCTCGATATGGCTGTTTTCTGTTTGGTTTTATCCCACCATACCAGAGCACCGTACAGTATTGTGGGTTTAACCATTTGGGTATATATCCAGTAGGTCATTTTCGGGGTCAGACCCCAGGATCTACCTAGTAGTTGTTTAGCAGTCCAAAGGTTTTTTGTGGCCTTGTTTATTACTGACTCGAGGTGCAGTTCCCAGGTAAGTTTTTATCCAGGATAATTCCCAGATATTTCACCTTATCACTGGGGACGACCTCGATGCCGTTTACTTTTGAGGTGGGGATATCTATCCCTGTTTTCCTAGTAAATGGTACGATGGTTGTCTTCTCTGGGTTAATTGATAACCCCTCCAGCCTGCACCATTCCCATGTTGTGTTCAGGGCATTTTGCATCCGTTCGGCAATCGTCCCTATATGGTTACCTCTAATTATTACACAGATGTCATCCGCATAGCCAATGGTTCTGTGTCCCTTCCGGTTAAGGACCCTAATCAGGTCATCAGCTAAAACCGACCATAGAAAGGGAGATAGTACCCCACCCTGTGGGCATCCCTTAACCGCAGTGACACTCATGTCCGTAGATCCGAGTGAGGCTCTAATCAGCCTTTGGTTCAGCATGCAGCTGACCCATTTTACTATCGCTGCATCAGCTCCTCTATTAGAGAGCGCAGTTTCCATTGCAAGGAAGTTCGCATTATCGAAGGCGCCCTCAATGTCCATAAATGCACATAGGGCTATCTCCTTGGAGTTCAAGGCCTTTTCGATATCTAGAACCGTAGTAGTAGCCGTAATAGTTGATTTGCCCTTCTGATAGGCAAATTGAAGTCCATGCAATGGACTCAGAGAGAGTACCTCCACCCTAAGGTATTGGTCTAGTAACTTTTCAATTGTCTTCAACATAAAAGAGGATAGACTAATTGGTCTGTAGGACTTGGGTTTGTTCCCTCCCTTGGGTATGAAAATAACTCTTACTTCTCTCCAAATCCTTGGGACATATCCCAGTGCTAAACTTGATCGGAAGATGTCGACCATCACCCGAAAGAGGGTAGCATTTCCCCTTGATAGTAATGCCGGAAAAATGCTATCCAGCCCCGGTGATTTGTAGGGTCTGAAACAGTTTACAGCCCATTTTATCTTTTCAAAGGTTACTATGTTCCTAATGACCTGGCTCGTCGTCCCGCGCCAACATTTATAAGTTCTTCACAGAGAAGCCTCCATGATATTCTTTTGGTCTTCCTTAGCTCCTTGTTATATGTGGTTAGGGCCTCTCTGTACCTATCCCACTTTTTTGATTTTTGGCCTTATTAAATTCCAGTTTTGCTGTGCTGCGTAGTTTTTCAAGATTTTTGTTCCACCAGGGTACCCTCTTCGTGGAGGATTTTATCTTGAGTGGGCAATTGTCTTGAAATGAGGATATGATTGCATCAGTTAGTTTTCCGACTGATGAATCCAGCTCCCCAATTGATGTGGTAAGAAATGTGTTTCCATTAATTTTTGACTGCAGATCTTCCGAATATTTCGTCCAATCTGTTGCCCTGGGGTTTCTGTAGAGCGATTGACTCTTCACAGATCCCCTCACTTCAAAAAGAATATGTTTATGGTCCGACATGGAGACCTCTTCAGAGACCCTCCAGTCCCTGATCATATCAAAGGATTTGTTGGTTACGAGGGTCAAGTCAAGAACCTCTTCCCTAATGGCATTGATAAACGTGGGATCATTCCCCTTGTTTACAATCCCCATGTTAGTAAGTAATAAATATTCTAGGAGTGACTCACCTCTGTTGTTTGTGTCCGTGCTACCCCAGACTAGGTTGTGGGCATTTGCATCACAGCCGATAATTAGAGTCTTCCTATGGCATCTGCAATGTTCCACCAGAGCCTTGATATTTGAAGGTGGTGCTTCGTCCGTGTCCCCCGGAAAGTAGGCTGAGGCGACCACGACCTCTTTCCTACCTCCGTTTGAGTCCAACTCAACTAGCACCACTGCAGTGTCACCGCCCATATATTCTGTGAGAGGCAAAAAATTGATATCAGTGTTCATGATAAGCGCAGCTCTTGGTTTGATTGCACGCGTATCATAGATTACCTGAGTGTTTTGTGTTTTGAGGCCTTGAATACGGCCTCTTGATATCCAGGGTTCTTGGATGAGCCGTATGTTGATGGTCCCATCAGCAAACCGCCTGCTGACTTCGGCCGATGCGGCCCTAGCATGATGGAGATTTGCTTGGAGACACTTCATTCTGCTTTTTCTGTAACGGGAATGGAAGGAGCGCTAGCGTCCTCTTCTTCCAGTTCCACCGCCTCCATCTGTTGGGCCAGCGCATCCGCGCTGACGTTCTCAGCTTTCAGCCTGAGTGCTATTTGGCCAAAGCGGAAGTTTACCTTACCGTTGGTTAGCGTCAGACTGGCTGCTGATTTTTGGTCTACCGCAAGGACCATTTTTACATGCGAGCTCTTCTCGACTCTTTTTAGCAGTCGCCATGATTCGACGACGAGGCCTTTGGTTTGCCCCTGTAGCAGATCCAGGATCTTATTTGTAGTCAGCGTTTTCGAATTTGGGAAGTAGCCCACTGCGACCCGAGAGTGAGGAATCTTATGTTCCTCCGTGGCCATCAGCGAGGCACCTTCCCATGGTGTTGAGTCGCCGATGTTCGTTTTAACCCATTCGGCTGACGCGCTATCCTTACAATGCAGAACTAGGTATCCTGCCTTGTAGGTGCATTTCAGAAAGGCAGGTTTTGTGGCCTGATCCTTTTCAGCTATAATTTTTTCGAGCGTCATGCTCTGGATAGAATCCATTTGTTGGGTCGTGAGGGACGTGTTAGGGTAGTCCTTTGCTAATACCGCAATCTTGATACCAGTTCCGATATCCTTGTATGAGGCAGTGGGCCGCCTCTGAGTGGATATCGGGGTTTTTGTTGGTTTGTGATGCTGCTGTACTTTTGCAGCTCGCGAGGTGGACGGTTGTTCGTCCTTTGGCCTCTTTTTGCAGTAGCCCCAGGTGGCGTCTCTTCTTCAGACCTTTGCCGTTTAGGACCGGATGTTGTGTCCTTGGGTTTCTGCTCTGTGGCCATAGGATGCAAGGCCTTTGTGTAGGCCTCTTCTTTACTAAGACCTTTTTTGAGCAGGTAAGCCAACCTCTTTTTTCCTGCTCCACTGAGTCTTTTGGCCTCTCTTTGAGAACTGGTTCACTGGGAGCTGTTTCAACGCCAGTGTCAGTTAAGGGCCTTTCTGCCTCTGTTGCTTTTGAGGTGTTTGTGCCTCTTTGTTTTTGTTTTTAGTATTGTGGTCCATTTTGTACCCACGAGTGAAGGGGAAAGGGCGGTCCACTACGCCAGAGCCCCGGTAGCGCAGTAAGGCATTTATTGAAATGGGTCCTCGCCCGGGCATCCCAAGTCCGCATATTTGAGACTAGATTAACCCACTAGCCATTCATTCCTCGAGATATGCTGTTCCCTCTTGGATTGGGGTTTGTTTAGAGTTTTCTCTCTTAGTCCGACTATATTAGTCAGTCACCCCAGCAGAGACATGACCGTACTGAAGCTCCTGTTACCGGTGGTCACCACGAGGAGGTTATAGCCGGGCTTCCGCATAGCCTAGCAGTTTCGGCACAATGTTCGTGGGAGCACTGTGTTGTTCCCCCTACATAGGCTAGCAGCTGACCACCTCTCCTTTTGGTTTCTCTGAATTGTAAGATTGTAACGGTATACCAAAGCAAGCAGGCGTCCAAAAAGCTAATTGCTCTTTTTGTCATTGTAAAAGTATTTTTATTTTAGGCTTTGCGCAACCAAAGTTACCAATACGCTACTTATTTTTTTTTAAGAATTAGAAAGAAATACCAAAATAAACTTTTATTGAAAGTAGGATATTTTCTTGAATTGATATTCAGATGAAATTTAATTAATTATATGTAGAAGAAAGGAAAAATATATATCCTTCTTTTAATTTTCGTCTACACATCACACACAACATCAATTTCGACTCATTTATTCACTCGTCTTCATAACAAAATCTTGACATAATCTATACATAACTAACTTCTCTCACGACTAACTGCATTTCATCGTTCCTAACAAACTTAAAATTACGCGGCAAATTTAAATTTACACTTCTGATACATATCCTATCTATAATATTGCTAATTCTTTTGTAATAAGCACGATAGTAACCATTAATGGGCATTCAAGGTAAACAAAAAATTTAAATAATCATCACTTCAGTAATTGTTTTAGTTGTCTATCAATTGTTTTTAATATTTTACTACGCATGAGTACCATACGAAAAAATAGTTTTTATATTTTTTTATTTGCTTTTGAAGAAAAATTATAATTTTAGTATATTTAAATCGAATTAGATGCCAAAATCTTGAATGTGTTCACAAAATTAATATTAACAATAGCACTTTCAACAATTGCTGAAACCCACTCCAAATTGTAAGAGGTGATATAAGATAAGGTGGTGTGAAAGATGTCACAACATGCAATGTTCCGAAAACGTTTGTAAACGTTCTGAAAATATAACTATCGCTCAAACCAGCCTTGTTTTATTGACCTATTAGTGGTAGATCTCTATCATATAAGATAGGTATAAAAGGTCACGAAATATATATATATATATTCATATTAGTAATGAAACAACTTTCCTTAATAAATTTATTTTCTATCATTGTTCGTTATTTTTTTGAAAGTTCTGAAAGTGAGGATTTTAGGAGTTTGTACATGGGGGTAAAAATCGGAATTTTGGTATGAAATTCGACAGACACCTTCCATATTAGTAATGAAACAACTTTCCTTAGTAAATTTATTTTCTATCATTGTTCGTTATTTTTTTGAAAGTTCTGAAAGTAAGGATTTTAGGGTTTGTACATGGGGGTAAAAAATCGGAATTTTGGTCTGAAATTCGACAGACACCTTCTAACTTTTCTTAATAAATTTATTTTCTATCATTGTTCGTTATTTTTTGAAAGTTCTGAAAGTGAGGATTTTAGAGTTTGTACATAGGGTAAAAATCGGAATTTTGGTCTGAAATTCGACAGACACCTTCCATATTAGTAATGAAACAACTTTCCTTAATAAATTTATTTTCTATCATTGTTCGTTATTTTTTTGAAAGTTCTGAAACTGAGGATTTTAGAGTTTGTACATGGATGTAAAAGTCGGTATTCTAGAACATTCTTTATTTCGTAATCGTGAAACGTACAGTTTTTTTCAATTTAGAATTAAGTTCAATGGCATCCTTATTTATCTTGTACTTATTTTAATCATAGTAACTAACACTGCCTTAATCGAAATGTATGATATTGCTCGTAATGCGGTTTGTATGTTTTATGACCAGTAAAGATTATGAAGCGCGGGCTGTCAGTCGAAGATGGTGAAAACGTTCAACATTTTTTATTAAATTACCAAGGTAGATATTTTATTTCGTGTTTTGTGAAATTCTATGTTATCATGGTTTATTGTGATTGTGTGTTTACTATAATTAAAACGTGAATATACATTTTATTGCGTAGCCCCAAGTGCAACCCTAGTGGGGCAACGGTGTCTCGCACGGGGTGAAAACTATCGCTATTGGATTCCGCGTCCGATTTTACCTAAGGAAAGTTGTCTGGAATTTTTTTTGTGAATATTTCGGGATTTACGAGTCCATGTACAATAGGTGAATTCGTACCGCATCTTGCATTTGCGGCAGGACAATCTTCCAATTTATGTGCCTTTCTATATCCATATTGTCCACATGTACCTTTGCTTGTATATGTAGTTTCAAAGCTAGTTTTTCTTCTATCAAACTTCTGTTCATAATTATTGATCTTCTTGCTAACAAAATTGATGCTGCTTTGCTGATCATTTCCTTTTCTGATTTCCATGTTCTGTAGCTTCACCAATTCTGACTGAGCGATTTTATTAATTGCCTTCTCTAGATTTAAACTTTCATCCATATGTAGAATTTCAGACAGTTTCTGGTCATTTATGCCAACAACTAACCGATCTCTTATTAGTTCATCCATCAAATTACCATAGTTACACGTTTTGGCTAATGTGATGATGGTGTCTATATATTCTTGTGCCGTTTCATTTTCTCGCTGATTTCTGAGATTGAATCTGGCTCGTTCATATATAACTTTTGTTTTCTTAATATAGTACTCATTCAAGGTTTTCTTGAGATCTGCATATGTCTCGAAACTTTCCTCGGTTCTTTGTAATGTATCCAACAATTTATTCACCTGGATTCCCATGTGCAGAAGTAAGTTATTAATTTGAATTTTTTGTTCCACTTCATCCATTTTAGTAGCCATTCTATATCTTTCGTAGTGTTTAATCCAACTTTCCCATTCATCCTTCTTAAAAGAAAATTTTTCTGGAGGTGAAAAAATTTGGTTTTGGCCTACTGGGTTCGTTGGTGGAATTTCATTTCCGTTGGAGTTGTGCGCCTGTAATTGTGCTACAATTCCTCTTACTTCCTTTAGTTCTTCTTGAAGCCTGGCTATCTCTTGTTTGTTCATTTTAGACTTCTTTTCTTTTACATTAAATATAGTATTTAACCTGACACCATGTAATGTAGGATACGTAGGCCGAAACGAAAGATACGCTAACCAAGTGTAACTAACTATATTATCGTCACCCGCTTACATAACATCGCTTCTCCCCCCACCCCCGTCTACAGGTGCCAACTTATCTACTATCAACTCCCTACACAAAGTTAGAGAATTCTTAAATCCAAATAATTATTACGAAAACTTAATAAAAAATAGAATTAATAAATTATTTAATAGAGGTATTCAATTTATAATAAAAAAGTTATAACTTTATTCTTTATAAAAAAAGTTTAACCAAACGAATTTTAAAAAATAATAACAAAAACAAAATAAACATGATTGTAAATTATAATAACAAAGCTTTTTTTACTAACACTAAATCTCAAATAAATAAACAAAATCAACGCAATTTAGTTTACAAAATAAACTGAAAAGATTGTCATGGATGTAACATCGGTTAAACAAAACAATATTTAAAGAAGTCGTATAAATAAGTATTTTTTAAATGGTTTTGGTCCAATGACTGCTATAAGAAAACATCAAGAATTTCGGAATTCGGTCATTACTTTGATTTTGAAAACACAATTATTGTAAAAGACTGTAATAAAAAAGAACTAACATATGAAATCGTAAATATACATCACATCCTCACATTTTTCAAATGTTTCCCTTAACCCTTATGTGTGCACGGTAAAACTCGCGATCCAAAACATGATAGAATCCTCAATCTCTGTTTCTACTTCTGCCATTAGAGGAACTGAAACTCGCGATAGTACTGGGCGAAAACCAGTTACAGGCTCGTGCCATATATGTTATTAGTTAACTACTAAAAGGCGCAAAGTTGCAAAAATTGCGAGAAATCTGTGTGCGATGAGCACTCGGTGACTCAAGTTACATGTGCAGACTGCGAAAAATGAATAAATTTTTATTGTATCCATACCATAAATTATTGTATTTGTTTTTATTTATAAACCTATATGACCCCAATAAAACATTTATGAATATTAACTTTGATTTACAGGTGCATATATCAAATTTTTCTCTAGTGGGTACCCGGGTACCTTGGTTGCACCTTGGGACTACCTGTATTTCGAGGTCATTTTTCTAAAGCAAAAAAATTTTTTTCGAAAATATAGCGATGCCAATCTCTTCGCAAAGATTCAAATTTCCTAGATTCGGAGGCTTAGGTCGAAAAAATTTTTTTTTAAAAATTACGAGCCAAAATGTAACGAGGAGGTACCCGGGTACCCGGTCGCACACATAAGGGTAAAAGTAATACATTTTTCTGTCTCACTCTTACTATAACGTCTAAAGGGTAGGCGACATTTCCTATTTCACAAAGCGAGACCGTTTAGGGTCTCGCCTGTGAGGCGAGAGTTATCTCTCGCTTTCTACTGTAGACTTCGGTACATGGTATCAATTAGGGTAGTTACGAGGCGATTGTAGACGGCTACAGTTAATGTAGTGCAACCCCTAAGGGAGACTGTTTCGAGTATCGCCTTGAGGCGGGACTTATCTCTCGCTTTCTACTGTAGACTTTGGTACATGGTACCAACTAGGGTCGCTACGAGGCGATTGTAGACCTCTACAGTGCACATAGTCCCACTGCAAAGTGCACAGGGCATGCTAGCAACCCATCAGTGATTACCAACCTAAAATTGTACGGAGCGTTATTGTTGCTCTCACTGTATATACCAATTGATAAGACAAATAATGTTAAATATTTAATTTTGAACAGTTGACAACGGTGTAGCAGTTGTAATTAACAGCAGACGGCGGTTGCCGGTAGATTAAAAAAGTCCACTTATCTGCACTGCGACGTTTTCGGTATCGACTGCAGCTTTCCTTGACCAAATGATCGGTTGCGGGTGGTTGTTTTGCGTGCGGTGAAAGTTTTGCAAGCGGTCATCGGTTTGCATACGGCCAAAGTTTTGCAAGTGGTCAAAGTTTTCTTGTAGATGGTGACGGAAATAGGTGCATAACGAAGTAACTAATGTATGAAGCCAAGCTCTAATCAAAAATTACACAACTGTACAACGAAAATTTACGAAATTCGGAAGAAACACACTGCATTGTAGGAACGGTCAACCGATAATCCCTCTTAAAATTTGCTACATGAAAACTGCATAATTATGAAAGGGATACGATTGGCTTGTCTAAAATATGGAAGGGATAAAAATTTATGTGAGAGTTGCGATCTTAACAGAATTATGTCTAGAAGATAAAAGGTGATACTATACGGAACTTCTTTTAAGGAAAGTGTACAAAGATAGTTTTTCAAATGTAACACACCAACTACTCTATGAAGAAGATAAAATCAAGCGCACAGGCTTTTGTGAAACTTTATTTAATTTATCGAATGAAGACGTAGGCATTGTAATATAATAATATTTACAGATGAAGCATATTTCTTCCAATGACTCAACAAACTCCCAAAACTTCCGATTTGTAGGTAATATTTATCAATTTTAATCCTTATCCAGCTTTCCTATTACACAGATATTAGTCACGTACAATATTTACCTTATGGTCAGTAGAGCAAAATTAACGTATGAGCAGGTTTGATTCATGTTATGAGTTCATTCCCTGTTGATAGGAATCTGAGTACTTACTTTTTAGAGCTCCTTCAAACGCATACTGTACCAGAAATCCAGAATTTAAATATTAACTGTCCTTCACTGTCCTTGTTGGAAGTTTTCTTAATAGTAATTAAATATTTCTAGGTCGCTGAATAAAAAGATAGCTTGTCCACCTCATTCACTAGATTTATCTGTCGAGGATTTCTTTCTTTGGGGCTACCTTAAATCTAAAATTTATAGCAATGTTGCAGTACAAAATGTAGAAGAGTTAAAAAACGCATTTTAGATCGTCAAGAATGCTATTTCGAATATTTTAAATCGCTTTGCAAAATAAATTATTATTTTTGTATTAAGGTATTTTTCCCCATATATAAAAACTCATGTTACCTACCTACAAATTATGACAACAGAACAACTAGCTGATAAAGAAAGATAAAATAGATAGGAATATAAGTATCATGAAATTTAAATTAGATACTTCACAAAATCAGACCCTATTGAGCTTACAGATGCATATGTTTATACTTTTCTATTGTTTATCTTTCTGAATACATATATGTATGTAAACAGGTAGTGGAATATTTATCACAAAGGTTCTGCTTTCATACAGTGAAGAACACAAGTATGGCTACGATTTTTATTTTATCTAATGTAGGACCGATGCAAGAGGGGACGACTACAATTTTTAAAGCGATATACTTTAAAAAGTACAACGAAAATATTTTCTAAAATCTTAATAAAAAATTTAATTACATTTTACTGTAAATGAACGGTTCATGAAATTAAATTGGGTATTTGGATAAAAAAGTATGAGGTTTTTAATTTTTGTTTGTATTAAATGAGATAGCAAAAATAAAATAAACATTTTTCTTATATCAAAATTTACAATAATAACATGAAACAAGTAGAATTTTGAGAAAAAATTGTTGCCGTTGAGTATTAGTCTTATTTAAATACAAGGAAGTAAATAAAATAAGCATTGCACAAACGTTGAAATATAAACTGAATGTGAAATATTACTAGTAGTATTCGTCTTAAGGCTTCCCAATGTTATATCACCAATGTACCACTTTGTAACAATATGGTAGCCTAGGAAGTGAACAAAGAGCTGATGAGTTTTCCTTAATTGACATAGAACTTCATAAGTGTGTAACATATTTTAAAAAAGATCTTATTACACAGTACACAATACATGTCACATACAGTACTAGGGTTTTGTTAAGCCATCGTTCTAGAAAGGAATGTAACAGTGAGCGAGACTCATGTACAGCGCAAGACATTTGTATATAAGTTGTGAATCAGCTGTTACTCATTGTGATTGCACCCTAATGTTCTAAGGGCTATATGTAATATTGCTTTGCCCATGTTGGCGCCTTAATAAAATCCTAGTTCTTACCTTGAGCTTCCGGTTTATTTTACTTACTTACTTCAAGGCAGATTTTCCAAGGTTTACTTATATTATTATTTGACTGTTAAAAATTAACATTTAAAATACATAGACTCTAGTACTTTACTACATAACAGTGAGTTCTAGCGTAAGTTATTAAATCATAGTAATTGTAAGTTAGATTTCAACATTCCGTTAGTTAGTTGCAAACTCCTATCCGATTATCAAAAACGAGCAACAAGCAATATTTTTGATAATACATCGATAAATTTCTGTTCTGCATCTACTTTTGGGACGGTAATGTACCAACAGCGATCAGTTCACCAACGAAAGGATACCTTGTGCCAATGTGTTTTGTATTTCGGTAAAACTCGGATCCTTTAAGTAAGGGAACAGCAGGTTTATTGTACCCTCAAGTGTTGCAATCAACTGATGAAGCTGCTTTTGAAGTCTCTTCTTTCAAATGATTTTCTGTGTTGCTTTAGTAGTGGCTATAACTTCAGCCGATGTGGTCATTTTGCTATTGAAGTTTGTCTTTGAATAGTCCTATTAATTAGTGCACCAAGATATTGACAGAGTAGTCCTGAAGTTAATCGTCCACTATTGACGATCTTCGTTTCAGAGAAAGATGGCCTTTTGAAATCTTAATTTAATGATGCAGTAAATAAATTTTTCATTACATTAAAGAGGGGCAATAAAACTTACCATCATTGGGCAATATACTTTCTCTAAGCTGGTAGTTTAATAAATATGTCCATTGTCCATCTACGCAAGTATCATATGTCGTTGGCAGTATCATCAAGTATAGCTCGTACGGTACGATGTATGTTGTGGACAACTGAACAACCTTTAATCGCCAATCTATTTAGATTTATTATGTTTCCCATGTGATTTTCATGAACATAATGATACTGTAATTCAATGTGCTTAGAATTCTTAGTATAATTACTAGTTTTGACTATGGCTACAGCACCCGAGTTGTCTTCGCAAACTTGGAGTGGTTGTGACAAATCAATATCAAAGGGTTTTAAAATTTCTCTAGTCAATGCTATTGCTTCAGACAGTGTAATATATTCGGCAGCAGTGAACTAATTAGTAAGCGCATTTTGTTTACCTGATTTACAAAAAATTGGGTTTTCATACAATCTTATCACATAACCACCTGTTGACTTCCTGTCATTAATGTCACCTGCCCAGTCGGAGTCCACAAAACAATCCATCAAATTACACTTTTCTTTTCTATAGTAATTTAAATTTGAGTCTCTAGTATGATATAAATACTTTAACACGCGTAAAGCGTACTTAAGGTGGGTTTCTTCATAGCAATTTTAGAATCTACTTAGATAGTTTACGCCCAGTAAACATTTTCTAAATTTCGCGGAAAGTTTAAGTTGGTTGTTTCGGCAATAGTGAACATATTCGCATGAATTGTACTTAAAAATTGGCTAGTATGTCCACTATTGCAGAAACTACCAACTTAAACTTCCGCGAAATTTAAAAATGTTAACTGGGCGTTATATGCAACATCAGTACCTATATAGAATATGAATACTATAATATTTCCATACTTTATATTATTATTCAAATTTTCAGTCTTTTGCTATTTTAAATTCACTTCTATGGGTATTGAATATGACTTAGCATTAATAATACTGTATCTTTCAATAATAATTAATTAATTAATATATAAACGGCTTTGTTTTTATCTTTTTTATAATACAGACAATAATCCCAATCGTTTCTAGAAAAACCTAGTTCACTCGTATACTCATGGAAACACTCGTATCATAGACGTGGGCTTTGTTCTAAACCGTACAAAGGCTTGTATAGCTTATAAACTTTGTTAGACCCATCAGAGAAACCCATAAGTTGTTTAACATAGATTTCACTTTTTATCTTATCTTCTTATCTTGTTATTAAAAAATGCTGTTTCCATGTGCATTTGTTCTATATAAAAATTGTTGTGGTAGCAGAAAGATAGTAAAATTTTTTGCGTTTGAGCTTTGAAAACTGGGGTCTAATTATTATATATTTCTCCCTCTTGTTGAAATCCTCTTGCAACCAAACGTGCTTTATATTTTCCATCACTCTTTCTTTTAAAGATTCGTTTCAAATCGATTTTCAGGGTTGTCTAACTTCCAAGTTTTATTGTTGTTAAGGTTTTCATATTCTATAAAGTTTCCAGTGCTGGGCTTCCAAAAATGTTGATGTCTCTTCATAAGTTTCTGGGGGCCATAGCATTACAATAGTCAAATAAATTGTTTGATAGGCAAACTAATCATTAGGGTGGGTCGCTGATGTATGTGAAAAAATAAAGGTTATTTAATCATATTGTAATAGTAATATTTTGTTGTCTTAGGTTTAAACAAATAATAATTGCCAAAAAAGTCTAAAAAAGTGGCATCTTTAACCCGCGCATGTGATTTAAAGTTTCAGGAATTAAAAAAACTTGTTTGATCTTACTGATTATTACTAATTAAAAATGAACACATACTATTTGCACAAGAAATTAACATATATATATAATATACGTATATATGTTATATGAAACATTAATCAACAAAAGCAGTTTCATTATTTTCTTGGTCACAAAATCCCGTTTGCTTTAGAATTTGAGCATAATTTTCTTGGATTCAAATTTCGCTTGTATTAAACTTTCTCTTGATTGCTTATCGCATAGGGACATGGATGCTTTGGATGTTTTCCCCGTCTTGGGACTCAATAAATAGGTTAATTTCGTCATTAGTGATATTTCGAACAATTGGCGGATCAAAAACTTGCCAATTTATTAGGTCCGTATAGGTATTCGCATTAAAATTGATTTGCGGCACTTCAAACACACGAGGTTGTTTTCCAGTATTTAGGGAATTTCGTGCTTTTAGAATTCTCCTGGCTGCGAGCTCTCTTACTGTTTTGCTTTCATCCGACAACATCGACAGAAGCAAATGTTCTGGGTGGGCAAAATAGGTGTTGCGTTGAAATACGGTGTCTATTATTAGTTTATACTCCGCTGACAGGAATCGAGAACTTTTAACCAATTTCCAAAATTTTTGGTCCCATTGCAAATTGGATTTGTTTTTATTTGAAACCAGACTGGAGCGTAAACTTTAATACAATATTCAGCTAATATTTTTAAGCTATTTGATGAATTTGCTGTGGAAATATATAAGCTTAATATTCTGCTTGCTTTTGTCAGCCATCGGGCATGGTAGATTTTCCCTGGAGATCTGTTAGCCAAATAATCGGGGCAGTGCCCACTAATAACGGATACTGTTATTTCATATAAGTATTTCTGATCGGAACTTAAGTCTTCGAATTTTACTTTAGGAAGTTCACTTTGTATTCTTTCATAGTTAACGATTGGTAATTTTTCGCAAGTTTCTAATGAATTGCCAGTAGGACTAGCATGTGAGGAATGATCCTGTGCTAACACCATCTAGTTTGTTAAATAGATGTCTTAGAGGTAATTCGTTTAAATGTAACATGCAAGTCTAATGACCCCGTTAAATTTCCCCGTGTTGATGACAGTACCATCACAACCAACAGCCATGAAATCATCTAGTTTCATTTTTTGCGACAAAAGAAGTTCAATAATCGATGTTTCAATAGTTTTAGAAGTGCCTCTGGCCGGTGTTGCGTAACCGATATAAACCGAATCTGACTCTTTAACAACAGATATATGTTCCTCAATCAATGCATGTCTGTGTCTTTTGGTTACTTCCTTTATAATATTTAGCGTCTTATCTTTTCCGCTACCAAAGTATTTTTTGATTTATCAACTACTTCAATATCCGAAGATATATCGTGTAATACTGAAGAAACAATAGCAGCCGCTGCTCTGCCAGAATTATCGTAGCGGTCGCAGGTTTTTGACAACATAGGCAAGCTTTTAAGTGAGTTTGTTGTTTCTTGCTTTGATTTTGACGTTGAAGGTAAGCTTAGCCTATTAGGAGAAGAAATATTGCTTTCAGAGGTACTCGAATGCTCTGCCCTTGAGAATTATTTTCTTCTTGATTTTTGTTAATGTTTAAAATAATGTTTTCTGTCTTAGAAGCTCGTGCTTGCTCACCCCTCTTTGGTCAAGCAAAAACTCCTGATCTTCCGGCACCTTATTTTTTTTAGGACAAGATCAAAGTTAAATTTGTTTACACTTACATGAACAAATATCAAATAGAGCTCTGCTACGCTGTAGGAAATCAGTCTTCTGGTCAGTAGATAATCTTTTTAAGATTTAATGAGGTTTTTGCACTTTAAATGATAAGCCTTTAATAGCTGAATGACTCTAGTATGTGAAAGCGTTGGAAGGAATGATTTTCTCCAAATATGTTCTATCTTTTGAGACACTAGCTCAGTAATATCCGAAAATGATGCTTCTTTGATAGTATTCCTTCATATTTTAAGTTGTAATCTATTCCATTCATAACATTTCATGACATCTTCGTAGGTCGGCAATACATTGCCCCTAATATCTGCTACATTTCCAAATATAGGACACAGATAAGTTTGACTTCTAGTTTCCATAAAAAAAATTAGCTGTTAAAGACAAAATATTATATCGAGCAGTAAATGCGCGCACAGCGTAATTATAATACTATTGTCGTACTAAAAACACGGAAAACAACAACTTCACTTTCTGATTGGCAGCACAAATCCATAACCAGATCACCCACCGCTGACGTTTGAAAAAGCAGTTTATCTTGTGTAGGAAAACTAAAAGAGATAGTCATAAGAAAAACAAGGACACTTGCTATTCCTCTTTGTTTTTCTATTTACATAACCTGTCGCAGAGTGAGTATATGGGTGCGAGGTGTCGGGTCTACTCTAGTATATGGTTTCTTTATTGAAAGCACTTGCTTATTCTTATGCTTTTACGTATATTTCAAATGAATGCGATATACATTACAATATAGCTTTATATATAGTACACAATACAAATGCTTTAGCGTCTAAATTCTAGAGAACTTAAAAGTCGTTATGAAACAGGAAGTATTCAATACAGTGTGTGTTAGTCTACCAGTATATTAAAAGAATTAAAAAGACATTACAGTAAACGTACTAAGAGGAAAAGAAGAATGTGATCATTAAATCCAAAGTTATGTCAAAGTTTGAGATCGATATGCGGGGTATTACATTAAAGATAAATGAATAATATTTTACAGGTTTGTAATAGACTTAATAAGACAACATATCTCGACTATTAGAAATTGATCTGAAAAAAATATTTTTTGACCCACCCTACTGATCATCCTGGGTTGACTTCTTTGTTCTTGCAGATCTTCTTAATTTTGAGGTACTTTGGTTTGAGTCATCAGTGTCACTGTTTACATTTAAAACTTTGGATAAACGCTCTTCATTGTCGCTTGAATTTTTATCCCCTTTATGCATTATTTCTAAGTTGGTTGGGCTCCTTGCCTCTTGAGAACTCGGAGTGACTGCAGTGTCTGCATTTGAATCTACTTCTTGGGGTTCATCAAAACCGATTAACATAGTACCTTTGTCGATTGTATCTGTATGTCTAGCTATGATTATCTTGTTGTTCTCTCTGTATCCTACATCGGAATAATCAACTAGTAGTCCAAATTGACGTTGGACAAGGATTTAGTTGAATACCTCTTTCGCGAACAAATGCAAGAATTTTATGATTGATATATTCAGTACCGTTATCACATCTTAAATTTTTATTCATTTTACCAGCGATATTTTCAACCTCGTTAATAAATTCAACTAAACATTCATAGACTTGATCTTTACTTTTAATGCAAAATATTTTAATTAATTTACTATAATCGTCGGTAAAGATGAGAAAGTATTTTTCACCATTGTTTCCAGTAGTATGTGGACCATTTAAATCTGTTGCGATATAATGAGCTGGATTTTTCATTGGTTCCTTATAATTTGATTATAACTACAATTACACTCATATACATTTTCTTGGTTATGTTGTTTATATCTCGTGGAAAAAAGTAAATAAATTAAATAAGTAATTTGAACATAACTCCCCCTTTGAAGGATTGTTAAAGAGTTCAATATATGAAATTGCTTGATAATATATGTAGAATCTTATATGATAGTTTTCTACCACTAAATAGGTCAATAAAACAAGACTGGTTTGAACGATAGTTATATTTCCAGAGCGTTTACAAACCGTTTTTGGAACACCTTCTTCAGTGAAAATATAACTAGATAAATATATAAACAAACATTTATTTTTTATTTGGGAACTATCAACAAAATAACTAATGACTAGGATTTCTTGATATAGAGGATATATAAACAACTTTTTTGTATATGTAAATTATAAAAACTAAAGTAATGTGTAAACACACATGCAAACAGATCTCTTCTTACTAACACTAAATCTAAAATAATTAAACAAAATCAAAGTAATATAGTTTATAAAATAAAAAAAAAAATGTAAAGATTGTGATGGTTGTTACATCGCATCGGTCAGACGAAACAATATTTAAAGAAAAGGTTGTATAGCCATAAGTATTCTTTAAATAATGATTTTGGTGCAATGACCGCTATTACAAAACATTACAAAGATCTTGGGCATTATTTTGATTTTGAAAACACAATTATATTAAAAACAGAGAATAATTATAAAAAAGATTAATATACGAAATGATAAATATATAGAAAGACACTAAAACTATTAACTTCAGAACCGATGTTCAAAATTTAAGCAATGTATACAGCAATTTGTTGATATAAGGGTTTTTTCTAGGTATTTTCATAATTTGCATGTGTGTTTATACATTAATTTAGTTATTTATAATTTATATATATGAAAAAGTTGTTTATATATACTCTATATCAAGAAATCCTAGTCATTAGTTATTTTGTTGATAGTTCCCAAATAAAAACAAATGTTTGTTTATATATTTATCTAGTTATATTTTCATTGAAGAAGATGTTCCGAAAACGTTCGCAAACGTTCTGGAAATATAACTATCGTTCAAACCAGTCTTGTTCTATTGACCTAATTAGTGGTAGAAAACTATCATATAAGATAAGTATAAAAAAGGCCACGAAATATTAATATATATACATTTATAATATAGAATATAGAAACTGATCTTAAAGTAAGTATGAATCTTGAAGTAAGTATTGTACAACTGTGTTACACAAACGTTCAATGGTTAACTTCACTTTCTTTTTCAACTGCTGGAAGAGGACGTGTATGTTGTTCCTTGATTTTATATGAAAGTAAACAAATTAAACTTCCTTTTCAATCACACCTTTCAGTGCGTAAGGCCATGATATAAGAAGAACAGGTATGCTCTTGCGCATTTATTTGTGACGTAACTTGGGCCAAGTACAACCACTTCAATAAGATCGTGTAATTAAACATAGTTGGAGCATTTCAATAAAACCGTACGAAAAATAATAAAATTGAGAAAATACGTTTTCTAATACTACCTATAAATTTTAATGAACAAATTAGAAAATTTCCATATTACTCATAAATTTATTAGGTATATATTACATATTGGCAATATAGCTGACAGTCTATTCGTTACGCACATAATGCACAGTACAGCAAAATTACGAAAATAATTGTTTTAAATATATTCTTCAATAAAACAATGTTTTGACAATAGGAATATATAAAAAATATAGCTATAAACCTGTCAAATTGTCATTTCGTCTATTTTTAAAAGTTGTTTCCTTATAATTTAATTTTTATTGAAAACTTTAACAACAATATAAGACGCACACAAACAGAGGAGTCAAATGCGATCAGATGTTCCTATCGTGACGACACTTGGGCCAAGCCACGCCCATGCGCGTTAAAGACGACTTTAGGAAAATTTACGAGCATACCTATTCTTCTTATATCATGGCGTAAGGCAGGTACGCCGTTATCACGCCTGCGCATTACGAGTTAGTGTTCTGCGCCGGCAGTCATCTGGAAGCAGAGTTACGTGCACGGTTACGGTACGCGTCCATGTTGAATTGCTAATGTTCTTTTGTACGTTTTGGGATGTTACCTCAATAAACGTTACTTCGTACATCATCATATTTAAATAAGATAGTTGCGTTTTTCTGTTCTTCGTCCTTCCACCGCCTCTCAATAACAGGTTATGCACCCAGGTAATCAAGTTAAAACAGAAAAAGATGGAGGCCGCTCAAAGCTTGATCGCGGTGAATAAACTTAACAGCAACTGGAACGTCTGGAAATTTCAGGTAAAAGTGATTTTGATGTCTAAAGGCCTATATAACATAACAACCGGCAAAGAAGATTGGAAATCCTCAACTCGAAGACAACTGGCAGCTTCGGGATGCTAGGACGCAGGAAGCACTCGTCATTCGCATGTACGAGAAGCTATTATCCCATATCATACACTACGCCTCTGCAGAGGAAATGTGGAACAAATTCGAAAGCATTTACGAGAGAATATCCGAGGTTGGCATACACTTACTGAATGAACAGTTCTACAACTTGAAATTAGAAGGTACTATCAGTACTGTTATTTCTAAAGTGTCTTATTTACCTGCAAAGATCCAGCAACAAGGCGAAGATGATCCTGAAAACATGGTGATCACAAAAATTATTATGGCTTTGCCTAACAAATACAAGTATTTTCGGTCTGCATAGGAAAGTGTCGCGTTGGACAAATAAAGGTTAGACCATCTAACTTCTCGGCTTCTCATAGAAGAAGATAGACTTCGAAATGACGCCGGCGCAGAAGAGCAACAAACAGCTGCGCTCATGTCGAGCAACGGCAACGGAAAATTCTGCAACGGATGCAACAAGAACGGACATACATCAAACGAGTGCAGACGCAATTTGAAGTGCAGCTACTGCAAGAAACACGGTAAGATATTGTTACTTCTACAAACGTAAAAATAGTGCACGCAACTCTGAGCAGTCCGGTTCAAATGTGAGTACGAATGTTAGTACAATTAAGAATAAGAACTCCTCAAAGCACGCTGTTGCGCTAATGGCTAACTTCAAAATTCTGGACAACGTTGACCACGAAGTGAATACGGTTTGGATTCTAGGCGGCGGGGTACCGCAACACATGTGTCGCGATCGAAGAAAATTCAGTGATTACGCTAGTCTAAACAGATCGGAAGCGATTAAAATCGGTGACGGAAACTTCATGAACGCGATCGGGGTTGCTACGGTGAAACTACAAGCTTCCAACGGCAAAAACTTTCATGACGTCGAATTATGCAGTACGTACTATATTCCCGATCTAACTGTAAACCTTTTCTCACAATACACTGCTTTAGACAAAAGGTTAAAACTAATGTCGGACGAAAAAATCGCGAAGTTCGAAAACAATGACGGTAACATTGTCGCGATGGCCAAACGAAAGGGTAAATTGTTCCACATGATCTTTGGTGCTGACAAAGAAGTAGAAACTGAAAAATGCTTGATCGCAGACGTTGCTCAAAATCTCGATATAATGTGGTGGCACAGTGTCCTCGGACATCAACAAATGAAAATCTTGAAGGCGAACGGGATATCCTACACAGGCAACAAGACTGTATGCACGTCGTGTATTCAGGGAAAACACCACTCGCATTTCTGTTATAATATCTACTGTATATCTCTCTTTTCTTTTCAAATTTTTGTTTCACATTTTTGTTTAATCTTGGTTTTAGTACATTTAATGTGCATGGCAACTTTGTTTTGATTGCCTTGGTCATTAAGAGTTGTGCTGGTGAAAGATCTACATTATGTAACGGTGTATTCCTATACTTCAACAACGCTAAATTTATGTCTGACCTGTCCCCTTCAATAACTTTTTACAGATGTTAACAGCTTTTTCTGCCAAGCGATTAGACTGTGAATGCAATGGACTAGTGAAAACGCTTTCAAACCCCCATTCATTTGCAAACTTTCTAAACTCATAACTATTAAAGGGAACATTGTTAGTTATTATTTTTTCGGGAATACCAAATTTCGTGCAAATACGAATGGTTATCGGGTGTATTTTGAAGAAGACGATAACATTGAAATAACACGAGAGGTGATATTCACTCCATGTGTCCAACTACGTCAACAAACAACCTGAACAAGTAGGTACTAAATATCGAACTTGAAGAAGCAGAATCGAATGAAGAACCCGATGAAAATGATCACGACGACTCACAACGAGAAAACTCTGAGATAGAAGAGGATCTCAGTAGGGCGACATGGCCAGTTCTGGATCACCCGCCCTAAAAGGGTAGCCACAACCCCGAGCGTGTATACTGGAAGGTAGTCAACACCCCTAGCACGCATGTTTGGAGAGTGGTCGCAACCCCGGTTTGGAGGGTTAAAAATGAGCGACAATTTCCTGCCCGGAAAATTCAAAACTCCCGCCTCTCTGGTCGGTAAGGTAGATACCTAGGGAGTGCCGGTAATACAGATTTCTGTATGTAGTGTCGGTTTTGACCGAAAGGTGTCGCTGTTAGTCGGTAAGGCTGATACCTAGTAGTGCCGGTACTACAGATTTCTGTACGTAGTGTCACTTTTGATCGGAAGGTGTCGCTGTTAGTCGGTAAGGTAGATACCTAGGGAGTGTCGGTAATACAGATTTCTGTATGTAGTGTTACTTTTGGTCGAAAGGTGTCGTCGTTGCTCGGAAAGTGTGGTACAGGTAGCTGTAGGTGGTAATAGAGCTAACAGGCCTAAAGGAAATTAGTCTTGCCACCAGAAGATGGAGGATCAGGAGGCATTGGTCAGAAGGTTTTGTTCAGAAGATAAGTAATACGTAATACTATGACGTCACAAACAGGTTTCAACAAGAATTTTGGATGCAGGCTAATGAAACGCGATTACAAATAAAATCACATGACATCATGTGACATCACCATACAATCGCACTCATCCAAGTACTGACCGCACGCGAGGCTGTTTAACTTCTGTGACGAGAACGGCTGTAGTAAACGTGCTCTGTCCATTGGATTTTTAAATAGACAGGCGGTAGACCATCCAATTACTGACCGCGCCCGACGTTGTTTGACTGCGGTAAACGGACGAACATTGGTATTGTCAACGTGCTATGGCCGATTGTTACAGAGCGACTCTATATATCACGTAATATTACGCATACCATTACGTCACAAACAGGTTTAGATGAGAATTTTCTTAGTTCGACGGAATAATAACGTGAGCAACAATCAGGGCACAGCATTTACGATGGATGACCAAATCGTATAAAATAAAACGTTTACCAAACAATCGCACTTCAACTCCAGGTTCCGAGCGTATAACATTCTCCGGAGTAATGAATCGAGAAGAACTACGATCAGCACTCGATCAGCACATAAACGGATTAAAACGATTAGGATATCAAGTGAATCTTTACTGCATCACAAAAGATTTTCACCAAATAACGCTCAACAATGAAAGAGATATTAGACAAAATACGAAGAACCATGGACAGCACCAATTTGATCATCGATGTTCGGATATTTGTACAACCATACGCACTGAAAACTAACACTAACTTAAACTACACAGAAGCTATAACATATTATATTGAATAAAACACGTTCTTATAAGCATTATGCATTTTATTTCAAGAATAAATAATATTTACAATAAGTGTACAGTACTAAAATAATGTAATATTACTAATAAATAAGAACAGCGTAAGTATTACTACAACACACTATTTTTGTTTATCCAGCTGTTGTGAGAGTTGTCGAATCCCAGTCACTTGATGTAGATTCGATCTCCTTTTCTACGTAAACATTTTTCAACGAGGTATACGTTTTCATATTTGGCTCTCTGCAGTTCCTGTTCGTAGAAGCTCCCCAGAATCAGTCTTCCGCTTACGTCTTCGATTAAATGTGTTGGGTTACCCGCCTTCACTTTAACGACTTTGAATAGCTCCGCCCTCCAGTTTGGTGTATATGTTTTGGCAAAAACGTATTTACTAATACGAACAACGTCACCCACCCACCCCCAAATTTCCCCTTTGTTCCAAACGTATCGATATTATTATAAAAGGTCGACATCAGATGGGTTTCGTTGACTGATGTAACATTATGAGATTTCATCTTAATGGTTCTGTTAAAGTTTTTTCCTCATTTTCATCTTTATTATAGAGAGCTGAAACTCTCAACAGGTTCGATGTTTCGTATCGTTGTACTCGTCGGTAACCTGGGGTAAAATATCTATCCATTTATACGAGCCCCTCAAACTGAATTTCTTATACAATTTGCTCTTGATTGTTCGAATAACCCGCTCGGCAATGGAAGCCTTCTTAACACTGTACGTGGAATAGTGGTTTATGGAGTAGGTTTTCATCGACTCCTGAAACTATCGGTTATAATACCCCTTCCCCGCATCGGTTTGAAAATTTTTTGGAGTCCGGTCTTGACGTAGAATTTTATGCATCGCGTCCCTGACTTCAATAGCGCCTTTGTTCTTTAAAGGTTCGGTCCACATAAATTTCGAGAAACAGTCGATGACAATTTAAATATAATTATATCCGCGATTTTCCTTGCTATACGGCAAAAACTCCGCCAGGTCACTTTGCCATAAGTCACCGAGTCCTTTGATAATTATACGTCGCCTGATAAAGTTTCTTCTAGCCGCTCTGTGCAATTCGTCAACTACGGCTTTCTTAGTTGGTAATTAATTGATTGATAATTGGCTAGCTTGACACCTCCCTTACGTAATAACATGAATAAGCTTTTGGTGAAGGTAAACGTGGAGAAGTGCCGAAGGGTTAAAGTAAGCTAAAATAAAACACGTATTTATTTGCTTGGTAAATAAAACAAACACTGTCCTTTGAAAACGTATATTAATTATATTAATTAAATCGTTAAATAAGTAAAGAAAAAAACGATCATCAAATGCGATTTAAATTTGAAAAATGCGTGGTGGTACCTTTGTGCGTGAATGCGTGAACGCGTGGTGTGGAGTGGTAAAACGAAAGTTAAATTAGGTAAAATAGAACGATAAGGGATAACTTACTGCGTGGTACCTGAGCCTGAAGATAGGGCTTCGAAGCTTGTATGCGATGTTTGCTGGAGAGCAGGGTGGCGGAGACGGGGGCTCCGGTGGTAGTTGTGTGTGTATGAGTAGTACTTACTTAGAAGCACTAAGTGAAGCGTGTCGAGTGAGTGGGGTGTCAGCAAGTGACTAAAAAAATTCGCGCTATTTGTTTTTAAACGGCGCTGAAGGGTGTGAGGGGTCGGATGAAATTAGAACGGTGGGATGGTCAGTTTACAAAAGATACGCAGGTCCTTTCTACCTACTAGGGGTAAACCTTTAGAAAAAGGCCACAAACGTATACTCGCAAACACAAAATTGCAAATATAATTTTAAATAACTTTCCTTCAACATGTAAAACACAGATGTTGGCTAAAATATCAAGAAAAATTATTTAATCGCGTATTTAAAATGACGAGGAAATTATTTTAGTTAACGAAGTGTAACAACAGTTTTATCAATAGGGTTAATAATTTTATTTATAGCTACTCCCCGCGCATCCGCATCCACTATCACACGTTGCACGAGCGTATCCAACTCTATTATTTTGGATTCCATCCTTTTATTCGTTTCTTTTATTTCCGCTAATACTTTATCCATACTATTTATCTGTTTCCATAACATTTTTCTTATATTATAAACATATTTCGACATATAATTTTGATTAACACAATCCTGATCGTGGATGGGGTCTGCTATAAATCTCACACGTTTTCCTCCTACATCTATATCTCCTTCGGGCGTTAAAGGTAGGTCTAGAGGTCGCTTCAGGTTGGGATGCTTAATCGTCGAACCGCCGAAGCGGCCATAACGTCCAAACTTATCGATACTCATCGCGGAAATGAAGAGAATTGGTTAAGGCTCGATTATTTATTCTATAACACCCGCTTCACGGAGTTCTTCTATTATCGATACGATTTCGTTGTTATGACTCATAGTACCCGCGGCTTGGGATGCCTTCAGAAGTCGCAATCGGTGTACCACCTCGTTTATATCGTTCCAATAAACATACTTGTAAGGCGTTTTTGATACAATCATGGACATGTGCCCTTGACCCTTGGTGATCAATAAAGATTTAATTATATTCGTATATTTGTACGCTTATTCGCTCTAATATTTTTCTCCGGGTCGAAGTCTCGGTGCAGTACGTTCGTCTGCGGCAAGATGTCGCGATAATTATTTTGATCAATGTCATCATAACCACTAGGTCATTTCTTAAACACTAACTCGTACAAACCAAGAGTTCCTTTATACAATGTGTTTTCCACTTTTATATCGTCTCCTATAAAATCCAATGTACTATAGCCCATTCTAAATTGGTTTGCGTGAGGGTCTAAAGTAGGTCCAAAGGTGGTATCGTAGACGTTACTCGTATCGCCGATGAGACCCTTTATGTAGGTTCGAGGTAAAACATTGGATGCGTGCATGTACTCATACATTGGACTTTGCGGCTGCAGTAACGATCGCTGAATTGTTCGCTGAGGTGTCTCGAGCGAAGAAGCTGGTGGGTCCACGGTTGCAGAGGTTTCCAATTCACTTTTAACATCGTCCAACAAATGTTTTTCCACCCCCAGTAAAGGTTCTTTAACGGACCTTACTTCCCGTTTTACAGCAACATCGAGACTTGTTAACGGATCCGTAATGGGTTTAAACGTTTTTGCAGGAGTTCGTCGGTTTTCAGGTGCCCCAGTTTTAGTTGCAGATGCTTTCTTCTAATCGCCTTACCGGCTTTTATTATTTGTAATTTTAAATTACGCTCCGGTTTACTGGGCATATTGTCAGACAATCCGATGTACGTGTAGCAACAACAACAGTCGGTAAAGTACTGAACGTGATGAACGAGCTTATACGTATTTATTCACGCAAAACTCGCGAGAAGCATCGCCAGATGAATTGAATCCGACATCCTGATTCGGTTACAAGTAGATATACCAATCAAAATTCTTTATGTATCGACCCTTATTTAAATCTCTATCCTTGTCTCTGACTAGGAAACCGTATCTCTCTTTCCAGCACTCTGGGCACATCAACTTAAATTGATCGAAAGACATATCGGTCCCCACCTGGTCATCGTATATGTGTCTTAAGTTCTTATCGTCCTGCTTGAAAAGTATTAAAAAATTGGCGTTATCTCGTATCAGATGCTTCGGTATTCGCGTATAAGTCTGACATAAATAAAAGCTGTCGATGACTTTGTGACGTCCCATCGAGAAATACATACGGATTTTATCCTGCTTGTCGCAGGCCACGTCGTCGAATATAAACACGGAATTTTGTCGAGCGTCTGAGGGGTCCACAACAGCTTCGTTACCATTCACAGTATAGTACTTGATTTCGGGAACGCGTTTCATAACATTCTCCAGGAACTGATATTTCGGCTGATATAAAGACTTCGAGTATACGTACACGTTGTAGAACTTCAGACTGTTTTCTTCAATCAACAAACTTAGCATAACGTTTGTCTTCCCACAATTTGAGGGCCCGCTAATAATGCAACGCACCGTATCGAGAAGCAACTGGCCATGTCTCTGAGGACGAGAATCCGCAGAATCAAAATCAATCACCCGCAGGTGATGCTTCTGCTTGACGAGTCTCATGCCGACTGCGGTATTCATTCTCGTTCTCCTATAAGTAGCAGTCCTCCAGTTATCACAGTCATTTCAATGTCGAGCTTCAAAGAGGGAAGAGGTCTGGTTAATTCCTTAATTAATAATCTACCAGTGGAGCTACATATCCCTGGATATCAGTATTGCGGACCCGACACAAAACTTCAAAAGCGGCTAGCGCGCGGTGATCCCCGCGTAAATCCGTTGGATGCGGCTTGTATAGAACACGATATCGCGTACGCTCCGAGTAAAGATTTAGAATGCAGACACCGGTCGGATAAAATATTTCAAGAACGTGCGTCAGCCAGAATGAAATCTAAGGACGCTAGTTTCGGCGAAAAAGCAGCGGCTTGGACGGTAACTAACATCGTCAAAGTGAAAAGGAGATTGGGTGCGGGTTTAAAGTTAAAAAAGAAATTATCACCGAAATTGAAACCGCTTCGTGAAATTATGAAAAGTAAAGATGTATTGAAACGACGTAAAGATATAGATACTCATAAAAGAGTAAAAGCACTCTTGGACGCCTCCAGAACAGCCGTGAAAGAAGCTGGTAGGTCTGAGAATATACGCATTCCTCGCATCATACCCATACCGAAAACGGGGGATATACTACCCCTTATACCTATTCTAGCCGGCTTGTCGGCTATCGGAAGTCTGGCTGGTGGTGCGCCTGGTGTCGCGAGTGCGGTAAACAAAGCCAAGCAGGCGCAAAAACAACTCGAGGAGGCGCACAGGCATAACAAAACAATGGAGTCCATCGCATTGGGCAAGAAAGGCGAGGGAGTGTTTCTTAAACAGTATCGTAAAGGTTCTTGAAGCCATCAAAAAATTACTAAAGAGTCTACCGCGTAGAGCTCTGACTGACGTAGACATCAATAATATCGGGGTTCATATTCCATATTTTCGAGGCGCGTTTATGCGAAAATTTGAATGCGCGGTGGTTAATTTGGATTCGATCAGAGGCCCGGGGACACACTGGGTTGCATACTGTAAAGAAGGATTAATTGTAAACTACATGGATTTCTTTGGTAACCTGAAATCGCCTCCCGGATTAATAGACTACTTCAACAGAAACGGTCACGTGAGCGTTCTATACAATCACGTTAGATTCCAAAACTACGATCAAGTCAATTGCGGTCATTTGTGCTTAGAATTCCTAATAAATAGTCTGTAAGACGGAGCATCGTCATCAGTCATGCCTCACATGTTCACCTTAGTTGGTGTAGGCCACGAGCTCTCAGCAAATTACTATCCTCCGATTGATCTAGATTCACGCTATGATTATGCACTCGGATTTATAGTTAGAGTTAGTAAGATCATCTTTTAAGGTCCAGTAGTAGGAAGGTGGGTATCGACAAGACTTGAATTGATTTTGGATTTTAATTACGTCGTCTCGGCTGATTCGCAAGTCTAAGTTGACCGACCGGAAACGACTTTTGTTGGAATTTTGGTTCGTAGAATAGTTTGAAAGCTCGTCGTTTCGCTATACGCATTGGCTGCGGATATATCCTCTACGTCCGACCGTCGTAATTGTATGGAACTCATGTTGAACGCATGGTAAAGTAAAGTTCGACTTGCACTTTCCCATATTCAGTTTTGTATTTCTTTTGTATTTTTGAATTTTTTTCTGGATGCACGTAACTTTTTTTTTTCTGGATACACATAACTTTTTTTTTCCTGGATACATGTAATTTTCTTGGATACACGTAATATTTCTTTTTGGATGCCATTAAGAGTTTTATTGGATCTCCCGCTGAGAGGTAGATTTCTGGTGCATTCCTTTTTTTTGTGGTTACCTCCTCACAACGGCACACATTTTCCCCACCGGAAACACGTGGAGACGCCATATTAGAATCGAGGGCCAGGCGCAGAAGCAAACCCGGAGCATAGGGAGTTTTGGAAAAATTACACGTACATCAATTGGGCGTATTTCAAGTCAGTACGAACTTGTTTTTTTTTATTATTAGTTCTATGGTTTATTTGAATGTGAGTACCGAGATTATCTTGTATTTGTCATTAGTTTTCTTATGCGCAATCACATGTTATTTTCAATTACGAGATAATTTTTTATAGTTCTTGCCTAGTTTAAAGTAGCAAGGTTTTCCTTTTTTTTTTTGTAAAGACCCGACATCTGTTCGCGCCTCACTATTTTTTTTAAATTGAGATTTACCTTTGTAGAACTATTTCGCGTTCGGTCGCGTGGTAGCTCGATAATATTTATTTCTTTTCTTTTCTGTTGGGATCGCGACGCGACATTCTCGGCGTCTAAACGCTAATAGTGTTCATTTCTGTAAATTTCTAGAGATTTGAGTAGTTCCTGATGTTGCATCAACTTTAATTTTGGGCACAGATTTTTGGCGTGCTATGGGAATTGTCCCTGATCTTAGGCGCGGGGAATGGTGTTTTTCTCGGGAGTCAGAGGTTAACGTTAGTTCGGTCGAAGTTAACTTCTTGGACGATAGACAGTTTGGGCAGTTGAATGAGCTGATCGATCATATTTTTGCTGATTCGAATCCAAATCAAATCGGTTGTACTTCGATGGTTGAGCACATAATTGATACTGATAGTGCTCCGATTAAGCAACGTTATTACCCTACATCTCCAGCTATGCAAAAGATTGTTAATTCGGAATTAGATAAGATGATAGAGCAAGGCATAGTAGAACGTTTGAATAGTCCGTGGTCATCACCTATTTTGTTGATACCAAAACGTGACGGGACCTATAGATTTTGTGTAGACTATCGAAAACTCAATCGAGTAACTAAACGTGACGCTTATCCTTTGCCGTACATGTCTCACATCCTAGATAAACTTCGCGACGCTAGATACCTATCGTTTATAGATATTAAATCTCCGTATTGGGAGATTCCGATGGCCGAGTCTAGTAAGCCTTTTATGGCCTTCACTGTTCCAAATCGTGGGTTATTCCAGTTTAAGCGCATGCCGTTTGGGCTGCATAATTCATCCGCGACGTGGCAACGTTTTATTGATCGAGTCCTAGGCGCTGAGCTCGAACCACATGTATTCGCATATTTGGACGACATAATCATTGTCACTTCTTCCTTCCAACGGCATCTCGAAATCCTTGCGGAGGTGATTAACCGTTTGCAGAAGGCGGGATTGACTCTCAATCGTAAGAAATCTCAGTTTTGTCGCGATGAATTGAAATACTTAGGCTTGGTAGTTAATCGTACTGGTCTACATGTCGATCCTGATAAGATCCAGGCAATACTGAATATTCCTCCCCCTAAGAACGTTACTGAAGTCAGACGTATGTTGGGAGTTTGTAGTTGGTATCGACGCTTTATTAAGAACCATAGTTCATTAATTGCTCCGCTAACTGATCTTTTGAGAAAGAATAAACGGTTTGTTTGGTCCGATGAATGCAGTAGCGCTTGGGCAGAATTAAAAGAACGTTTGGTTACTGCTCCAGTGTTGGCGATGCCTGATTTGGAGAAAGAATTTACTATTCAGACCGACGCCTCGAGTTTTGGCATTGGTGCGGTTTTAACGCAAGACTTTGACGACGGAGAAAAGACTATCGCGTACATTAGTCGTTCGTTAACACGTCAAGAGCGGAATTTCAGTACAACAGAGCGCGAGAGTCTTTCGGTCCTTTTTGCAATAGAAAAATTTCGTCCGTATGTTGAAGGTACTCATTTTACGGTAGTGACAGATCATTACTCACTTCTTTGGCTAAATAATTTGCAAAACCCTTCAGGCAGATTAGCTCATTGGGCTGTTCTTCTACAGCAATATAACTTCACTATAGTACATCGTAAAGGTAACGAACACGTAGTCCCGGATGAATTGCCGCGTTCCGTACCAGTTCTGGATTCCTTGCATCTTTCAGTTCCGATTACTGACAAATCGTACCTCCGAATGATAGAGAACCTTAGAAAATCACCTAAGAAATATCGCGATTTTTGCTTAATTAACGGAGAGCTTCATAAGCATATTCATGGTTCGTATCCCGAATTAGCGGAACATATGTACTTCGGAATGGAAACGTGTTGTTCCTAGGGAGCAGCGTAAAGACATTATTCGACAAGCTCACGACGAACCTCTTCCTGGTCATCTAGGTATCTACAAAACTACGGGTCGTGTGATGAAGAAATATTATTGGCCAGGTATTAAGGCGGATGTGGCAAAGTATTTGAGGAATTGTAGGACCTGTATGCCATCCAAACCTTTACAGAAGGCTCCAGTAGGTAAGTTGGGTGGTCATTCCTTGGTGGATAAACCTTGGCAAGTTTTGAGTGCCGATGTTGTCGGTCCCCTACCGAGAACATCGCATGGAAATCAGTTTATACTGGTGGTCACTGACTGTTTTAGTAAATTCTCTTTATTCTTTCCGTTTCGAAAGGCTACGGCGGTTTCTATTGTTAAACACCTCAAAAATGATGTTTTTCTTCAGTATGGTGTTCCCGAAGTGCTTATTACCGATAATGGAGTACAATTTAGGTCCAAAGAATATCGTAAATTGTTGGAGACTTATTCAGTTCGCGGATCGTATACGTCATATTATTGGCCTCAAGCCAATCCTACCGAACGCGTGAATCGGGTACTGAAAACCATGCTTATCGCGTATGTGTCTAACAGCCAAAAACTTTGGGATTGTATCTTGCCTAAGTTGGGTTGTGTTGTTCGCACGGCGAAACACGAAGTCACGGGTCTTACCCCATACTTCATAAACTTTGGCCGAGAAATGATTCTTTCAGGCAAGGAACATGGATTGAACTTTGATGCAGACAAGTCGATTCCGATAAAATCGGTGGATAAAGACACTTTTGTGCACCGATCGGAAGCCCTCATGCAAGCGTATAAGGATACTCAAGCACGCTTGCAACGTTCTTATGAGAAAGGTCGTTATGATCTTCGTAGGCGCACATAACATTTATTGCCTGACCAGTTAGTCTGGAGGAAGAATTTTGTTCTTTCGTACGCTACTAAGAATTCTTCGGATAAATTGGCAGATAAATTTGTGGGACCCTTTAAGATTCACAAACGTATTGGTCGAAGTTGTTATGAACTTAAGGATCTATCGGGTGCTGTATTGCCAGGAACTTGGCATATTACTCATCTGAAATCGCAGCCATCCGAGGATTAGTGAACTTTGGCTATTTTAACGGCCTGAGGGTGGAGCCGTTATAGAATTATCCCCCGTATAACCGGCGTAGAAGGCCCCTAAACGGATCATTAGTTTGCAGAACATCAAACTCTTTGGTTGTCTAGTTGGATTGGAGTCTAGTTTATTTTGTTTTCGTTGTTTTTTCTTTTTTTCTCCACTAGAACGCAGAGAACCGAATCTCGATCCTACCGTCACATGTGGATCTCGGTTAGTTTTGGAGAATACACCACAAGATCTGCAGTGAACGCCTACCATCCTCCGTGTTGTTCACCGAGACCTTTGCGTCCCTAAACTCTTGTAACGGAAGGACTCTTTACTTCTCTTGTTGTTGAATTTTCGATTTTGACATTTCGTATTCTATCGATTATTTTTTTGTACTTTTATTATTACTTATTGTTTGACGATTTTGATTTCTCCGTTAGCTTTACAGGTTTTGAACTTCCGTTATCGTATACCGATGTTGACTCTTCGCTATCGTATTGTAAATTTGCCTTTTGGCTATCGTTTCTGATGTTGACTTTCGTTTATCATTGTCGATTTTGACTTCGATATTCATACCGATTCTGGCGTTATTAGAAGGTCGTGTGGCAGTCCAAAAAGCCTGCTCTGCTTCACTTTCGGACCTTCAAGGTTTTGAATCTGGCATTACCCGTTTTGACCCTTTTTGTTCCGGATGTAGGATTCGATATTCATTGGTGTTTGTTTTTTGGCTTAGTCTTCAGCTTTTCAGTCTGGGTGTGGGCCACCCTGGACTATAAACCTTGTCTCTATTTCGTTTTGTTTGGCCACAGCTGATACAGTTCGCGTTTTCTTTTGTTTTAGGGGTGGGTGCCCTACTTTGTCTCTTCGTTTGGAGTATGGTAGATTAGGTGCGTTTATGCATAGTGACTGGCAATTAATCTTCCTTATTTATTATCCGTATCCTATCCCTTCTATCCTTTGAATTAGTTCCCTTATCCCATTTCACTTTTGTTCTCTTTTAATCACTTAATTTTCCTCGTTTGCCGGCCGATTTGCCGTAGGATCCCGTGGGAGTTGGATCAAGTCGTCACATGCGCGGGTGTAGCTGGTCTACTGGCACTTTAATCTTTGAGATTTGGGTCTTCGTGTGGGTGGTCATTGGATTTTTGCTTTGAAAAGCTATAGAGGTTTTGGGAATTTTTTTTTGGAACTCTTGGAAATTAGTTGAGAGATTCGCTCCTTTCGAAAATTTTCCGGGGGAAAAATTTCTACTTCAGGCAGGGAGGGAGTTGTTACGTTTTTTTGTTATCTCTGTATATTTTGATCCCTGTATATTTCTAATTTTAGCGAGTTTTATTTGTTAAATGCATAAGATAGCCATCGAACGTTTGTTTTTCTTCGTACGAATGTATGTGGAGCCCATGCGCGAAATTTTTGATAGTGGCTTATCAGTCAGTCCGATCGAGCAGTTGAGTTAGTAAGATCATCTTTTAAGGTCCAGTAGTAGGAAGGTGGGTCTCGACAAGACTTGAATTGATTTTGGATTTTAATTACGTCGTCTCGGCGGATTCGCAAGTCTAAGATGACCGACCGGAAGCGACTTTTGTTGGAATTCTGGTTCGTAGAATAGTTTGAAAGCTCGTCGTTTCGCTATACGCATTGGCTGCGGATATTATACCTATCCTCTACGTCCGACCGTCGGAATTGTATGGAACTCATGTTGAACGCATGGTAAAGTAAAGTTCGATTTGCACTTTCCCTATTCAGTTTTGTGTTTCTTTTGTATTTTAGAGTTTTTTTCTGGATACACGTAACTTTTTTTTTCTGGATACACGTAACTTTTTTTTTTCCTGGATACACGTAATTTTCTTGGATACACGTAATATTTCTTTTTGGATACCATTAAGAGTTTTATTGGATCTCCCGCTTGGAGGTAGATTTCTGGTGCATTCCTTCTTTTTGTGGTTACCTCCTCACAACGGCACACATTTTCCCCACCGGAAACACGTGGAGACGCTAATATGGCGGGGGCCAGGCGCAGAAGCAAACCCGGAGCATAGGGAGTTTTGGAAAAATTACACGTACATCAATTGGGCGTATTTCAAGTCAGTACGAACTTGTTTTTTTATTATTATTAGTTCTATGGTTTATTTGAATGTGAGTACCGAAATTATCTTGAATTCGTCATTAGTTTTCTTATGCGCAATCACACCTTATTTTCAATTACGAGATAATTCTTTTTTATAGTTCTTGCCTAGTTTAAAGTAGTAAGATTTTCTTTTTTTTTTTTGTAAAGACCCGAAGTCTGTTCGCGCCTCACTAATTTTTTAAATTGAGATTTACCTTTGTAGAATTATTTCGCGTTCGGTCGCGTGGTACCATTCGTCCGGCGTAGGTAGCTCGATAATATTGTTTTTTTTCTTTTCTGTAGGGATCGCGACGCGACATTCTCGGCGTCTAAACGCTAATAGTGTTCATTTCTGTAAATTTTAGCGAATTTAATATCACCTTTTAAAAAAAAAAATTTAAATCCTGTAAAATTTCAACCTTTCAGTTTATCTGATTATTAATATACGTGGTCTCGCCTCAAATCTTGTTGTCTCATTGGGGTTATTTGAAGAGCCTCTCGGATCTGATACCTCCCCTTACCGGTCAACCAGAATTCCTGCTTACTGAACGCTCCGAAGGGAGATAAACCTTGAGCAGGTGGCGCCATCTCTTTTGTTTAGAAGATCTGATTAAACCCGCACCCACAGCACCGCGAGCTAACGGCCTCCCGCAGGTGGAGCACGAGCTTTTTTGGAGACGTATCTGAACGGAGGAATTTTGGATAAAACGCCAAGAGACAAGTGATTATTTTTGTTTTTATTTTGTTTCTCTTCTATTCCGGCTTCCCTTTTCGAGACAACGCCAGCCGATTCCAAAACTGGAATTAGCAATTTGGTAACAAGGCTCTTGTTCCAAACCTTATCAAAAGCTTTCGAGACGTCGAGGAACACGGCGCCGGTGAATTCGTGGTTATTCAATCCACCCTTGACGTGTTCCACGAGACGAAGGACTTGGAGGGAAGTGTCCTGTCCTTTGCGGAAACCGAACTGGGCTGGGGGATGACGTCCTTGGAATCGACCCCTGGACGAGTTGGAGGTGCAGAATACGTTCAGCTACTTTTCCATGGACAGGGAGAAGACTGATGGGACGATAGTTCTGGGGCCAAAGGGGGTTTACCGGGTTTTGGAAAGACGACCAAGTCGGTGACTTTCCAGAGAGGCGGAAAATATCGAAGGCGGATGATCGCGTTTACGATGGCGGTAATGGCGGTGATGGCAATCCTCGGCAGGAATTTGACTGCCCGCGAGGGGATTTCGTTAGGACCAGGAGCTTTTTTCAGGCGAAGGTCCTTGAGAATATCCCTTATTTCCTCGGGTGAAGTGGGAGCGACGTAGTGGACGCGACTTATATCGTCGACGTCCGCGTTCTCGTAGTTTGGGCTACACTGCCATTCCAGGGAGTCTGCCAAGGTTTCGGCCTTGTCCTCCAAGGTGAAGACCTTACCTGTGGGAGCATGAAGGAGTGGCATAGGGGATCTCTTGGTTCTGACGATCCTGACGGTTTTCCAGAATTGGCTGGAAGATTCTGAAGCATTCTCCATAAAGTTATCCCATCGCCTTGCACGGAAGTCGACGAGGCATACCTTCACTTGCTGCGCCATTCTGTTATACTCTGCTTTGTGAGCGGGGTTGAGCGTCCGCTACCATCGTCTCCTACAGCGGTTCTTTTCTCGTATCGCGTTCCGGATATCCTGGGGGATGAATGTCTTGTCGCGTACGGGAATGGTGTTTGAAACATACCGAAGACTGCTCAGTATGCTCTCGCTGAGGTTGGTGACTGCTTAGTCGAGCTTCTCGGCAGTTTTAATCGCCGTGATGGGGCCTAAGTTACCCTTAATGTGGGCCGTGAAGGCTGGCCAGGAAATAATCGTCCGAGTGGACGGGACGTCGGGGTCTGCAGCTCTCTCCCCAGTTGAAGAAGTACTGGGTTGTGGTCGGAGGAGAGCTCGCTAAAGCTGGTAACTTCAAATGCCATGGTGACGTTTTCTATCACGGCGATGTCGAGAACACCCGGCCTTCCGTTGGCCGGATAGATGGTGGGCTCGACTGGGCCCGCGATCATAAGCTCATGCTCGTCCACGTTACGACGAAGAGATTGCCTTTTGTGTTAACGCGGAGCGAGTTCCCCGACGGATGTTTCGCGTTAAGGTTTCCGGCTGATCTTGGAAGAGTTCTCCCAGTTCCTCTTCAAGAATGCGAACGCGGGAGGGGGGTATAGGCCTCCACGAGCGGCGTCCCTCGACGGTGACGCTTGTTGCTTCAATGTGATGCAGGAATGGAGTGACGTTCACATGGTGGCGTAACGATTGCTTGATGAGAATCGCCGTGCCACCGCCCCTACCGTGTCCCCTGTCTGATCGGTAGAAGCTGAAGTTGGGGAGGCTGAACCGATTGGAAGGGTTGAGGTTGGTTTCGCATACTATAATTACGTCCAGTTGGTGTCTCTGAACGAATTCCAGCAGCTCATGCCTCCGCGATGAGAGACCGTTTGCATTCCAGAATGCTGCCTGTATGGATTGCGGGAGCCTTTGGTGTCTAGATATTGAAGATTGATAAGATGATGGGTATGTTACTGGCGAACACCGCACCAGCTTCTGCTAGCGATTTACATGCTAGCACTTGGGGGATGAGTTTCATTCCCACCTCGAACGCTTTGGTCCAGTTGACCTTGGATGCCAGGGCCATGATTTGGGCGAAGGTGCCTTGCGGTTCCGCTGCCGGCTGGGAGAACGGGTTTTTGAGAGGGAGAACCGTGGGGTGGAAGGGGTGGGGGTGGGGATGGGAGTGCAAACAACGTCACTTTTCGCCGAAACCTGCGTTTTTTGGGGAGGGGGATGGGGTGGGTTGTTCCCTTTTCTGGTTTTGTTCACGTTTTTCGCCGCAGGGGCGACAGGGACGCTTTTTACCTTTTGGGAGAAGGAGATGGTGGGGGTCGTTATGCAAAAACCGGGGGTGGTTTTGAAAGAACTTTGGCGGGGCCTGGCTGAGGCTCGGCAACGGAAGGAACAGACTTATCTGTCTTTTCCGCTTTCTTGGCCGGTGCTTTTGGACGGAGGTGGAGGTGTTCTTCGCCTTTGAATCAGCGGTGACAGGCTTGTTATGCGGCGCACTTGGGCACGCCTTGTAGTTGGCCGGATGCGGGCCACCACATAGAGCGCAAGTGGAAAAATCCTCCATCGGTTTTGAGCAAGCCGATGGGGGATGTTGGCCGGCGCATTTTACGCAGTGAGGCACGGCGTGACAGTTTCTTTGTCCATGCCCGTAAAGTTGGCAGCGATGACACTGCGTGGCGAAGTCTTTGAAGACGTTTTTGGACTCGACGGTAATTTCGAGCCCGCAAACGTTCTTGATCGCGTAGATTTTCGCTGATTCCTCAGTTTTCGAAGATTTTATGAAAAAAGCTGAAGCTGCGGATTTCTGGGGGTGCCGTCGTTTTTTGGTGACGGTGAATTCGCCGATGTCTGATTCATCGTTGACTCCGACGTAATGGATTTTACTTCTATATCCGAGTCGGAGTTCGAGATCTGGGCGATCGCCTCTTGCCAGCGAGCGATTTCGGCTTGGACACCTGCAAGATTCCTTGCATTGTCCACAACGGAATTCCTGGTGTTGGTTTTGGGACGCAGATTCTTGGAGCCACTGAAAGCGTTCGTGCTCTCGCCGGAATTCTTGGAATCAGCGACAGCATTTCTGCTGTCGCTGGAGTTCTCGGAACCAGCGATTGCACATACCCGATCGCTGGTGCTCTTTAAATCACTGACGGATTTGGAAGCGGCTCCTGCCGCAGGATGGGATGAAGACAGTCCTGAAGGGGCCGTGGAAGCCTCTTGGCCGCTGGAAGCGGCCATTTCAGCAAAAAGCGGCACACTGGAATAAATTCTAGTACGCTGCAGAATGCAATGAACAGCGTCGCTTCAAAAGAAGCAATGCGGCACAATGCGCGAAAGCAGGAAAGCTATACTAAACTGGCGAACGAGTTGATAGAGCGCGTAAACACGTCCTATCGCAACGAAGGCTAGAGGCGTGTTTTTGTAAAAAGGATTGAAACGCGCTCCCTTTTATACGATTTCGTCAGCGATCGTAGGTCTCGCCGTAGGCGCGCTCTGATTGGTGCTTACGTTATTATTCCGTTGAACAAAGAAAATTTTCGTCGAAATCTGTTTATGTATTGCGTAATATTACGTAATATGTAGAGACTGATGTCTAGTGACGTAACGCGCTCTGATTGGCAACCGATGAAATCTATAAAGGCAAGCGCGCTCGCAGATTTTTCATTCAGACAGCTGCAGCACCACCGAATCTTCGCAACCTACTAACACATATCAAGCGATTAACTTCGAAATAGATGCAGCCTCCGAGGTTGGAGACGCTATTGTTAAAATAATCGATAATCTAGGAAGCCTTAGCGAAATACCGAATGAAGTAATCCTACACCTCCCCGTTGAAATACTAAAAAAAAAAAGATTAATCATTTATCGCTGGAGGAGCACTGGCGTCTTACACCGGACTACAGGTGTTTAATTATCTGCCTTGCTACAAACATTACAACACATCCGAGACTAATACACATATCGACGGACCGCCGCCTCCAATACGTAAATGCTGCGATTGTATCAATCCTGATACGCGCACAGAGAAAAACTTTGCGGATGACGTCGTCACCGACGAACGTATTAAGGAGGCTATAGCAACAATAAAGAGAAATCGCGGTAGTCTTAAAGGAATTAGCGAGGTAATAATCCACCAGCTACCTGTAAACGTATTTCGGATGTTCGTAAGTTCATCATGGATAGAGGGAAAATGGTTTTTAATGCTTATAAGCCTAAAGGCAAAGTAGCAAGACTTTTTGCCTTGTTATAAGCATCATAAGGACCATCCCTACGATTTATTCGAAAGCCCGCCAGATCGAAGACTCCGTCGTCGCGTTTGCAAAACTGGGTTCGCATTTAAAATTAAAAATCGACCTATATCAGGAATTTTGTCAAAAGTTAATTATCTGCAAAATAATGAATTTGTTCCATAATTTAACCGTACACTCTATATACCTAACATAAGTATAAAAACGCTTTCTTAACTCAAAATAATCTTAAATGGGAATACAAAACCTTATAGAAAACAAAAATCCATAACTATACGTAATATTTAAATACAAATACATAATTGCAGTATTTTTAAAATCAGAGAAACATATCAATAGGCAAGAACGGAGAAGTGTGTCCGTGTATATAGCGCTCCTTTTCTGATACATTTCGTATTCGGCAATTACAAACGTCCGATCTTGCTGTACTCCCTAACTATCGCTTTAGGCGAACGTATTGAATGGATAGATAACAAGGCCGGCTGTATGTGCGAAATTTGCTTGACTTTAAAACCGATGAAGTAACAGGAGCACAGGCTGTACCTTAAAATACCGGACATAACTAAAGTCCGTAATGGTACATAGGCAGCGTAGTCATGCATATACCAATAATTATCAACGGAGGGAATTATGCTCTGTTTATCGCGGACTGCAACCGTAGACCAGTTTCGTCCTTATTAGGACTCGTCAGTACGGTATAGCACTCCCGCGATAAGATAAATTATTTATGTGAGAGTTATGTAGATTTTATTTTTCTACTTTTTCTTAGTATCCTTAAGCATATTTAAAACATATTTCTAACAATTTAACGGTAATTATGAATTGTCTAATGTCGAAATAATGGAATTAGGTGATAGAATAACAAATTTCAGTCTTATGTTCGCTCAATTTGAAGAAACAGATTCACCAGGAATACAACGAACGCAACAATTTCGTTGTTGACTATACTAAATTAATAGCAACTGAAAAAAATATTTAGAAATAAATAGACAAACATTCGTTTAAAATAGAAAGTCATTGTTAGATTTAGTTGTGAGTTCGAAAAACAATCCAAAATGTCAAATAAAACTACCACTGTTTTCAGGGAATTGTGAATGCAAATACCAACATTAGCAATTTAGAAATATTACAATATTTAAAAGCTAATTTATCGGGGCAAGCAGTTTAATTAATATTGTTTCTAGAACTTACAGAGGGAAATTATGCGATAAATGTAGAATGGATATTTATTAGTTAAAAAAATTCCTTAAAATTGACTCATTCTCCTCCATCTAATTGTACATGTCCCATTAAATCTAAAAAGAATACCTATAAATCTATCTGTTGTAGGCATAAACCAAATACAATCAAGCATTATATTCGAAGCAGATCTTCATTTAATATCTTTAAATAGTAACTTTTCTTGAACAATATCTTGTCTCATCATTAATAAGAAGAGCGGAACGGGGAGCGGACGGAAGCCGATCGCGGTTCTGTAACACTTGGCTCTGCTCGGCTGATCGTCCCACTACGACGGCATTTTCGCCAGCCACGTAAGGGGAGGGTCATGACACGTTTTGAATATTGTTTCTCTGTTGTTGTGGCATCATCCCGCGCAGCTCCCTACCCCGAGCAGCGCCACGATAATTCAAACCACGACGAGCTTGATAATTACCTCAACCGTCCTCGTTATTGATATGTATTTTGATCTCCTTGATTGATGAAGTTGATTCTGCAGTTCCTCTGTGTATGAGCATTTTCCCCACACTTGTAACATTTAGATGGATATGTTTGATTGTTTTCAATTTTGCGTGTAGCCTCCCAAGCAACGATTTAGCAATTCGTCTAGGCTGAGCTCCTTATAAATTGGTTTGATAACTTCAAAAACTTACTCAGAAAGCGTTGGTTTATGATGGAAGGTGTATAAGGTATCCGTACCTTTCCGGCATGAATATAATTTTTCGTTACTCATTGTAACTTATACCTACTCGGGGATTACAAATACTCTGTTAAAACTCAGCACTACACACAAAAGTCGTGATTTCAAGTGAGGAAATTATTTTCACGTGCTGACACTAACGTACATTTCACTTCTGAAGTAACCATAGAAATGCTTTTCACTGAACATAAACATTTTCCAACGACGTCTGTTAGTGTATTAGAGGAGTTCGAAATCAAAAGGCAAGACATTATGCTGTACCTTCCCAGCAGGTATTTATTTGACAGAGTGAGTCATTTCGAACATGCCCGACGCGCTTGAGCAAGAGCTCGAAATTTCAAGGACATTTTTTGCAGATATATTTTTTGCTCCATATTCTAGAAAATTCAAAGCATCTATTAAACCAATAAAGAAAATCAATTTTTTGAAAAATTTAGTGGTGTTAGGTACTCCTTAAAATAGTGCCATCACAATATATCCAAATTTTGCTTTATAAAAAGTAAAGTATGATATTTAAATTTTTGTTCTGTAGTCTATTGTGTTTTTCGTTCATTATTTCACCTGCCTTGGAGAACATTCTCTCTGCAGGAAGTCGCTGTACAACATAAATATTTATTGGCCATTACACACAACATATTCGATTTTGTTCAATATTCTACTACGCAAGTATCTCTAAATCTAGGGTCCCATTATATCGAAAGCATGTTAACAGTCCTTGTACTAATTAAGGAATGCAGAACTCTTTATCTATATAAGTTGTCAAACTGTTTTCCAAGTTTGACAACTTTACAGAAATACCTCGTGTAAGAGGTATAATTAGGGGTACCGTGACGAATGACTGCCTTGAGACTGTTGTTGTTACTTTAAAAGGTTCAAGACCTATTATCTCTTGTATAGCTGTGTAGTTTTCTGCTGTAAGAGAAGGCGGTGCTTTTGGGCATTCATTGACCGCAATCGCAAGATCACTTTGCACTTCAAAAATTCTTTTGAGCATGTAGTATGAGCTGCTCCAACGCGTCGACATTTTTTGTTTTAAATTCAGTTGTTTTTTTTGACGAAATAGGGTGAATGTAGAATTTTTAAGATTTCGGTAGATTTTTTCATAGTTGCAGCGTTGTCTGTGACCACTACTACTGTCTTATTGCGAATATTGTATTCCAGTAGTATTTGATTGATGACCTGAAAAATATGACAGTGTTGTGTTACTTACGTATAATTTGGATTCTTTTGTAAATAATATCAGGATTATAAATAAGTTGTATAAACTGACAATGATTGAAAAGCGCCTTTCAATCAGAAATAAAAAACATTTCCTTTCAACGTAATAAACAATATAAACATTTATTTACTATTATTTATTATAACTATAATTTCACAATTCTTTGCCTGTTGAAATATAAAACTACTGACTATAGGTAATAATATAAGAAATACTTTGTAAGCTTTTGCACGGTTACTTGTTAACTGCCCATTACCAAACCTAATTTTGTTATTAGGTCGTTTATAGAGAGTCCTCCACATTTTATTTTATTAAACCATAGTTGTTTTGGAGAGTTAGAACTTCAATTATTGTCTGACTGTCACTTTTACATACATATTAACATTAACTATATGTCAATTTAACATGATTGCCATTCACACATATTTCTTAAACTCACTTTAGTTAGGTAATTTAATATTTTTAAAAACATGTTTTTAGGACAAAAATATGGTTTGATGCACTGCATTTTGGAATCTAAAATGATTGGCAGAATTTAATATTGTGCATCGACTATTCTGATTCCTTAATGTATGAATCAAGCAAGAAGCTCTATCGTACCTCAACCTCTTCAAGAAGAAAGGAAGATTTGGGATCGAGAGAAGTTGTTACCGCCTTTAGAGCGTGTGACTCTGCAGCCATGTATTTCTAATTTTCTTTCCATTGTATAACCCTTTGCATTCTCATTCACAGTCCATCCTACATTTAGAAAAAGATAGTTCTCTTGCTGGAAGTATCGCCGAAAGAAATGTTTATCTCCATATTATTAAAAAGAAGCAAGACCATATACAAAAGCCACGAAAGCTTTGTAGGGAAAGAGGCCGTACAATAAAAAATCTGTCTAATGTAGATTTTTCTCCATTAGTTCGGAACATTTTTAGAGGTGCGTCTTCTCTTACTTCGAAGTTTATGCGTTGTGCAAAAAAGGCTTCTAAAGGTAGGAGATCGACCGTAGATGAGAAAGTTTTATCTGTTGCTTTAGATAAACGCTGTCCCAAATGTTATTTCTTCCTTTAAAAAATATTTATCCCTCCTTGTATTTCCACTCTTACTTCCCTTTTGAAACAAATTCCATTCAATCCTGGAATAAATGAACATATATTCCAGCATGTACCTTTGATGTTTGACGAAATGTCGGCCAGGGAACATGTTCACTTTAGTCAATCCATTGATCTATTGAGGAACTGGAAGATTATGGAAATTGGTGCAGAACTAACAAAGTTGCTAATCACGTACTAGTATTTATGGTTCAAGGTGTGCAGAAAAATTGGAAACGATCTGTTGCTTACTGCTTTACTCGTGGGGGGTATGTTCATCTAAATTGGACATCTAAGTTATGGAGCGTAATGAACTATATGTAGTTGCTACTGTATGTGATATGGCTTCCAGTAACGTCAAGGCATTATAAAATATAGGTTGCGGGATGGTCGGATATTACAAAAAATTAGGGTATGGACAAAGAAGCACCCCTGATATTCCGCACTCTTCATAAAATCAAGGACATTTTCATCAGTACCACCAAATGTAACACGATGAAGGTGAAAGTAACAGCGCAAGCAATGAGTCGTACAATATCGGCGTATATCTATTTGCTTGTTAGTAGAGTACTTTCAGTGCTACATATATTTTTCCCTACACTTTTCTACACTTTGTTCAATAAAATTGTTGAATGCATTAGAATTACTACCTATGAATAATACTACTATCTATAATTCTTGAAATTTTCAATTGAAAGGACTGTTACCACTAAAGGCACTCGGGACTGCTGCTTTCATCCATGACATCGACGAGCTGTTAAATAGCGTTAGTGGTTTGTCTGAGTACCGCCAGATGGGAAGCCACTTCGCTGCTGCGTCATGTTCAAGTCGATAATTGGGAATATGTAGGCGGCAAAGGCAAACTGGTTGGAAACCATCATCCCAAATTGGCTGGATGCACTCCATTAAAGCTATTAGATTAATATGGCAGAACATGAAGGGTCGCGAAATAAGTAGTATCCTACCTCGAACTTTTAACCAGGATGCGCTTGAAAATTTACTTGGTGCAAATCGTCTCGGTTGTGGCTGCAATGATAATCCAACAGTTCCACAATTTGTCAGTTCTTTAAAGATTCAAGTTATTAATGGTTTCACAAATCCAAGATTGCAAGGAACCAATTGTGAACAAGATTCGAGTCTTTTAAGTAATTTACAAACTTTTCTCGACGAGGCTGAACTGACTGGGAGAAGTAATCTAGTAAATGATAATAAAACCCATAATGTATGCGACAATAACATAAGTTAGCATATTGCCGAGGGAATATATGAAGCTGTTTCTTCTGGCAATATGAAAATTTTATCAGTGGCTTATGTTAGCGATTTTATTGCCAAACGTATTCTCGCTGATATTAATTGTGATACATGTTTAACTGCTTTAACTTTTGATTGCTCACTATTATGCAATCAATTTCTTTCATTCAGAGAGTTCCCTGGATAGCAGAATAAATTAACATATCCTTCGGAGAAGTGTTTGTGGCTCATGGAATTACGTTGTTAGAACAGGAATTGCAAAATTTGCAAGTAGCAAACATTCAGAAGAAAGCTGTAGTTTTTATCAGAGAGAAATTTTTCTTGGATTATTTGTAACACATTTTAAGTTTAGTTAGTTAGTTAGAGACAGTATTGGTAAGCGAATCTGTCGTATAGGTATTCCTACCAGACTCAATCGTTACCAACATGCGTAAATAAATTCTCTTAGCAAGAAAACAGAATTGAAAATATCACATCAGTAAGACGTTTAATTCATATTATAATACTTTCATATTTCTCTCAGCCTAGATGTGGATTCAATTCCTTTCGTTTGAGTAATTTGTTTTGTTTATACTTTTATTGTATTATTTCGATCGTTTTTATTACTTTTTATCGCTTACTATATTTTTGATTTAATTAATATTAACTCATTTTATTTAATGTAAAGCCCTACTGTAACTGATTTTTCTTTGCTTTATATTGTTTTTAGCGTTTAATTATTTGATTATTCTACTTTTTAGATATTTGTTTTAATATTCACTCATTATTTAATGTAAAATTATACATTAGCGCTATAACATCTCTTGTTTTCAGACCACTTATAGCAGTACAGTAGTACCCCTGTATTCACTGACTGTGTATCCGCGATTTCACTTAGTCGCGGTTCGATAGCGCTGCTTAATCTATTATGGGCGTTTATGTACTTGAATAAATAGATTTGTTAATTTTAGTTAGTTCTACTATTAGAATCACTGGAAAATATAGTGTTTGTCTGGTATCATATTTAATAAATTCGTTTAAATAGAAGCAAGTGTATTGTAAAATATCTAAAAATGGCTTCTAAACCGAAAAGAAAATGTGAAGAGCTCAGTAATAGTAGAAAATAAAACATTATTGATATCATTGAAGTATAAAAAATTCTATTGCAGCCGTAGCCAATATCTATGATAAAAACAAATCCTCCATACGGGAAGGGTCAAAAAAGAACGAAAAAATTTGAGCTAGTTTTTTCATTGTACCCGAAACTGCAAAAGTTACAGCTACAACACGTGATAAGGTGTTAGTTAAAGTACAAAAAGACTTAACTTTGTGGGTGGTATGACATAACAAAAGAAAATATTCTTATTGATCGTAAGATGTTACAACAAAAGGCGTTGATTGTATATTAGACATGCAGCCTCAAACGAAATAGAAGAGAAAACAAAGTCATTCACAGAAAGTAGGGGGTGGCTGCATAGGTTTAAAACTTGGTTTCATCTAAGAAACATAAAAATTACGTAGGAATCTGCGTCGGCTGACCATATTCAAAGCTGCTGCCTTATTTCCAGGAAAATTTAAACATATTATTGCTGAAAAAGATTATCATCCTAATCAAATCGGAAACCGTGGATTACGGCTGTTTTATTGACGGAATAATTTGATATATGTTTTATTTCGGAAGTGGGAAGATATTTGGAGATGGATGGATTACCATTCAAAGTGCTGTTGATAATAGGCACCGTGTCTGGGCATCCTGTATCACTAGTCGCAAAAGATGAAAATGTTCAAGTGGTTTTCTTATCACCTAATACGATCTCATTGCTTCAGCCACTCAAACTATTATTAGACGCTCTAAAGTCATACATACTCGACGGGTTTTCGCAATGCTTTACACGATGGTTGAAGATTACTCCGATATTGGGCTCATGGAATTTAAGAAGTTATTTATTTATCGCGAGAGCAATGGACGAATTGAAAGCAGAACGATAGTGGTATGTTGGAAGAAATTGTATAATAGTATCGTTCGTAATTCTGAAGACGCCCCAAGTATTGACACATACCTTACAACGATGAGAGGAAGATGCAGGGAGAGAGAAAAATGGAAACAAATATGGAAGAGAGAGCCAAGAGATTCAACTCCACACAACCCGACACTTCACGGTCGAACGCGTTTCGGGATTAAGTAAGTAAGTACCTTACAACGATAGTTAATACAGCGCAGTAAGTAGATGGACAAGGATATAATGATATGACCGTAGAAGAACTAAATGATTACCTAGAGAATTTTTCTCTTTTTCAAATTTCCTAAGATGAGAGTGATGATGAGGATTAAAGTCAACAAGAAGCACATCATGAACGCTTGAAAAATTTTCTGCAATATTTCGAACGCCCCAGACAATAAAAGAACAGATAACAAATTACAACCCAATAATGTCACGCAGTATGAAAATTACTTGCGCTATAACATAAACTTTGACACCGTTGCAAGATTTTTGCTCAAACAAAAAAACAAAAACCACAACTTAAAATATCAATGTTATTTTCAAAAGTCGACAAAACTATCGATGATTCTTAGTCGATCACATTGTTCTCTTCTTAACTGAGCAAAGAATTGAGTGCCAAAGACTTATAGGTGATTAAATGTATAGCTTCAGATGACAAAACGTTTTGTTCTTAATTGATCCCGCCTAATAAGTATTAATATATTAAGCCTTTGTTATTATCAATACCTACAGTTATCTGTTTTATCGACACCAACAGCGACATCATTAGACATACGTAATATCCCTTAGGTACTACCTACAGTTATCTGATTTACCGACACCAACTGCGACACCTTCTGACCAAAAGCTATACCTTTAGGCATTACCGATTTAGTAATACCTTTCCCCCTAAGATCTGCCGATCACTCCTTCAGCTAGGATTCTAGGATCTTTTAGTTGATGCATTCATGGTACGGCGGATACTTCACACCGCCATATTACCGATGGTCGCTCCCGATGAGGATTTTCGGATCAGACGTTCATGTCCAATAACGAGGACATGAACATCTGATTCGAAGTTGTGGAGGAGTATCTGAGGCCCACCAACGTCGTACAATAACAAGTACGACGTTGGTAGGCTTTAGATGTTCCTCCAGAACTTCCAAAATGCGACGGATCCTCAGTCGGGGTGGTGGGCGATCCGGATCCAGATTTGCCAGCTCCTTGACCAGGACATGCAAGGACTCTTCGGTACGTAGATGTATTGGTAGCGATGGAATTTCTAAACCAGTTTGAAGGTGTTCATTGCACGTGTACCAAGGGGCGTCAGCTATCATTCGAAGACTCCTATTCTGCAACCTGGCAAGGGGTACGAGGTGAGATGTTGCGACCGTCGTCCAGACCAGAGTCGCGTAGGTTAAAATCGGGCGGAGCATAGAGCGGAAGAGAGTACAAGGTGTTCCGCGCTGTTATAAATTTCGCCGTCATCGTACGGGGGTGTGGACACCAGGTGAGCTTGCTCTCACGCATGACCTCCAGGTATTTAAATATAGGATCCTGATATGTTCCATAGTGATAGTATCGTGGACGACGCGCAATCGCTTTGTAAAACGAACTGCTAAGAAATTTTTCGTTCATTACAATTCTCCACTTAGAGGCCTAATCCAACTAGCTGGTCAGTGGCACCCTGCAGACGGCGATAGATCAAGTTATCGGCTCGTGAAGTGGTGTACTATGCATTATCGTATAAATAATTTCGGAGCTAGCAACAACCCCTGAGAAACACCTGCCGTTTCGTGAAGGGTCAACCTTACGACGTTGCCCATCTTCATGCTTAAGGGGCGGTCGGAGAGGTAGGACGACACAAGCCGAACAAGTGCTTCTCCGAGTTCCAGACAAACGAAGCCATCATTTCAAACCTGATTAAGAACGTTACCGAAGTGTAAAAACACCGCTCCGGTTGCCCCTTGTTGGGTAGATCCTCACGGAAAGCATCCGACAACCTCCAGAGCTGAAAGTCGGTACTAAGCCCACCTTTGAACCTTGAACTGTTCCGGCGGGAAGGGGTCTATCTCCCAGATCCTTTCTCTCAATCTGGAGAGTATGCTGTTTCCACCACTTTAGACAAGTTCGACAATAAACTGATTGAACGGTGGCTCCGTGGGAACGGGAGGAGGGAGGAGGAGGAGGGGGCTTTGTTTTTTTACACAGTGGAAATACTTATGCTTCACTGCCTATTGTGTCAAGGAAACTTACGAAGATCTTGACATGATTTTACAGAAAATTAACCATCCAGCTCATGATTGGATCCTATGTGGAGATTTGAAAGTTTATTGCATGGTCGTTGATCAACAAAAGGGATTTACAAAGTTTCCGTGTTTTATATGTGAGTGGGACAGCAGAGCAAGAGATCAACATTAGTCCACAAAACAGTGGCCCATAAGACAAACTTTTACAACTGGCGAGAAGAACATTTTGTATAAAACTAGTGTATCTAAACGTTTCTTCTACCACTTCTACGTCAAGTTAGGCTTAATGAAACAATTTGGAAAAGCATTGCCTAAAGATGGTGAATGTTTTAAATACTTGTATGAAAGATTTCCACATTTAGCACAAGTCAAACTGAAAGAAGAGATTTTCGTTGCGCTTAATATCTGTAAAATGATATTCGATTCCAACTGTGAAGCAAGGATCACTAGAAAGGAAAGGGAGGCTTGAATATAATTTAAACTGGTTGTGGCTTATAAGCTTATAGTGACTAATATGATAAATTCAAAAATCTGGGATGTCTGATGAATCTGAAAGTCCACTTCTTGCACAAACTTCTTATTTTTTTGCTGAAAACATGGGCGATACGAGTGAAGACGAACGGTGGAATATTAACATGATGTGTGATTACTGTTGGTCACTTCATTGAGAATAACAAAATGTATTGCATTGAAGAACAATCTATATCAGAATCTCTACAGAGAAAAGAAAAAAAACACCTAAAATATTTGGATTATATGATATATGTTACGGTAATTAAAAATTGTAACCTAATTAAATAAAAGTGCGGTTTAAGTTCAAGGTCTTTTTTATACATATATAACCGATGTCATATTGTGGTATAAAAAAACTGGTATCGGATAGGTCCCAGCACCCAAAAATACATGAGACTTAGACGTATTTGTTTAAAAAGAGTTTACAAATAATTTTTTTGTTGGCCTATGTTACCAGATTTATTAGAAGAACATGTTGATGACAAGATGTGGAAATGGATTGCAAATACAGAAATGCCAAATGCAAATAGCTATCAACAAAAGATGATTGCTAAGCCCTATAAACAAGCGCAATCTGAAATGCAAGGAAAGGTGCAATTTTCATAATTTGGTAAGTTCAAGATACAGTCATTTTCGGTAAGTGAAAAATTTTGTATTGTATCATATAATTAATTTTGTGATGAAAAGTGTAGAGCAGTGTATTGTAATAAATGTAAAGTTTGCAACCGTAGATATCAGGGTGGATGTCCAGACTACGTCATTAAAACAGCTTTGTGTAAACACATTCATGCTGTAGCTTTGGTCAAACAGAGAACCGATTCTGTTTTAGATTTCTTAAATAGTCCGGAAGAGAATGATGTATAGATGTTTTGTATATTGATAAATCCACCATTAGCCAAAGTAATTACCAAAAATTGAATCATTTTATTGACCAGAGGAAAGTACGTCGAACTTGGAATCAAATTTCAAAGAAAAACGCAAGGTTGTTTACATTGAAAAATATTTAGTAATGGCTTTATGAGAATTTAAACGTTTAGATTCCATTAGCGGAAATAAATGATTTTACAGTACTTGTAAGTACCTTAGATGAAGAAAAATTAATTGGTCAATTTAAAAATTCAAGAATAATTGGCATAATTCTGTTACCTTCCTTTTGTGAATGGTCGGCATGGATTGACGGATGTACGCCTGTAGCCAGCAGCGTGACGAGCTCCCGGATAATAGTAGCGAAATAGCTCGAAATCTCGCTAGCTACTACGCCTGCCACCGCTCACATCGGATACACTTTAAATTACGAGGTACTCCCGACCGAAAGTGATAACTTTAAGCACTACCTACAGTTATCTGTTTTATTGACACCAACAGCGACACTTTTCGATCAAAAGTTGACTACCTTCCAAACATGTTTGCCTGAGACGTTGACTACCTTGCAGCATAAACGCCTGGAGTATTCCCTACCTTTGAGGAGGCAGCTGGCGAACGCGTCATTTATCTCTACTTTCACAACTCACGAGTTTTTGCATGCATATATCGACAATTGACTTTAAATTTTCCTGCACAGTCATAACTGTTCTTGATTATTTTACAATTTCATTTATTAAGAACATTCATAAAAATCCGCTTCGCACATCAGAAAATCTATAAGATACAATTACTGACACCTGGAATACATTCGATATGTTGCATAATGTGTTTGATAATATGAAGCGTTGAATAGGACTTGTGCTGCCGTTCAAGGAGACCATGTTGAATATTCACTATAGTTTTATTTTGATGTTATTGAGAAAATAGACATTTTGGTAAACCTTGGCGTTTATTTAATAAAAATATAATATTTATGATTTTCACAACTCTCATTCACAGCTTACATCCAGTTAACTTTTAGAATCACACACAATACTCAATGCTACCAATGTTTAGATTACCTTCATTAATATGCATGGCCCGCTCTAATTCATTCTTTCTTCTTGCCACGATATGCAAGTACGTAATCGTAAATGCATTATGGTAGGGAGCGTTGAATCAATGCATCGTAACGATTATCACAAATTCGTAATTGTTTTTGACAACTACTGCTTTCTGTACTTTCAACTTTATCAGATAAAACTTGTACATACGTGCTACTTAGTATATGCGACTGAAAATTGAGTAATTGTAATTCCTTAACAATGAACATTTTGGAAAAAAATAATAAGTGTTTGAGAATAGAAAACTGTGAAAGAAACGGGTTTGGGCAAAGTATGGACATGGTTCTAAGGAATTGTAAACACTGCTACTCCACAAATTGAAACATCTGTAATATGTAAAGATGCAAAAAATATTTAAGTACGGAAAGGGGTGTAGCCCTTAATCTAGAAAAGCATTCATGATACAAATGTGAAAACGAGGAAAAAAATTCAACAGTTAGAATGAACAAAAGACTGACTTTAAGTGATCAATTTCGAAATAAAGTTATACCAAATTGCATGAAACATGTGGCTAGTTATCTACGCTCATTAGATGTTTGGAGGTTCAATATAAATTAAGAATGAAATGCTCCGATTAATAGGTACTTTTATTGCGCAATGAACATCTATCGTGTTTCACCAAATCACAAAAAATTACAATTGTCAATCTTTTTCTTCGAAACATATGGCAACTTTTCCGCTACAGTACTTCCCCACCAGTGATAAACGATACAATGAAATATATGGAATACAGTTTCAAGAATACAATACGAGTAAAATTCTACTGTACGAATGAATACAATATAAATCAAATATTATCTGCTATGAATACAAATGAGTAATAAGTAAAATGGGGATAGTGTATAAGATAAGATAAGATAAGATTATTTGAGGTGGCAATGATATCTGTTCCACTGCGACCTTTCCAGATCTATTGTGGTTCGTATGCCACCTTAGAGTACGTTCTCCAGCTTTATTCCTTTAATTAACAGCTTTGAAAGCGGTTCTTCCGCATATACGGGTATTTTTAAAGCGGACTTGAAGCCCAGGTTTCGGCTGGTGCCCCCAGGGGAACGTTAAATACTGCACACACCTAGGACCACGTAACTCTCGGCACGTTACCTTACACCTTAGTTTGGGTTTTAGCTCGGGTACCTCGGAAGCGCTAAATTCCTGAACTCACTGATTAAACTTGTTAACAGGGAGCCCCCGAGGCCGGGGATAATGTATAAATACCGTGCTATGGTAATATGGCTACAAACAGTAAGTGTACTAAAATGGAAACCGTATGCGTCTACCCGAACGCAAAGGTTTTGGAAGTAGATCGATCGGGTGTGCGTCCGAGACCATTGATTTTGTTGACAGTAGTTGTGGATGTTTCGATGACTCGTTCGGTGTCCTCATCCATCGCGACATATCCTGGTTTGAGACGGTCGTTTGAAACAGTAATTTTCTTATCCCGAATACGAATCATAATAGTTTTTGCGTTTCTTTTGACAACTGGATATGGTCCGTGATAAGAAATCTGGAGAGGTCCTTTGGGTCCGCCGTGTCTCAGGAAAACTTGCTTTCTGGTCTGGAGATCCTGGAAAACAAAGCACTCTTTTTCGCCGTGCCTGTTTCCTCTAAAAATATCTTGTGTGGCCGATAAAAGTCACATCTTCCGCGGGTCGACTGGTGTCTGGCTTTTTGCGCGATATAGCAAATATTTAATTGTTGTATTTTACATAATTGTGAAGTACGATTTAACGTCTACATGATACTGCTGCTCTCATTTTAATATTTGAAACTGGTGAGCCTGATTTATTTGATTAAAGTTATCCGAACAATAACTCTATGAATTCTACTTTTCTTTCAAACACAAATAGGAGATACAATTTTCCTAAGGCAAATTTTAACCAATTATACTCTGATCTTTTGTATTCTGATTGGTCTTTCTTAGAAAGCTTTTCGGATATAAATGAGGCAATCGATGGATTTTATGAAGTGCTCTATAATGTTCTTGACAGTTGAGTCGCTGTATTTACTGGTCGTTGTACTGGTCGTTACGCACAGTGGTTTACATCAGATATTGTAGTTGTTCGTTTTGCAAGATACAAATTTCAGAGGCATATTGCCGTTCATCAGGAAAAGAGCTCGGTAATAAAGAATCCTAGAGAAATCTTTCAATACGTTCACACGAAAAGGGGAACGTCTAGGATACCTAATAGTTTAACTTATAAAAATGGGGTTTTCGACTCCTCACAAAGCATTGTTAACTCTTTCGCGGACAAATTGCGGTCAACGTTTACTGGTGGCTTGACTTCTACGCCTGATGATATGTGTGTAGACGATAATATTCCTTTCGTACTACACCATGTCTCCGAAGATGAACTTCTTAAAATTATGGCTACATTCACGCAAAACAACAATTGTGGAGTTGATTTAATCTCAAGCTTTCTTATTCATGATACTAGACACGCTCTTGCTAAACCTTTAGTTTTACTTCTTAACCTCTCTACAAGGTAGCAAACACACAGGTGGTGATTCCTATACAGAAAATGGTGATAAAACTCTCATAGAAAATTACCGGCCAATCGCGATGTTAAGGATTTAAATACATTATTTTAAATAGACTATCCCATTAACTTCAATAATTGTTTTTATTTTTATCAATGTGTTAAAATTAATACCAAATTCTTCCTGTATATGTACTAAATTTAGAATAGTTTTATGTTTCCATTTTTGTAAATGCTTATATTGTGTTTCAAAACGTTATCTACAATTCGTCGCCTACAAACAATGAACGCTTTCGATAATGCGTACACAGAAATCCTTAACATACAGATAAGAGAAACTTTGTCGGTCGGCTGCCGTGCGAATGTATAAAGACTGATTCAGCGTGCGTCGACTAAAAACATGTGATCTATTACGTCCACTACGATTCGAAAGGAAGGATCGGCACTGGAGGAACGTTCCGCTTACTGATACTATACTAGTTTAGTTTGTCCTGTAACTGGTTCATAACTGTTGGACAATAAATCATTATTATTATTATTATTATTACCAACGGGTCCCCTCTCCTTGAAGTTTTGGTGCAGACGGTTTACAAATTTTGAAACATCGATGAGATCTTCTGTCTCTGCTGGTTGTTCGAGAAATTCACCTGGAAGGCGAAGTGGCTCGCCGTAGACAAGCTCTGCTGAGGTGGTTTGTGGATACTCGCGCCATGCAGCTCTCAATCCTAACAAAACGGTTGGCAGTACTTCGGTCCATCGGCTGTTGTCATGACATTTGATGGTCGCTTTTAGCTGTCGGTGCATTCGCTCCACCATACCATTACCAATTGTATGATCGAATCTTGAATCTTGAGACCCAATGCTCGTAAAAGGCGCGAGCGAAAGTAGGTGATAACTGATTGGTCAATAGGATGGCTTCCGGCCAACGGGTGTACCTGTCAACACATGTTAAACAATACCTGTAGCCCTCGGCATAAGGCATAACAACAATATCCAAATGGACATGATCGAATCGTTGTGATGGTTCCTGGAATCGCTGTAACGGTGCTAAAACATATCTGAAAATTTTTGCACGCTGACATTTCACACAGTAGTCTATTTTCTGCAATCGTACTTGATGGAAGGCCAAACATAACGTTGCGTTATCAATTTGACGATGTCTTTATTCCGGGATGAGATAACTGATGCATGTTGTTAAAGGCGATTTTCCGAAACGGGGTCGTCAAATAAGGTCGGATCTGTGTTGTCGATATATCACAATACACCCACGCATCTGAATCGGACAACTATTTGTTTAAGTCTAAGTACAGAATCCGATTTCAGATAGCTTTTGAGCTCATCGCCCGTGAGTTGAAAAGCTGCAAGCTTGTCATAGTTGATGGTCGTTGCGTTGATGACTTCAATCCGCGACATGACATCTGCAATCAAATTCTCCCTCCCGGGAACGTGTCTAATGTCGGTCGTAAATTGGCTTATGTAATCCAGATGTCGACATTGTCGAGGTGAACATTTTTCGGGTTTTTATTTGAAAGCAAACGTAATGTATAAAGTGTAAATTCTCTCGCCTCTGTTATATGTCGAAAATATTTGACAGCAAGATAGCTAAGAGCTCTCGATCGCAAGCACCATATTTTTGGTCGGCTTCAGATAAGTTCTTTGAGAAGAACCCTAACAGTTGCAGCTCGCTTTCCACTTTTTTAAAGTGTGGCTCCAACGGCGACGTCCGAGGTGTCACAAACCAATACGAGTGCTGCGAGATCCCGTGGGTCTGCTAGCAAGGTGGCGTTTGTCAATTATTGCTTGCATACATAAAAAGCTTCGTCGGCTTCCGGAGTCCAGTGAATTGCGGGAACGCCCCTTTTAATTGCCTACCAAAAACTCATTAAGATTTGCTTGAGTGTGGGCGGCCCTAGGTAAGAAACGATGATAGAAGATTAACGTAACTAGGAATTGCTTTAACTCATTGGTGAGGCGTGGTTTGGGAAATTCAGTAATTGCCTGTACTTTGTCCGGCAGGGGTTGAACGCCTGCATCCGTGATTAAATGTTCTAAAACCTTGACCGTCGGTTGCCCGAAAATGCTCTTTGCGTTATTGATGACGATCCCGTATTCTTTGAAACGCGTGAAGATTATTTCGAGATGTTTTAAGTGTTCCGCCTTAGATTCTGACGCAATTAAGATGTCATCTATATATATAAAGCAAAAATTCAAACCTCTAACTACTTCGTCAATGAAGCGTTGAAACGTTTACGCGGCATTACGCAAATCAAATGTCATGAAGGGAAATTCAAATAAACCAAATGGGTTGTGGTTTGGGATATCTTCTGCAGTTACTGGGATCTGATTATATGCGCGAACCAAGTCAATGGTGGAAAAGATTTTCTTGCCACAAAGATAATGAGAAAAGTTTTGGATATGACGAACGGGGTAGCAGTCCGGAATAATGCGAGAGTTGAATGCTCGATAGTCACCGTAAGGACGCCAAGAGTTATCTTTTTGGGGAGAAGATATAGTGGCGAGGACCAACAACATGATTGAGTGATGTCCAGAAGGAGCATCGATTCGAACTTATCTTTCGCAATCTTGAAGCGGTCGAGAGCTAAACGAGCGGTGTACTGCTCACTGAAGGGCCAGGGGTCGTACGGATGTGGTGTTTAATTGGATGCAGAATATCTCTTGGCACTCCATAGGGTTTCGTAATGCTTGCAAACTTACGTAAGAATTGATGGTACGTGGATGGTTTTAATCGCGCCTTGCTCGTTGTCGACTATTGCGCCTTGAGTCTTCATTTGAGTTAGTTCGTTGATCAGTCGCTGGATTTGCGTGTCCACCAAGAGATGGTAGTGACTGAGGAAATCCGTTCCAATAATCGGCTTTGACATGTCCGCAACCATGAAATTCCACGAAAAGTCAGCGTTAACGTAATGTTGGCGTATGTTGCGATGTTGGTTCCATTTGCGGCAGACAAAACGTTGGTTGTCGTTTGTCGCCGGCCATATACCATAGTTCGTGACCAAGTCTTCCTGTCAGTGATGAAAAGACGGCGCGACGTCGGATGAAGGTTGCCTGTCGCCATTAGCAACCGTCCGCCGCGTTTCCCGATAGTCCTAGACATAGCAATGTGCAGCTCTTTGCGCCTTGGCCCCAGCGCCAGTGGTACTAGCATTGTCCGTTGCTCCCTGGCTGACGACTCATGGAGCGCGACCAGGCCCGGGATCTGTCACATGTCTGGCAGTCACGTCTGCCGCGCTTGTGCATCGACGAAACGCGCTGCCCAAGGGCCTCTATTAAGAGCGCCATTTGTTACGAGTTAGCAAGCCGTAATCGTGGACGAGGAAAAGGTAACTCTCGAAGCCGCGGGAGGAGGAACGCCCGAAACAGTGAAAAGTCAAACATAGCAGAGGAGATAAAAGAATGACATAGAAGAAAGCAGCGTTCTATTTTAGATAGTGGCGCCACAAATCACTGGGTATCAGAGAATTTAGAAAAGTCTTTGAAAAACGTCGAAACTATGCAACGTGTCATAGAAATTCAAATCGCAAACGGTCAAATTTTAAGAGGTATAAAAAGAGGAATGCTCTCTTTAAAGGGAGTAAACAACACGCGACTATTACGATGTCTGCTATTATTATACCAGGAATTTCATACAATCTCTTATCCTTTAAAAGAATAAGTATACAAGGATACGACGTTAAGTTTAACAGAGGGGAAAGTCGGTAATTAATACAAATACTAACCTACGGATGCGATGTGAATCCACAGGAAATCTATACCCAATTTTCACTCAAGCAGTCAGCAGCAAATAGAACTTGCTACATGGCACCGAATGAAAATAAATTATTGCACCAAAGACTTGGTCACCTAAACTCGCAGAGTTTAATGTCGTCAAATCTACCATACAATTTTGTGGTATGCAGTCCATGTAATCAAGGTAAAGCGAAGCGCAAGCCTTTCAAAAATGTAGTCTTACCAAGGTCAAAAAGAATAGGTGAACTTATCCATAGCCACCTTGCAGGACCATTCAAGGATACTACTATGCGAGGCGAGAAGTATTACCAGATAATTACTGATGATTACTCACATTTTGTTCAGGTGTATTTGCTGAAAACCAAATATGAAGCAGAACAAAATATCATGAATGATGTTCGTGAACTAAAAGGAAAAGGTCACTATTGTTGCAGAATGAGGTCAGACTGTGGTGGAGAATACACATCTAGTGCATTCACAAATTTCTGCAAACATAAAGGAATTAAAGTAGAATATAGTCTGCCATACACGCTTTAGCAAAACGGAGTCAGCAAGAGAATAAATTCCACATTAATGAGTAAAGCGAGAACGCTATTTGCTGAAAAAATTTATCTAAGTATCTATGGAATGAAACAATCTGTTGTGCTACCTATCAGCTAAATCGATCTCCTACGAACGCTTTAAATAAAGAGGTACCAGCAGAGGTGTACCTAGGTAAAGTGAACTATAATAAACTGAAAGTTTTGGTTCAAGACCTTGGATATATAAACTATCAGTACCAGCCAATAAACTGGACACCAGAGCAACTGAATGCATAATGGTAGGATATGCTAACAATGGTTATACATTGTGGATACCAATAACCAACGATATAATTATTTCAAGACATTTGACATTTGATGAAAATAAATATGTTTATAAACCTGAATACCAAAAATTGACAATGATAAAAATAGGCACTTGGAACGTAAGAGCAACATTTGAGGAGGGAGCAGTAAGAAATTTATCCGAAATAATGGAAGGCTATGGACTGGATATACTGGCACTACACGAAACGAAACGAGTGTGAAACGAAGTAACAACCATTGGAAATAAAACTTCAAGAGTGGCTTCAGAAGGAGACACTTTGGGGTTGGATTTCTAGTTAATCAAAAAATAAAAAATGTAATTGATTTTAGAGCAATATCAGACAGGATCTGTTACATAAGGTGTCGCGGTAGTTACAGGAAGATAAGTATTATTAACGGACACGCTCCGAAAGAAGATAAAGATCGCGAAATAAAAAATGAATTTTATGAAAATTTAAGCGAAGTAACAGAAAGTATACCTGAATATGATATAAAAATTATGCTAGGAGACCTAAATGCAGAAGTGGGTAGAAAAGAGACTTTTCGAAACGTAACTGGGGGAAAAAGTGTGCACAAGGAAGGCAACGATAATGGCAAAAAGCTAATTGAATTTGCAATAGAATATAAAATGAAAATAGCCAACACACCTTTTGAACGTAAGAATAAACATAAAGAAACTTAGATCGCGCCAAACGCAAAAGTAAGAAACCAAATAGACCACGTATTAATAGAGAGCATACATTTTGGGTATATTAAAATCTGGAGAAGTTACAGAGAAGCAGACGCAAACAGCGACCATATCCTAGTAATAGCAACATTTAATCAAAGCCTACCAGAAAACAAAAAGAAAAAACGAGACAAACAACAGTATAATATATGGCAACTACAATCGAAAAACATGGTAAACCAACTGTAAAAAGAAATAGAAGAAAGACTGAGAGAAGACACAAACTGCGAAACAGCAGAAGAAGAATGGACCAAAACCCAAATGGCAATGATAGAAGCAACCAACACTTGCCTATGAAAACCCGAAGTCCTAAAGAAAAACGACTGGTTCGACGAGGATTGTAAGGAGGCCTTAAAGGCAAGAAATAGAGCAAAGATAGAGAGGGGTAAATACATGACACAAGAGACAAAGAACAATTATGAAAAAGAAAGAAGAGCAGTAAAACGAACTTGCAGACAGAAAAAGCGGGAAAAACTGCAAAACCAATTATAAGTAATAGAAGAACACTTTGTAAACAAAGAAATAAAGAACTTTTACCAAGAGACAAAAAATCAAGCAAACTGGAAATCCCAAAGCTATCTACTGTAGAAACAAAGAGAAGCTGCTGATAGGGGAACTAAGCGAAAAACTAAATAGATGGGCACAGTACTTGGAGGAAATACTGGACGAAGAAAGAGATACTAGAGGGGATAACAGACCAGGAGAAGGACTCCATGAAAGAGTACACCACTTAATACAAAAAATGTGGCGAAAAGAGAAAATGCCAGAAGGATGGAATAGTGCCGTCATATGCCCTATCTTTAAAAAAGGAGACAAAACACTATGCGAGGGTTATAGAGGAATTGCGTTGTTGGACACAACATATAAGATCTTAGCAAAAATAATACGCAACAGACTAGGTAAGTATGAAAAAGAAATAATTGGAGAATATCAGGGAGGTTCCAGAAGCGGAAGATTCACAATAGATCAAGTGTTCACGTTGAAAATGTTACAAAATGGAAGGTATGATCAAAATTTGAGTTTACATATGCTCCTCATAGACTTTAAACAAGCATATGACTCCATAGTGCGTAGAAGGTTGTATGAGGCGATGGAAACACTGAAAATACCAAAAAATTAATAAAGCTGATAAAAATGACATTGACCAACACGAATGATAGAATTTTGTTAGAAGCAAGCTACTCAAAACAATTTAATATCAGGAGAGGGTTAAGACAGGGAGACCCCTGTCTACGGACCTATTCAACCTGGTTCTAGAAATGATAATGAGAAAAAGCGAAATCCAGAGGATAGGATTGATTTTGCACCATAAACACCAAAGCATAGCATATGCTGATGATGTAGTTTTATTAGCAAGGTCAAAGAAGGAATTACAAAGAGTATTCAAAAAATTTGAGAAGAAAGTACAGAAGTACGGCTTACTAATAAACGAGATGAAAACAAAGTATATGGAAATGGGAACAGATGTATCTAAAGAAAATGAATTCATAAAATTTCAAACGGAAGGAAAAGAATAGAGAATAGAAAAAGCAAACCATTTTGAATATCTGGGAGTAACCGTAACAAATAAAGGACAAGAAAGCGACGAAATAGAAAAATAATTTTAAAAGGGAGCAGAGCGACGGGGGCACTTACAACAGTGCTGAAATCAACCAACATATTAAGAGCAGCAAAAATAAGAATATACGAAACCGTTATAGGACCAACACTCCTGTATCCGTGCGAGACTGGAGCATGACAAAACAGGATGAAATTAAATTGGAGATGTGGGAAAGAAAAACGCTAGGAAAAATTTGTGTTGGCATTAAAATAACATAAGAACTATGGCGCAGACGAACAAACCAAGAAGTGATGGACATGTACAATAGACTCAAAATAACGCAAAAGATACGGACACAAAGAGCCAGATGGCTAGGCCATGTAATGCGATTGCCAGAACAGAGATGGGCAAAAAGGGTCTTGTTGGAGAGGGAAGGCGGAGAAAAGAGGAGAGGACGACCAAGGAAGAAATGGTTTGCATCTGTTAAAGAAGACATAAAGGAATTGGGAGGGAGCAACTGGAAAGAAACGACAAGAGACCGGAAGAAATGGAAACAATTAGTTAAGAACATAGAAGCCACAGACTGGAGGATTTTCAAGGGAGCGACCAGGAATGTCAATAGAAAGTGGGAACAGCTAAAGTGAACTAACGGAGAGCGTAAGTAAAGATGAGAACATTGAACTAGATCAAGCTGATCCTGATTCCAAAGAACAAAGCAGAAGGAGAAATCCTACCAATCACTACTAACCTCCTTCAGAATCACTTCGGAGGAGCAACAGACGTACTGTTCTTCCACAAAAATTCAGGGAAGATTATATATTGAACAACAATAACCAACAAGAGGAAGAAAACTGGAATGAAGGTCACAGTTCATAGAGAGGGCCACAAGCATTTCTCAAGGAGAGTTTATACAAAGAGTAATTACTAGATTTGGTATGCAAACCAAACCATTGACACGCCTATAGAAGACAATTTCCAAGTGATTAAGAAATTGCCAGTGGATAAAAATATACCGTATAGGGAACTAGTTGGTTTACTTATATAATAATAATAATAATAATAATAATAGTTTATTGTTCAACAGTAATTACCAATAATAGGACAAAAATATAATAATTACATACATACATTAAAAGAAAAATACAAAATATTAAAGTAACTACAAATCATTAATAGTATTAACAAAAATACCCGTGTAATGCAGGTCGGCAGATCGGCACATTGTAGCAAGTGGCGAAGCGCTAAGTAAATTAGTTCTATAAAATGGTATAAATAATGTAGTGTGAGAATGAGACGATAATATAGGAACATAAAAGTTTAACTGGAAAAGCAGAGCCGAACAGTCAACGATTCCATGTACCAATTTCCATATGAAGCGGGCACCACTGCATTCACGTCGAAAAGCTAGAGAATTAAAGCCGTGTCTCCCCAGCAACGAATTATAATCAATTCCTCGATCGAGATAAATGCCATCTATCCTAAATGATAAATATTTAAGAAAACGACGCTGAATCCTTTCAATTGACAGCTGAAGATAGATATAATAAGGAGACCAGACTTGCGACGCGTATTCTAATTTACTAATAATAAAGCTGAAAAAAGTGATTTGAGCAATTGGTCATTACAAAATGATCTGCAAGAGCGTATTATAGACCCCAAAGTCTTAGAAGCAGGAAGACACAGGATAGTTATGTGAGGTGAGAAGCTCATGGCATGATCAAACAGCATACCAAGATCCTTAACCACATCAGTTTGGTCAAGGAGTGACTACCCATGTTATAGTTAGAGGAAATTTGATTAAGTTTACGGGTAAAAGAAACGTAGCAGCATTTATTGAGATTTAATTTAAATTTAAATTTAGCGCATCAGTTATAATGTAATTAACATTGTCTTGTAAATTTGAAACATCATTCGAACTGTTAATACTAGAATAAATTTTTGTGTCGTCAGCATATGCCAACACCGGACATGATAGATTCTCCAAGAGGTCATTAATGTACAGAATAAATAGCAAAGGCCCCAGATTTGATCCCTGCGGGACACCAGATGTCAAAATAAAGTCAAGGGATTTATAGCCTTTATAGTGTACATACTTACATCTATTACTTAAGTATGACTGAATTAACTTCAGAAATGGTGTACTAAGGCTAAACCCACACAGTTTATATTTATATTTTATATTAGTATATTGTGATCAATGATGTCGAAGACCTTGCTGAAACCCGTGTAGACCAGATCCACCTGGCCACGGCTATCCAACTCGCCACAAATAAATTGAGAAACACTTACAGGGTTGGTGGCAGTTGACCGACCACGGACAAAGCCGTGCTGATTAGGCGATATATAAGGTATAACGTTTTTATATAAATGTAAATACAGAACATTCTCAAAAACCTGGGCAAAATTCAACAAGATCGATACAGGTCTGAAGTACGTAATTTCAGATTTATTACCTTTTTATATACAGGACATATTCTTGTTCTTTGCCACACAGAAGGGAAAACGGAAGTCCTAATAGTCAAATTAAGCAAAACAGCCAGAGGTCCAGCAAAAGCTGAACCAGCGTTACGCAAAAGAAAAGAAGGAACTGAGTCATCACCAGAAATGTAACTGTCAGGAAAGGAGGCCACAATTTTGCTCAATTCCTCCTCAGTAACAAGTGGGAGACAAAACGGAACACAATCACCATAGGAGGTATGATTAGAAAACGGTGCACCAGCAAGATTAGTAGATCGAAAGACTTCGGCGAAAGCATCGACGTTCTGAGACGTGTCAAGAGATGAACCATTATAAGACAAGTTCTTCGGAATTCTAGTTGAACTTTGTTTATCATGAATATACTTAAATATTTATCTGGGGTCATTCAAAATTGATGGTTTCGTTGATTGTAAAGGTAGAATATCTGGTTCTACATCTATGTTGCAGTTCACACCGGAGACAATCAAGTCAAGTAGTCTTCCATCACAATTAACAACAGAATTATACTGACGTAGGTCAAGCGAAGAACAGAAATGTGAAATGTGCATTTAGTACAATTTAGAAAATCGTTTAAGAACCGTGGAATATTGAAATCACCAAAAATAATAACTGGTTTATCCAGTAGAAACAACTCCAGACATTCACATAGTAATTCAAAGTCATGCTGATTAGTAAAGGCCGGATAATATGCAGTTTGCATAAATTTGCATATTTGCATAATATATGCATTTTCTATATTATTTGCATATTTTGTAGTAATTCAGCATATTTGAAGTATCCGAGTTTTATTTATTTATTGGATGTAATTTATTATAGGATAGGTATTACCAAAAATATGTCGTGGTTGTAACAAACAAGGAGTTAAACAGCCCTCTTTAAATTAAAAATAGCATTCTATGAAGCCTCTTCTCGATACTTTTAAGCGCTTCCAAAAATTTATTAATGCTGTTCCCATACATCTAGACCGGGACAGAATTCAGGGAAAAGCTAATTCCCTGAAACTTCTAAATAAATACAAAAATACATTTTACCAGAAAATTAGGAGACCAGGTGTTTCTTTATTTCCGAGAAATTTATTCCCATATTCGAAAGCAATCTTATTTATTTTAAACGTCATTTTACGTTGGTTTTTCGAAGTGTAAACTTGTGGGTTGTTGTTAATTATAATAGCAAAAATGCCGGAAATGGCGACTGTGTCTGGATGGATTGCGCCTTATTCAGAATTGCGTATGGATGGAGAAAAAGTATTTTGCGTAGCATGCAGCAAGATTGTAAGTAAAATTTAAGTTTATTTCCTCTTATTAATCTATAGCTTTTAAACCATGTTTAACAAAATCACCAATACAACGCTTCGACAAATAATTTTATTTTAAAATGAGTAAAATGAGATGTATATTTCATGCGTATTTTTCGCATATCATCAGCACAATACGGAATATCCGATATTCCGTATTCTGCTGATGATTTTTAAATAAAAAGATTTGTGCCTAATGTTTGTGTCGGCAGATATTCCACTACATAAAATAAACAATTTAAATGTCAAGTTAGTTTTGCAAAAGTACACCAACAAATATAATATTTCCGACGAGAGCACCTTAAGAAAAATTATATTCACCGCATCTATGCAGAAACATTGAGTAGCATTAAGAAGTCAAACAATTACCTTTATATATGCCCAGATGAAACTATTGATAGTGTGCGTCGATACATAGTTCATTTAATGATAGGTATCCTTAACTTATCGGATCCAGCAAAATCTTATTTAATTTCATCCAAGCAGTTGGAAAATGCAAATAATTTGACAATAACAAGGTTTATACAGCAACAACTGGCAACCTTTTTCTTACCGGAATCGATTCCAACAGAACAAATTCTATTGTTTTTAACGGATGCCGCACCTTAAATGGTGAAGGCAGCTTGCAACTGGAAAATCTTTTACCCAAACTTAATTCACACAACTTCCTTGGGGTATGGACTAAATCGTGTTGCAGAAGAAGTAAGAAACCATTTTCCCTTGGTAAATACTTTAATTAGTAGTGTTAAGAAAGTGTTTTTAAAGGCTCCATTAAGAGTTCAGTTTTACAAACAACATCTACCCGGTATTCCGCTTCCTCCTCAACCAGTAATCACACGATGGGGAACGTGATTGGAAGCTGCTATTTTTCAAGCAAATCATTATGAAGAAATAAAGACAATTATGGATCTTGATAGCGATACACAATCTGTGTTAGACGCCCAAAAGATGTATTCGAGTAAAGAAATACCTCAACAGTTGGCGTTTATTAAAGCCAACTACAGTTTTATTTCCACTTCTATATGGCAATTAGAAAAACAATTTATGTCGCTAATTGAGAGCGTTGAAATAATAAACAAATTTGAAAAGTTATGTTTTGATGTTAAAGGAAGGGTGGGAAAATCCGTGTATGAAAAATTTTTATGTGTAATGAGGGTTTTAAAAAGCTAAAGGATATTGCTAAAATGTTGTGTGGTGAGCCAGTCGAAAATATTGAGTTGACAATAGAGGATATTTCTAATTTGAAATATGCTCCTATAACAAGCGTGGATGTAGAACGAACCTTTTCAATATATAAATACATGTTATCAGACAAGCGCCACAATATTTCTATATTCTTTGAAACCTTTGAGAAATATGTAATTGTAAATTGTTTTCATAGTTAATTGTCTTATATGATAGATCTCTACCACTAATAGGTCAATAAAACAAGGCTGGTTTGAACGATAGTTATATTTTCAGAACGTTTACAAACGTTTTCGGAATCATTCCGAAAACGTTTGTAAACGTTCTGAAAATATAACTATCGTTCAAACCAGCCTTGTTTTATTGACCTATTAGTGGTAGAGATCTATCATATAAGATAAGTATAAAAAGGTCACGAAATATATATATATATATATACATTTTATAGTTAATTATGTTGTAAAACGTTATAAATAAACTTGTGGTAAACATAATATTATAGAATATTTTTTTCTATAGTATTATATTTTCTAGCATTACTCCTATTTCTTTATCTGCATATTTTTCATAAGAAAGTGCATATTTAGGCCAAAACATCTGCATATTTATACGCATATTTCCACTTTGTTTTTGCATATAATCCGGCCTCTACTGATTAGTATCCGAAGGTATATATAAAGCGGCAATGTAGAAGCAGCAAGAATTCAGAAAACATTCACAAACAACAATATCCACAGTTGAAACAATATAAGTAATAGGAGTAGTATCAAGAACCTCAAACTTAATTTCATCGGATAATCCTATAAACACTCCCCTACCCATTGAACGATTAATCAGAGCACAACATCTGTCACATCTAACAATATTGCAAGAGAACGGTAGTAGTTCCGTTTCTCTAATAGAATCGTCAAGCCAACTCTCTGTAATTACAACTACATGATAAGAAAAGCTAGATATTAATAATGGAAGAATTACTGTTGGACTTATTTAGTTTAAAGTGGAAATTATGGAAGGAACCCCTTCATCATATTTAATCCTTAAATTGGATTCACCACTTTTTAAACGATCAGAAAACTCCGCTTTAGCATCTTTGTAAATTTGCAACTGTAACGGCGTACGATCACGAAAGATATTTGAATATATCGCAGTAGATTTTATTTTAGAAACATTGCGTAGTACAGCCTGAGCAGAAGCCTCCGAGGAAAAGCGCACTTAACAGGGCGACGGCGATTAGTTTTAGTAGCATCCAGCTTACCCAGACTAAACACTTTAATGCCTGGATCAGTAATATTCAGCCATGAGCAAATTCCATTAACAAAATCAGCATCAGCAAGTATTTGATCATCATTACTAGCGGTAGCAACCTCATCATTTCAAAAAAAAAAAAAAATATATATATACAGGCTGGCCCACCACCAGCGCCTCGGACTGTAACTCCCAAACTAATAATTTTTTTAAATCTTTTTGATAAGATGGTGTACATTTATAATGGCCATAATTAGAAAATATTGTCGTTTATACAGGGTGCTCCAACAAAGCGCTAAGTATCAAAGCTATGTTTTTTTAAATGGAACAATATACATTTTTTACTTTTTTCGAATTGTATAGGAAAAATAAAGGTAAATTACTTCGATGTTCCATATACCTATCGTTAGCCGTTTTCGAAGTATTTGAGGTTTTTCGAAAAAGTAAGATGTTTTGAAAATGGACATAACAGACAAACTAATTGAAATTTTCAAATCATGTTTTTAGCCTTGATTTGGTATATCTTGGGCTACTTATTTTCAGGTATGTAATTTTACAATAATGTACAGAGTGATTCCATAGACCGGCTTTATTTGTCTCAAATTTAATAGTGTATAACTTTGTTATTTCAAATGGAACAGCCTGTATATTTTCAGACTCGGAGAAAGGTTTTTCAATTCCTACCCAAACTGTATTAGGTTTCCCTATACCTATCTCTTGTGATTTCGGAGATATTTGAAGATATTTTAAATTTTACCTAGATTGAAATTAAATCGAAGCTGCTGAATTTGGAAATGCAATTGTTTTTTATTTCAACGATCTGAAAAAGTTGCTACTGAAACACATATGCCTTTAAATGATAAGTATTATAATAAATGTTCTACATGATCGCCATTTTACGCTATGTATTGTATTCTTTCATTAATTGTAACCCCTTCGTACATATTTTAATAATTTTTGCGTTCCTCAGAGTTAACAAACAGCCTACTACTAGATATAGCAATTAAATTGTCATAATGACATACCTTTTGAATGTCAGCACAATTTTACTTTAGTTTAGTATACTTTATTCTTTGATAATTTATACATAACTACTATTAGAGAAATTTAGAAAAGAACTTGTGAAATAATTGAAGTGTTATTTTCTTTTATTTGAGATATTTTTACAATGATGGATTTGTCTATCCTAGAATGAGTGGATATGATTTTGACCATAGGTGAATGTCATGAAAACTGTTTTTTGGCAGGCAGAGTTTATGCGCAAAAGTATCCTGAACGAAGACATCCTGAAAAGCGGGCTTTTGAAAGACTTTTCGCAAGGTTTCGAGAGACAGGTAATACTTCCTACTCTAAACAAAAAGAAGGAAATCAGTCGTTGACAACGAGGAAAATGAATTTCTAGTATTTGGTTCAATTGCTGAAAATCCTAGTACCAGTTCACGGAAGATTACCCAAGAAACCGATATAAGTAGATCTAGTGTACAGAGGATCATAAAAACACAAGTATCACCCATATCATATCCAAATACATCAACATTTATATGGGATGGACTTTGACCATCGATTGGAATTTTGCTTGTGGGCTCTGGATCGTGTTGGAGAAGAGGAGGATTTTTCTGAATATATTTTATTCACTGATGAATCTACCTTCCATAATAATGGATTAGTATGTAGACATAATTTTCATTATTATGATACAGGAAATCCACACATATTTAAGGCTGTTGATCACCAAAATCGCTGGAGTTTAAACGTCTATGCGGGAATTATTGGTGACTATGTTATTGAACCTTACTTTTTTGAAGAATTATTAAATAAATAATTATTGAATGGGCACCGTTTTTTACAATTTTTACAAGGAGATTTCTGGACTCGTTTAGAAGATGTTCCCTTATTTACAAGAGGCAAAATGTGGCTGCAGTTAGACGGGGCTCCTGCACATTTCCACGTAGATGTTAGAAACTATTTAAATTTAATATTCCCAAATAAGTGGATTGGAAGACAAGGACCCTGTAAGTGGCCATCCAGGTCACCCGATTTAACTTGCATAGATTTTTTCTTATGGGGATATGTAAAAAGTATTGTGTACAATTCGACACCAACTACGCCGGATGATATGAAAATCAGAATAACAAATGCATTTGCTACCATTACCCCGGAAATGTTAAGAAGGGCTAGAAGATCGTTTGAAGAGAGAATTAGAATATGCATAAAGGAAAATGGCGATCACGCAGAACATTTATTATAATACTTATCATTTAAAGGCATATGTGTTTCATTAGCAACTTTTTTAGATCGTTGAAATAAAAAACAATTGCATTTCCAAATTCAGCAGCTTTGATTTAATTTCAATCTAGGTAAAATTTAAAATATCTTCAAATATCTCCGAAATCACAAGAGATAGGTATAGGGAAACCTAATACAGTTTGGGTAGGAATTGAAAAACCTTTCTCCGAGTCTGAAAATATACAGGCTGTTCCATTTGAAATAACAAAGTTATACACTATTAAATTTGAGACAAATAAAGCCGGTCTATGGAATCACCCTGTACATTATTGTAAAATTACATACCTGAAAATAAGTAGCCTAAAATATACCAAATCAAGGCTAAAAACATGATTTGAAAATTTCAATTAGTTTGTCTGTTATGTCCATTTTCAAAACATCTTACATTTTCGAAAAACCTCAGATAGTTCGAAAACGGCTTACGATAGGTATATGAAACGAAGTAACTTATCTTTATTTTTCCTATACAATTATACAATTCGAAAAAAGTAGAAAATGTAATGTAATATTGTTCCATTGAAAAAATCATAACTTTGATACTTAGCGCTTTGTTGGAGCACCCTGTATAAACGACAATATTTTCTAATTATGGCCATTATAAACGTATACCATCATATCAAAAATATTTAAAAAAAAATTATTAGTTTGGGAGCTACAGTCCGAGGCGCTGGTGGTGGGCCATATATATATACAGGCTGTCTCATTTCGGAGGGCCAAATTGAAATATCTCTCTTATTATAGAATATATCGGAAATTCGTTTTAATAAAAGATGTCACATCTTTCACGCACTACAATATGGTTAAAACAAAATTCCGAACCACAGCCTACTTTTCGAAAAATATGAAATTGGGGAAAACTTCCAGGCTTTGTAACTTTTTATTTTTGAAAATATAAAAAAACGTTTTGAATGAAAGTTGATGGCAAAACATTGCTCTTTCGAAATATCAAGGAAAAAGTGGTGTAAAGTTAACATTTTCAGCTGTACTCCCTTGAATCGCCCAAAAAGTAGATAGAATCAAGTAGGCCATGCCACTCCTAAATAGCCCCTGAATTGCTTTTATAAAAATACCATACACAATAAACATATTTTAGTTAAGTCTGTAAATTTTTTGCAATTTTATAAAATAAGTATCAGAATATTTGTACTAGTAATCTAAAGAAATCAAGTAGCCATTGAAACAAAGATCTAGCTTAAATGTCAGATAAGTTATCTTTGTTCGAGTTGGTGTAAATTAATTATAAATTAGTTTGTTCGTGTGTTTGTGTTATATGGGTTTTCTGTTGACTTTGATTAATAACAATGTTTTCTAATATAGAAAAATTTAACATGTTTGTAGTTTATAGCCAGTGTAATTTTAATGCAAGATTAGCTTCGCTGGAATATCAACGTAGATATCCAAATGGACTGCATCCCAATAAAAGAACTTTCGTAAAATTAGCATATAATCTTAAAAATTATGTTCTTTTAAAAAAAGTGCTGTACGAAGCAAAAAAGTTGTGGACAGTGTAAGAGCACAAAATAGAGTTTTAAATTACGTTAATAATAAAACCAATAACGATCAATATGTCTCTTTAAGGGAAATAGAGAGGTTTTGTAACGTTCGTAAAGACAGTGCAAGAAGAATATTAAAAAAACATAGATACAGGTGTTACAGATTAAGAAAAGTCCAACATTTAAGAGAAGATGACAAACCAAGGCGCTTACGATTTTGTAGATGGATCTTGAACAAGAAGAGGAACGATCCATCTTTTTCTAGTAAGATTTTGTGGTCAGATGAAGCCAATTGTTCAAATAATGGATTTTTTAATAGAAACATTCACTATAAATGGCACAATAGAAATCCTTCTTGGCATAAAGAAACAGCTTTTCAGGAACGGTTTTCAGTAAATGTTTGGTTGGGTGTATTGGGATCCAAACTAATTGGACCTTATTTTTATAATTATAAATTAACTGCAGCAAGATACCTTACCTTTCTACAGAATAATTTGTTTGAATATATCGAAGAATTGCCGTTAGAAGATAGGTTAAACTTTAAATATTTTCAACAAGATGGTGCTCCTGCCTATAATGCTTTAATTAGTAGAAATTACTTGAATGAAAACTATCCCCAAAAGTGGATAGGAACCCATGGACCAATCTTGTGGCCAGCTCGGTCTCCGGATATTACCCCATTGGATTTTTTCATATGGGGTTGCATTAATGATAAAGTCTATTCAGATACTCCGCAAAATGTTGACGACCTCAAACAAAGAATCAGGGAAGCCTGTGAAGCAATTAGACCACAGATGATAGAAAATGCAAATAAAGGTGTTTACTCCAGAGCCCGACTGTGTATAAGGAACCACGGAGGACATTTTGAACATCTGTTATAATTATTTTTTTACCGAATTTTGATGTTTGTTACTAATTAAACTTTCATTTTACCTTGCGAGTATTATTTATTTTCCACAGCATAAGGGAATTTTGTAAATAAAATAAAGAGTACATAAGAATAGCTTGGCAAGTCACATTGTCACAATTTTTACATAACTTTAAAGTGAATGAGTCCAGAGTATTCTTTGTCTGACACATTTTTGCTAAACCTTTGTTTCAATGGCTACTTGATTTCTTTAGATTACTAGTACAAATATTCTGATACTTATTTTATAAAATTGCAAAAAATTTACAGACTTAACTAAAATATGTTTATTGTGTATGGTATTTTTTATAAAGGCAATTCAGGGGCTATTTAGGAGTGGCATGGCCTACTTGATTCTATCTATTTTTTGGGCGGTTCAAGAGAGTACAGCTGAAAATGTTAACTTTACACCACTTTTTCCTTGATATTTCGAAAGAACAATGTTTTGCCATCAACTTTCATTCAAAAGGTTTTTGTGTATTTTCAAAATAAAAAAGTTACAAAACCTCGAAGTTTTCCCCAATTTCATATTTTTCGAAAATATTTCGAAAAGTGGGCTGTGGTTCGGAATTTTGTTTTAACCATATTGTAGTGCGTGAAAAACGTGACATTTTTTATTAAAACGAATTTCCGATATATTCTATAATAAGAGAGATATTTCAATTTGGCCCTCCGAAATGAGACAGCCTGTATATTACTACAGTAACCACACCTAATATAGCTTATGCTACTTCAATTCTGAGCAGATACATATCTGGATAAACCAACTCAACAACTGTGGATTGCAGTCAAAAAGTAGTACGTTACTTGCAAGGGACGAAAGATTTTTGTCTTACACTCCACAAACCTAAAGATACAGGTCAAACTGCATATACAGATACAGATTGGGCAGGCGACACAACCGACAGAAAAAGTACAAGTGGTTGTGTAGTCTATCATGGTGGAAATCATATCTCGTGGTATTCAAGGAAACAGACATGTGTTTCTCAATCAACCGCAGAATCATACCCTGTGCAACAACAGCAATGGATGTCATATATTTTCAACGGATTTTACAGCATATCAAATGTGACGAACTAGACACATAGACATTAAATATCATTATATTAAAGATCTTATATCGAAAAATTTATTCAAGTTGAAATACATTCATACACTTATTATAATGTAGCAGTTACTCTTACTAAATCTTTGAAAAGGATCAAATTTAATTTTCTGCAAGACTAAATATACTATAATAGTATATAATGTATCTTTAAAGTTGAGCTTGTGGAGAGATATTCTAACATTTATACTTCATTCTGTATTACCCACTATTTCTTGCTATTTTGTAACATTTGTATGTGGAATTTAAATTGAGAGGGACTGTCACAAATTTAGCACTGTGGTGTACAATTTAAGTTATGCATGTAGATTACGCACGCGCGTACATTGTACTAATATTTATCACGTGATTTTCCAATCTTGATAGTACCAAATACATCAGCGAATTAGATAGTCCTGCCTCTTATTTGATATCAACAATTCCTGCGCAACACATGCATTTTGATAATATGGACCCATTGCATTATCCATAGGGGAGCACTTGCATCAAAGTCGATGAGTGCTCAATTGAATTTGGTATTAAAACGTGCCGTAAATGTAGTAAACTACATAAAAACTAGGTCACTGAAAGCCAAATCTGCACACATTATCACTAGGGACCAGAAAAAGGCATTTAAAAAGGCATAAAATTTTGACAAATGGCATTAAAAGGGCATAAAATTCCAAAAAAGGCATACATATTAGATAAACACAAAAATTACTATACCTAACTAACATTTTATTTACATCAAAAATACATTTTCAAACCAAACTTTTATAAAGAAAATTACTAATCCTGGAAACAACTGATTATTAAATGCTGTTCTAAATGTTCCGTCGTAAAGTTATGTCTTCTATAACTTATATTCTTGTAAGCCGAAAAACTTCTCTCTACGTCACTTGCAATTGGTATATATTTGAATTTTATACTTAATGCGGGATCCATAATAAAATCAATAACAATTTCACCATTTAAAATTGATGCAATTTTTTGTAACGTGTGGAATCCTTCATTTTTATGCAGAAGGTCGGTTAATTTATTTGCATATATTTGACCAATATGTCCTGGTACAATAGAGTCACTTACATAACTGTAATTAGTTTTTATAAATGCCAAATTATTTTGTAAATCTACTTCTTTTAATACGGCCTGAAAATCTTGTATTGCATTACTAGCTGTAGCCGGAAACTCATTTATTAATTTTTTGAAACTGTCAAAAGTATTTGTGTAATATATAGCGGTATCTAACTATGTTCTTGTTAGAACTGGTTGTGGAGGTAATGAGGTATTTGGTAATCTGTCTCTAAACATTTCTACACTTAAAGGAGCTTTTAACAAATATTTGTTTGCCACATTAATTTATTTACTAACGCAAACTGCAATCTTATAGTTTCAGCTACTCGATTAAGTCCGTGCGCTAAGCAAGTGTAATGAATTAAATTCGGATAAAAGATCTTTATGTTAGATGCAGCTTTTACCATTATGCCGCTGCGTCTGACAGCATGAGTAAAATTTTATCACTTGGTACCGGCCCCGGTAAGAAAAAATGTGTTAATTGAAACGAATGTGCAGTGGCGCAGCCAAAATTTCTTTTCGCAATTAAATAAATTTTGGAAAAAGGCGTCAAAAAGTCAGAAAAAAGCTCTAAATAGGCATAAAAAATAGTAAGCATGAAAATTCAAAAAAGGCGTAAAAAACGGTCTGACTTTCATCCTTTTTATCTGATTCATACAGATTTTTAAATATGTTTTTCATGCCTTAAATTTTAAGCATAAGCATGTTTTCTATAAATCCTGTCTTTAATTATCACTGCATTATCTTGCATTCCTTTCAATACAACATTAGAGAAAATAAAATTAATATACGGGAATTCATAATAAGAGAAGGTGTGCTAATACTGCTTCAGCTGATAATGTTGATATCATAGCACTAGGGAGTGTGATAGATACATTTAATAATAATAATAATAATAATAATAATAATAATAATAATAATAATAATAATAATAATAATAATAGTCTTTATTTTCAACAGGTTATAAAGAAATACCCAGTTACAGGAAATTAGAATTGCAAAATGCATGACCATAAGAAAAATAAACACTAATTAAACTAAAAATGTACATAATGAAACTTAATTAGTAAAAATTCTACTTTCATAATATTCATATACGCAGTTTAAAAAACAATTGAGCGAATCTGCATTAATGTCGCAAAACGGCGCAACATTATTAAAACACTCAGACATTCGACTCATAGGAGCTCGGAGTAAAACATTGCTATTTCGAGATTCCGTATAAAAGGCAGTAGTCGACCGACAGCCGAGTCTAGGCACCAGGAAGTTAAACCTGTCCAAGAACCAGGGGCAATAAATTTTATTATTTAAGATGGAAAACAAGAAACTGACAACCAACTGTAATTGTTAAAGACGTGAATCTAAACCTAGCGAGAGGTAAATCATAGTCGGAACCTCTAGGTGGATAAGATCCATCCTCAAGGAAAGACAGAAACTTTAAGAATTTCTTTTGTACTGATTCTAAGTTGATAATGTGATTATTATGTATAGGTGACCAGATCAAAGCTGCATATTTCAATTTAGAGCGTATTAGGGAGAAGAATAATTGTTTTAGAGTTTGTATTCTGTTGAACTCCCTACTGTTCCGAAAAACGAAACCAAACATTTTAAAAGTTTTTGAAACTATGTCGTTAACGTGGTTGTTAAAAGTTAACTTCGAGTCGAAGATTATGCCTAATCCCTAAAGGTACGAACCCTGCTTATAATGGCGCTGTTAATACGATAGGAATGAAGAAGTGGTACAAATTTCTCAGTATAAGTCATATAGTTACACTTAGCAACATTTAACGACAAATGACAGTGCGAACACCATTTCTGGATAGCGTTGATATTCTTTTGGAGAAATTCACAATCGGCATCTGAACTTATAGAAGCGAACAACTTAATATCGTGGGCAAATAGCAACTTATTGCAACTGATAACATCAGAGAGATCGTTAATAAAGATCAAAAATAAGGGAGGACCCAAATTCGATCCTTGTGGGATGCCACGACAGATGATGAAGTGTGATTACGATATTTTACATACTGCTCTCTTTCTAACAAATAAGACTTCAGTAAAGCAAAAAGTGCGTCTGAAAAACCAAATCGATGTAGCTTTCCCAGTGGAACAAGGTGGTCAACCTGATCAAATGCTTTCTGAAAATCCAGATAAGTTACGTCCACCTAGCCCTTATCATCAAGAACCTCCGACACAAATTGTATAAAGCAGGCCAGACTGGTTACAGTAGAGCGCTTTCGCATAAAACCGTGCTGGCAATCAGAAATGTAGTTCCTGACATGTGCGTAGATTTCTCTGTACAAAATAGATTCAAACACTTTGGAGAAATTGCACAATAAGGAAATAAGCAGATAGTTACAAATCTCAGCAGGATCTTCCTTCTTGAGCATCGGAGTCACGAAAGCCCGCTTCCAAACTGTGGGAAACTTTGAATCTCTAAGAATTAGGTTATATAAAGTACAAAGTGGATCCGCAAATACCGAGGCACAGTCCTTAAGAATAAAACTAGGTACACCATCGAAACCACTAGTTTAGGAGCTCTTACAAGATCTCAGAGCAAGCTCCACTTCCTGGGCCGTAACTCGTCCAACGAATAAAGTTGAATTCAAATCGTTCGTAGTGGAATTGTTAGATACATTATTCTGGTCAGAAGTTGTATATACACTACTAAAGTATAGACCAAAAGCGTTAGCTATAGTATCTGGGGAACTAAGATCAACATTGTTATGCCTTAAAAGACCTGGTATTCTTGCATTTCCCCTCCTGGAATAGATAAAAGCCCAAAACTTCCTTGGATCGGCAGATATTAGCATCTCCGTTTCAGACAAGTAAATCTTGTATGCTGAATCCATAAGTTTCTTCGTCATAGTTCGATAGAACTTAAATTGATTATGATAATGCTCAGTCTTATACCTCTTATAGAGTTTGAACATTGAAAATTTAACACGTAAACAACTAACGATCTCACCATTGAACCACGGGGGTAATGACGACGGTGATTAGATCCAGGACAAAACTTAGGAACTGACGCCTCAAATACACTGTTCAAAATATCGTAAAATAAGTTACATGCAGCGTCGACGTCATCATTCAGCCGTAAGGAAGACCAGTCCGTAGTAAGGCGAGAACCGTAAAGTACAGGAAAATTAGCTTTCTTAAAATTAAAAATTTTAGTCTTGTCATTCAACTGAAATTATCTAAACGGCACTGTAACAACTCCAAAATCCACGGAAATTGTAGGATGATCTGCCAATCGGCAAACGTCGCATAAAAAACTAGAAAATACTAAGTCTAGCATGTGACCATACATATTAAATACATTATTGTATTGAGAAAAATTATCGAACTCCTTGAAATTATTTAAAATAATTGCATTTCTATCTGTAACACCCGTCATGAACGAAGGTGTATTGAAATTTTCCAATAATAAAACATTATTATTGCTAGTACCATCACCTGTATTGAAGGCTTCCAAAAATAGTTTAAAATTATTGATCGATATCGACGGTGGAATATAAACAACAAAAACTGAAATCTTACAACCATCACTACACACTAATTCCATCCCGACAATATCCACAGAAGGCACAGTCAATCAAATCGGTGACAAATCCAAACACAAACATTTTAAATCAGTTCTCACTGCCAGCAGTACACCCCCTCCCCTAGAGGGGCCTGTCACCTGAAAGTCCCTGTCGTGACGATAAACCGCAAAATCCGAAGGAAACAGTTCGCAAGAGTTTACATCTTCACTCAGCCAAGTTACTTAGTCCTTAGTCCTTTAACGTTTTGATATATGCAATGTAAAGAACTGTGACTAGGAGCACTTAGTTTAAAGAGACAATACGTGGTATGCCATTCTTATAACGAATCTTAAGATTACTTTACTACCATTTTCAATCCTATCATTTAATTCGCGTTTAAGTTTTTTATATTGCTCAATTTGCTTAGGTGTTCTGTCATAAGACAAAAAATGCGATTATATTCCGTAGTGCTTTTCAAAGTCTTCGCCCGTCCAATCAGTTCACTGACCTCAGACTCACTTTCCAAGACAACCTTTAGCTGCCGGCTGCGAGAACTTCCGAAACGGCCCAACCGATAGGCTCTAACGTTATCAAGCTGGATACCTGGCTTGACAGATGAAAGAATACTGCCAACGGTACAACGGTTCATGTCTGCTCGCTGGTCATCAGAAAAATCGCTGGACTGTTCGCCAACTCCAAACAAGATCAAATTATTTTTCTCTTCTGGCGCTCCATTACCTCTTGCCACGTTCTCGAATTGACCCCATTCCTGCATCGGTTGATCACTTGAAGATTTCATTGCGTTAATTCTTGTATCAAAATCCTCTTTTAATTTATTCAGAGAAGCGGTGAATTCTGATTTGATGGACAAGAGTAATTTAGCAGCATAGAAAGTACAGCAAAAAATTGCGATATGAAAATGGACGAGAATAAGGCAAAATACATGCAGCTATCGGCAACTATCACATACAACATGTTCAGGATTTTGCATATGTGGGTTCTTTGATTACTGCAGATAACAATGGTAACGGAGAAGTAAACCGTGGAGTACATACAGTCAATAAAGCAAATAAGAATTTTTGGAAAGTTACAAAAAGACAAAACATCATCCGTATAAAGTACTGAAATCAATTTTACGAGCAAATGCAGTAATACAGCAGGGGTGGGATAGTGCACGACTTTTTCGATTTCGATACGCTAGAACCCCTTATTTTGTGAGGTTCGAAAAAATGCTTAAGCCAAAAAATAGAGGAGGTGGGGTGGAGACAAATTGTTCCTCATCGGGAAATGAGGTAGGGGTAAAGTGGTAAAAATCCACAAAAACCTCACAACTGACCCGGAGTCGCTCTTACAGGGACGAAATGTAAGACCGACCCTCATTAATTTCCACCCCTAACATTTTTCCGAACATACCTACCTTCTATCTTCGCTCCCTAAGGGGGCTCCCATGCAAAAATGAAACTTTTGTAAAATTTGCTCCCACCGCTCTAACTGCCCCAAAGATGTGCTTTGGGGGTGAGATATATGACCGACCCCCAATATGTTTTCAATTACAATATTTTCTCAGAACATACTTACCCTCTAACTTCAACCCTTAAGGTGGTCCAATACAATTTTTTTACTTTTTTATAAATGTATGAAATCGAGGAGTCCGATTATGACCTCTTGTAGGCGTAAAATTAATAGAGGAAAGCAACGTGTTATGTCGTAACCAAGAGGAAAAATATTTTTGCTTCAGTTCGTCACCGAAAATAGAAAGAAATATCCATCATATAATAAAAATCAATTAATGTGATAAACAGTTTCTAATTATAAATACGCCCAATAAAAGTTACAATTACTACAAATAAAAGAGCTCATAATCGGAATTCTCGATTTCATACATTTATAAAAAAATAAAAATTCATTGGTCCACCTTAAGGGTTGAAGTTAGAGAGTAAGTATGTTCTGAGAAAATATTGTGATTGAAAACATATTGGGGGTCGGTCATATATCTCACCCCCTGAGGACACCCTTGGGGCAGTTAGATAGCGGTGGGAGCAAATTTTACAAAAACTTCATTTTTGTATGGGAGCCCCCTTAGGGGCGAAGATAGAAGGTAGGTATGTTCGGAAAAGATGTTTGGGGGAAAAATAATGGCGGTGGGTCTTACATTTCACCCCTACTTCACTCCTACCTCATTTCCCGATGAGGAACAATTTGTCTCCACCCCACCTCCTCTATTTCTTGGCCTGAGAATTTTTTTTTGAACTTCACAAAATTAGGGGTTGTAGCGTATACAAATCTTGTTACTAAGGATCTCAATACAACACTATCCCACCCCTAGTAATGCAGTAATATGTAGCATTGTTAATCTTTAAAATTTCCTTTGCTTTTACAATCCGTAAAAATTGAACTGCCATATTTTCTACATGAAATATTATTATGAATTATCAATGCTATTTCACAAAAATAAACACATAAAAATGAAAATTGGCAAATCCAACAATTTTTCCCAAAAGTTTTTCGCTGAAGTTTTAACTAATTTACTCATTACTCTACGAAAGCAATGAATATCGTGCGTTAATTAACAAACATGTCGCCTTTCTGGATTTTTAGCTTCTGTGGTTTGTATTGTATAACGTCTATGGAAAATCTATTTGTCACCCATAAATTATAAATTAAAGTTTAAATGGAAGTTTATGTAATACATATAATCACCACTTTTAAGCGTGTATTTTTCAAGATATGGCTGCTAAGTTTATTTCAATTTTAAACCAATATTACAAAATCAGTTTTGCTGTAAAGCATGATACCGTCCAATGTATCCATTAAAAATGAAAACTTGTAATTATATTTTCAAAGTATCAGAAACCAGTCTCCGATTTATTATCTGATCATGAGAATGGATGCAACGTATATACAACGAATGGCACCATTTCACATTCTGATCCAAACCTAACATTAAGGTATATTAGTTAGGTAGTTTTCTCGACTTTACTTAATCTATGTAATTATAATACTGGCCAATATTCGAATTCCAGCATCTACAGCATGCTAATAAATTCTAGCTTGCTTCATTTATTTAATCAATATTCAGATTTAGACTTTCATTAAAATATCTTCCCGATATACATACATATTTAGGTACGTTTTAGTTTGTAAATATAAAAGATACCTACACAAGTAATTTAACTCTGTATAGGCCGATGTAAGTATTGTATGTATCGGTATTTTATCAACTGACTAAACAGGTTATAGCTAGATAATACGTACATATATATTATATATATGCTTAGTAATAAATAATACTACCCCAATCAGACTGCAGCTAATGTAGGCAGCAATACTTCTAGTTTGCAGAACTCTTTCCCTTACTACGCCGATTTTGGCAACTTCAAATATCTATTTTTATAACTAACTAGCTGGCCCGACAGTCGTTGTCCTGTCAATTTATAAAAAAAATGATGTAGATAGAAGATAGATAGGTAGATTATTTTAATTATGATTTAATGTTGAGACCCATATTTGAATATTAAAAATATTAAAAAATTAAGCAATGCGTTCATTGCAACGCTTGGTGATGAACGATATTTTTTGTCTTTCCGTTTGGAGAGAAAATGAACGCCACGTATAACTGCCAATGGAAAAAACATGGCAATTCAAGGTTTATTCCAAACACTTCCAACGCAAGGCCTTGCGATTAATTAATCGTCATTGCAAATGCAAGGCGAACAGGAAACTGAAGTCTCTCAAATTGCAACGGCAAATCGGTTGGAATCAGTGGTATTCTTGGAATCAGAACATCCTCGCCTCTAAACATTCCTATGATTATCGTTGCTTCAATCACGTTGTTCATCAGCTTCTTAACAGCGAGTCTTGTTCCATTACATAGTTTTGGTTGGTTCAGATTACATAACATGATTACCACCGAGTTGACCTTGAGCTGCAAATTGTGCTGCGGCATTCCTGGCAAATACAATGAATTCAGAAATTCAAGTGTACAATTGACCACTTCATTTGGATCGCTAATTGAATTGCTTGACTTAAATGCATTTAATTGTCCAGCGATTTGACTTTAAATTTTAAGTTCAAATCGTCTACGTCTTTATTTTTCGCTGCCAAAATAGCTCGTTCGCTCAACCATACATGGTTTTGTAATTTGAACCAATATTCGGGAATACTTTCGTGCTTAATTCTTCTTCCGACGTTGTGAATTGGCAAAAATTAGGTGGAAACGAAATGAGGCCAGTGGAAGCGTCAACCGGAATTTTTCCATTGCCAATGTCTAATAATTGCGTGAAAAACACTTCTGCCGATTCGTCATTTTGTAACGCGACTGGCATATTCGCATATTTAGAGTTTTCACGTATCTCCACAACTTTGATGACTTTTAGCGTTTATTTCATCAGCAGCTGTTGATCTTGGAATGACTGGCAGCGTTTGCCGAAATTCGCTGACCAGCAGAATCATCGTACCTCCAAAAAGTTACTGATTATTGCGCAAATCTTTCAACGTTCGATCGAGTGCCTCCAATGATCGTTTGTGCGCCATCGTATACTCATCTCAAATTATTATTTTGCAATTCTGTAGTACTTTCGCCATTGCTGATTGTTACATTTGGCCGTTAGTTTTGTCTATGTTCCAAATTATTTTGTACGTTATCTCCTACTGAGCGAGTCGAACTCGACTATATCCTTTGTTCCGGGGTCATAATTCATTGCGCTTGAGAAATCCGTATTCCATTTACGCCTAAACGGTGTCTACACTCTTCGTTGGTCTCGTTGACTTGACGATCATGTAATTCTCTTGCATTGCGAGTACGCCGACCCATATTTCGATGCCTTATTGGTGGTATTTTCCCAAAGACACCAAATTAATCTTTCCAGCACACCACCGATAACACAATATTTATATAATGAAATCACTTCGCAAAATGTCACACTTCTACTTTTTATGGTTTTTAATGGCTTGGTTGCAAGACTTTTAAGCCCTGCACCTTTTCTTATTTTGTTATAAAAATATGTGACAGCAGAACTGCCGAACTGTGCTTCACTTCACGTAATGAAATTCAATATCAAAACGTCAAATTTGACATAAAGGTATTTGTTTGTTATATAAAATACCATCAAAATTTCCGACTTTTTCCGTGGATTTTGCAAAAATTGTTTTTCATACAAACGTTGCACATACGGGTATTTGTTCAATCTAGTTGGCCAAAATTGTTTTTTTTTCTTGCGCGATTTTAGTAAAAATAAAAACTAAATGTAAGAGAACTTCCCACCGTATAGGTAAGTGAAAAAATTATGTACAATTTAACTACACAAACAATTTAACAGTACTTTGAACTTAATTGTTTTTGAGAGAATTCAAAACAACAATAACACTCACTGAAAATTACTGATGTTTAAAAGCGTATAACTTTTTATTGGAATAGTCTTTTAATAATTCTTTCTGGATTCTAAAATATCAGATAATTAGCTTTATTTGCCATGTCGGACATCCTAAAAAGAACTACTATAGCAAAAGTTAAAGGTAGTCTGAAGGTATCCTCTCATTACAGTGAAATTTTAAAAAATATTTTTTTTGAATCTAGTATTCGTTATACTATAACCTCAGATTTCGTCATAATTTTCAGCCCAATTATAACTTAGAAGCCATGAGTAGCGAAAAATCGAAAAATTTGGTGCGGAAGAGTGCGGATGTGTGTTGTGGAGGTACTTCGAATTTTGTTCATCTAATTAAAAAAGAAGATTATCGTAAATAGTGTTCTTAAAGAACATATTTTTCAGTCAGTCATGCCTTCATCATGACAATGGTAAATGGCAAAATCTGCAACGCTGCAACTGGCACAAAATCCAGCAGCCGTTGCTACATATGTGGTGCAACATCTAAGGACTTCAATACAATTGATATTCGAAAACAAATTAGTTCTGAAGCTATCGATTTACACGTCAGAATTAGACTTTTTGAAAGCCTTCTCCATTTGGCTTACAAGTTGCTAGTAAAAAATATAGAGAGAGGAAGACTGAAGCAGAGAAAAATATTGAACTGGAGAAAAAGCTCGAAATTCAGAGAAGATTTCGCGAAGAAACTGCTTTATTAGAAGACATACCAAAAGCACATTTTGGCAATACTCGTCACGGTAACACTAGCAGGAGGTTTTTTGAAGGCCTGAAATGAGCTTCTGACATAACAGGAATTAGTTATAACTTAATATAACGAATGAAAGTCATTCTAGAGACGATTTCAAGCGGACATTTCATTGATCCAGTTAGATACGACGAATATGCATTAGATACTGCTCGCTTATATGTTGATTTGTACCGGTGGCATCCAATGACTCCAACAATACATAAAATATTAATTCATGGTGCGATTATCATAAAGAACGCATTATTGCCCATTGGCCGGCTTTCAGAGGAGGCCGCAGAAGCACGAGATAAACATTTCAGGCTATATCGCCAAGACTTCGCACGAAAATTCTCTAGGGAAGATTGCAACAAAGACATTTTTAACAGGCTTCTTTTAACGTTAGACTCTCTTATAAGTAGCATGAAGAACGTAAAAAAAGAATACTAAACTCCTTTTGCCTGAAACAATTGCTCTGCTCATGCCAGCGAACCTTAATGTTCGTGACGAATCTTCAGAGAGTGACCAAGATGAAAATTAGTTTTTAAAAATATATTTTGCGTTTTCTTTAATAAACCGTGTTAATAAATTTAATAAACGTATTTTTCTTTAAATTGTTTCCTTTAGAATAGTTTGTATCGTATTGTATTGTAATGAGGTGGGGTCTGGTCCAAAATGGCCCTTTGCACTGCGACCACGTTGATCTATTGTGCTTCCTCTTGTTTGTTTTATTTATTTATTTAATACGCTGAGGAACAGGATCAGCTCCTTCAATGGGAGTGTAAATAGGTCCTCCTCACTCAGCGTATATGCATGTAGTAGTCTATATCTCCTGTGGCCTAGTGCCCCACAGTTAGTGATCAAGTGTTCCATTGACTCCTCTTCTTTACCGCAGAATCTGCAAGTGTCCGTGTTGGATAAGAATAGTTATGTAGCATAAAATAATTTTGGCCGCGTAGACAATTCAAATCCCCGTATGTGCGTTGTCCTGACAATTATGAACACAAAAACAAAAAAAAATTAACCAAATCGGTCGAGTCGTTCTCAAGTGATGCTTCGTCATACATGTGGCAATTGATTTTTATATACATACATACATATATATGTAGATAGTAAGTTATTATCTTGGAGAGAGACACAATAAGAAAAATTCGCGGAGTTTGGGTGAAACTCATTTCATTTTGCAATCGACACTCAAATTCCTTTATTACCTATTATATGTACCCTGTCCTAATTAACACATTAGCTGGCCAAGTTATCTCGTCCTTAAAACTTACACTTATTATTCGTTGAATATGAAAGCGGCTGACAAATAAGTTTCAAGAAATTGTGAAAGACATTAAAGCTAACCTTAGCATTTGGAATTGATAGTGGTAGTATCTGTTCGGGAAAGTTTCACCAGAATCAATAATTGTTATTTAATGTTACAGTTTAATTGTGATTGGCGCCTATTTCTAACATTCAATTGTCATTTACTCAAAGAATTATTCTTATGTCAAATGACAACATTTCTATACTGTCAGGTAGGCAATGAAAATATCTCTCAAAATCAAGAAAAAAAAAAATCGGGGGTAACTATTTATATATATCAACAAATTTTCTATACACAAGTGTTTTGTTACTACAAATTATTATCCGATAAGCCGATGCTCAAACGTCCGTTAGAGCGGACTAGTTATTTCTATATATTTCGCGCGGAACATCTCTCATAAGCGGACACAAAACACTTTCTAAGCATGTAATACACAAAAAGAATTGTAATAAATCTGGTGCTCCCCTTTTTACATAGTCGTATGCTCAGTGTGTGTCACGAATCGCAATGAATTCGGTGATTCCGCTTTTGCATACTCTTACGCGTAGTGTGTGCCATAATTCACAGTTAATGCGGTGATTCCCTTTCTTACAAGCTATTATACTCAGTGAACGTGTTGTCTATTTTGTCCTTGCTGTGTTTACTCTTTTTGAATCAGTCACAACTTATCATCTCGTAACGATACGTACATATTAGAATGGCCCCGCGAAAAAATATACTTGCGTTGAACGAAAAATTGAAATAATCAACACGTTGGGTAAAGAAAAGTTTTCAATTGGTGAACTGGCGGAAAGGTAAGGAAAGTATTTTATTTAGGAAAAATAAACAATTTTCCACATTTGTAAATATTTTTGGGTTAAGGTTCAGTATCGGGAAAACACAGGCTGTAGAATTTTCAAAAAATAAAGAAAATATATATCGCAAATGTCAGTATGGTATAAATATTCAAGTTTTCTTAAACCTGAAGATTCTCATATAGACAAAATGTGTTTTGATTGGTTAGCAAAGGCTAGAAGCCAGAACATGTCCATTTCTGGACCGATAGTAAAGGCTAAAACAAAAGAAATACCTTAGCAAATGGGATACTCCACATTTTCTGCGTCAGATGGAAGGCTACAAAAATTGGGTAAAAGGCATAACATTACTTTCAAACGCATAGCTGGCGAACCTTCAGATGTAATTCAGGTAGACGACGGTCAGTTCAAGACAAAGCTTCCATCTATATTGCTTGGATATCCACCAGAGGATATTTACAATACCTGATAAAATAAATTGTTATAGGTAAAGCGGCTCGTCCTCGAGCATTAAAAAATCTTTTAATTAAAGACCTACCAGCAAATTGGAAATCCAACAGAAAGGCATGGATGACACAAGATATCATGTCTGAATGGTTTCAGCAATTTGACAAGAAAATTAGATCGCAGAAAAGAAAAGTTCTTTTATTCTTGGATAATACAGCATCCCAGGGATTTTAATTTAACGAATGTTAATATATTTTTTATTAGTTGCAACCACAACTGCAGTATGTCAACCCTTGGATCAGGGCATAATCCAAAATTTCAAGGTTCATTATAGAGGCTCTATTTTGAAGTACATATTATCAAAAAGGATGCACCCAATTAAGCATCACAGCTGATGTATGAATGTACTTGGGGATTTTAACTTCATTAAAGCTTCGTGGGATAAAGTTGTAGCAGCGACTATTAAAAATTGGTTCCGTAAAGCAACATTCGTAAGAAATGCGATGAAGCAGTCCACACTGAATATCGCGACATAGAAATTCAATTAGAAAATGAAAATAACATTATGAAAGTAAATGATTTAGAGAACGAAGAGGACGAAGTCAATGAACAAGTCCCTGATTCGATAAAATCATATGAGGAGGCAATGAACCAAATTGCCCGTTTGTAAAAGATGACTGTATAGCATTTCAACGTTTTAAAAAATTAGAAAATCATTTTGAAAATCATCAGTTGAAATAAAATCAAGCTAAATTTCAACAGACGCAAATTTTAAACATTTTCAGCCCACGCAAATTTATTTTTAAACTTTTAATATATACATATGTTTAAGTACAATTGTACATACATGTAAGTACATATATGTATATATATGTATATTATACATACATACATACTATGTTGTTTATATCTACTTATACATTTGAATTTGTAATAAAATTGGTATAAAAGCTATTTATTATAACTGAATTTACGGAAATGCTATTTTTTATTCATTACCTTCAAAATACACGTCAAGTAAAGAATTTTTCGTAGCTATCCAATAAGCGGACACCTCTCATAGCTGGACGAAAACACTGGGACCACGAGTGTCCGCTTATGACAGCTTTCACTGTATATATACTTACATATTTTAAAAAAATTATGACGTCATTATTCAAACACAATTGCTGGTTGAAAACCAACTGCCATGCAAAAATGTGTATTTTTATCAAATAGATTCGACCTGCCCAAGGATTTCTTTCAATAAAATTGTATTTTACGTGAATTTATTCTATACTTTAGGCGCGCATTGCATGTAGTTAGTTTGTACGGTGTTCTAGTGGTTAGTAGGTACGAGTAGTATACAAGGTATTTAAAACCCCAAGCAAGTATCGTTTTTGTTTTACTGTTGCTAAATTACAACCCGTAATTTAGCAGAAGTGTCAAACTTCAGCGCACATCAAATCATAAATTATGTACCTATTTCCGTACTATTTTGCACTGATCTAAAAAGTTTTAAACAGTTTTGTGGCATTTCCTGCTAGTTTCTTAGAATATGCTGGGCAACGTTTGCTTTTTCAGATCCATGAGACTGAAAACAACGTATTCGTTTACATGATATATTTCACATTGCATTACAGGCAACTGATTTCATATAATTGATTTTTGATTTTCTTCAATCTTGGCTTTGAGATTTCCTAGAGCGTTCGGCAGTAGACTACTAGATTCACCTGCAAGATCTAAAACACAAAAGGAGAAGTGGGTTCAGTCAGAGCATTTCAGCGTGAAGCACATAGCTGATAATAATAATCAAATCACAACATATAGTAGCAAAAAGCTATTATGGGCAAAAATTCGATAAACTTTTGGGTGAAATCTAATATTTTCAGGAGCAGTGATTTATTGTAGAGATTTGATCACTGCGCGCTAGGAGAGATCAAGGCACCCCGCAGTATATAGTGGAACAGTACGCCAACTGAGATAATACAAAAATATCGCACAAACCTGTGTTAGTATCAGTATTTAAAATTGATCTGAAAAAATATAACTTTCTTAATTGAATATAAGCGTTCTAAATGCACATTACGATATCTAAAGTTTTACTTAGAATGATGTTACGACGTGGAATATAAAATATCTACGTTTTGATTAATGCGATTAGCTCCAACCCTCCGGTCCCGTGGTAGTAATGCTCTATATGATCTGTATCTGGACAGTATTTAATACCACTGAAGAGAGTTGTGTAAATTGTGAACAATATTGTGAACCGGCTAATCGATGAGGGTGTGCTGCCCAATTTAACTGATTTGTCACTAACAAGGGGACACCGCGTAATGTCCATTACGGATTTCGATCCTATTACGTGTGAGTGTTGTTTGAGTCCTCACGAAAAAACGCTCCGAGCGTTTATCCGATTAGGGCTTCGTTTTGGAAATCATACGTGAAAGATAATAATTTCCTCCTTATCACTGATTCCAAAATCATGCTCCCTGAATGTTAGAAGTAGCGACAAAAACTGACTCGCAATCAGATGACGAATGAACTTCTACCTTTCCGCAAATTTGCTTTACATTCTCCAAATTTCCTCAAAATCGCCCTTTCATCCTCCAGTACGTCATCTTGTTCGTTCGGCTATTGCGGCCTGTGCAATTCTGTTCACGCGATTCAGTACTTACTCGTGTAGTTTGCCCACTTCACTCTACGCAATTTAATATCTCCAAAACGAAGGCCTGATCCGATAAACGCTCGGAGGTCTCAAAGAACACTCACACGTAATAGGATGGAAATCCGTGATGGACCTGACAAGATGTCCCTTTGTAAGACCAACCATATCTAAGGACAAAAGTAAATATCAAATGTTCGACCGTATCGAATGTCTTGATATAATCTAACAATATTAAACATATAATTAGTCCTTGATTCAAAGCGTTAATTATGTTACATCTAAAAGAGCAGTTTTACAACCGAAACCCCCATGGAAGTCGAACTCGGTTGATTGCAGAATATCTTCAGAAGATATGAATTGCGCAAACTGGAGGGCAAGTACCTTTTCAAATATTTGGAAAAAGTTGGCAGCATGCTAACAGACCGCAAATGAACAAATTCTGAAATTTAGTCTTACCTAAACGTTGTACGATAGCAGCTAGCACACGGAAAACAAACCATACAATCATAGAAATATTAATTATATGCGTAATGAAGGGTATTATGACAGGACAACTTAGACTAATCATACAATATGAATACCATCAGAACCACAAACACGTAGATTTTATAGCACGGATGATACCATAAACACGCTCTTCCTCAACAACGTTGAAGGTAAAATCTGCGTTAGATTTACGATGCATGTTATAAAATCGAATAAGTACATATGAATTATTCTTCGTCATATGGATACTATTTACAAAAAAATCATTAATCGAATCTACATTCTGTAGATGGTCAGGTGCACCCATAACGCGTCCGCCTCCGATTCCAAGACAACCCAGCTGCCGCCGAAGCGCGTTGTTATCATTGATACTGGAAACATGATCGAAATATGCCTCTTCCAACCTTAAATATATCGTAGTTAAATTTCTTGAAGTTTTGTAATAATCCCTTTGTACGACGGTATTTTTCGTTACTTTTGTCTTTAGGTGACGTCATAAATTGGATATTCTCAGTAAGGAAAGGTGCGTATGGTTTATTGTTAGTAGTTATAATTGATGCATGTTTATAAAAGTAACAGTATATCCAAATTTAAAAATTCTACTTTCCCATCAATGCTATATGAGGAAAATACTTTAGGCAAAAGTAATATTTTGCACATCATAACTAAACGTATGATAATTAATGGCACTAAATTTTCTATACATGCATATTAGGGATACCATGCATAATTGTGAACACCAATGTGACAGTATGGACAGTCGCGATCAGTAAAATTACAAGCAATGACACCATTGTTCACAATTGATGAATTTTCGTTAAAGAGTATGAGGTCAATCAGTGTTGCTGAACGACACGTGAGCCTCCTATGTTGTTCTATAAATTGAGCTAAACCCATAAAATCAAGCGAATCCAACATATATATATATATATACCGTGTGTCCGCGGATGGGGGTACCCAAAATTATAAAGTATTTCTTAATGAATTAGAGCACAATTGCTTCAGCTTTGTCAATTTGCAATAGGGTACTCTGTAAATAATGGGTAAATAATGAGGATTCAGACACTATATACAGCTTGTTTCAGAGTAAACGCCTTATTTTTCTAGCCACACTATGGGTATTACTTTCAAAATATTTGGCAGTAATATGTTTCAGGACATTCTCAACACGATATCAGATTTTCAATTGGACGAATTATTTCAAAATGGCGACTTTCAACTTTTTTTAAGGAATGCCATCATTTTCTTTTATTATTGAGATCCTATAAACATTCTTTTTACGATAGTATTTCGTTTTTCTTAAAAATTAATTTCTTTCCCTATCAAAAATCAAACTAACGTTTTAATCTAGTGACGCATGAATGTTTTACACTTGATGTTATTTATATTCAAATATAAAGTAGCGGTAGACACAAAAGAAGCAGTTAAACTTTAATCTAGTAGTCAAACGTCAATCAACTTGCTTGTGCTTGTTAACAAAAATTGTGTTATTGAAGATTATATTTGTTAATTTAAAATTAATTGATACGTTTTTAAAATGCCGTTAAGTTATACGAGAGACGAGTTAATTGATATGCTCCTAATATTTGGAAAAGCAGATAAAAATCCCTATGAAGCAGCCAGATTGTACAGAAATAAATATCCAAACAGAAGGCACCCTGAACGTCGAACATTTACTAAATTATTGGAGAAAACGAGTGAAACGGGAACTGTGGATTATAAGAAACCGGTGCATGCAAACCCACCTGCTTGCAATAACGACAACGAAAACCAAGCAATGCTACACATTATAGAGAATCCGCATGTCAGTACTAGGGAGATTGCAAATTTGGTTGGAATATCGCATACTTCGGTCTGGAGGATAATAAAAAAAAATTCATCTATTCAAAATGATTCTTCACCAAGAATTAACTGAAAATGATTTTCTGTTAAGAATTAATTTTGCACAGTAGGGTTTGCAACAGATAGGACAAAATAGAAACCTTTTTGAGAACTTTTTATTTTCGGACGAAGCAAGTTTTCGAAATAATGCTGTTGTTGTGAGACATAACATGCATTATTACGATGATGTAAATCCACACTGGACCAGTGAGCGACGTTGTCAACATCGATGTGGTTTAAACGTGTGGTGTGGAATTGTAGGACAGCACATTGTTGGGCCAATATTTATTAATAGACTAAATGGAGAGAATTACCTCAATTTATTAGAAAATGAAATTCAGAATCATCTAAATGAACTCCCAGAAAATATCAGAAATAATTTGTGGTGGCAGTAAGATGGCGCTCCTGCACATTATGCCCTTACATTAGGGAGTTTTTAAACAATCATTACGAGAACCGTTGGATTGGTCGTGGAGGACCAGTTGGTTGGCCACCTAGGTCACCTGATATGACACCACTGGATTTTAATAATGCAATTTTTGTTAACAAGCACAAGCAAGTTGATTGACGTTTGACTACTAGATTAAAGTTTAACTGTTTCTTTTGTGTCTACCGCTACTTTATATTTGAATATAAATAACATCAAGTGTAAAACATTCATGCGTCACTAGATTAAAACGTTAGTTTGATTTTTGATAGGGAAAGAAATTAATTTTTAAGAAAAACGAAATACTATCGTAAAAAGAATGTTTATAGGATCTCAATAATAAAAGAAAATGATGGCATTCCTTAAAAAAAAGTTGAAAGTCGCCATTTTGAAATAATTCGTCCAATTGAAAATCGGATATCGTGTTGAGAATGTCCTGAAACATATTACTGCCAAATATTTTGAAAGTAGTATTCATAGTGTGGCTAGAAAAAAATAAGGCGCTTAGTCTGAAACACGCTGTATATATATATATATATATATATATACAGTGTGTCCGCGGATGGGGGTACCCATTAGGGAGGAAATCTTTATTATTCATTTTATGACCAAAAGTCATTCTTTATAAAAAGTTCTGCTTGTTGAGAAAATAAATTGACGATAAGAAAATTTTAGATCACATGCATAGGCTGTTAATAAATTAGGAAAGTATGAAAATGCTTCAAGGGATAAGTAGGGGAAGTTGGGGTCAATTCGTACGCGGGGCCAATTCGAACACTTCAAATATTCGCCTTATTACATAACGATTTTTTGTTTTGATAAATGTGGTAGATGGTTCGTAGTAACCTGTATTACGTCTGCTAAAACCGAACTTGTTAGCAGTACCTTTGTGATTGTCGCTGACAATTGTTGATTTTACCACATAATTTTTTCATTAATTTTATGAAAATAGTGTTTTTACTTTCTAATTATTTAATATTCTTTTTAGTTTTAGTACAATATTATACGCTGACATATACAGTTTTGTTAATATGACTAGATATTGTTTGTATAATTAATCTTTTAAAATACACTTGAATAATCTAAAAATGGCCATGTGGGGTCAGTTTGTACAAAGTGGTCGGGGTCAGTGTGGACAGTCCGAACTAGCCCCATTTACATTATCAACTTCTAATATCTCACCTAACCTTTCATTTACGTGAGTTGCAGGATGGTATGGAATTATAAAAGAAAGACAGATCGTGCTCATATATCGGAAAAAGTAACTCAATATAGAACTTAAAAGTAGTATTCAACGATTTTATGTTACAGAATCCGGTAAAACCGTAACTATTTATGACATTCCAAAAATTGCTAAAATAGCAGACTAGAGAGCTTTTATACCAAAAAATATTTTATCGTTATTTTCAAAGGCAGGTGTTTGGCAATTAAATTCATTAGTCTTTACTGCTGAAGATTTTGATGCGTCTTATGTTACCGATCGACCTGCAGAAAGCATGCCTACATCTGCAGCAAATTTGAATAATTCCTTGACCATAGAAGACCTCGAGTCATCTTCTTCAAGTTTTGTAACCCAAAAATTAGAGGGGAAACAGGAAAAAGTCGCATTTACACCGATAGTCCAGAAAAGGATCGTCTAATTGCGCTTGAAGAAGTAAGAAATAAAAAAGTTAAGGCTCTTAAGTGCACATTAGTAAGAAGTTTCACTGCGTAGGGGAAATTCAGTCCGTTATAGAAGAAGATATTTTACCCGGTGACGATCATTTTCCGCGGAATCTGGTGGATGATGATGATGATTAATGAAGATGGTTTCGAACTGGTGAAATTTACCCAAAGAAAAAAATATTCATTTTATTGGTCTTATATTATCTTCTTAGTTAATCGCCAGGATATCGTATCTTTACTCCCTTAACCGAAGAGGGAACCTGGAACAACAGTATTTTAAGTTTGATTGGATTTTAGTTTTTATCATTTTATATATATTTTATCATTTATAGTTACCAAAAATATGCAGTTCAAAGATGGGCATAGATTCATTACTCTCATTCCTATAGAATCCGGTATACTTTAGTTCAAACAAAATGTGTCCGAAGTGACCCCACTCTCCCCTACCATTATTTATTATTTTTTACAAAAATGTTATAAAACAAAGTTATTTATAAACTAACGCAAAGTCTAAATACAAATTTTGAAATAAAGATTCGAAATTTTTAAAAATAAAATAACTGGTTTTTATTTATGTATTTGCATTTCACAAAAAAATCAAGATAGCCGATTTTGTATACGTAGAATCTTATTTACATGTGTCAGCATTCTGTTTTCGTGAAGGCATTTTTAAAAATTTTGACCAAAGAAGAGTGTATTTATTTAATACAATGTTATGATATTGGAAATGTGTCTTATCAATACGCTATTGATATTTTTAATGAAAAATTTCCTAATGAAATTAGGTCGGTGATGAATGTACAGAAATCAAAGAAAAATACGATCAAAATGATGCAGCTACATTATTAGCAATTTAAGCAAAAGCGTATTACACACAATTTTTAAGGAAAACAAAATTCAACCGTTTAAGCCAAAGATGCGGCATACATTTGAACCTGGTGATGAAGAGAGACGTTTAGAGTTTTCTTTATGGATAGGTGAAAATTTCCTTGAAAACCAAAGATTTCATAGATTTATTTTTACCGATGAATGTACATTTTGCATAAACGAGCACGTATCTTCACAAAATAATCGTCATTGGGCTTACGAGAATCCTAATTACATAATAAACCTGCTCGTTGCGCAGCCTTGGTCAGACAATGGTTACATGATCATTTTGGCGCAAAGTGAATAGGGAGGTTTGGCCTAAACCATTACCCAGCTAGGTCGCCTGACCTTTAATTATTAGATTCCTTTTTGTGGGGTGCCTTAAAACAAAAGGTTTATTCAGATGACCTTCCACATGATAGGGAAATATTAAAACAACGCACAGAAGAAGCAATCCATGATCTGAATGTGCCGCAAACCATTCATAAAGTGTACGATAGATTTATTAAGTTAGCGGAACAGTGTGTCTAGTTGGGAGGTAGCTATGAAGAATAATTTTTAAAAAGTCGAATTTTTGTTTTAAAATTTGTATTTAGACATTACGTTAGTTTACAATCAACTTTGTTTTATAACATTTTTGTAAAAAAGAAATAATGGTACTTTTCTCTTAAATTATTTTCATACTTTCCTAATTTATTAACAGCCTGTACATATGATCTAAAATTTCCTTATCGTCAATTCGTTTTCTCAACAAGCAGAACTTTTTATAAAGAATGATTTTTGGTGATCAAATGAATAATAAAGATTTCCTCCCTAATGGGTACCCCCATCCGCGGACACACTGTATATATATATATATATATATATATATATATATATACAGCGTGTTTCAGACTAAGCGCCTTATTTTTCTAGCCACACTATGAGTACTACTTTCCAAATATTTGGCAGTAATATGTTTCAGGACATTCTCAACACGATATCCGATTTTCAATTGGACGAATTATTTCAAAATGGCGACTTTCAACTTTTTTAAGGAATGCCATCATTTTCTTTTATTATTGAGATCCTATAAACATTCTTTTTACGATAGTATTTCGTTTTTCTTAAAAATTAATTTCTTTCCCTATCAAAAATCAAACTAACGTTTTAATCTAGTGACGCATGAATGTTTTACACTTGATGTTATTTATATTCAAATATAAAGTAGCGGTAGACACAAAAGAAACAGTTAAACTTTAATCTAGTAGTCAAACGTCAATCAACTTGCTTGTGCTTGTTAACAAAAATTGCATTATTAAAATCCAGTGGTGTCATATCAGGTGACCTAGGTGGCCAACCAACTGGTCCTCCACGACCAATCCAACGGTTCTCGTAATGATTGTTTAAAAACTCCCTAATGTAAGGGCATAATGTGCAGGAGCGCCATCTTGCTGCCACCACAAATTATTTCTGATATTTTCTGGGAGTTCATTTAGATGATTCTGAATTTCATTTTCTAATAAATTGAGGTAATTCTCTCCATTTAGTCTATTAATAAATATTGGCCCAACAATGTGCTGTCCTACAATTCCACACCACACGTTTAAACCACATCGATGTTGACAACGTCGCTCACTGGTCCAGTGTGGATTTACATCATCGTAATAATGCATGTTATGTCTCACAACAACAGCATTATTTCGAAAACTTGCTTCGTCCGAAAATAAAAAGTTCTCAAAAAGGTTTCTATTTTGTCCTATCTGTTGCAAACCCTACTGTGCAAAATTAATTCTTAACAGAAAATCATTTTCAGTTAATTCTTGGTGAAGAATCATTTTGAATAGATGAATTTTTTTATTATCCTCCAGACCGAAGTATGCGATATTCCAACCAAATTTGCAATCTCCCTAGTACTGACATGCGGATTCTCTATAATGTGTAGCATTGCTTGGTTTTCGTTGTCGTTATTGCAAGCAGGTGGGTTTGCATGCACCGGTTTCTTATAATCCACAGTTCCCGTTTCACTCGTTTTCTCCAATAATTTAGTAAATGTTCGACGTTCAGGGTGCCTTCTGTTTGGATATTTATTTCTGTACAATCTGGCTGCTTCATAGGGATTTTTATCTGCTTTTCCAAATATTAGGAGCATATCAATTAACTCGTCTCTCGTATAACTTAACGGCATTTTAAAAATTTAAAAAAAATTTTAAATTAACAAATATAATCTTCAATAACACAATTTTTGTTAACAAGCACAAGCAAGTTGATTGACGTTTGACTACTAGATTAAAGTTTAACTGCTTCTTTTGTGTCTACCGCTACGTTATATTTGAACATAAATAACATCGAGTGTAAAACATTCATGCGTCACTAGATTAAAACGCTAGTTTGATTTTTGATAGGGAAAGAAATTAATTTTTAAGAAAAACGAAATACTATCGTAAAAAGAATGTTTATAGGATCTCAATAATAAAAGAAAATGATGGCATTCCTTAAAAAAAAGTTGAAAGTCGCCATTTTGAAATAATTCGTCCAATTGAAAATCTGATATCGTGTTGAGAATGTCCTAAAACATATTACTGCCAAATATTTTGAAAGTAATACCCATAGTGTGGCTAGAAAAATAAGGCGTTTACTCTGAAACAAGCTGTATATAGTGTCTGAATCCTCATTATTTACCCATTATTTACAGAGTACCCTATTGCAAATTGACAAAGCTGAAGCAATTGTGCTGTAATTCATTAAGAAATACTTTATAATTTTGGCGACTTATATACTCCCCTCATTACAATGGTACTAGTCCCAAACTGTGATGATATTCAAAGCTCCTCGATGTTATTGCTAACGTGAATTTTTAATATAAACCATAATTTCACTATGTCGAGTAAATCTATCCACTCTAAACAAAGTAAAAGCATTAATTACCAAATGCTATCAAGAATAGGATCATTCAACCATGTTTCAATAACAAACAATACGTCAAAGTCATAAATAATAATGTCGTTAATAAATTGTCTATATAAGTTTATCTAACTTTGTTAGATCTGACTGTACATTAATACATGCCACCCTGAAACCCTGCTTATTCATAAATGTAGTGTCAGTAAATACACTACAGTCCTTGCAAGCATTATCATAGATATAAAATTGACAATAGGTACATACTCGTAAAGTAAATTACAAGTAATGAAATAAAAGAGAATATGTTTATAAGAAAACACAGATTAAGGACAAGTTAATAATGTTCATATAAATATTTGTGTAAATTCAAGAAATAAACATCGAAATATTACAAATTCAAATAAATATAATACATTTTTATGTTAGCTAGTTTCAAAAAGATACTTGAGAGAGTCAAAATTACAGAAGAATAAAAAAGGAATCTACATAACTGTCCAATGAACGATGTCGTACTGTAAGCTAGCTCATATCGTATACATCTTGTAGTAGAATTATATATGTATAAGTAATGTGAATGACAAAGCAAGGTCAATGAAAAAGATGACAGAGTATTCGCGATGCCACTCATCTTTACGATTAATTAAACCTGACACCCAGTATCCGGTATTGGCGTGGTGTCTGTCCCGTAACGAAACAAATGGATAAGCAGAGCTAGTAAGTAATTAGACATATGTAGATGTGAATGTACTCAAGATAATACAAAGTAATAAATAGGTTAAATACTATGGAGTATTATTTGCTACGTTACGAAGTAAATTAAAAAGAAAAAGAAAAGCTATTACAAAGTTATTACATGGAGATCCTGCCAGGATATGTCAGGATTAGAAGCTGCAAGGATTAGAAGATTCTAGAATTTCTAGAATTTCAGCTGTAGTGGTGAAGTGATAAAATGGGATCAACTCAATCCCAGGAGGAAAAGTACAATATCATCGCCCAAGCAGGCAACAGCGGAGATAGTTCGGCCTAAGGCTTCATCCTGACGGAACCGGGAGGAGGTTTAGTTGTGCTGATTGCGGTCATAATGGTTGGATAAGTGATTTGGAATCGATGTCACAGGACATGGGAAAAGAAGATCCGAAAAGAAATCACCAAGAGCCACGAATTGATTTCGCTTGGTCTACAAGGGAAGTGAAGTGCAAGTACATAATTACAAAAAAAAAACAAACTAAGGTTAATTAAGAATTGTTAGACATTAATGGATATTACGAACTTTACAAAATTATATGATGAAGTAAAATGAATGAATTTAGATTTAGTACACAAAAAGCTTAAAGAGGTAGACATATTTTCAGTAAGATTAAATATATTAAAAATAGAGTTTACTATTAGTGCTTAAAAAATAGACATAAACGTAGTTATACAAATAAAGCATCATATTAAGGCAATAGGAAATATAATTAATTATGTTCATAATGTATTAGAGGATAGGTTAAATTACATAAAAATGCCCGAATCCTTCGATTTAAAAACGGATGGTTGCCTGTTACTATCAAGGGATGGAGCAAAAGATACCACAAAGAAATTAATAGAATCAATCTTATTTTACTTAGAATTACTCAAGCCCGATGACAGAAAACATTTAATAAACTATGTTTTAAAAACACGGCTATCAGAAAATGCTAAAGTATGTTTAAATAAAAATTACGATTGCGTACAGTAACTTGTTAGAGATATAACAGATCATTTTATCATCATTTCGTATTTGCCACCACTTTGTCTAATGAATTGCATCAATCCAAAGAATTCAATAAATCCATCAACGAGTTTGGTCATGAAACTGAACAGTTGCTCAACAAATTAACACTGGCACATGCGGGAGACAATGAAAATTTAGTAGATTCCTTACGCCCCGTAAACGGAAAAATTGCAGTCAGTTCTTTTGGCAATGGTATAAGAAATCACAACTTGAGAACAATCCTTAAAGCCAGAAACTGTGAGACTCTTAAGAATGCAATTAATGCAGCAAGAGACGAAGAAAGAAATAAACTGTCTACTTCAGATAATGTATACTATTTTAATAAACCCGGAAAATCGAAAAATTTCCAATATTTTCGAGGTAATTATAGATCGCATTACAATAGAAATTGTCCATCTTATAACTCGAGATCGCAAAACTTTATAAACTCATCAAATTTTGATAGCCATAATCAAAATTTTAGGAACACATGACCAAACATACATAATAATGTAAATAGAGGTCAAAATCATTCAAGACACAGATCGAATGGAAGAAGAGTAATTAACCGTGGTCGCACGCTTAACCGCGGTAATGTATTTTACGCTGAATCCGTAGAAACCCCAGTTGCAGAGAATCGGTTTTTCGCGACTGAAGACGCCATAATTTTGAACATAAACGGCATGAATTATGTCCGAATGCGATACGGAATGAATGGTTTATTATTTCTTTTAGATACAGGTGCAACAATTAGTGTAATTTTTTCAAAATTTCTAGAAAAGCACGAATTTATCGACACGAGTAGGAAGGTAACTATAAATAAAATTGCAGGCTCGACAAAATCAATGTGTTCAGTTAATATGTCGTTACTTTTAGATAATCATCCAATACAGCATGACTTCTTGGTTGTGAAAGATTGGAAATGTAGTACGCATGGCATTATTGGATCTGATTTCTTTGTAAATTATAACGCAACTATTGATTTTAAAAAGTTTTCATTCTCTTTTGGAACAGCTCTTGGACCCGCTCTCCATACATGTCCGAGTCATCTTGCTCTTGATTGATTAATTTTTCTCACTACATCCATTTCTATTTCTTTTACCAATTCCTCGTTCGTCTTTCTTCTATATTCATTCTCATTTAGTCTAATTGGCCCCAGGATAGTTCTCATGACTTTTCTCTCCACTATTCTTAGGTCCTCCTCATGTTTCTTTGTAATAGACAGCGTTTCTGTGGCATACATCAGTGTTGGTGTAATTATTGTTTTATAGATCTTCAGTTTGCTGCTTTTGCTTAATGTCTTAGTTTTTAATAGCTTTTTATTTGCGTAGAGAATTCTGTTTGTTGTGATTATCTTCTCTTTGATTTCTGCTTCACGTTCACACTTATTGATAATTGTCACTCCTAGGTATTTGAATCTTTCCATCTACTCAAAAGCATACTTTCCTATTTGGATTTTTTTTATTTCCGCGCTCTTTATCTAGTTTCATTATTTTGGTTTTTTCTTCATTGATTTTTAATCCCGTTTTTGCTCTCTCTGTGACTATTTCTTCCAGCACCTCTTTCGTTTTACTCCTGTTTTTTCTTATTAATGCAATGTCATCAGCGTACGCAACTATCTGTTCTCGTCTTGTCTTTAATGTCCCCTTCCTTTACCTTACCCCTTTATTGAAATCAAACTCTTCTGTCTCCTCTTTCTGCGTTAAAACACTCGCTGTTGTTCTTTCCATTGTCATCATTATTAGCCTCCTCAATTTTGCTACTATACCCAGCTCCTTTAGCGTTCTTTTTAGTTCATTTCGATTAATGCTATCGAAAGCTTGCTGGAAATCTATGAAAAGCAATTCTATTTCTATTTTGTAATGCTGAGCCTTTTCCATTAGTTGTTTTATTATGTATATCTATCGTTAATTTTCCTTGTTTAAATCCGTTCTGATATTGCTCCACCATGTCCTTTGTTACTTCTGCTAATCTCCTCTGCAGCAGTGTGGACATCAGCTTTTATGCTGTGTTTAGCAGGGCGATCCCTTTATAGTTGTTACTAACAAGATTTGATTAATACTAAAGATTTAAATAAGGAAGAAAAACTTCTATTCACAAACTTTGCGCTAAGTATGCCGATTTTTTCTATTAGAAAATGATGCAGTAACAGTTACCAATATTGTTAAGGGGGAATTACTCTCTAGAAAATTCGAAAATTTGATATTTTTGCATTTGACTATAGTATGGGGTTCTGAGAATGTGCCCCGAAAATATTAATTCGAAATACGTAGAACTCTAATAGTTCTCGGGAGAGGCGCGTCACTTATACGCTCGACCGTTGTGTCCACTGTTTATGCCTGGCATGCCTGCTTGGGGAATTTGCCTCTCCATTGCCCAATACCCAAGGACAAATGATCAGTATACTGTTGAGTACTGAACAGAGTAGACGTGTGTATTTAAAAATGGATCGAAAGAGCAAATGAGGTGGTCAAGCAGGTAAGCCTATACCAAAAAAGTACATTTCAAGGAAATCGACACAGTTCCGAAGCTGATACTGAGCATACCAGTACGTCAGCAAAAAAATTGAAAGATACTGGGGACGACGACTTACGTATAAATACGGCTATAGTATTCTCAACTTTTTCTCTGTAAGACGTCTAAAGGCGTTGTAACTTTTACGGAAGGAAATCCTCGTGGCTTAGGCTTCAGAATAGTAGTGAAGTGCAATTCTGTTGTGCATTATGTAAACCCATGTCCTTTGATTGATAAGGCTTTTGAAGTAAACCGCTGCGTAGTTCTTGCCGTGCGACTCTTAGGCATTGGTTCCAAAGGAATCGCTCTATTCTGTGGCATAATGGATATTTGTCAAGGCATTTATCGAAACACATATTACGCAACCCTGGAAAATATCTATAACGCGAGTCTAGCAGTCTATGACCCCGTAACGAAAAAGCAGCTGAGTAGAGAAGGAAGAAAACGCTAAGAGAGGTAATCCTCCGTCCGAATTCACAATGTCCGGGATGGAATGTGGAAAAAGAGAGGTCTCTCTTTGCAGTTTGGCATCAGCACGCTGATTGGAATATACTCCAATAAAGTCATTGACACAGTCGTGAAGTCAAGTTTTTTCCAATCGTGTAATTTATGGAAAACTAAGTTTGACACAGTGGAATATGAAACTTGAAAGAGTAATCACGATGAAGTATGCACGATAAATCATAGCAGTTCTGCTGGTAAGATGGTGGATGCGGTGAGAAAAATATTCGAGCGATCAGTGGAAAGATTCCAAATCAAATATAGGGGATATGTAGGAGATAGGGACAGTAAAACCTACAAAGCTCTTGTAGATGCTGTGGTATATGGTGAAGACTTCATCGTTGAAAAGAAAGAATGGGTAGGCCATGTGGAAAAACGTATGGGGATGAGATTACGTAATGCGAAGAAGAAGAACAAGGGTATCGGTGGGGAAGGATCTGGGAAATTGACAGATAAAGTCATCAACGAACTCACTACGTATTACGGCTTCGCAATACGCAGAAATGCAGATTCAGTACCAGAGATGAGAAAAGCTATATGGGTCACATTTGACCATAAACGATCGACCGATAGTGATCCACACCATGCAGGCTGCCCTAAAGGCCCCGAGAGCTGGTGCGCATGGCGTCGAGCAGTAACTGCAGGAACGTTGGACAGTTTCGCACATGATGTTTCACGTCTGAGCGATGCAGTTTTGGAAGTCATCAGACCCATTTATGATGACCTAACATCAAATGATTTATTGGAGCGATGCCTCGGAGCTTTGACACAAAACAACAACGGAAGCTTGAACTCGACTATATGGATGTTTGCCCCAACAAAATTGCACTGTGGCAAATGCAACGTAGACGTTCCACAGATAACGAGCGTTTAGAACGGTCCAACAGACGAGCGTCTAACGCATCTAAAGAGGCGCGGACCGCCAGAAGACAAGCGAGCGCGACTCAAAGTTCTTTTTCTGAAACTGAGGAAGGTGGTGTCTTTCGTCACGGGACAGCTGATTAAGGGTAAGTTGTTCAAATCAGTTGTTATCCACCGTAAATTCAGCCGTATCAGTGCTTAATGTATGGCAAACTTCGAACGCGTTTTTCTAGGAACGACATTTTTCAAGACGGGCGTACGTTTTCCTCAAGAACTATTGAACCGATTGACTTGCTGTTTGGTACACATATTGAAGGAACCTTCACTTATGGTTGGAACTAGGATTATTTTAATAGCTTGAATATTTCATCTCCAATGTGATGTTTTAGTTGACAATTTTTCAGAAAAATGGAACTTCGATTTTTGAACAGCTGCTATTTCGATAAAAATATTTGTTTGCACTTAGTTCTAGTTCTGACAATAATTACACTCATATAGATTACAAAAATGATTAGTTTTTTAGTTCAGACGATTACCATCGCCGCCCTATTGATCGAACGTCTCACGCCGCGACCTACATAACAGCGCATAACTTGTATAAATTTCAAAAAGTACTTCATAAAAATTTGTATTGGTAGTTCAAATGAGTGAAAAATCCCGAGGTTTGATAGTTTAGTAATCACTTTCAAAATACATTTCTAGAGAGTAATTCCCCCTTACAGAATCGATTTCGTTAAAGAAACGATGCCCACCCGGTATATGTAAAACCTTATTGAGTACCTCAATCACAGAAAATCGAAATAGAAATGTATCAATGAAGAAGCAAAATTTAATTGGTTTTCATCCTTATTAATTACCCAAGAAAGCTTGTCCTCATGGAACCAAAAATTCTAGAATCGTCATTGACAAACTTTTAAATAAAGTCATAGAGGATGACCGATTTTCGTTACCTAATATAACAGAAATCTTAGATTCTCTATCTGGTGCATTTTATTTTTCACATCTAGACCTTTCGCAAGGCTATTATCAGGTTGAATTACAGCCTTCCAGTACAAAGTGCACAGCTTTTACTACCAATACAGATCAGTTTCAAATGACACAATTACCAATGAGTCTAAAGACCAGTCCTAGTTCCTTTTTAACCTTCCTATACTCACGTCAAAATGAAAGACCTATACTATACTATATAAGTCGGTCTCACAGACCGTATGCGTGAGTATAGGAAGGTTAAGAGTGATGACAATAGTTATGTCTGGACTAAATTTTGAATCATGTTTTGTGTATCTAGACGATTTAATTGTATTTGGAAATAGTTTGCAGCATCATAATCAAAATTTGGTAAAGGTTTTTAATAGACTACGGCAAGTTAATTTAAAACTAAATCCGATAAAATACCAATTTTTGAGGAAAGAGATTTTGTATATAGGTCATGTAATTTCTTCGAACGGTATTTCTCCCGATCCGAACAAAATTGATACCATTCACAATTATCCAACTCCCACAAATGCGGAGGATACAAAATGATTTGTTGCTTTTAGTAATTATTACCGTAAATTTATTCCAAATTTCACACAAATCGCAAATCCTTTAAATAAACTAATTCGGAAATCGATTGAACGTGGGATGAAAATTGTCAAAAATCATTTGAAACATTAAAGAAATCATTAGTTAACCCACCTATTTTACAATACCCAAACTTTTCACCAAATAATTAATTTATTATTAAAACAGACGCCTCCGGTTATGCAATTGGAGCAATTCTTTCCAATGCCGATGATAAGCCTGTGGCTTATGCAAGTAGAGTGTTAAATAAATCAAAACTAAATTACAGCACGATTGAAAAAGAGCTTCTAGCCATAGTTTGGTTCCTAAAGCATTTTTCAAATTTTTACTGATCACCGACCTCCTAGTGTATCTATTTGGCATGAATAATTATAATCCTTCATCTAGTGTTACGCTTTTTTTCTTTTCTCTTCGCGTAATTTCTTTTGTTACAATTATGGTTTTATTTAATCTTTGTTCCTGGCCTTGAGAGTCATCTTGTGGTGGATATCCTGATCAATAGTTCAACGGTTTTCACGATAGAGTGAATCTGCATGCCGAATTAATATCCGCTTCCCGTTTGACGTTTTCCGTTTTATTATTCGGAGTTAGGTCAGAAGATCGTAGACATTGGCACGTGTTGTTTCGTGAAGTGTATTTTCTTCCAAGAGCTTGTTCATGTGAACCGTCGACGTTTCGTTGGATGTTAGGGAAAATACTACACAGTTCCGTTGCCTTATTATCATTGTTGGATCGCCAGACCGGCGTGGGGTTTTGATGAAGGATCGGAAAACCGATTTACTTCGGATTGATTGAAGCACGTGCGACATCCGTAGGTATTTTTGGTGATTTACCCCCTTCTAACGGTAAGAGGTTTATTCTATCCTAATCGTATTCTTAAAATTTTCTGTTTCCTTAGGGGTTTGAGTAGTGAGCTGTTTCTAATATTGGACCGTTACTAGTTTTGAGGCTGTTTTTATTCCAATCCGTCTTAGTGGTAGTAGTAGTCTTGGCTGTATCAATGCTGCCCGGTGCTCGTCCGGTTAATCAACTTCCGTGCCGCTCTAATTTCACCTAGGAAGAACGAGAGACAGGAGAATGGAGAGACGATCCCACACGCCGCCAATCGGCGCTGGAGTAGCAGCTAAGTCTCTACTTCAACTTTTGCTCAGTTTCCTTTTCTTTAATTTCTTTTATTTATTTATTATTAGAGTCATTAAATTTTCAATGTAAATCATTTAAAGCGTAACAGAAGAAGATAAAATTGTAGATGCCGAGTCCACATAACACATCTAAATAGGCAGATTGGCGGATAGAATATTTAATTAGTTGGTGTTCCTTTTTTACTGTAAACGAAAAAAGAATACCAATAACGTTGACGAGTCTTTAATACATAGGCAGAATGGATAAAAAAGTTTTACGAAGGGAAATACGTAACTAATGAACTAATTATATGAAATAAGTAAAATAACAAAAATTAGTAATGATTCCAGAGAATCTACGTTATTAAATGATCAATATCTACCGATGCCCTTGGACCAAGATTTCGTGGTAAATTTATTGAAGTATATTGTTAAAGACTTAAAGACATTAGTTGTAGATTTAAGACATGTTTTTGTTTATATATATATATATGTAATATTGTATGAAACTTTGCCATATATCAAGATTCCTAATTTTTTATATTCAATAACTGTTCCTTTTATTTTTTACTAGTAGATTTTAAAAATTATATTCAATCTTCGTGTTATATGTGTTATGTGTATCGTATATGTATCATATTTAAAATTATCTCCTGTTTTGACTGTTCTAAGTGCTTATATTGTGTATCAAACGCTAGCGACAATGCGTGCGTATATTCTAACGTACGTTCAGACGTACGAGCATTCTCGGTCGGTTAACCGCGCGAAGATGGAAAGTATCGAATGTCACCGTCGGTGAATACAGGTCAATCGTCTGCAGTCCCCGTCTGAAAAGATCAATCGACGAATGAATCATCGTAACCCATTGCGTTAGGCCTCTGTTCGAAGGAATCGTGCAATCATCCAAATAATCATTCTGTGGCGCCGTCGGTACTATAGGAAGGCAAGCACACAGATATGAATGCAGACATAGCAGAACAGGGACTGCGAGCTGAGTATAAGATCACTCGAACGTGACTCGAACGTCGGTTTGAACTTACCCGCCTTCCACCGACGTTCGGTCTGCATCTCATAGTGCTGGTACGTAAACCAACTTATACGTACAAGTCTCCTAGCGAGACCGAAGAAGATCCCACCGGCTTACTTCGTACGGCAAACTGCCGCATACGTACAGGGCGACTGTCCTCCGGCTTAAGGCTGTATACACGTTTAGGTGCAAACGTCCTTTGAAACCATACGAACTTACGTTCTTTCATTTAACGTCCAAGAGACCACGGTCGTCAATGAATTTAAACGTTTAAGACAAATGTGCGTCAACGTCTTCGTCCTAAGAGACATATGTGTTACGGCTTCGCCATTTTTACCGCGCTTAGGCGCAAAACGTTTGTGACTGGCGTCTTTAGAACGTTTAGAACAAACGCAAAGACAACATATTTGAACTGTTTTGGACAAAACGTATTTTAAAATGTTCAGCCACAAATGTATTTTAATTCTCTCCGAAGTGAGAACCATCCGATTCTTCGGATTCAAGTAACAGACCGTCGTTCACCGCCCGACTTAAATGCAAGATGCAAGCGTTAAGTCAAATGGGCTAAAACACAGTACACGCTAGACGTGATACACATTATAAGCATATGTTGCGATACATTTTTTTATCTAAAAATTTGACTTTGAAATGATGATTTATGATCGTTTCTTTTATTGTGAGTGTCAATCATATATGCGTCTAGAAATGTTATATAGTGTGTCGATCATAGCTGTCTGATGAAATGTTCTTTTATTATAAATGTATTACTAATCGTATCTATCAAATAGACCGGCATAAAAACAGAAAAGCCTGTTTTAATTTCTATATCCACACGCAAGCGGGTAACCGCATGGTGCTTTCTCCAAAAGAGGAGACCGTAACATTGGTCCTTCGAGCCGGATAGAGATATTTAAACGTTAATAGACAGATATATCTGACACTAAACCTCGAAAGTTAATCTCAAAACGAGAAACTAATGCCTATAATTTTTCATGCACTATAAAGACACACACGAAACACAACCATGGAGCCTGATCTAACTGACTTCAAATTACACAGACGACAATTAAAATCCTCTCTAATTAGAGTAGGCAAAGTTTGTAGATAAAATTGAAGCGGCTCCAGAAATCGAACAAGTGGATACTCGCCACAGAAGATTCGTATATTTGATCGACGAATTCGACAGGGTGCAGTCTAAAATCGAGCAATTAGACGAATCGGAATTAGAAACAAATGAGCGGGAAGCGTACGAAGAAAGATTCTTCAACTTGGAAGTTCGTTTCCAGAAAATGTTAACTATGCCGAGTGATGATAACAGAAATATGATGGGCTCCGTACCCCGAATTGATTAAACTGCCAAGGATAGATTTACCGAAATTTAATGGTAATTATGAAGACTGGTTGTCTTTTTACGATACGTTTAATTCACTGATACATATTAATGAGGCAATACCAGTGGTACAAATATTCCACTATCTAAAGTCATGTTTAAAAGGAGAAGCAAGGAATGTACTGCATTCCCTAGAAATATCTGCCGACAACTACGATAACGCCTGGCAGATGCTTAAGGATGGATATAGGAACCAGAGAGTTATTATCCAAAAGCACATAAATGCAATATTTGGGTTGCCAAATGCAACGAAGGAAAATGTTACCACTCTACGACAAATACTAGACGGAATGTTAAAATACACAAGAGCTCTAACAGCCTTAAAGCGGCCTATTGTGCATTGGGACGATTTGCTTGTATTTATCATATCTAAAAAATTAGATAATAGTACTCTCAGAGAATGGGAAAATAAAATACAATCCGTCGAAATGCCTACCTTCAAGGAGTTAACTAACTTCCTTACACGTAAATGCCAAACCCTAGAAGCAATATCAAAGTTACCACCACTTACAAGCCATCAGAAAGCGGCCATGAACATAAGCGCAAATAACAAACCGAGTAGTATGATATACGCCTATTGTAAAGGTGATCACTGATCACTTAATCTATCTATGTAAAAGGTTTTTAGATTGCACAGAGAAACAGAGATCCGAAGCAGCCAGGAAAAGACGACTGTGTCTAAATTGTCTAAGGGCAAATCATACAACTAACAACTGCACAGTGAGACCTTGCAAATTTTGCAAGAAGAAACATAATTCACTGTTGCATTTCAGACGAGATCATAGCCCTGTCGCATCTACTAGCAATGCAGGAAATGCTTCTGTATCACATCGTAATTGCAATCTTGTCAGTCAACTAATGTTATCTACTGTGGTCAATCTGTTAGATAGAAAAGGACCCTTGCAGAGTATTTCTAGATTCTGGTTCGCAATCAAATCTGATAACAAAGAAAAGGCATAGATATGTTGATTCGCGTAGAATTATAGTATAAATTACTATGTAGAGGAAGAATAGAGTTAGATACGAATGGTCCCTGGTTGCATAAAACCCTATTGGGTTGGAAGAATTGCCACGCCACCAAGCAGCAATATAAACATAGTACCTTGCAACGTAACTACGTTACAAGATCTAAACAAAAACATAACCAAATTCTGGGAAATAGAAAATATACCAGACAAATTCGCTCATTCTCGAGAAGTAAAATGTTGCGAAGAATATTTCACGAATACAGTAAAACTTGATAATGAAGGTCGTTTTATAGTAGCGCTACCCTTCAAAGAAAATATATCTTCACTTGGCAATTCATATGACCAAGCTATGACGAGATTTATATCCTTACAAAGGAAATTAAGCAAAAATCCCACTCTTAAACAAGAGTACTCAAAATTTATGAAAGAATATATAGAGTTGGGACATATGAGACTAAAAAGTAGAGGCCGGATTATATGCAAAAAGAAAGTGGAAATATGCACATAAATATGCAGATGTTTTGGCCTAAATATACACTTTCTTATGAAAAATATGCAGCTAAAAAATAGGAGTAATGCTAGAAAATATAATACTACAAAAAATATTCTATTATGTTTACTACAAGTTTATTTATAACATTTTACAACATAATTAACTATGAAAACAATTTACAATTACATATTTCTCAAAGTTTTCAATAGAAAAATTGTGGCGCTTGTCTGATAACATGTATTTATATATTGAAAAGGTTCGTTCTACGTCCACGCTTGTTATAGGAGCATATTTCAAATTGGAAATATCCTCTATTGTCAACTCAATATTTTCTATTGACTCGCCACACAAGATTTTAGCAATATCCTTTAGCTTTTTAAAGCCCTCATTTTTTCTATTACACTTTTTCATACACGGATTTTCCCACCCTTCCTTTAACATCAGAACATAACTTTTCAAATTTGTTTATTATTTCAACGCTCTCAATTAGCGACATAAATTGTTTTTCCAATTGCAATATAGAATTGGAAATAAAACTGTAGTTGGCTTTAATAAACGCCAACTGTTGAGGTATTTCTTTACTCGAATACACCTTTTGGGCGTCTACCACAGATTGTGTATCGCTATCAACATCCATAATAATTGTCTTTATTTCTTCATAATGATTTGCATGAAAAATAGCAGCTTCCAACCACGTTCCCCATCGTGATGGGGACTGGTGGAGGAGGAAGCGGAATACCGGGTAGATGTTGTTTGTAAAACTAAACTCTTAATGGAGCCTTTAACCTTCCTATACTCACGCATACGGTCTGTGAGACCGACTTATATAGTATATTATACGTGTTTCATATTTTCACGTGAGTACAGGAAGGTTAAAAACACTTTCTTAACACTACTAATTAAAGTATTTACCAAGAGAAAATGGTTTCTTACTTCTTCTGCAACACGATTTAGTCCGTGCGCCAAGGAAGTTGTGTGAATTAAGTTTGGGTAAAAGATTTTCAAGTTGCAAGCTGCCTTCACTATGTATGGTGCGGCATCCGTTAAAAACAATAGAATTTTTTCTGTTGGAATCGATTCCGGTAAGAAAAAGGTTGCCAGTTCTTCCTGTATAAACCTTGTTATTGTCAAATTATTTGCCTTTTCCAACTGTTTGGATGAAATTAAATAAGATTTTGCTGGAACCGATACGTTAAGGATAGCTATCATTAAATGAACTATGTATCGGCCCACACTATCAGTAGCTTCATCTGGGCATATGTAAAGGCAATTGCTTGACACAGCCTTCTTAATGCTACTCAATGTTTCTGCACAGATACGGTGAATATAAATTTTTCTTAAGGTGCTCTGGTCGAGAATATTATATTTGCTGGTGTATTTTTGCAAAAATAACTTGACATTTAAATTGTTTATTTTATGTAGTGGAATATCTGCCGACACAAACATTAGGCACAAATCTTCATTAAATTATTCTTCTTCCGATTTTTTGGGGGTTGATGGCAAATATTGCGGTAATGTTTGCTGACCCTTCTTCGCCAATTTCATCTTTGATAGTTTTGCAGCATGAGATGGAGTTTTAATATGGTGGTTGACTTGAAACTTTCTCTCACTTGTAACCTGCATAAAAATATCACATCATCAGTTGTTTTCTTATAAAATAAGTGTTAGTAAAAGACAAAGGAGTAATAAAAACTAATGTGTAGAGAGTTTGCGAAGCAAATCGGAATAAACGACATTTAATAAAATAACCAACACAACGCTTCGACAAATAATTTTATTTTAAAATGATTTTTATTTAAAAATCATCAGCAGAATACGGAATATCAGATATTCCGTATAGAGTTAATAAAATTTTTCTTTTGTTACGGGGAAGGTGTAGTGGAATAATGTATAAGTAATGTGAATGTCAAAGCAATATCAATGAAAAGATAACACCCTAGTAGGAATTTGTCTAGCTTTTCCTCATTTCTGGTCAGTCAGTAGCCAGGTTAAGGCGAGGAAAACCTATGAGGGAAAAAATAGCTGAGTCCTGACTAAAACTTAGTCTGTAAAGCTGAACTAGTTGTAACTCGACTCTATCTAACTAGCTCACATCTAGATTTTCCCTTTGAATCTCTAGCTAGTTGTAACTCGATTCTATCTAACTAGCTCACATCTAGATTTTTCCTTTTAATCTCTAGCTAGTTGTAACTCGACTTCGGCTCTCGAGTCCATATCAGTTTTCCTGATCTGAATTTTAGTCTAGTTTTTCCCCGGCAGAATTTCATGAGAAAATGTGTGGAAAAACTGGTTTCGACGTTTTACTTGTATACCTAACCTAAAACCTATTTCACATTGTGCAGTAAATCAAAATATTCGTTATAATTCGAATCTTAAAGCAAGCATGGAATCTGATAAGCGTAAGAAGAAATTAATTGCTAGACGGGTGCGTAGATGTAGAAGAAAGAATAAATTATTAAATGCTAAATATCACTATAACTTTTAAATGCGTTACTTGATATATAAGTATACTCTAACCTCGAATTTATGGTTTATAACCTTGAGTTTACATTTTTTGTTAGACTCAACTTCGGGAGACGAAGATACAGACGAGTATGTTGGTAGTGCAACATCAATTAATTCGATCTTTTTCGTGACAATAATGGCACAACAAACGATTTGGGCTCGCCGCATGAGGTTGTGCCCTGTGAAATAACTTACAATAATTTAACGAATGAAATTGAAGATTCTGGACAAGATTCCAATTCTCAAGTAAATATTTCACTAGATTTTGAATTAAATGTTGACGTCGAAGACGACTTTTACAGTTTAGATGAATAAATAATATGAATTCAATTTCGCCAGGTTTCTGTTAGTTTTCCCTATCAATTTGTCCATTCTATTCTCTAAGAGGGAAAAGCGATACATGGTCAGTCGGGGACTAGTAGAGAATCCTAGGGGAGCTAGTTTAACTATGGGAAAAACTAACTAGCGCCCCATCATTTCCCTAACCAAATTTCTACTAGGGCAGAGTATTCGCAGTGTAATGCCACTCGTTTTTACGAGCAATTAAACCTGATAGCCAGTGTCCGGTATTGGCATCGTGTCTGTCCCGTAACGAAAGAAATGGATAAGCAGAGTTAGTGAGTAATTAGAAATAGATGTGGATTTACTCAAGATAATACAAAGTAATAAATAGGTGAAATAGAATGGAGTATTACTTGCGACGTTACGAAGTAAATTAAAAAAGAAAAAGAAAGGTATCACAAAGTGATTACAATCTTACTTACTCATCTGGACCATCGTCCTTTCTTTGAGTCCGTATATTCCTGCGCCAACATCTTCTACTGTGTTAGAGCTATCCGTGTACCAGATAGACTGTTTCCATTCCTCTCTCTCTGGTACAATTATTTTATAATTTTTACAAAGTTGAATTTGTGAACCATAGCATCACTTGGCATTCCTTTGAGGGGATCTACCTAAAGTTTTTCATCAACTTATTATGGTCAGTGTCGTGGGCTTCACTATAGGCTACTGACCTTGCTACACCTACAAAAATGCGCATATAAGTACATAATGGGAGATATCTTAATTGAATAACTTCGTATGAAGAAACATCATCTGAGATTGATGTAGGGCATTCATATGTGGTCTCATCTATTTTTTGCTGTCGAGCCCGTGAGCTATACAACAGGGCATCCCATTGTGTAATCTTAATACATATAACTATGATGATAAAGAAATAACAAACATATTTAATTCCCGTGAAATGAAATTACATGATACAAGAATTATTGATACAAGCATTTAAGACGTCTCATTTCAAAGAGGAGATGTACGAAGAAATATGTGCAATGGAGGATGGTAATATAAATCCAGATTATTAAGATAATGCAGTTGAATTTTGGAGACCAGGTAAATCTGCACGACGACAGTCAGTCTCTGTACGAAATAGGGTTAGAAAAGTTCAAACTCGTCAGCGGTAATATAGGTAAGAAAAGTATTTAAAGCGTTTGGAAATGGTTAAACACGTATTGTACAAATTTTGAACATTAGTGGAACAAAGCGTAACTGCTCGCGATAGAGATATTTATCAATGAGGATTAGAAGCAAATGAAAGAGCTCACTTGGAAAATTTTAAAGCATCTGGTAAATGGATATGGCAGTTTACAGAAAATAATGGGATAGTGTCTAGGAAGGTCACTAAATTTGTAGGATGGTCATTAGGGTGGATCGTTTTTGTGCCGAAAAATAATTTTCCATCATATTACTAGCACTATGGCTAAATTTGGATGTCTAATTAAAGGCCACATTTAGCGCAGTATAATAGTATTAGTAGTAGTATATGAATTGAGTTTCTATCGGCAAAGAGAGCGATTGTCCGGCGTGTACGGCGATAAAACAGTGATGACACAGGGAGGCATTTAGCTTCCGAGAAGTCGATTCGAGCGACGTCCCTGACGCTGTGCTTCTGATATAGATACAGGACTGGAACAAATACACGCAGAATAAAAAGTGATAATAAAAAAGAACAAAATAGTAGTAAGGAAAGAGATACAGGGATCGGACGAAAGTTGGTGCATTGACGGGAGAATATGGAGAATGATGACAATACGTCTGAGGATTCTGGTAGAAAGAGGGAAAGAAGAAGGGAAGACTCAAGTGAAATATTCAAGAGTAGTAAAAACTAATAAGAACACCGCAGAAAGGAAAAGATGAGGAAGGCAATCTAGTCGCTATGATGAGAGAAATAATGAGAGATGCAAAGAAGATGAAACAGAACCAGAAAGAATACCAAGAAGAACTGAAGGAGATAAGAAGGGAAAATGAAATATTAAGGGAGGAAAAAGAAGAAATTAAGAGACAAATGAAATACATGGAGAGGAGAATGAATAGAATGGACAAATGAGCATGAGGAACAACGTTGTAGTATCGGGAATGAAAATATCAACGGAAGACAAACACGATTTGAAAATAGGAATGGAGAATTTTATGAAGAATAACATGGATGTGAGAATAGAGATAAGGGAGATGATAAAAATGGGAGAGTCAGTGTATAAAGTGGTTCTAGAGAAGGCAAGAGATAAAGAGGTAGTGATGCTGAATAAAAATAAGTTAAGGCAGCTAAAAGAAAGAGTTTACATAAATAACGAAATGACCCTAGAAGAAATAGATATACAGAAAAAACTGAAGCAGATAGGAGAGAATGAACGTAAAGAAGGAAAAAGAGTTCAGCTAGGTTATCAAAAGATCATAATTGATAGAAGATATTATAAATGGGACAGGGATAGAGCGACGTTGGAAAGATACGAGAGAGAGCCCCGAACAGAAATTCAAAAAATAATATAATATAATATTAGAAAAGAAGGGAACGACGATGACAACCATGGCAAAGAAGAAGGATACGATCGAGGGAGGTGCAAAGTGGAAGAGGGGTGAGGATGGTAGAAGGGAAGGGCTCGAAAAAGGCAAGAATCTTGGGGAGCAGCGCTGGAAAAGGGAAAGCGAAAATACATTCGCACTGGGGGTAACTCGACCCAAGAAGGCAACGCAAAACTTAAACAAAACAAGAGGAGGGGAAAACAAAGGGTTTAATGAAGACGGCAAGAAGAACAAGATAAAAGAAGAAGGAAAGCAGTATAGTACACTGAGAGTGGGTGCGTGGAATGTGAGAAGTGTGAATGGGAAGGAGGAGGAGTTGGTGATGGAAATGGAGAAGCATAAGATAGAAATAATGGGAATTACGGAAACGAAAAAGAAAGGGAGTGGCATGAAGAGAATTCACAAGGGATACTGGATGTTCTGGTCTGAAGTTAAAGAGACAGAAAGAGCAAGAGGCGGGGTTGGATTGGTAATAACGCCAACTAGACTGAAAGACATGATGAAAGAAGAATATATAAATGAGAGATTGTTGTAGGTAGAAATTAGTATATTGGACGAGACTTGGACACTAATAGTGGCATATGGGGTAAGTGAGGACGTTTGTAAAAAGAAAAAGACGAGTTGTTTGAAAGACTCCAGAAAACAATAGACAAGGGGGAGAAAATATTATAGTACTGCGAGACCTTAATGGCAGAGTAGGAAATCTGAATGAAGGAATCGAGGATATTATGGGAAAAGAGGGAGAACAAACAAAAAATAACAATGGAAGCAGAATAATAGAAATTTGTATAGAAATCTCGAAGTTCAGACAAAAGGACATTCACAAGTTCACGCGAGTCAAAGAAAGCAGGAGAGAAAAATCAATTATAGACCATTTCTTAGTAAGCAAACACAAAGAGGAAATGATACAAGATATTAAAGTAACACGCAGTGCAGAGATAGGAAGTGACCACTACTTGGTAAAAATGGATATGAGAGGGAAAGAGAAAAGAGAAGAGAAAAGAGAGGACAAAACAAGAACGAGGATACAAGAAAAAATTAAGAGTTACAAATTGAAAGAAAGAAAATATCATGAAAAATACCAACAAATATTAGCTAAAAGATTTGATGACCCGGAAGGAAGCGGAATTGAAGGATAGTGGAATCATTTCAAAAACAGCTTATTGGAAGCATCAAAAGAGAGCTGTGGAGTTAAAAAATATCAGACAAGACCGGAAAAAGAACAGAGTGGTGGACCACTGAAATAAAACATATTGTAAAAGAGAAGAAAACCAGTTGGAAAAGATATCTCGAAACAAGAAACCTGGACGATTTTGAAGAATATAAGGAGAAACGCAGAAAGGTCAAAAATGAAATTAAGAAAGCGAAAGAGAGGTCTTGGATAAAATTTGGAGAGAAAATTATTAATAATTATAGAGAAAATCAAAAATTATTCTATGACACACTCAAACAATTAAGACAAAAAAGAGAATATAACTTGGTAAACATAAAAGATAAGTATGGTCGTATAATTACAGAGGAAGATCAAATAATGGAAAAGATGGCGGCAACACTTCCAAGAGCTGACAGAAACAAATGTCGAGACAAGGGAAAAAGAAGAGGAGACAGAGGAAATACAAAATATAGATCCAATTCAAGAAGAAGAAATAATGGAGTGCGTAAGGAAGCTGAAAATAGGAAAGGCTCCAGGAAGAGACAACATAACACCAGAAATGATCAAATATATGGGCGAAAAAGGAATAAGACAAATAACCAAGCTAATGAATACGATTATACAAGAAGGTAAAATACCGAAGAGTGGAACTCGGGAATAATATTGCCCTTTTATAAGAAGGGGGACAAGAGGAATTGCAATAACTACAGGCGAATTACACTAACAAGCGCCCCAGGTAGAATATTAGCGATTATTATAGACAAAAGAATAAGAAAAATAACTGAGGAGAGCATAGAAGACACTCAATGTGGATTTAGAAAAGAAAGAAGTACACAAGATTTAATATTTGTGATAAGACAAGCAAGTGAAAAGATAATTAACAAGAAAAAGAAATACATATATGTTTTATAGACTTAGAAAAAGCGTTCGACCGGATAAGAAGGGAAGACATATGGAATGTCCTAGAAAAGAGAAATATAGACAAACGAACAATAGAGTTAATAAAAGAGATGTATAGGTATAACACAAATATAGTAAGAATCAACAACGAAGAATCTAAAGAGTTTACAACAAAGATTGGGGTAAAGCAGCGCTGTCTGCTTAGTCCATTGTTGTTTTCTATGGTACTAGATGAGGCCATAAAAAGTGCTAAGAAACAAATGAAACCACTAAAAATGGGTCACTGGAAAATGAAGGAGACTAACTTGTGTGAACTGATGTTTGCGGATGATATGGCAATTCTGGCTGAATCAGAAGAAGCGCTACAAAGGAACCTTGAAATCCTCAATAAGGAAATAAAGAATATAAACATGAAAATAAACATCGAAAAGACCAAATCAATGATAATAGCAGGAGAAAGGAAAAGATATAACATCAAAATCGAAGGGAGGACAATAGAACAGGTGAATAACTACAAATATTTAGGAACAATAATTCAATGGGACGGAAAAATGGAACAAGAAATTAATGAAAGAATGAAAAAGCGGCAAGAATGTTTTAAATGATGAGAACTACGTTTCTGGGGAAAAAGGAAGTGCCAAAACGGATTAAAACGGAAATTGTGAAAAAGTGATAAGACCAACAATAACATATAGTAGTGAGTCCTGGACAAGGTCAGAAAAGGTAAAATCGCGGGTAAAAACCATGGATATGAGATTGCTAAGACGAATAGAAAACAAGACCAAGAAAGACAAGAGAAGAAACGAGAATTACTGGCAAAACCTAGGAATAAAACCCATATGGAGAATAGTGGAGGAGAATCAGCTGAGATGGTTCGGCCATGTGTGTCGTATGAGTGATGATAGACTGACAAATAGAGTGTATGAGACACGAGTGATAGGAAAAAACAAAAAAGGAAGGCCAAGAAGAAGATGGAATGACGATATCAGGGAGCAGCGGCAGAGAGGAGAATTGAGTGGGAGGCAATAAAGGATCAGACCGGAGACAGAAAACGGTGGAGAGAATTATATAGAAAATAGGAAACTTGACCCCATCCAAGCCTTACACCGAAAGGTAGATAGGAACATGATTAAGAAGAAAAAGATAATAGTATTATTCCAACAACATAAATAAAGTATATTGGTGAAGTAATAGGAGTCGTGCTGCAATTGGTTCAAGTAACACTAATTTTAGATGGTTCATCCAGCGTGCTTTCTGCGGTATTTGGAACTAGACATACATTTTGTGAACTATATATTATAAATCTTAGCTTTTATAATTACCTTTTTATTGAGAAAGTGATGGCACTTTTAAGAAGTGCGGTTTGTGTCCCTTGTTTGGATCGGTAAGTGAAATGGCGACAAATGTTTTGCTTACTTATGTAACTGTTATTAGACATTATTGAGAATAAAAACAAAAAGAAATTCAAGAATCTAGTTGATAAGACTTTAAAAATTGTTGCTTTAAAGGTAGAGGAAGTTTGACGTAAAGCTTCCATTCAAAATATCAAACTGTGTGTTCGATATTTGGAATGGAAAATGAAATTTTGCAAGCTATAAGAAGAAGATGTCAATTCAAATGAAATACTGTCTGATGTAGCAGGTCTTGTCACACACAGGCAGTGGAAAGATGTGTAAAAACATTGACAGAGGCATCTTCAGCTGTATGTGGTTCATCAAACAGAGATGGATTTATCGAGGCGACTTCGTTTAATACCGAAGACGAATATCACACAGATAATTAAGATTTTTGATTTTGTATTTGTTTCGATACTAACAATGTTTACTTGCATTTGGAAAAAGAGAATCAAGTGTTTTAATACATCGATTGAGGTTAACCTCCGACGGGACGGTTGGGACGCCGTTCTTCCCTTTGTGTTCGACATTTGAGAGTATACGCGATAAGAACAACAGACTGCCGGCCCGGACTAAGAGAGACGTTTCTCATTCTAAGAAAAAGACAATTCATCCGACTTGCTCAACTGATGTAGTTACTAAACTAAAAGTTAACTATCTGTTAGGTTTTTCGCACATGACCAAAATTTAATGTTTATGTTAATGTATATTGATGCACTTTATGTGAAAGCTATTTCAACACCCACTTCTACTTGCCAGATAATCATCATAAATGTCAATTACGTACGTTCGCACTTGATCGCCATCTTGAATGAATATAAATAATAAAAAGGTATTGAAAAATTTCGCTAACAGAAGTTCGTTTTGCACTTACCCTAATTTATTATTCTTAACAACTGTTATTAACGAATTTTTTAAATATGTTTAACATGGAAGGTACTTACGTTATTAAAAATTAAGAAATTAGGGATCAACATGGGCAGAATATTTTTCTTTCTTTACCAACAACTTTTCTTAATAATATTTTGCCATATCTACTACAGAAAATGTACTTTACTAGCACTTACAAATTATTTTTCTTTCAATTTCCATGACGCATTTGATAATTCTTTTAATAAAACAGTTAGTTTCTACCCAGGCAGAGACGAACTCCATAAGTTGAAATTTCAAGTCAGAAATTTCATTTTTTTAAATTATTCTTTTGCATTGACAATTGTATATACATATACAGCTAACGCTCGATAACGTAAATACCCGATAATGGAAACATTACCCTAATGTGAACACAAAATTCGTAGTATAGGATTATAAGTATTGTAAATTCGATAGCTCGATAACGTAAACAGCACGCAATTTCCGATCGTCTACGAATAACTTCGAGCGTTACAAATGCATTAGAATTTACCTATGAAAAGCCCAGCTTGACCAATCTCCGATTTATCCAATTCTGTAGGGGAGTCTCCGATTTATGTAGCATATCTATATTTGAACTTAATTGTGTACATTCCCAGAATAACTCATTGCTACAGCAAACACAGCTGCTTTTAGTTGCGTATATATACATATGTAGCTTTGATTTTGCAAAAGTAGTCTTAATAACAACTTTGTTGGCTGAGGTTCGTTCTTTAATACACGATTATTAAACGCTATTTTGATTTATTGTTATCCCTAGTGTTTACAAAAGGTTGTTCAAATATTTCTTGTATTTTAGTTTGGCGTATTAAAGGTTTCTTTTAATAATTTTCTTGTTAACAATCACCTTCGCTAACGTAAACATTTCGATAATGTGAAACATCCTTGGTCTGAATTAGTGAAGGTTATCGAGCGTCTGCTGTATATAGAAAATTCATATTTATTTTTATTATCGCTGTTTGGAAGAAAAGCTTGGACACGTCAATTTAATTTTTTCCGCCGGATTTTATGAAGGTTTCTTTTAATTTTGTAGGTTACTACTCTGCGACCTATGATGTCACCGACTTTTTTAAATCAAAGCTGCTTATTTTTTAGCAAAACCCCATATGTGTATTTAAAATTAGAGTTTCCTTTATTTGCTGCAACTTGAGTTTTCTCTGTTAGGTTTCAATTTTCTGACCCCCTCTATAGATTTTTTATTATACCGCTATAGATATACAGATATTCCTTCTGGAACTGTTTTAACTGATTTTAACTAGTTAGGTAACACTTATTTTTTTCTTCTACTTATCATTGCTCATGATTTACTACTTATCCAATCCGTGGTTTGTTTTCAACGTTGTCAGATGGCTGTTTACAGCATTATAGAAGATTCCTTTGCATTTTAACAAAGTTTCTATTATAGAATCGACACCTTTCGCTTCTTTATCGAGTTGTTTTATGAGTACGTCTGTCATGTCTGTATCTAGTTTAAAAGGATGTCAGCTTTTATTTCCTTTGATTTGTTTCTTCCTTTCGCGGTATTGATTTTCACCACCAGCTGGTAATGGTCCGTTCCGATTTCTCCAACCATTCTATTTTTGAAGTCCTCTAATCTTGCTTTTAATACAGAAACAACAAAAACAACAGATTGATAGTGTGCACTTAAAAGATCTCAGCAATTAGACAACAGCTAATACACAAAATTGAATGAAATAAAAGAGAAATGCCTGGATCATAATGTAAATATAAGATGGAAGAGTTTCAAGATTGAGTTGAAAAACCCGAGTAAAGAGAAAATTAAGGTTAGCAAATAAACGATGGATAACAGCAGACATACTACAATTGATGGAAAGCAGAAGATCCTTAAAAAATAAGGATAGATACGCTTATGTTCAAAAATAAATAAGAAAGGAAATACGAATAGCCAAGGAACTACAAAGAAAGCGTGACGATTTCAACCTTCACACGAAGATAAAAGAACTGGCACATACGAGAGGCAAAATAACAGCAATATTCAATTAAACAAGAATGGTAAAATAATCCGTGATACCAAATAAAAGTTGAAAAGACGGACAGAGTATGTGAGGCAATTATTTAAAGAACGTTAATAAAAAACAATACAAGATGATGTAAATGGTGAAAACGGCCCAAGTATAACGAAAGAAAAGGCGATGCATGCAATGAAACTTAACAAAGCTCTAGCCTTGATGAAATCACAGCAGAAATGTTTCAATTAATATTCAAAGAACAAATAGGTAGTAGCTGCTAGTAGACTTATACAACATAATTTACCACAAAAGCATCATTTCTAAACAATGGGTCAGATCAACAATACCGAAAAAAAGGCGCAAAACTATTTCGTGGGAGCCTATTATATTTTCACAGTTGTCCCTACAACTTCCGAATCTGTCATTGAACCCACTCACTAAAATTATTGTTTTATTTGTCCACATTTATCATTGTTCTGGTAGTGATTGAAAGGACTGTGATGTACTTACTGACACTACATATTAGTAAACTTCTTACCACATAATTATTTCATTAAATTTGGTGATGCGTTTCGTTAGCGCAAGGTAACCATTTTCAAACCGTTACTACCGAATGAAACGCAAATTTTTTAATTTAATCATACAAACTACAATATCCCCACTCTCACTTACAGTCATTTTTATCTATAAAGGATCCATTAAAACCGAAAATGGCCACTTACAACGATGCAATCCCTTATAAATAACATAAACTTAATTTGACATGCGCAACTAATTCGCGGCATATACATACATACGTACCACACGTAGCAGCAAATTATCTACATATGGGACTGTATTCTTGTTTAATTTTTATTATTTCATATTAATCGAACTGTAAGAAAATTGCGTGGATGTTTCGATAATATTTTGTCTTTAAATTTTAGTCGGATGATATCTGATAGAACACAAAAATACACTCTGCACTCCAACATCTCGTGGAAAACCTAGTGGGACAAGAAACTGATATTTGCTTATAGTAGGTTGACATGCGCAAAGTTGTTAATGAAGATTTGTATCCAATGCGTATCTAATTCCCGCGGTAAACACATTTTATCAATTTTAAATTTTCGGTTTTAATATAGTGTCTCGAATCGTACATGTGTTTCGAAACACTCAACGATATGTTACCATTGTTCTGGTAAAGGTGTTATAGAAGAATTTTTTTCTTTGCAATTTCTGTGGGTGCATACTATTATTGTAGTAATATTTCGTAAAAATGGCGCTGGCTTCTTCAAAAAGCTTTCCGCGTCTAAACCAATAGCCTTTTAGCATTTCCAAAAATAAGCATCAATTCAAATTCCGTACAAGCTAGACATATTTTGACCACTCTCCTAGAAATTTATGTCTATAAAAATTTTGCTAGATTCTTGAGTAAAATTATTTACCATTTTAATTGTTTATACTTATTCCCTTACATTGCAGAAAACATATTTTCTACGTGATCACTGATCACTATCTGGTGGGGTTGTCCTTTTCCCGAACCGATAGAAAATTTCTGAGCAGCAATCATTGAATTTACCTGGTATATTCTTTCTTATACTAGCATGAACTTTTCCTCGAAATCCTGTCTAATATATATATATACATATATTGTTTTACCTTTCATTAAATTGTATTCCAATTTCACGTACATTTACCGAATTAGCTACCAATCTATTTTTCAAAAGCTTAATAATAGATACCAGTCATAAGCATAAAAAAGATAATTTACCCACGTAATTCAACAAATTTAAAATTCACGATTCAATTGCAAAGTTTTCATTTCATTTCATTGTTTACATCAATACTATATACAATAATAATTGATTTTTGTCAAGTAAAAGAAGGAAAATGTAAAGCAGGTTTAAAATTTCAACAAGATAAATAAATAAAATTAGAACATAAAGTTAAAGATGTAGAAGACATTACATAATTTTAAACAAAACGATAAACAGGGTCACTATAGAATTGTTAGGACGGCTTTTCTAAATCTGGCTCGATCTAACTTTCGGGCAATCTGTGGCAGTGCGTTGTACAACTTGATCCCGATGTAGTTTGTCCCTGTTCTTATTCTATTTATACGCTGACAAGGGATTTCCAAATTTTGTTTACCGCGGGTATCATAGTGGTGTCTATCGGAATGATGAAGTGTCCGGGTTGAGGCGTGTGTGTACAAAAGACAGTTGCCTGCAGCTTGTTATTGTGGATTTATTATTATTGTGGCTATACACCCCCGAAGGGGCTGAGCCTCCTATTCGGATCTCTAGATCATTACAATTTGGGAGATCAGCCCCTTCTTCTGATTATATGCTTTCACATAATTTCTTCCATAGTTTTCTGTTTTTCGTTTTTTGTTTCCAATTGATGTGTCCGGTCCTTCGTGTATCCTGCTCCACTACCTTCAGCCATGTACTCTTCGGTCCTCCTCTCCTTCTTCTGCATCCCGGCTTCCACTCTGTCACATCATATATTACTGCTCCTGGACCCGCTCTCCATACATGTCCGAGCCACCTTGCTCTTGATTGCTTAATTTTTCTCACTACATCCATTTCTATTTCTTGTGCCAATTCCTCGTTAGTCCTTCTTCTCCCTCTTCTCCTTCATTCTCGTTTAGTCTAATTGGTCCCAGGATAGTTCTCATTACTCTTCTCTCCACTATTCTTAGGTCCTCCTCATCCTTCTTTGTCATGGACAGCGTTTCTGTGGCATACAGCAGTGTTGGTCTAACTATTGTTTTATAAATCTTCAGTTTGCTGTTTTTGCTTAATGTCTTACTTTTTAATAGCTTTTTATTTGCGTAGAAAATCCGGTTTGTTGTGATTATCTTCTCTTTGATTTCTGCTTCACGCTCGCACTTATTGGTGATTGTCACTCCCAGGTATTTGAATCTTTCCACCTCCTCAAAAGCATACTTTCCTATTTAGATTTTCTTGTTTTCGCATTCTCTATCTAGTCTCATTATTTTGGTTTTTTCTTCATTGATTTTCAATCCCATTTTTGCTCCCTCTGTAACTATTTCTTCCAGCACCTCCTTCATTTTACTCCTGTTTTTTGTTATTAATGCTATGTCATCAGCGTCCGCAACTATCTGTTCTCCTCTTGTCCTTAATGTCCCCTTCTTTATCCTACGGAGTACATATTGTAGAGCCAGGTTAAATAGGGTTGCTGACAGTGCGTCTCCTTGCCTTATTCCTTTATTGAAATCAAACTGTCTCCCCTTTCTGCGTTAAGACACCTGCTGTTGTTTTTTCCATTGTCATCATTATTAGCCTCCTCAATTTTGCGCCTATACCCAGCTCCTTTAGCCCTCTTTTTAGTTCATTTCTATTAATGCTATCGAAAGCTTACTGGAAATCTATGAAAAGCAATTCTATTTCTATCTTGTAATGCTGAGCCTTTTCCATTAGTTGTTTTATTGTGTATATCGCATCTATCGTTGATTTTCCTTGTGTAAATCCGTTCTGATATTGCTCCACTGTGTCCTTTGTTACTTCTGCCAATCTCCTTTGCAGCAGTGTGGATAGCAGCTTGTATGCTGTGTTTAGCAGGGCGATCCCTCTATAGTTGTCACATAGCCTCTGATCTCCTTTTTTATGAATTACTATTATTTGTCCGCATTCCCAATCTTGTGTCATTCTTTCCTGCCGCCATATTTTTTTATCAGCTGGTATAGTTTTTCTTTAATTTCTTGTTCTCCATATTTGAACATTTCCATTTTTATCCCGTCTTTCCCCGGAGACTTCCCATTTCGGCTTTTGTTTATAATTTCTTCTATTTCTGCTCTTGTTGGAATGCCCAACTCCTCTGTGATTTCGTCCACATCTTGTTCTTGATCATTTTCTACTGGAGTCCGTATTTCCTGTTCGGTGCTTGAAATGTTCTTTCCATATTTGCTTGTATTCGCGTTCAAGCTATGTAACTCTTCCTTCTTTGTTTCTTATTCCCTTTACTTTTCCCTTGTATACTTTATTGTTTTCCCCTATTTTCTTGTAAAATAACTTCGTATTATTTTTCTATTTTCTACTTCAATTTCCTTTATTCTGTTATCCATTCAGTTCCTTTTTGTTTTTCTTACTAACTTTTGGCATTCCCTTCTGATTCTTTCATATTCTTTTCTGTCCTCTTCTCTCTCGCTGTTTAACCAGGTCCATTTCCTTTTGTTTCTTCTTTTCGTAAGGTTTTTACATTCATCATTATACCACTCATTTGACGTCCTTTTCTTTTCTTCTCCCAGGATTTTTTTGCTGCTTCCTGACACAATGTTTTATTCCGCCCCATTCCGCCTCTATGTCATTTTCATCTTCCAGATTTACTTTGTTTTGCACACTTTTTTCATAGTTACGTCTTACTTGTTCTATAACCAATTTAGACGTATCCCATCTACACCCTATTTTCAGTCTGACTGTTGCTATTACTGTGAAGTGATCAGAGTCAACATTGGGCCCTCTGTTTGATCTTACATCTGTTATTGAGGATTGCATTCTTCTATTTACTAGGACGTGGTCCATTTGCGTGTATGTGTTTTGCCCCGGCGCTTTCCAGGTTACTTTCTGCCATTTTTTGTGCTTGAACTTTGTACTACTGATCACTAAATCCATACTTGCTGCTACTTTGCATAGCCTTGGCCCATTGTCATTTGTCTTCTCATGTAAAGTGAATTGACCCGCTATTTTCTGTATAGTCGCTTCTTTCCTATCTGCGCATTAAAATCTTCCATTATTAGCCACGTGTCTTCTTTTGGCATCTCCTCCATTTCGTCTTCTAACCACTCTTTCTCTTCCTTTTCTGATATTTCTGTTGGTGCATATATATTTAGGATTGATATGTTTAAAGGTTTGGCTTGAATTCTCAAGTATGCCAATCTTTCATTAATTGCACTAAATTCCATTATGCTTTCTTTTAGTTTCTACATTATTATGAAACCTACTCCTTGTTGACCCTGCTTTTCTCCTCCTGAATATTTTAACGTGAAGTTTGGCTGGTTTATTTCACCTTGTCCTTTCCATCTCACCTCCTGGATTGCTACAAGGTCTATCCCATATTTTTGATTTCTTCTACCACTTCTTGCATCTTCCCTGGCTTTAGCATCGTTCGTACATTCCATGTTGCTATCTTCATTTTATCCTTTTATTTATGCATGCCTCCCCTTCTCATTTTCCTCTCGACCATTGCTACATTTTTCATCTCCCGTTTCTTTTCCGTTTGCGTGTCCTTTGTCATTGCAGTATTCGTCATCCGGCCCTTGGTTACATCATTGCTTGTTTCTTTGCTGACTGTTTTCAGTCTTCCCTTTAATGGCTCTTTTATATCTCGTTACATTCCCATTTGCTTCGTTTTCCCGCTCGTATTCCTTTTTCATTGCCGCTGTCATTATGTCTGTAGCCCTGTCCTCGTTCCCTTTTAGTTTTTTGAATTGTAAGTAGTGACTGCACGTAGTTTCCCTCTACCTCTATAATTTTCCTCTTCGTCTGGCGACCTTTGGCTGAATATCCTAGTTTTTATTGTGTTCGGTTCCGGTGTATTATGTTGTTTCGACTGTTTAATCTCTCTTCTCATCTCTTCTAGTGTGTATTTTCCCGTTTATTAGAATTTTGTTGTATCTCAGGTATGCTTGATTACCATCTTCTCTCTCCCTTTTCGCAATCTCTATCAATTGTTTTCTCTGCTTCATCACTTCCTTGGAATAACACTCATCTATCCATATTCGCTTCTGCGCATCTTTTAGCGTTTTCTTTATGCTCAGTATTTGGTTACGCAACTTTTTTGTTCTTGTTTCTATTTGCACCGGTCTCACTCCCTCATCCAATCTCTCGCCCAATCTCTCCACTTCCACCAAATCCATTCTCGTATCCATCTCCATACCTATTTCACCTATTATCTTTGCTATTTTCTTCTTTAAGTTCTCTTCTGTCTCGTTATCCTCCTCCTGCACAAAAATAATCAATTTTTTATCTCTCGCATCTCTTTCCAATATGTTAATTCGCTCGTCCTGCTCTTTAACCTTTTTCTTAAGTTCTTGGTTTTCCGCCTCCAACTTCAGCATTGAATTCAATGTTTTGTCAAGTTTTTGCTCTACGCTGTCCAACTTACTTAGTCTCTCATTGATCTCTTCCAACTTCTTCAATATTTCTTCCATTTTATTGTGTATGGTTTATAAATCCTCTTTAGTCCGTCTCTGTTGTGTTTATTTCTGCAGCGTAAATATCTTGCACTAAGGCGCATGCGCCAATTGACCCCTCATTACCGTGATACCTTCTCCCTTTACTACGCTGTTTTCTTGAGGTTATGTTCCGTTCATGCAATTTATAAGGTATAGCCAAGTATTATCTCCAATTCTGCTGTTTTACACTTTGTTACACTTAACCACCTTTATAAATTCACTGACTCTACTTTGCTGCTATATTTGTTCGTAGTTATTCAATAATTTAGAGTTTATTTCGGAGCGAAAAACATTCCAACCTTACTATCTCTTGCCAGGACCGGTTATTGTGGATACGCCTACGAAAGCTCTAATAGCTGCTTTCTGTTGTAGAAATATACAGGTCGCTACTGGTGCTCCAACCCAGAGTAAGATGTTATATGTTCCTCGGCTATGAAAGCTGCTGAAGTACACAACCCTCGCCGCAGTCCTCTTGATGCGACGAATAGCGTATATAGTTGGCGCTAATTGTGTTTCCAGATTTTGGATATGGTTGTTCCAAGAAAGTGTATGGTGGAGGTGGACTCTCAAAAGTTTTATGGTCTTAGACTCATCTTTCTTCATTGACATTACCATGGTATGAGTCTTCGTCACATTTAGTTTAAACTTGTTGGCCGTAAACCATTCCTGGGCTTGTGTCAGCATCGTTGTCCATCTCACCAACTCTCACCACGAAAGAGGTATCGTCGGCATAGAGGTAGGTAGCTTCGCATTGTATATTCCTGGACAAATCCTTTTCAAAAATGGTGAACAGCAGCGAACCAAGGATCGATCACTGGGGCACTCCTCGCCGAAGCGTCCTCGCCCCTGACAATACGCCATTCCACGATACTCGCTGTTGCTAGTTGTAGCGCAGTCCCTTTGATCCCGTAATGGTTTAGTTTCTCGCTTAATATGGCGTAATCCATGCAATCGAAGGCTTTTGAGAGGTCACAGCACACAAGGTGACACTCTTCCGTTTTGTTCAACATGTTTGCAACTCTATCCACCATACTCTCAAGTGCACTCACCGTAGAGTGACCGGTTCTGTATCCATGTTGGACCTCATCGAAGATATCCTTTTTTTCAAAGAATTCAGATGTTCTTTTATAATATCTTCATATATTTTCGATAGAGTTGGTAATATTGAGATCGGTCTAAAGTTGCTTTGTACGTCCACATCGCCACATTTATGCACCGGCAGAACACTAGCCTTCTTCAATTCTGTTGGGAGAATACCATCTAAGAGCGAGAGATTTATGAAGTGCCTTAAATGTTCATTAATAATATGCACTACTTTCAAGAGTAGGTATAAATAGTAGTGTAGGTAGTAGGTGGGAATATCTTCTTTTCCCACTGGTTTCGGGAGAATAGATGAGTCTTCTCTTGTTTGGTAAGTTAAAAAGGAGCACGCAGAATTAACTGGACCAGGAACGTCTAAAATTTCCGTAAAATAATTGTTAAAGTTTTGCGCGGTAAGTATACTTTCATCTGTTTTATATAATGATACACATTATTTCTCTATAAAATGTCTATTTAGGAATCAATAAAATAATTACATAATAACCGTCGTATCATGTCTACCATGATCAACTTAGCAGCATTCAGGGTATGTTCATAAACATACATATATAACACGCCCCTCCTTCTCAAGTGTAACAATATAGTACTAGACTTTTCTCCCCTTTCAAGTGTTGGTAGATCTTTAGCTGTTCGATTGTAATAATATTGTTGTTTATCCTGTTTATGCTGTAAGACACGATTTAGAAGGTTCGGATCGATAAAGGTAGGTTTGAGATTTTGAGAGCTAATACGCTTAGCTTTTAAAATTCTGTTTAAAAGCAATTGCGCAGGAGAAAATCCAAGAGTTGGGGTAGGAGTATTACGATGTTCCAACAAACACAGCGGCAAGTCGTTGTCGGACTTCATTTTACGCAACATACTTTTTACAATTCCTACAGGTTTTTCAGCTAAACCATTAGACTGGTGGTGGTAAGGGCTCGAAAAACGCAATTCAAAATTCCACTCGTCGGCAAATAATTTAAGAGTCTTACTATTATAAGGTACGTTGTCGCAAAATAAAATATCAGGCGCACCCAATCTGGAGAAAACATCAGTAAGAAACAAAATAACATCATTCGCAGTCTTCGTTTTTGTGTAGCTTCTTTCCAGTTAGAATAAGAGTCTATCAGACAATGTAGTTCTTTCTGTTGTACTCTAAAAGACCCGTGCTGAGAAACTGCCACGGTCTAGTTGGTAGTTGGTGATTAATAAGAGTTTCTTTTTGATTAGGACGTTGATTGAGTTGGCATGTTTCACATTTAGAAATAAAGTTTTCAATGTCTGGAGACATCTTAGGCCAACAAAACAGTTGTCTTGCTCTAAGCTTACATTTAACAATACCAAAGGGACCTTCATGAATTTTTTCTAACATTGATTTTCTTAGAGTTGTAGGAACAATTAGCTTCTTATCTAAAAATATTAAGTTATTAGATAGATATATGTTGTCTTTTAACTTGTAATATAATTTAAGGTCGGAGTCCAAAATGAGTTACAAGGCCATTGACTTTCGCAATACAATTTAAGTTTTTACAGTTTTTCATCTTTTTCAATGGCTTCCTGGAATATTATTTTTTTCTTTTGAGATTGGTATATTATTTGACAGATATGAATTATATATGCCATTTCTGTATCCTCAGGTCCATCAGTTTTAAGATATGATCGAGACAATGTATCTGCGATATACATTTCTTTACCGGGAATATAAACAATTTCAATTGTATACTTTAACAATTTCAATTGTATACTTTAACAATTTCAGAAGCATTCGCTGTAATCAAACGCTTACTTTATTCAAGTCCTTACTAAAACTTGGTATCAAAGGTTTGTGATCAGATTGTACAATTACACTGAAATCATAAACAAAATTGTAAAATTTCTCGAATGCGAAAACTATTGTTAGAAGCTCCTTTTCAATTTGAGCATAACGAACTTCGCTTTTAGTTAAAGATCGAGATGCACATGCTACAGGATTACCAGATTATAATAAATAACACCCCAGTCCTTCACTGGATGCATCACATTGAATGGTTATCCTGTCATGAGGATCAAAAATTTTTAATGTCGCTCGTGTAGTCAAATTGTTTTTATTGTATTAAATTCAAACCCATGTTCTTCAGTCCAGATAAAAGAAACATTATTTTCAGTTAAATGCCTCATACATGATGTTAATTTTGACAAATTAGGAATGAACTTGGATAAAAATTTTAACATTCCTAATATTCTTAATAATTCTGGCTTAGTTTTCGGGCTTTTCAGAGCTAAAATAGCTTTAATATTGGTATCATCAGGTCTAACTTCATCTTTAGATATAATTTGACCCATAAACTTTACTTGTTTCAGCTTAAATTGAAATTCGAAAATATTTAACATTATTTTCAAGTGCCCTTTCAAGAACAAGTTTCAAAGCTCTATCATGATCGGCTTCATCTACTCCGGAAATAATAATATCCTCAAAATAAATATCGATACCACAAATATCTCCAAATAATTCGTGATTTTTGCGTTGAAATATTTCAGGTGCAGACGATATTCCGAATGGTAATCGTTCAAATTTATAGCGACCAAAAAGTGTATTAAATAATTACTACTAGGTTCGTCTAATTTTAACTGCTAGAATCCGTCTTTCACGTCTACTACCGAAAATATTGTTTCTCCACTTAGTCTATTCACAATATCACTATCAGTAGGCATGGTATAATATTCTCTTTTTATGTATTAATTAACAGGCTTGGGATCTAGGCAAATTCGTAACGAACCATCTGGTTTTTCAACTTTTTACTTTAATGTTATCATATTTAGGTAAATTTTTATATATCTCAAATGGTAAAATCCTAATTTCTGCACCTGTGCAGTTTAAACTTTATCTTTTTCCATCCATTATAATATCTTCGTACCAGCCGCTGTTATCATCTTTGGTCCAAGTTTGATGGATATTTGAATATTTCCTCCTGGTACTGTGCTAACAGATTGGACATTTTCTTTCTTATGTTCTCCTTTGTTCTCATCATCAGGATTTCTTTTATTACAGCAGATACATACAAAATGGTTTTTCTTTGACAAATAGCACATGTTTTATTGTAAGCAGGGCGTCTTCCTTTGATATAGTCATATCCACATTTCTGACATTTTATTTTTTGATAATTTCCAATCTTCCTTCGAATAGTATTAATTTCATCTTCTGGATTTAGCAACTTAGCATGATGTTTACTAATCTCAATAGATTTACAGTAATCTCTAATTTTGTCTACTGTGAGATCACTTTCACGAAGCAGAAGCCGCTGTATGTTTTTGTCATGAATACCAATTACAAGTCTATCTCGTATCATACGATTTTCAAAGGTACTACTGCAACTAACGACACACACACATTGTTGCTTATTTTTTTAATTCAATTATGTACGATTCTATGTTCTTTTTGTTAGTTAAGTTATTAAATTTGAACGTTTCCATAATTGGATTTCTATGTGGTATAAACTGTTTATCAAATAGCTCGATTACTTCTTTAAGAGTTATTTCTGTCTTATCTTCAATTTGTAATGTATTGTAAATGTCAATACTTTCATCTCCAAGCAAATTTAAGAATATGGCTGCTTTAACCAAATTTCTGCTTCCATTTTCCCCAAATTACTAATACATTTTCATGGACATCAAGAGGTGTTGGAGGCTTAAACTCCATTATTTCTTCTCAGAAAATTGGTTTGGAACCTTTGGTGTAACAAAACAAACACACTGACAAAGTCAATGCACAAATTTCCACTATCACCAAACAAATATTGCATGTCTCTCGACGCGCGTTTCGCTAACCAAGTTAGCATCATCAGGAGATGATCAAATGTGAATTATAAATTTAAGCAACGTACTTTATATAAGTTCGGGTGAGTAATACAACGAATAAGGACTAATGAGCTCCTTGTTAATTGTTTACAATAGTCGAACTCCCCGTAAAAGTCATTAAGATGAGGAAACCGTAATGATTCGCAGTAATAACCGATTACAATGCAAAGGCAGCAATTTGAAAATACTTAAGAAATATGTAAACAAAGGCCTGGAATTATTTAGAATTAATTAAATTAAATAAACAGCTATCTGGGATAGGCCCTTTATCGGCATTCATAGTGAGGCGGCCACATTTAAATATTTCTATGCTTTCAAATGCATCCAGCTTATAACAATTATGCACATTTCTTAATAATTCCAAATTATCTACGCTTATCCTATGATCATTGTCGAAAGCATGTTGGGCAACACTCGATTTTTCAATTCTACCAAATTTTAAATGTGCCATATGTTCTTTAAATCTAGTTAAGATAGATCTTTTTGTTTGGCCAATATACTTCGACGAACAATCTTTACAACTTATAGCATAAATTCCTGACTTATCGGTTATTGCTACTTTATCCTTCGGATTACCAAGAACTGCTCGAAGCTTGTTACCTGATTTATGTATTAGATTGATATCAACCTTTTTAAAAATTTTATTTAGACCACGAGTAATCCTTGGTTCGTAAGGTAAAGCTGACATTTTCGGTTTTTCTACCTCATTTTGTAAGGTACAAGTGTCCTTAATTAATTTCTTAGCCTTGAATTTATTAATTAACTTATCAACTAATTTCGTAGAATAACCGTTAATATTAGCGATCTCCTTAATGACTCTCTTTTCTTTCTGAAAGCGTTCTGCACTGAGAGGGAAATTTAATAATCTATTTACCATAAAATTAAAACTTGCTAATTTATGTTGAGGGCAATGATGAGAGTCATTAGGGATGTATCAACTAATTTCGTAGAATAACCGTTAATATTAGCGATCTCCTTAATGACTCTTTTTTCTTTCTGAAAGCGTTCTGCACTGAGAGGGAAATTTAATAATCTATTTACCATAAAATTAAAACTTGCTAATTTATGTTGAGGGCAATGATACGTACTTCCCCCGCGTTTGGTTAAGATACGTAGATGTGTTAGCGATTTTGATACCGAGAAATGTCATATTACGGATTTTATTAATGAGTTAAACACAAAATTCCCTTCTATTAGCTTTACTTATGAAATGGAAAATGACAAGAAGCTTCCATTTCTGGATGTATTAGTGTTAAGAAACCTAAATTACTTAGAAATTGACGTATATAGAAAAGAAACCGCAACCTGCAGATACATCCCTAATGACTCTCATCATTGCCCTCAACATAAATTAGCAAGTTTTAATTTTATGGTAAATAGATTATTAAATTTCCCTCTCAGTGCAGAACGCTTTCAGAAAGAAAAGAGAGTCATTAAGGAGATCGCTAATATTAACGGTTATTCTACGAAATTAGTTGATAAGTTAATTAATAAATTCAAGGCTAAGAAATTAATTAAGGACACTTGTACCTTACAAAATGAGGTAGAAAAACCGAAAATGTCAGCTTTACCTTACGAACCAAGGATTACTCGTGGTCTAAATAAAATTTTTAAAAAGGTTGATATCAATCTAATACATAAATCAGGTAACAAGCTTCGAGCAGTTCTTGGTAATCCGAAGGATAAAGTAGCAATAACCGATAAGTCAGGAATTTATGCTATAAGTTGTAAAGATTGTTCGTCGAAGTATATTGGCCAAACAAAAAGATCTATCTTAACTAGATTTAAAGAACATATGGCACATTTAAAATTTGGTAGAATTGAAAAATCGAGTGTTGCCCAACATGCTTTCGACAATGATCATAGGATAAGCGTAGATAATTTGGAATTATTAAGAAATGTGCATAATTATTATAAGCTGGATGCATTTGAAAGCATAGAAATATTTAAATGTGGCCGCCTCACTATGAATGCCGATAAAGGGCCTATCCCAGATAGCTGTTTATTTAATTTAATTAATTCTAAATAATTCCAGGCCTTTGTTTACATATTTCTTAAGTATTTTCAAATTGCTGCCTTTGCATTGTAATCGGTTATTACTGCGAATCATTACGGTTTCCTCATCTTAATGACTTTTACGGGGAGTTCGACTATTGTAAACAATTAACAAGGAGCTCATTAGTCCTTATTCGTTGTATTACTCACCCGAACTTATATAAAGTAGGTTGCTTAGATTTATAATTCACATTTGATCATCTCCTGATGATGCTAACTTGGTTAGCGAAACGCGCGTCGAGAGACATGCAATATTTGTTTGGTGATAGTGGAAATTTGTGCATTGACTTTGTCAGTGTGTTTGCTCCATTATTTCTGGTTTTCTTCTACTAGATTTCACCGGACACCATATTTTATATAATGATACACATTATGTCTCTATAAAATGTCTATTTAGGAATCAATAAAAATTACATACAGTCGTGTCATGTCTAACAACTACCATGATCAATTTAGCAGTACTGAGGGTATGTTCATAAACATAGATATATAACATCATCTAAAACTTCTTTTAATCTACTCCCACTTGTGTCGAATTTTATTACATCCCAAGTGGCTTTGGTTTTATTGCTTGCAGTTTGAAATAATTTCTTACTGCAATATTTTTGATTTTTACCATCTCTTTCTTATATTTAGTTTTTTGTTCTTCGTATAGTACTTGAGTTTCTGTAGTATTAATGACTCTGCTTATAGCATATAAGTCGTCCAAAATATGTTTCTGTTGCTCAAGCTCTTCAGTATATCAAGTGACCATTTCTACATTGTTTCGTACGGGCACCACAACTTCAGGGAAGCAGATCTCAAAACAATTCATAAATATGCTGTGGAAGTAACTGAATTGCAAATTCACCTTTACATTCTTCCCCAATCCTCCGCCTCCAACATTCTTATAGTTATTTTAGCTTTCTTCATACTACTACAGTTACCAAAAATTTAGTGTAGACCCTAGACGAGTGCTACGTAGAAGCGGCAAAAACGCGGGAAGATAAAGCCTATGCATCTTATGAATTGGATCCTGTCAAAGGGGAGAAAGCGCTATCCACAAGGTTTCCATTGGATTGATGTGAACGTTACACCTTCCCGAGCTTCCGCCAGCACTGACAATGAATCTAAACCAGAAGTGTTGCGGCCCAGGAGACAATTTTATGTGGTTCCCGAAAAGAGGTTCAATATCGAGATTTCCTTTTTCATTTTATCATTGAACCCGTAAATGTATGAGAAACAGTAACCAATTTCATTAGCATTTAAATAAGGGAAAACATTGTATAAAGGATGTAATGCGAATGATTATAATAAAAATTACATGTAATTTTATTTGTTTGCTTTTTCTCCGACACGTCATACCATCGCTAATTGCGCCCGGATTGCATGAGAAAAACCGCTGGCCTAGACTCTAGGGCTACAAGTGTAAATAGTATAACCTATATTTTCTACAATCGTGTGGCTCACAAAACGTTATACCAGATTAAATCATTACTACATTTATAAATGTAATAAATTAAAATTCCAATGTTAGCATGTATCTTATTTCAACAGTAGCAGTTTTAATCGGCATTTGCAAGAACTTAACAAAGCCTTTGAGTTAAGAAAAGTGAGATTCTAGTCGCCGAAAATGACATAACGATAACGCATACAAAGCGAATAAGAATGTTTATAGAATTAAAACCCACATTTGCGATAATACTCAATGACATTGTAGTATGTGTGTAGTATTACTGCATATATATAATACAGTTATGGTTTAGAAATTAAACACAATAATATTATATTAAGATAATATACGCGATATATTCTGTTAAAACCGAGTACATGGATATTGGTCATATTCTATAAGTACACTAAATGTATACAGATTCGTTGAAATGTATCCAAGTTAGGTCGGCACCATTCATGAGTCCGACCAGGCAGCATATTCAAACATCACGAATCAAACCTTAACACTAATGATAGGAATTAGTTGGCCGTTCGATCCACCGCTAATACGTAGTTTAGTTACAAATTTAACCTTCAAGGGGATAATTTAGAAAATTACCCGCCATAACACCACAAAAATAAACAAGAAAACAAGCACAGTCGCAGACCTGATCGTGCGCTGTTTATTTAAAAAATACTGAAACCTTCTCAATTCGAATTCGCAGTACTAATATTAATAGGTTGAACAAAGAAGCCGTTTTACCACCTAAAATGTCGGGTCGCTAACTGGTTGTAATGCATTTCGTAGGAATAATGTATTCATCAACAACAGTAATAGCCACTTGCAATAATAATAATGATAATAATAACAATGATAATAATAACAATGATAATAATACCAATAATAATAATAATAATAATACTTCTTGGTCAGACCTTTTACTTGCCTTTTTTTTGATCTTTCGTTGCATAATTTTCTTAACCATTTTCTGGTTGGTCTTACTTACACATATGTAGAATATTTATTTTCTTTTAATAATATATTTATTTTACTGAACTTGACCCAGTATGATTTCATCTATTGCTGTCGTCAGACTCTTTTCTATTTTAATAATGGTCGTAAATCTATATTGTAAATAATGTTTAATTTCTTAAAGTGAGTTTTAAATTTATTTTTCTTGCTCTGTAGTCAACAATAAGTTATCAAATAAAGAAGAAAAATTCAAGTTTGGTGAACGAATAAGTTCACTTTCACAATTCCAATTGACCGGTAATCTGGATTTGAATTTTTCCGAATTTTACTTCCTACGTAAACCACTAGTAAACTTGTTGACCGTATTTTGCCAACAAATTAAGCGACAACTAGTATGGCGGAATTGCGATGGGACTACTCATATTTTGGGCTATAGAAATGGATGCACACATTATAAGTCAATATTACAGAAGACAATAATTCTATTGGTATGAATTTGCCACAGCTCCTATTATAGAAGTGAATGGAACTAGAATTCATTAGTCACTAGAATTCATCAAAATGTTAAATTTGACTTTGCACCAATTTTAATGAAGAAAACAAAGTCTAAAAAGATAGTGGAGAAAGCTATATGTTTTCTGAATCTGGTATTGGAAGAGGAAGCAGAATAACGTTCAACGGAAGTACACAAGCCCAACATTAGGTTTAACTCAGCAAGTGGTTGATATTCCCAAAGAGATAAGAACTAGGTAATAATGGATAGGGTTTAAGAATGATAATGATAGCACGGTGGTAAAGAATACGACCTTACAGCGTTCTAAGTGAGAGTCAAGAAAAAATTATGAAGGAAAATATTAGATACATTGAACGAAAATTTATTAAAATTCGCGGTAATAGAATCTGAATCCCAAATACCTGAAGGTGAAATCAAATAAAATGACACGGAAATACTTGGCAATGATTAATTAAGAAGTTATTGATGGTCAGAAAGGTAGTATGGTATATAAATACCATCAATGCACGGGGATGAGGTTTTAACCCGTAAAATTTTTTTGAGGCTAAAAATTGCAGTACTGGGCACAAAGAAGATACAAACAAAGCTCATAAACGAATAAATCAGAATAATACTTTCAGAAACATTGAGAGACACTTGAAAGTAGGGAAGTGAGTGGCAATGGCTCGACCCCGAGTGTGGACTCAGAAAGATAATTACAATCCATGTGGTTAAAAATTTAGAAACCAAAAGTGCAATAATATTTCAAATGGAAAAGTGACCACAATATGAAGACAGCGCTAAGGGGAGCACATAACTGAAAAGCAGCCTCTCAATATCCATAATTATCGGTGGAAGGGCCTAAAAGTGGAGAATAAAGTAGTCAAGCAACTAAATCGGTTGACGAAAGATAAATTAGAGCTGCCTGCCTTCGCTACTACTAGAATAACGTAGGTATATGATCTTGAAGAATATGGATTTCCAGAGAATAATCTGCCTACCCACAATCTATAAAATTGAAACACCAATTATTGCTGAAAAGATCAACAATCACTTGACCACTAATAGTATTTTAGCTGTGAAACAGAAAGGATTCCGAATTATCAAGCAAGGTTGCAAAGACCAATTGATTAGTGATTTGGTTATCATGCAGGAAGCTAATCACCGTATGAGGAATATAGCATTTATTATCAGAAAGCTTTGGGCAGCGTTCCGCACTCATAGCTACTGGAAGTATTAAGACTATATACAGGTTGACATAGAATAAACTGCAATGCATAACACCACGCGATAGAGGACCAAAAAATAATAAAAGAAACTCCTAAACACTAACGTCCGATTGCTTTCTGTTTTCAAGCTACAGGGTGTTAAGTTTTTATGAAAAGGCTTTCATTTAATAAAACAACATTAAAAATGTATGGTATTTAGCTCTACATAAGGTGTTCAATTTGGTGACCTTGTTCTTGAATATACATTTCCAATCTTTGTACTAATCATTGACGGCATCTTTGAAATATGTTTGGATTATTACGAAATGTATCAGCAGACTCCACAATTCTGTTCCATAATTGCTCATCAGTATATATTTCTACGGCATACACTTCATTTTTCATAAACCCCCAAAATGAAAAATCGAGGGGATTAAGATCGGGACTACGAGCTGGCCATGGTATAGGTCCCCCACGACCAATCCACCTTATTTCCAAATCTTCCCTTGTCCTTCGAGAATAGTGGGCTGGCGCACCGTCATGCATGTAGTACATTTTTCTTGTAATATCCAATGGGACATCTCTCATAAAAAGTGTTCAATTCTGGGCAATCGAACTGGACCAATTACCGATAATACCGATAATTACCGATTATACCTGCCCACACATTAATGGAAAACCCATACTGGTGATTCCGTATTATGGTATGATGAGGGTTTTCATGGGTCCAATAATGCATATTATGCATGTTCAAAACACCATCGTGGCTGGTTGGGTGTGCGTATGCTGTTCAACCGCTAACGGTCGGTAAAATGTTAAAAAACCTCAACAGCCTGTAACGTGAAAACAAAAAGCGATCGGACATTAGTGTATAGGAATTTTCTTATTATTTTTTGTTCCTCTATCGCGTGATGCTATGCATTGCAGTTTATTCTATGTCACCCGGTAGAATAATTATGAAATTTTTACAATAGCATATGAATAGGTTAACGAAATTACATACAAACCTTGATAGGAGAATAAAAAACTGAGCCGATAACATATGGCTATGAGCAACACTTAATTATAAAGCAAACACACATCACCAAAAATTTGCAAAGCACGATGAACACACATGTAAAATAAAACTGAAAACAAAATTGAATGAAAACTATGATGGATGCTGCATGCCGTAAATAACTGAAGTATTCCGCCAGTTACGTATGCCTTGGGAACAAACAAATTGCTTATTAAAGTGCAACTTCCGAATGTTTGTTTCGGAAGACTATGTATACCTGTAAAAAGGTAGGCCGAACCTGAACCTGAACTGAACTTGAGGATAGTTATTTATTCATTCTCTTTAATTATTTATTTATTTACCAAACATCTAATAAACGATTACACGGTAAAGCAAAAGATATACATATAATGCACAGATAAGTCAGTAGATCTGGAAAGTACTGGAAATTTGATTCATTGGGGCGTTAAAGCCATGGTCAGTGTACTGTGCTTGTCGATAGCACGAATATTACTGCCAGCCGTGGAACAAAGAATCGCAGTGGTGATAGATGGTCTGCGAAGATTAATTAAATTACAATAAGTTGTAATATGTATGTCTCCGAGGTATATAAATACCATGAGCTACATAATACAGATACTTCAAAAATTTTCGTTGCAGATACTCCACAAATTTGTAATGAACGTTGTAATACCGATTCCAAGCCAGGGAACAGTACTCCAATCTTGTCCGGACTTAGGTGTTAAATAGAAATTTTAAAGTATCAGTGCTTGAGAATTGGTTACAAATTTTTAGAATAGATCACAACAGCTTCAGTGCAGCTTCAAAGCTCCTGCCTAAAACATATTCAACTAGAACTACCTGCGCCGACGAATATATGTCAGTATTAAGGTTCGACAAACGAGCGCATGATAAGTTGTGTAAACCGAACTTACGGTTTTCCTCCTCCGCATTTTGTCGCGCCTTACACGTAAGTAAGGACAAGCGGTGGAGGGACAGCGTCAATCCGATTTACATTACTTAATGATAATTTATCATGCATTCGTTTGTCGAATCTTATTGTTAGTCATTATTAAGGTTTGATAAAAAAGGATAAGTTATCATTGAATAATAAAGTTCGAAGGAGCGACAGGGTCAGTCCGGTTTACACTACTTAATGATAACACGTCATCTACCCTTTTAACAAACCCTACCCATTATACATAATACTTCTATGGGTTGAAATCTAACAAGTTTTTCTCACATGCTTGATGCAGTTCCAGCAGATCAGCCTATAAGAACTAAAGTCGGATATGGTGTCCATTCTTCTATACAGCGCTTTTCACAATTTATGCGTACAATTTATTTATTCAGATTATATGAGGTAAAAGTAAGTCAATGAGTGTGAAACAAAAAAGAATTAATAAAGAAAAACGAACGAAAATTTTGTTTGGAAGCACTGAATTACTTATCGGAACAGATATTGACATTATCGCCACGAGAGTCGAAACGTACTTTTCCCTAACCTAGCAACGATTTAAGGCATGAATGAGTCAGCGTTAAATAGGATTCAAGGCAGGTGAACGAAATTAAAACAACACCATCTATCGTAATATCCACTTAACCTTACTCAACTTATGGGACGAATTTTATGCTCAATTACATTTCTTCGTCTAAATTATAAGCAAATTTTGTTTTATTTTGCTTGATTTTTTTGTTTTAATTTGATGCATAAGTTGTAAAAAGAAATCTGTTGTATCTTCATATCATCGGGATAAAGTAAGTAATTTGAATTGATTTCAGTGCCTATATCATTTATACATAGTAAAAACACAAGTGGGCCGAAATTTGATTTTTGTGGTACACCACTGATAGAATTAAGTGATCCAGGATCTGGGCGTAATTCGATGTCGACGTCAAATACTATCTGAATAAATCAATCGCAGGCCTTGTATAATTGACAAATCATCAATATTACATGATAAGCATACATATACACTTTGGATACTTTATTGATGTGTCGCACTCAAGTAATCAATATTTACAAAAGAAGAAAAGGAAAACGGTTCTAAATACATGTGGTTATGCGAGGGATATAAGAATGTACATACATCACCTCAAATTGTTGTGGCGGTTGTGATTTCGACAACGGAGAAGCTAAGCGTCAAGTTCAAAGGTCACCTGAGAAAATTCTTGCAACTAAATGTTGATAGTTTATTAGCTAGCAGCTATCCGATGATACGCTTAAACTGAAAATTAAATCACTTTGTGGTCGCTTTCCTAAGCTCTCGGAAATGCCATTGGATATCATCATTGGCCAAGCAGTTTACGATTTTGCTCTATGGGTGAATTGAAAAGACTTTGGAGTTCAATTAAGTACTGGTTTGTGCCGTTCCAAACTTCCAACCTTTTATGAATGAATCTGTGTGGAGCCGTTGTAGAAACTAAATAGGTTTAGATTTGACGGCTGTACACACAAATATGGAGATGTATGCCTTCATTGTGGCAGCTCTCGTACGTGTACTATTTCGAATGACAAGTAGTCGCAAATAATCAACACACACATTTATGAATAGTACAAGTGCAGCAAATCGCCCATACTGGGTTGAGATGGTAAGGGTAACACAATTTTTTTGTTAATATTTTATTGTTATATGTTCGATCGAATGCTTTCAGGGCTCCAAGCATATATCAGTTACTTAACGGTAGATCAGTATTTGTCCTCAGGAGGATCAGTATTATTGTGAATATTTTCAAATATTGACATTGAAACTGATCGTTCAACGGTCGCTTTACATGGTGGACGATACTGCGACCGGATAGTGGATCAATTTTCTTAAGATTTTACTCATGTGATATAGTGCTAGTAATACTACACCAATCCTTGCAGTCACTCTTAATTTACTAGGAGGGCTGATACCACCTTAATTTTTAAGGCTACATAATTCGTCAGAGAAGGATTCTAGTTATACAATTCTAACTAATCGGAAAACCGATTTACTTCGGATTCAGTGAAATATGTGTCGTAGCCATTTTGAGTGTTTTACCCCGTTCTAATCTAAAATATTTACTTAGTTGTTTTTTTTTATGTAAACGAAATCTTTGGCCAGGGGCATCGGTAATCACATAGCATCATTTTATTTACTTATTTTGTTTTAAATTTAATTGCATATTATATAATTATTAATTTTTCATTTACATATCTTATTTTCCCTTTTTAAGAATTTGTTCTTGTTTTCTCTGTTTTCACGGTCTGCCTAATTATTAAAGTCTCGTCGACGCTATTTGTTTTCTTTTTTTGTTGCTTTTATCGAATTTTTCCCTAACTTTAGGCAACCAATTTTAAAGCCCCTTTTTAACACCTGGATTCCTGCTTTTCCAAGAGCTACACAAGGAGGTGTGAAGCAGGTGACGCCTTCAAATAGTTTCTTTTTAGTTTAATTTCCCAACTCCCTCGCCGACTAGCTGGCTGGCATCCTATATGCGAACGACCTTCCTGGGGCGGAATTGGTGGCTTAGGGGGATTTCGGACCTTGTCCATAAGAAACGGGGCTGCCAATACACGCCGTAACACTATATATGGTTGTTATGCAGTCTTTGGTGAAGCACCCCGACTTAATAGATGAACTGGTTTTCCACTGATGCTATATGATTTCAGTTTGCTGACTTATATTAGGTAAGGTTTAAATCTCGACAACTCTATTAGCCCTAAACGTTTTTAATTCTTGGGATGATATGTTAATCCAATCTAACATAATAGATGAATGGGTGCAATAGCGTATCCGATTCATCTGCACATTTAATGTCCTTATCATTCGTTGGAATAAGAGTAATGCGTCACACAGTTCCAGCCTAAGAATTTATACGATTTTCAAAGGTGTTACCCTAGATTTAGAATAAAGTAATAGTGATGATTTATGATCTTGCTTTTCATAACAACGAACACAAATGTATGCTCCAAATGCTCTTTCACTGGCGCCACAAAATCCATGTAATTCTACGACACCTTTAAACGGCATGACGTTTCTGTGTATTAAAAGAAGAGGAAGTAAGATTGTAAGTATCAATATTTATATTAAATAAGAAAATAAGAAAAAAACAGCAGGAAAAGGACATGGTATTGGCGCTTTTGCACATGTGAGTAATTGGGGCTTTGCACATAATATTCGTGCGAGTTTTTGGAACTCGGGCATATCTAGTGATCTCGTATTATACGGAGAGGGAAGTTAGGGAATTTATTTTATTATTTATTACTTCCAGATTATTTTGTAGCACAGTACAATCCGCTGCCGAAGAAATATTGTGAAATATGTTGATATCGTCAGCATAAGCTAAAGTTCCACAATCCAGAATCGCTAAAAATCATTGAAAGATATATTAAACAATAGGTTGGATTCCCGTGGTACGTCAGTTGAGGCTAGAAAGAGAGATGAAAAAAACTGTTGTAATGGACATAACAATGTGTATTGTTAAGGTAGGAACTGAAAAATTTCGTATTTTTGGGAGAAAGTCCTATAGAAGATAATTTACAAATTAAAGCAGAATGGTAAATTGTGTCGAAAGCTAAAATCCGTATAAACTACATCCACCTGAGGACGGTTATCAAGAGCATCACTGATAAATTGTGTAATTTCGACTAAATTAGTCGTGGTGAATCTGTTGCTGACAAAGCCGTGTTGGTGGAGAGAAAGTTGAGGTTTGACGCAATTGTATAATCTGTCGTATAAAAGTATTTCGAAAACTTGGGCACAGCTGGAAAATATGCAAATAGATCTATAGTTCTCTCTAGTCTAAATTAATTCGACAGCCTTTTTTGAAGAGAGGTGTTATTCTTCCAGTCTTCCACAAGTCAGGAAAAGTAGAATTCTGTATGGCAAGATTGAAAATGTTTTGGTATATTTTAGCTCTTTCATGGCATGGGAGACATCCTCAGATGTAAATAAACCAATATCAATAGGATAAGAATTCCTAAACGGTTGCTGCGGTGAGATGGAAAAATTATTGGCCTGGTAAACATAAGAACAAACAAACAAACAATTATCGGCGAACGCCTCCACGATATCATTAGGTTTATCCAGAATGACATTATTGTAAGATAAGGACCCAGGAATGCGGGAGTTACTACGCTTACCGGCAATGAATTGCCAGAAAGTTTTCTGGTTCTCGACAATGTTATTTTCAACTTTATCTTGATAACTTCTGAAAGCAATTCCGACCTCCCTCTTAACCAAAAAAACGCAATCTTGAGAATTCATTACGGTAATATACAGATTTTGTCCTCTTCCACTTCCACTGAAGTGATATTCTTTTAATTTTAAGTTATGTTCAATATTTCTAGTAAACCAAGGTGGAAAACTACGCTTAGTATGCCTAAATTTTGGAACAAGTTTCTCAACAGACCCATACAGATACTTACTCGTTGACGTCAGAGAATGAGTCAAGGAAGGACCAACCGATTGCAGATAGATCATCGCAGACGTAAACTAAATCTGCCCTGGAGAAGTTGTACTGTAAGTTGTTATTACTTGGAAAGGTTTTCCATACATTAATCGCCACGAACTCAATGAATATATCAAGAGCTGAATGATAGGTGTCCTCAAGAACCAGGGGATTCATATCATGTATAACTGTTGTAATACAATCGACGTTAGTGAAGACAAGGCCCAGTAGCCTGCCAAAGGCATTAGCGACATGATTATATTGACGTAAATTTAAAGTATTCATAAAATGGGAAAGGATGAAAAATTTGCCGTTGGATATATCTGATATAACGAAGTTAGGACAATTGAAATCGTCACAAATGAAGACATGCTTATTTAGAAGTAACAAACTTAGGGCATCGAAAAGTGATTCGTAATCGTTACAATTTACACTGGGTGGTATATAAACATTAACAAAATATAAATCAAATGCACTGGTTATACATTTAGAGATTATTATGTCAATTAACGGGATAGCATTAAATAACCGAGTGTCCACCTGTGTAATTCGCAAATTAGGAGAAACTGCATTCAGGCCACCACCACCCGTAACTCGTCCCACGGCACCAAAGTCTCTGTCTCCTCTGAAACCACTGTACGAAGCACCAAACCGTTCAGAATCATCTATGCTGGAGTTCAACCAAGTTTGAGGCAGCAACGTGACTTCCGCATCAAAACTGTCAGCAACCGGGTAAATCCCGTCAAGTTTACTTCGGAGACCACGAACGTTTTGATAGTAGAAACTCAGATGGTTTGCGGATTTAGTATTTCTGCTGGACTCATCTAGTTTCCCCAGCGAGCCATCGTAGACACAATTCGAGGCACATCGGCCACAAACCTGATGGTAATATCCGATCCCTCAGAAGCATTCCTCGCATTCAGTTGATCGCTGATAGATTTGAGATAAGCAGTTTGCATGGGAGTTATGTTGATATCAGTGGAGAGCTGTTCAGATTTGGATAGATTGGTCAATTCAGGAAAGTTAAATATAATTAAATTATTCTTCCGATTCTCCCGCTGAATAACTTCGCCAATAATCTCCTCAACACCAACAAGATCGAGTTTAAAGTCGTTGCCAAATGCCGGACCAACCGAGGACAACCTCTCCCTAAGGTCACGAACCTCAGAGTGAAGCGCGCTCACCACAGTTGAAAGCTTTTGAATTTTAAGTAGTTGAAATTTAAAATCAGTACATTGCGAGCAGTAGAATGTTAATTTCCGATTTGTTGTCTTTATATATTGGATATCTGTCAGGATATCTGACTGTCTATCAGAACCACAAGTTTGCAAGAAAAACAGTTAATGGAGGTCATATCGGTATGAATAATTACAGAGGAAACGAGGAATATAACAGGAACAGACACTTCACACCGTGGGGGTCGATCCTGATATCTAACAAAAACAGCAGAAGGGGACCGCAGAATAGGATTAAGGGTTTATTAATAAGAAATAAGCAGACTATATACAGCGGTTCGGGATATATAAAAATGTCCGCATGAAAAGGGGGAACAAAAAAATTGATATAGAAAAGAAGTATTGTACTGTGCACCAGAGACTAATCTTTAAGACAACAATTATGCAATAAATACAGAGTAGATATTAACTAAAGTGTTACCGCCAGAAAGAGGAAAAACTAAATTTACAAAATTCGCAGGTAAATGTTAAACAATATTGAAGAGCACTATACTGCACAACTGCTTGACTTGACTGTAATGATAATGAAATAGTTTCAATATTGTCACCTTTCTGTATGTAAGCCTTACTAGGGCTAACGAATCAACAATTTAAGCAACCTTAGCGAGAATGGATCGTTTGTGTGTTGTCGTCACCTTCTAAGTTGAAAACAACCCCACATAATGCGTACGTAACGTATTCTACTCAGGGATTCAAAGCGCTTGTGTTGAATCCGATCACCAGATGATACATTGAAACTTAGTTTGATGGTCTTCTACAAGTACCTGCCATAACACATTTCTATGATGATTTGTTGATATATATATATATATATATATATATATATATATATATATATAAGTTCAGACGGATTTTCATAAAGTACACACAAGTAAACATGTAATAGTGAAACAGACGTATTATTTGACAGTAATCTATCAACGATGACAGTAGGGACGAATGACCGATTCTGCAGCCACCGCTTCATCGCTCCGAAGGTAGTCACAACCCCGAGCGCGTATACTGGAAGGTAGTCAACACCCTGAGCACGCGTGTTTGAAGGGTGACCACAACCCCGGTTTGCAGGGTTAAACATGGGCGACAACCCCCTCTCCGGTAAATTCAGAACTCCCGCCTCTCTGGTCGGTAAGGTGGATACCTAGGTAGTGTCGGTAATACAGATTTCTGTATGTAGTATTGATTTTGGTCGAAAGGTGTCGCTATTGCTCGGAGGGTGTGGTACAGGTATTTATAGGTGGTAACAGAGCTAACAGATCTAATTAGGAAATTGAGCATGTCACCAGAAGATGAAGGATCAGGAGACGTTGGCCGGAAAGTTTGGTCATAAGTAAAAAGATTACGTAATACCATGATGTCACAAACAGGTTTCGACGGTACACCATCCATGTACTGACCGCGCTCGACGCTGTTTGACTTCAGTGAAAGGACGAGAACGGCTATTGCCAACGTGCTATGACCATTGCATTTTCAAATAGATAGACGGTATACCATCCAAGTACTGATCGCGCTCGTCGCTGCTTAACATCGATTGTCGCATGAGAGCCGCTATTGCCAACGTGCAGGTTGTCGCGGATGTGTTCCTATATATCACGTAATATTACGCGTACGCGTATGTATTATTAGATCCCTAGTAAGATATTACGTAATACCATAATGATATAAACAGACTGAATGTTAGATGAGAAGAGCGTTCTCATTCATGATATCATATAAAATGCAGCGTTCTGATTGGTTGCATCCTATACAATGCCACACTCTGATTGGTTACCAACTCGAAATTCAAAATCCCCCGATATGTATAGGCAGGTAGTTCACCCAACAACATCCTTAACGTTGATCAAGGTGTTTAACTTTAGACAGTAAGTAATAAAGTCACTGGACATGCGCGAGTTAGTGTCTGGTCAATACTACCTACTATTGATCGGTAATCAATAAGGTGAAGAACCGGTTTATATGTTTAAATGTAAACTACACCAAACTGAGGAATCGGGGGATGACCAGAGTTTCATACGATTGATCGACCACCATTCGCAGTACGATACATCATTAGACATCACCAACGGCTACATTACACAATGGACACCTTTGTTCCCATGCGCATCTGCAATTCTCTTAAGCTTGAATAGGATTTGTTAATCATAAAAGTCACCCGGAACAATAATGTAAAAATAATGATAAAGCAGGCACCCCATGATGTAATACAACCTTCAACAAGAAAAATTACATAAATATAGGATATTCCAACAGTATTATCCGACGTGAAGGTAATATTGATGGACCGACGCTCTCCAAGAAACAGTGTAGCGAGTGAAATATAGTAACGGAGTAAAATAATTTTATACATATTATACTGAATAAAAGATATTATCATAAACTTTACGAATTTTATTTAAAGGGTGGAACAATAATAATTATTATTATTATAATAAGTATGCAGTATTAGAATAATGCAATATTACTAATAAGTAAGTAAGAATGTTTATCCAACTGCTGTGGAAGTTATAAAATCCCACTGATTCGATTTCATTTTCTAGATAAAACCCCTTCGAGGGAGTATATGTTCTCATATTTGAATTTCTGCAATACCTGTTTATAGGAACACCCCAGAATCGGTTTCTCGTTTACATCTTCAAATAAATAAGCGTTGGGATTACCCACCTTACGTAAACATGTAAGAATATGGGACCTGAATATATCGATGTTTCGTATGATTGTATTCATCGATTATTTTAGACAAAATATCCATCTACCTATACAAACCGCTCAAACGAAATAAATGTGCAATGCGAAGCTACCAGCATTATTCGACAGTCCCTAACCTCGCAAGGAGCCGAGTTGCTGGTGAAATTATGCGATACTGAACACATCAAATACATCTCTATACAAACTTATACAGCCTTGACTTCCGTACAGAAACAAAAACCCACGAAGTTGTATGAATCGTGTATTTGATAAGGGTTGAAAAAAGGATACATTTATCTATATACTGTTAGCACAAGAAGAACAAAAGTCTCATTCATAATAACGGAAGTATCTTGTTCGATGTCGATATCATGGACATACCAAAGGAGAATGTAAGTGGAGGTTTAACGTGATGTCTACGAAGGAAGACGAAGAAAAAACAAGATGATAACGGAAAATATAAAATTTGCAAGCCAGGAAAGAAAATACTCATATATCAATCTAACCAGTTAAATAAAGAACAGGCTGTGCATCTAATGATGCATTACAATCTTTCTTTACCTTGCACTTGAAGTCCTGTAAATATAAGATGATATGTTACCAGTACTATTCGACAATAAACCTGCAAGGAGTCGAATTCCCGACGAAAGTAGAAATATCGATCCTATCATCAATATGCTGACGAAAACGCACGAAGTTGTATCAATCGTGTATTTAACAAGGGCGAAGAAGGACATACATATCAATCCGCTATTAGTGGAAGAGGGGTAAAACATCACTATGTTCTGATAATGGAACTATCTCGTCCGATGTTGACATCATAGATATATTGAAGGCGAATGTAAATATTCCGAATGATGAATAAGCGTGTATCCCATGGTGAATTACTGCAGTCTTTCGTCCAGCATGAAAAAATATATATAGGACGACCAATTATCCGCACTGACACGCCTAATCTTAAAAGGAGTTAAGTTTATGGTGAAATAAAAAGGTATTGGTCACATCGAGACCCAAAATAACCTATCAATATGTAAATGTATACAATATTAGTAATATTGCATTATTCAAATACTGCATACTTATTATAAATATTGTTCCACCCCTTAAAATAAAATTCATAAAGTTTATGATGATATCTTTTATTCAGTATAATATGTATAAAATTATTTTACTCCGTTATTATATTTCACCCGCTACACTCTTTCTTGGAGAGCGTCGGTCTATCGATATTACCTTCACGTCGGATAATACTGTTGGAATATCCTATATTTATGTAATTTTTCTTGTTGCAGGTTGTATTACATCATGGGGTGCCTACTTTATCATTATTTTTACATTATTGTTCCGGGTGACTTTTATGATGAACATATCTTCTTCAAGTTTAAGAGAATTGCTGTTCAGCCGTCGGTAAGGTTTGGTCGCCGCATCGAAAATCCTGTTCCTACATGCTTTCCGCCGGATGGTTCCTTTCACTTGGTGGATGCTTCTTTTCTGATAGCTCTCGTTTCTTGGTAGTGGGATCGATATTATGCGTTTTCTTATGTCGAGACAGACTATCCGATCTCCTGAAGATTTCTTCACATATGGTGCATGTATAAGATTTATTATTTAACCTTCCTATTCTCACGCATACGGTCTGTGAAACCGACTTATATAGTATAGTATACGTCTTTCATTTTGACGTGAGTATAGGAAAGTTAAACAGGGATGTCTACTCAAGCCATCTTTTCTTGCAAACGTTTTGTGGCATATCTCACAGTGCATCTTAAACTATAATATTGCAGTCTATTAGGGAAAGTATGCGGTGAAATTTAAATAACTTACCTAAAATATGCCTGTCCAATAACGATGAATACTAAGTGATAATAAAACGCTAAACCAGTAGGTAAATCAACGGCTAACTATAAACATTAAAACGATATACGATGTAATTTTATTAGATGCCGCTGTATAGGATCGTTATAGAAAATCCACATATCTTACTGAATGATACTGACTTCTATCCGTCTACGACCTGACCGAGCCTGGTATGTTTGACTTTGTTGATTTACAATCGATTATTGTTGATATAAGCGTTCCAGTTAAACATAAGCCTATGTGATACGTTTTAATAATTTACTAACTAATTGACTTACGTTCCATTTCCTTATAATATCGTATTAAAGTATAATATCTAAACCCATTTGTGATGTTTAATGATGTAGCGTACTGCGATTAGTGGTCGGTCAATCGTATGAAGCTCGGGCCATCTCCCGATTCCTCAGTTTGGTGTACTTTACGTTCAAACGTATAAACCGATTCTTCACGTTAGTGATGAGCGATCGAAAGTATACAGTGTTCACCAGGACTAACTTCCACATGCGCAGTGACGTCATTACTTACTGTCTGGCGTTAAACACCTTGATCGGTGTTAAGAAAGTTGTTGGGGAACTACCTTCCTATACATAGCATAACATTCATCCTGTTCATATTAAAATATAACGTTGAACCTGTTTGTGATGTCTAATGATGTATCGTACTGCGATTGGTTTTCGATCAATCGTATGAAACTACGGACATCCCCCGATTCCTCAGTTTGGTGTAGTGTACATTTAAACATATAAACCGGTTCTTCACCTTATTGATGACCGATCAATAGCATGTAGTGTTTACCAGGACTAACTTGCGCATGTCCAGTGACTTTATTACTTACTGTCTGACGTTAAACACCTTGATCAACGTTAAGGATGTTGTTGGGTGAACTACCTTCTTATACATATCGGGGGATTTTGAATTTCGGGTTGGTAACCAATCAGAGTGTGGCATTGTATAGGATGCGACCAATCAGAACGCTGCATTTTATATGATATCATGAATGAGAACGCTCTTCTCATCTAACATTCACCCTGTTTATGCCATTATGGTATTACGTAATATCTTACTAGGGATCTGCACATGATTATCTGTTTTATCAACATCTTCTGACTAAGAGCGAAGTTCTAACATATTCTTGTCTTAATAAATAAATAAACAACTAACGTTTCCTTGCATCCAAGATTCTCGTCTAAACCTGTTTGTGATGTAATAGTATTGCGTAATATTACTTATGACTAAACTTTCCGGCCAACGCCTCCTGATCCTCCATCTTCAGGTGACATGCCCAATTTCCTAATTATACCTGTTAGCTTTGTTACCATCTATAGATATCTGTACCACATCCTCCGAGCAAGAACGACACCTTTCGACCAAAAGCAATACTACATACAGAAATCTGTATTACCGCCACTACCTAGGTATCCACCTTACCGACTAACAGCGACCCCTTCCGGTCAAAAGCGACACTGCATACAGAAATCTGTATTACCGTTACTACCTGGATATCTACCTTACCGACCAGAGAGGCGGGAGTTGTGAATTTTCCGGGAAGGAGTTGTCGCCCATGTTTAACCCTCCAAACCGGGTTTGTGACCAGAATTGGTCATCTCTCCCTACTGGTGAGAATATTTTTATACTTAGTACAGACGGTGCCATGGAAGCACCGTTTTCATTAACATATTTGCAGTATTGAGAGAGAGACGTGGAGAGGTGCACGTGTATTTCTGCGTGCACTGTATTGTTTGGTGACTACTAGTCCAAAGTAATCTTTGTTGTTTGTTCGGTGCGTTCGGTTTTTTTCTGTGCTCTTTTGTGAGTGACTTTGAACCTGTTACTTTCTATGTGCTTTGTGTACTTTGATTGTGAATATTACTGCATATGGTCCGACATTCGTTGCACTATACAGTCTTTATGCGTTCCACTTCTTGCCGAATTTCTTTTATATCTGCGTGTATACGGGGTTTGTCCATATAGTTGATAACTTGTTTTCCAAAAACTTTATCGAGTAGTAGTATGGATGGGCCAAATACTAGATCCCTAAGGAGTAGATCTAACAACGTAGCGCAAAATTATTCAAAACCGAATATTAAATCTCCGAATCAGAGTTATGTAACTGTTCTAGATTTCAGCACTGAGACAACGAACAAAGGCGAATTTGATATAATTCAGGATCTGCGGAACAAACTAGCCCATACAGAGTTCGAATTGAATGAGCTGAAGGATGAGAGAAGCAGTCTTATTGAGCGGTTAAAGTGCGCTCAAGACGATCTTAACGTAAAAGAGATAAAAATTAGGAACCTCTATGAAACAACGAAAACTTTATCGGAGACCCTGGAAAATCGGAAAAATTTAGTTGTGGTTTCTACACAAACTGATACATCAACGCCTTGTGGCGGTTCTAGTCAATCAACCGCTGCGACGGCCGACAAGGAAACACAAACGTACATGTTGTCTGATCAGCCGGACGGGGACTGCGCTCGGATCATCGGTGAAGGCATAGAGACTCGGACATTGATGGCAAGCAAGTGTGCCCAAATGATGAGTGGTCACATCCCATCGTTGGCCACTTATGACACGTCTGAGATCGAGGAGTTGAGCGGGAGTCCTGGGGGTTGTAACGCATCTAATAGTTTGTTGCTCGATCCAAACGTTGTGCCTGTTGTGCAGAACACAAAAGTATATCGACTGCTGGTAATATGTCGGACGAGACGGGAGTTGAAATTCCGGCCGCCATCGAAATGAAAGAGAAAAGAAAAGTCTTAATTTTGGGTGATGGTCACGCTAGGCATATGACGGGTCTATTCCGAGACTTTCTGGGCGCTGGTTATAGTGTTGAAGCTGTTTTCAAACCGAATGGAAATTTCCAAAGTGTCACTTCAGACATAGTGTGTCTTACAAGATTCTTCACAAAAAAGGATTTAGTGGTGCTATGTGCTGGAACAAACAATATGATTCGCAGTGAACCAGCGCTAACTAATGAATATCTTGTAGGTTTTCTAAATGTGTTACACCATACCAATATTATGTATCTTTCTATTCCTTATTTGGGGAATAGATTTGTGTTCAACAAACTTGTACGAGTTTAATTGTCGAATGTTTAATGTGATTAGTTCTTTCCGGAATGGAGGGTTTGTGCGCTATGTTGAGGTAAACAGTTTACTTGCCGACTGCGATAGGACGTTGCAGGGCAGGCACCTAAAGATCTCAGGAAAGATCAAAGTTGTGCAATTCATCGTAAGTAGAATTAAAAGAAATCATGTGAATCACTTTGTAAATATTAATAATTTGATACAAATAGATGCAGTAAATTCCATAAATCCGGGGAGGCGAAATGACTCCGAGTCGGGCACCTCCTCTTTTTGCATTTGGGGATGGGCACTCAGCAGAGCGCATAACGAACCGGTTATTTCATTCTAATGTTTGTAGTCTTCGCAATAAGGTGGCTCATCTGGGGGCACTCTTGATGGATTTAGAGCTGCCTAGTGTGGTGTGTTTGTCGGAGCACTGGCTATCAAGTGAAGAAATTGATTATCTGAATATTCACGAATATAAATTGTTGAATAGCTATTGCAGGGATTCCTTGAGGGCCGGTGGTGTCGCTATATACTGTAAAGCGGATATAGATGCGGTACCATTTCATTGTTCTATTGCTGCCTTGGAAGAGGCATTTGAGTATACATGTGCATCCATTAACTTGGATGGTTCTAATATGGTGGTTGTCTGTCTGTATAGGTCACCCTCAGCACAACCTGATATATTTTTGACAAATTGTTTGCTATGCTTGACGAAATATTCGAAAAGAATAACAATATAGTTGTATGTGGGGATTTCAATATTGATTTTGGACAAGACAATAACCATGTACGTACGATACTAAATACCTTTACTTCCTTCGACATGATTCCCTATGTAAAGGATTTTACACGCATAACCTCGCGCTCTCGAACAACTATTGATAATATTTTTGCCGACGGCTCACACGATGGGTATTCTTGCCATGTTGGAGATCCGGTTCTCTCTGATCACCGCTATCAAGTACTTGAGATGAGAACTTTTGACCGATCTTGCCCGGAATATGTTCGTCGGCGTCTCTTCTCGAATGAGTCTATTGTGCGGTTTCAGACCCTGGTGGGAGCAGAGGATTGGCAGGATATTTACACATCGACTGCTGGTGCGCAGGTAAAATTTGATAGGTTCTACGACAAGTTTTTATACTATTTTAACGTGAGCTTTCCGGTTAGGAAGTTGATGTGTAGGGCGGCGCGGGGCGCTGCTTGGTATGGAGGAGACTTGCGGCGTGAGGCTCAGGAAGTTCGCGACTTATATCACTTATATAAATCATGTAATCAGCCTTTACTATTGGAAGCCTATAACAATCGAAAACGGGACTATGGTCTGCGAGTGCGGGACGCGGAAAGAACCTACTATCAAAATTCAATACAAGCTTCCCCAAATAAGGTTAAAACATCCGGGAAGATAATTAATGAGATAACTGGTTCTAACAAATCCAAGAAAAGTCTTGAACTTGGTGATCCATCGGGTGCTGTTTCGACTGATCCAGCGGTGGTGGCCGACATGTTTAGACTACACTTTTCTAGTATAGAGAAATAGTATAGAGAGTATTGTACATCTAGTACAATACTCTCCTATGGCTAGTGTACGCACATTTTCCGATAGCTTCTACATGATCTCCACAGATAAGCTTGAAGTGGGACAGGTAATTAATGATATCACCAGAAAAATTCAGCGGGAATAGATGATATTCCCTGTTCCATTATTAGATATGTTAACCGGCCTCTTCTGGATCCCTTGGTACACATTATAAATTGTTGTTTTGTGGAGGGTGTTTTCCCCAACAATTAAAAATTTCAAAACCGATACCTGTACACAAATCTGGAGACAATCTTAAGCCTGAAAATTACAGACCTATTTCAATGCCTTCAGTATTCGCGAAGATTTTTGAAAAATAATAAATAATAGATTGACACAATACCTAGAGCGAATCAGTTTCTTTTCTAATAGTCAATTTGGATTTGTGTCGGGTAGATCGACGACGGATGCCATATTTAGTGCTCTGGGCTATGTGTTTGACGAACTTGATAGGCGTAATTGTGTTGCGGGGGTCCTCTTTGATTTATCGAAGGCGTTCGACTTGGTGGATCATTCAACCCTTTTGGTGAAATTGTCGGACATAGGTATTCGTGGGGTTGCGGGTGATTTTTTAGATCTTTCTTGTGCAATCGTAAGACATACGTGGCGGTGTCGGGGAGGACTAGTAATATTCTACAAACATGTTATTCGTCTGCCATTACGATCGAATGTGGGGTTCCTCAGGGATCAGTGTTGGCTCCTGTGTTGTTTCTCGTTTATGTGAACGACTTGGTGTCTATTCGGGGCCCTTCGAGATTATGCCAGTTTGCTGACGATACGAGTTTCGTGCTTGCGAGATCTAATGCTGAGGAGTTGGCCCAGTCTTTGAATGACGCAGTGCAGGATATGATTGACTGGTGTACTAACAATGGCCTAAAATTAAATAATAAAAAACAGGATTAGTTAGGTTCAGGTGCGCGTCCTCCGTCCCGGATTATAGCCTCTACGTAAGATGTGCGGGAAAATCTGTGCCTGAGAGCAGCTGTGTTGGTTTCCTGGGGTTGCGTGTGGATAGCAATCTCAAATTCTCCGAGCATTGTGCTTCCTTGGAGCGGTTATCCTCTGCGCTTTATGGTGTGCGGCGCCTGAGGCGAGTTGTTGATACTGGGTCACTTCGGATATTTTATTTTGCGTATGTTGAGTCTCGGCTGAGTTACGGTTTGATATTCTGGGGTGCAGATCAGAGGTCGAATATTAGAAACGACTTGCCAGCTTCCCCTCACTTGCCTGGCGAAATATTCGTCATAGTGGGGGAACTAGCCGAAGAGGGCGAACCGGCCCGATGTGCAACGGTACGCGTTCGGCTGTTCCTTGCCCCTTATCTGTTATAATACTTGTAACAGATAAGAAATATTAAATTACTATTGAAAGAAAAGGTCTGGATCGAATTTCATGGTTGATTGTATTTGGCTTATGCCTATAACAGATAGATTTATAGGTATTCTTTTTTAACTAATAAATATCCATTCAACACTTATTTTATTTTAATAAAGAGTCCGCAGGACCAAAAATAATGTGGTAAAAAACTATATAAACAACGATGACTTGAATGTTGGACGAATATTACATATCGCATACTGTTTGCGAACTCGGGCGTGAGATCTGGAGGAATTCGGGAAAATCGCAGTAGCATAGATTAAAACACCGAGATTGAGGAAGGAGAGAAAACAAGATTTATTCCTGGCATAAAAAAGGAGGAAAAGCCTTACAGAGTAATAATAATAATAATCATATTCATAATCATATTATATTATTAAATTAATGTAACTTTCACATACATTCTATTTGTCGTCATCTTGTAAATTGTTATCCAATCATCACACATGTTGTGTTGTTTTCACATATTGCCAGTTATACCGAAGTTTTCACTTTCAAAAGTTAATGACAATATAATTATGTACAATTATGTAGAATTTCGATGATTAATTTCAAAATCTTCGCGAGCACAAAATTTGGCAAAAATTATTCGATTTTATTAAATCCGAATAGGGAGAGCCACAACAAATATTCAAAAAGTTAAAGTTATAGAACGTTTTCCAAATTCATCGGAACTTGTGGCTCGCAATATCTATCAACGTGGAAAAAATCCTCTCGGCCATGGCGTTCGAGTGTGGCAAAGACCGTACTAAACCTAAAAACTGTAATTACGAGTTCATCTCTGATGAGTTAGAAATTATTACATTTTCGACAATGTCTAATTAGCGCCGGTTCCCGTCGGTTTGTGGTTGGTATGTGACTGATCAACAAGGTAAGTAGATGCGGGAGGTAGGTAATTACTTACATAATGCAACTTTTTGTTATTAGTGTAATTATAATAGGTAAACGTACTTAGATATTAAAAAGTAAATAATGCAAATAGTATTTAAAGCCATAATCTTTAGATTTAAGTTTTGTTGCAAGCTAACCGCTGACACCCATATCAGGCTGTTATCCATTGACAAGAAGATTCCTATCTCGAGGCTTTTTGGCAGATATAAATGTAAGTTTTTTCCGCATATGTCGATTGTTTTACTGTAATTTTTTGTTTTCTGGCTACTACAACTTCCGCATGCATTTCGTTGCAATGTGTGCGACGTCGACTTGATACTGCGGAAGGAATACCAATTCAACCTTCATGTGGCAACTAAACGACATCAGAGAATCATTGCTGAATTGGAACGCGGGTTCAAGGAAAGAAGAGTAGGGCCTTATTCTCATAAGTTTACCTTAGCATGGACTACCGATATTAGGTACAAGTCCTGGATTCGATGTATTCCTGAGGACAACCATTCCTTTCGCTGTATTGTGTGTGATGTGAAAGAAAGCTGTCGAGGGGGAACTTCGAGTTTAGATCGACACGCAAGTAAAGATGAGCACAAGGCTCAATGTTTCGCGAACGGTATAGCAACAGTAGATGAAGTTCCTCCCGAAGTAGTTCAGGAATTCATCGATGACTTTAAAAATTCGGTACGAAGCGCTGAGTTAGAATATATTAGATTAGGAAGCGAATTGAGCATCCCTTACACGCAGATGAAACCAATACTAGATTTTTTCAAAACGATAGATCCGGCAGTTCTACAAAAGATGACCGCGAGCGCGCCCAAAGTTTCAGGTATTGTGCGTAACGTACTCGGTCGTTACGAAAAGGAATCCTTGATTCGCATTCTTCGGGATACCAAATTCGCGCTTTTTATCGATGAGGGAACTCAGAATAATAAAAGCTGGCTGACCCTTTTAGTGCGATACGTCGACCAGGAGACACTCAATGTTGTTACAGCATTGTCGACACTTTTAGAACTAAACGCAACAAAATTAACTGCAGCGGGTATTTTCAAGCAGTTCAAGGATTACATGGTAAAACATGCAATTCCTTTTTCAAATATTATTGCAATGGCATGCGATCACGCTTCGGTTATGAACGCAGAGAAGGTATCCTTCAAAGCATTACTCCTTCTGGAGAATCCGAGCGTCATCGTTATTCCATGCGTTTGTCATGCTCTCGCGCTAATATCAAAGCATTCTTTTGAAAAAACAATGCCTAACATAGTTGAGGAGTCAATGATGTCGATCGTTTACCACCAAAATTATGCGAAACGATCGCAAATTTTAGACGAGTTTATTGATGTATGTCAAGGGTTACAACTAAAACTGGTTAAATATTCGAAAAAACGGTGGCTCGGACGTCACGACGCTATCCAGAGACTGCGTCTTTTGATGCCGTCGTTGCAGGCATGCTTCTCCGATGCGATAGTAGAAGAAGGTGATTGCAAACAAAACGAGAAAAACTCGAAAAAATTAACGCATTTCTCAACGATCTCGAGATGCAAGCGTACCTAGCTTTTCTAGAGTATGTTTTGGCAATATTCAATAATATAAACCTTTTTTTTTCAAAATTCTGAAACGCGAGTTCATCAGTTGCACGGGAAATGCCTTCAATTTTTCTCGCGGATGGTACGACATTTTATAAAGAAACCTCTCCTTCCCTTTGTGCAATCGGGGCACGTTCGATTCGAAGATAGTAGTAATCAATTGCCTCTAGATGAGATATCATTCGGAGAAGAATGCCACGACGTTAGAGAAAAACTCAAATCAAACAATACCACCGAAAATGAGGAAATCGTTCATAGAATTCGCCAGAATTGTTTGAATTTTTATATAGAGGCTGCAAATCAAATCTAACGAAGATTATTTTATATTAATGATGAATTTTTCACTTCCTTGCATGTTTTTGATAGTGAAACCGCCTTGAAAGATGAGGATCGGGATTGTAGATTCAGTGAAGTTTGGATTGTCGCGGAAAAACTCGGTGGATTTGATAAGGCCGTAATGAAAAAGGAGTGGCGTTTCTTGTTCTCGGAATATCGAAACGGTTCGATTAGACGAGAAATCGACATGTTGTCATTTGATGACATGTGGACAGAAATTTTGTTTAGGAAATATGAAAGTGGAGATTTCAAGTATCCACAATTAAAATGTCTTTTAGGTATAGTACGGTCTTTGCCACACTCGAACGCGGCGGCAGAGAGGACTTTTTCCGCGTTGACAGATGTTGTGAGCCACAAGAAGCTCTCAACCTTGTCGAGCGATAGCGTTGGTGCGCTAGTCGCAATAAAAGTCGCAGCTAAAAATAAAAAAGAGACGGGTCGTGCCAGCGAGGTAACAGAGGAGCAATTAACTCAAATGTCTTCAACATTGTTATATAAACCTTCCATCAAGAAACAACGTGGTTTAACGTTGTACGCGACTGATGAGGAAATGCCTCAAGAATAGTTTTGAATTTTTTTCCACGAATTTGGGGAATTCTTATGATTTCCAACATTTTGAAGATTTATTCCGCTAAATTTTGAAAAACGTTGTATAACTTACACTTTTTTAATACCTGTTTGAACATTTGTTGTGGCTTTTCCTAATCGGATTTAAGAAAATTGAATAATTTTTGCCAAATTTTGTGCTCGCAAAGCTCCTCTATTACCTACTTCTAACAACTTTCGGCTGTGCAATACTTCTTAATGATTTTGAAATTATCCCTCGAAATTGTAAATATTCCATTAATTTTAGATTTATGGGTCCCTCATCTCATTTTCTCGATTACGCTCGATGTGGTTTAATACCATATGAAGGTTATGCCTCTATACAATTATTGTTATTATGATTATGATTATTATTATTACTACTATTATTATTACTATTGTTATTATTGTTATTATTATTTTAATTATTACTATTTTTATTGTTATTATTATCATTATTACTATTATAATTATTATACGTGACTGTATTCTATAGCTTTGGACGGTTTTACCTCCTTTTTTGACAGGAATAAATCATTGTTTTCTCTAGTTCCTCAATCTCGCTGTTTTAATCTATGCTACTGCGATTTTCCCGAATTCCTCCAGATCTCACGCCCGAGTTCGCAAACAGTATGCGATATGTAATATTCGTCCAACATTCAAGTCATCGTTGTTTGTATAGTTTTTACCACATTATTTTTGGTCCTGCGGACTCTATTAAAATAAAATAAGTGTTGAATGGATATTTATTAGTTAAAACAAGAATACCTATAAATCTATCTGTTATAGGTATAAGCCAAATACAATCAACCATGAAATTCGATCCAGACCTTTTCTTTCAATAGTATTTAATATTTCTTATCTGTTACAAGTATTATAACAGATAAGGGGCAAGGAACAGCCGAAAGCGTACCGTTGCACATCGGGCCGCTTCGCCCTCTTCGGCTGGTTCCCCCACTATGACGAATATTTCGCCAGGCAAGTGAGGGAAGCTGGCAAGTCGTTTCTAATATTCGACCTCTGGGTGCAGTGCCCTCGGCTGGGCGTATATTTTTATTACAGAAGCGTATTATCAGGTGCTTAATGGGTTCAATTCCCTAACCTCCTGTCGTCCCCCTTTTTAAAGAATTGAGAATTATGCCACTATGGTCCTTGTACTTGTACGAAATTGTTGTCTTCTTTAAGAAACATGAAAATAGTTTTGTTAGAAACGGTGACATATACACTACCATGAGAACAAGATCAGCTAATAATATTAGTATACCATCGCATAGGACTAGTATGTACAAAAGGAATCCCTACTACAAAGCAATTATTTATTATAACCGGTTGCCTCCTGATTCAAGGAGCATTACACGTCCCAACGAATTTAAAAGGAAACTGAGGCACTACCTTCTCGGTGAGTCGTTTTATTGCGAAGAGGAATATATGTGTAATGTCTGATACTGGCTTTGTACTGTCTTATGCTGTTTTTAGTGTGTAGTGGGATGTCTGATATACTTAAGTCTTATACTGTTTCCTGTTTTTAATATGTAAATTTGACAATGTCAATATCCTCGGATCTATGACAATAAAATATTATTATTATTATTATTATTATTATTATTAACATGATTCTATATATTAAGCTTATATGATAGATCTCTACCACTAATAGGTCAATAAAACAAGGCTGGTTTGAATGATAGTTATATTTTCAGAACGTTTGCAAACGTTTTCGGAACACCTTCTTCAGTGAAAATATAACTATAAATAAACAAACATTTTTTTATTTGGGGACTATCAACAAAATAACTAATGACTAGGATTTCTTGATATAGAGGATGTGAAACCAACTTTTATATATATATATAAATTATAAAAACTAAATTAATGTGTAAACATACATGCAAACTAAGTAAAACCTTATATCAAAAAATCTTTGTCGAAACCTTAACAATTCTGTTCAAGGACTAGGGAAAATCCAAATTTAAAAACCTAGCCAAAGGTTTCCTTCTTAAGAAATGCAAATGTCATTTTAACAAATTGCTATATACATTACTTAAATTTTGAATATCGGTCCTGGAATTAATAGTTTTAGTGCCTTTCTGTATATTTATCATTTCATATATTAGTCGTTTTTTATAATTATTCTCTGTTTTTAATACAATTGTGTTTTCAAAAGCAAAGTAATGCCCAAGATCTTTGTAATGCTTTGTTACAGTCATTGTTGATAGTTCCCAAATAAAAAAATGTTTGTTTATATATAGTTATATTTTCACTGAAGAAGGTGTTCCGAAAACGTTTGTAAACGTTCTGAAAATATAACTATCGTTCAAACCAGCCTTGTTTTATTGACCCATTAGTGGTAGAGATCTATCATGTAAGATAAGTATAAAAAGGTCACGAAATATATATATATATACATTCTATATATTAAGTGAAGATTGAAGACACAGTTGTGGGTAGTATCCACAACTTGGTAGTTAAAGTATTACGTTTAAATACCGCATGGTGCGGCAAAGAGATTCTGGGCCGGTCGACCGGTTGGAGCCATGTTCTTATCAAGCCCGCGGCGAAAACATATGTTTTAGGTTAACATTCTTCAATTGTTGTAGAGTGTTGTATAATAATGTTTTATGAACACAAAATCAATTTAGTAGGTAATGTATTTAATGAAAAATACCTTGGTGCTGTACTTCCCCGTAATTCCTCCGTCAATTCAACCTATTATGGTTTCCACGCAGAGTAAAGATCAGATGTATTACCACACATTTGGTTAGGACCATAATCTGTAAAAATAATTTTATATTTCATATTTGACCTAACAGTGGTAGAGAAAGTAAAACAAATACAAGTCATGTACAATTTAATATAACAAGAACATATTTGCAACATTTTACTCTTTATTTAACTATATCAGCCGTTGAAATGAAGAAAGTAAGAAACGACGAAAAGGTATTTCAAGAAAAGTATGAGTGAGGTGATAAATGATCGAAATTTAGGAAGAAGGTGGGTAGATAACTAAAGAGAATACCATTAATTAATGAGTTAGTAATAAACTCTGTTTTAAGTGGTGACCGCATCAGTTTCTGAAGATATATCTGAAGGTATATTATCTTCACTAGTCTAATCATCTTCTGAGGAGCCTGTATTTACAGTGAAACTCAGTTTTTCATAATTTCATTCATTAATTCATCAGCCTTCCACATTCCTTCTGCAATATTAATATTTACGTCGCTACAATCTTTCTCCCAATCAACTTGGGTAATTTTTGAAAATAAAGTTGTAACCAATTGTTCAATGCCACGGTTAGAGTGGAAAAAATTATTCATAACGACCTTTGTCTTCATCAGGCTCCAAATTAATTCGATAGGATATAGATCACAATCATAAGGGGAGAAACATACAACAGTGTGGCCATATGGTTTTAAATGCTCATCAACATAATAAGTTTTAGTGATGAGTAGTTGCTGATAGTCAAGATAGAATATCATCTTTTCGGCTATTTTGTGTAGGTGGCCTATTTATTTGCATATTGTGATACGTGCCATTCTCTATCATAGGCGAGTTTGGAACAAGTTGTTTACCCAATCACTACCTAAAGTTAAAGTGATAATCTCCTGTTTCAATGTTCGATTTAACAAATTAACAAACACGTTACAACCACCTCCATTCACTATAATAACTGTGCTAGTTAAGAAAAGCGAGATCTCCCACATTATTTATATAACATCGGATGATGCTGATCGGATTCGTTGATCTCCACTATCTTATAAATACTCATATGCGTTATTTGTTTGTACATGGCTCTCCCGATTGTGTATCAGAACGTTAATGATCTTCGTACTATATGTAGTGAGTTTATGCGTTGTGTTGTAAATCATCAATCGAATATTATGTGTATTACTGAGACGAATTTGATCCCATCTGTCTCTGATGCAGAGTTGGTGCTTACAGGTTATAAAGCATTTAGAAGAGATAGAATACATCTTTCAAAAAGGTCTGGAGGAGGGGTAATGATAGTCGTCGATGATACTACCTTAGCATTACGACTGGCTATGCGATGGGGCTGAGGATTTATGGGTTCAGACATGTCCCGGATTTGGTGTTTTTCATGTGTTCTGTTTATCTATCATCTGACGTCGACGGTGCACTTCTGGTGTTCCTTTCTCATGCGTCATCTATAATTAATGATAATTCTGATAGTGTGTTTTTGATAGTAGGGGACTTCAATGTTCCCACAACTGAATGGATGGCGTCTGCTTCGGGTTCGCTAGGGCCTGTTCATAGAAACGCATTAAGGAGTAGGGGGAACTCAGGGATTTTATGGCAATCAGTGGTGTTATTTAACATAGTAATATCAAAAATACTAGCGGGCGCACACTTGATCTTATTTTTTCAAATTGTGTGCAGCGTATCGGTCCCGTCTGCGCCGGCCAGCCGTTGGTGCCGGAGAATAGGCATCACCCTACAGTTGAGTTTTCAGTTCATATGTTAGAATCGTTTTTGTTTCAAACTAATTATCTCTCAATTTATGACTTCAAGAATACAAATTATTTTCATTTGAATCGTTTACTGGCAACTGTGCATTGGTGCCGCGAGTTGGCTGGTCTGGGCGTGGATCCCGCTGCGGATAGGTTTTGAACAGTTATGTATTCCTTGTTTTCCAGGTGTGTGCCTGTTAAGTCAATTACAAAGCATAAATTTCCAATTTGGATCAGTCGCTCTACGAAGAGGGCAATAGAGAAAAATGGAATGCATAAAAAGTGGAAAATTTACGGTAATCGTTTAGATTATTTTCAGTCTAGTACTCTTAGATCTCGCTCGAAATTCTTGCTTAAACAAGATTTTATACATTATATTAAGTCTATTGAGGTTGACCTTACTGATGATCCGAGTCGGTTTTGGTCATATGTACGAAGGCGAAAGGGTTCACTAAATATATCTCTGAATATGCAGTTGCGAGACATAGTTGCTACTGATGGTCAATCTGTTTGTGATCTTTTCAATTCTTACATTGCTTCTGTTTTTATAGACGTCACGATTAGCGATTTTAATCAGCACTACTCTACAGGTACTATTAATTTATCATATAACATCATTAATTCTAGATTAAAATCCTTAGATGTCCGTAAAGCCGTTGGGCCGGATGGTGTCCCTGCGTGCATATTCAGAGAATGTGCTGACTATCTGACTTTCTGCAACTTTCTATAATTTTCAATAAATCTTTAAAGAGGGGGGTGTCTTTTCCGTCAGTCTGGAAGTGTGCTTATATCATATCCATTTTTAAATCAGAGGAAAACCATCACATATATAATTACAGACCTATATCTATTTTAAGTACTTCGACTAAGATATTCGAGTTATTAATTTATGAACTTATCTCTAATCAAGTCAGACTGCAGGTTATACCACAACAACATCGTTTTTCTCTGGAAGATTCGTTGAAACTAATTTGCTTATCTACACACAATTTATTTTAAAAAATCATGATAACAGAGTACAAATTGATGCTATATACACTGATTACAGTAAAGCATTTGACAAGTTAAATCATAATATTTTGGTTCAGAACTTGTTGCCTCTGGGCCTCTGGGGATCTGCTTCGTTGGCTAATGTCATATTTATCCAATAGATCACAAATTGTGAAGCTAATGGGTTATTACTATCACCTCAGGTGTGTCGCAAGGGTCTCATCTTGGTCCGTTGCTCTTTAATTGTTACATTAATGATATTCATACTTGTTTTCTATATGCTCTATTTTTGGAGTATGCTGATGATCTCAAGGTGTTTATGGCCGTCACAACTTTGTCCGATAGTGAGATGTTGCAGGGTGATTTGGATAGATATTCGGATTACTGTGCCAAAAATAAATTATATCTTAATCTTGATAAGTGCAAGTATATTTAGTTTACAAGAAATAGAGTTAAAATAGATTTTCAGTATAGTCTTGGTAGTGGCATCTTGAGTCGGGTTGAGCTTGTGGCTGATCTGGGTGTTGTTATTGATTCAGGGTTAACATTTGGAGATCACGTGGAGCATGTCGTGGGGGAAATTTTACAATAGTATATGTTTCAGTAGTATGGAACTCTAGATGCATTAGAGTTGAAAGTATTCAGAAAAAATTTGTTAGATTTATAGGCTTTAAAGGTAACTATCCATATGTCAACTACACTGAACCTTGTAAACACTTTAATGTGTTGTCCTTATACCAGAAAAGAAAACTACGTGACTTGCTGTTTTTATACAAACTAATGAATAATTTAGTTGATTGTTCCGATCTTCTGTCCTAACTTGATTTTCGAGTGTCCCCGTGTTATACTCGGGACCGTTTACTTTTTACTTACCACGTCGTTATACTTATTCTTTTCATAATTCAGCAATGATAAGATTTATGCATCTCCACAATGACCAATTGCGATATTCGAATAACTTGGATATCTTTCATTTCACTTGCAAAAGATTTAAGCACACTGTGATCAACAATTTTACATATAAACTAATCACAGTATTTACAAATTTAACTGTTATGATTGTCACTGTTTCTTGTTTTTTATTATATATTTTTGTAGCATAAATTTAATTTAATTTTTGTATTTTCTTCTTATGTATGTTATATATATATATATATATATTGCCAACATCTGCTAACCGCATATGCTGAATGAACATAAGTTTCACTTAAATATATCACTGGTTTTGATTATTGACTAAATTTTCATTTTCTCGAAGTCTTCTCAAGCACCAAGCATGCCAAGCTATAATATAGTTTCTTTCTTTCAACATTTTTCTCTTATTATGATGCTTCTTATATTAAAAACCAAGTTGTAATGAATATTTGCGCAATGTTTCTCGTCCTCTTGTGTAATTTACTTCGTTTTGAATTTTTTCGACTGATAGCTTGAATGTTAGCACGTTATTGCAAATTAGAATAAGGAGACTGTAATGACTTAAAATAATATGTAAAATTGCCCTTATCACATCTTTCGAAAATAATTCCAGATACGTATTTCGGTAATTAGGTTGCCATCCTCAGTGGAAAATTGGGGAAATTAAGTATTATCAGCGATATTCAACGTGCTAGACGAGCACCACGCCATGAGCACTGTACAAATCTAAAGCACTGCACAATAAACATCATACACTGAGCGCCCGCACGAAACAGACTAAAACACCTATAGTGATTTAGTTTGCGGCACGGTTTCCTCCGAAATTGTGGCCAAATACAACCTATATTTATATTCAGTTACTCAAGCGACCGCCAATGCGAAAACTGTCGATGCCAAATGTGAAATCTGTCATAAATTCTGCAAAAACGCGCTTTCCTCAAAGAAAAGCTTCATATCGGTATCATTCGGACGAAGTAATATTTCTACCCTTAATACTTACATGACTCTGGTTCGCCGAGTCGAGGAACACTAACGAAGGAAACAAACCAGAAATTAAAATCAATATTTCGCAGGATCGTAAAATTTTTGATCGCTTCCTCATAAGGACGATCCTTTTATTAGATTTTTAATATGACATTATTTTGGAAACTGTAGACGAAAACTAAAAATGTTGAGACACATTATCACGGCTTATAGTCCAGAATTTTTAGACGTTCGCTCCGCAAAAAATCCTGATAATTGATTTTTCGATTGGATTATGTCAAAGAGTGTACCCTAAGTATAAAGCCAAGTTTGTGTTGTCCAAAACCGCGAGCGAGTTTCATGTTAAAAATTGTGAGGACTTTTTCTGTAGAGGATAAAATTTCCCATCTTTTCTATTTGAAACTTTTTTCTCTATTGTTAATATTTGCCGAGATATAGTCGATTAAAGGAAACAAATTTCTGTTTTTGGAAAATATCTCCATAATTTTTGGAAATACGAAAAGAAATGTGATAATTAAAGTTGCAGAGCATAACAATTTGGCGACCTTGTTCTTGAATACACATTTCTAATCTTCGTATTAATGATTGACAGCATCTTTGAAATATGTTCGGATTATTACGAAATGTATCAGCAGACTCCACAATTCTGTTCCATAATTGCTCTTCAGTATTTATTTCTATGGCATACACTTAATTTTTCATAAACCCCCAAAATGAAAAATCGAGGGGATTAAGATCGGGACTACGAGCTGACCATGGTATACGTTCCCCACGACCAATCCACCTATTTTCAAATCTTTGAAGAAATTCCCTTGCTCTTCGAGAATAATGAGCTGGCGCACCGTCATGCATGTAGTACATTCTTATAATATCCAATGGGACATCTTCTAATAAATTGTTCAGTTCATTTTCCAAAAAATTTTGGTAGAGTTCGCCTGTCAATCGTCTGGGCAACAGATAATTGTCGATTATACCTGCCCACACATTAATGGAAAATTCACACTGGTGATTCTGTATTACGGTATGATGAGGGTTTTCATCGGTCCAATAATGCATATTATGCATGTTCAAAACACCGCGACTAAAACCAGCTTCAGCTTAAAAAACCTCAACAGCCTGTAACGTGAAAACAAAAAGCGATCGGACATTAGTGTGTAGGGATTTTCTAGGGATTATTTTTTGGTCCTTCATCGCGTGGTGCTATGCATTGCAGTTTATTCTATGTCACCCGGTATACAGTCATCGTCGTAGGCGAGGACGTCGATCTGCTAATATTGTTGATCGCATTAACGCACAAGAAACAAAATATCTATTACCGCAAGCCCGCAAAAGGGCGCACTCCAGAGTTCCTGTACAGCCCGCGTTGTCTGAAGCTGGAGTATGGTGAAAACTTAATAGAAAACATTCTATTTTTAAATGCATTCAGCGGTTGCGACACAACTTCAGATCCGTTTAAAATTGGAAAATACAAAGCTCTGACGACATTAAAGAACCACGAAGAATTGCTGACGACTGTGGCATTGTTCAAGGATAGGAGGAGCGATCCCAACATTATTGCTTTGTATGTAGGTAATAAAACCGAACTGTCCATCGACGCAGGATGCAGCCCGTTACCATTCCTTCAGAGCATATCATCAAATCCAAAGTTGGCTGGGATTTCACCATCACCCGGAAGAATGGGGCTGGAAGCGCGCCGCAAAGTTTGCTGCAAATAATATCTTGCAAATGCAGGACAAATCGCAGAGCTGCCTGCAGATGCCGAAAGAGTGGTTTGAAATGTTCCATAATTTGTTCAAATTGCAGTGGCCAAACATGCGATAACGCAATCCCTACAGTGCACGATAGCGACGAAGAGGATGTTCAAAATGAATTTTTCATAGATTCTTTTGCTGTTCATGACTTGAACATGGAAGAAGAAAACTCGCAAACCATTGAAAATCACCCTTCCTGTTCCAAACAAAGAAAATTGTTTTAAATCTATCATCGACGTTTAAAATTTGACAAGAACAATTTTTTTATGATGATGATGCGATCCTAATTTGTAAATCGTGACTCAAGCCGCGCAAATTATATGAATGAATATATTATGAATAAATATAATGAATAATATGAATAAATGAATACATTTTCATGTCTTTTTCAAACAATTCGTCGAAATGTTTTTATTGCGCAAACTTTCCTCCTATCGCCCATATCCCTCCTATTCATGACAATTATTATTGTTAGCGTCTCTATTATAAAATTTTTCGATTACACTTTTTGGCATGCTAGGGGAACGTATTACCAATAATCGCTGTTTTTCTTTACCTGACGGCAACCTTCATTGCGCTATCAGCAACTATCTATTTAACGAACAAAAGTTTTATACAAAAATTGTAGAAAATATTATGCTCTACAATTTTGATTATTACATTTTCTTTCGTATTTCCAAAAATTATCGAGATATTTTCCAAAAACAAAAATTTGGTTCTTTTAATCGACTATATCTCGGCAAATTCAAATAAAAGAGATGGGAAATTTTATCCTCTACAAAAAAGGTTCTCACAATTTTTAACGTAAAACTCACCGTTTCCGAGATATTTGCAAGATGGCGGCTAACGCTCGCGGTTTCGGACGACACAAACTTGGTTTTATACTTAGGGGACACCGCTGACATAATCCAATCGAAAAATCAATTATCAGGATTTTTTGCGGAGCGAACCCGTTTTTGGTGCTAAATCTGAATAAAGTCCGGTTACTGATGTTTGGAAAAAATATATTGCTTGGTTATTTTGTCGCTTGCCCTTCATTACTGATTGTTTGTTAGCATATGTATAGGATGAGCCATAAATTAACAAGGACTGTCATTTATATCGTTGATGCAGTTAAAACTTTCATTAATGGTAAATCTATAATTACTAGGTAAGTATAATAGTAGATATTCGGAATTTGTTATCGTCTTTTGATTGGTAATATTTGTGGATACCAAGGAATTCTCCATTCAGTGCGCTGGTGCCATAAATTATATAATATACTCTAGATAGGCAACTCTCCTATAGCTGTGAATCTAATTGCTTGTTCAGGTCGCAACACATTGCGCGCTACTTTTCAAAGTATTCCTATTTTTAATCTTTATGTAATTATTTTAACAGTTGTTATTCATGGTTATATATCACTTTCGTATAAACAGATTAACCATTAATAACACATCAAATAAAACACTTTAAATACTATCAGCATTTTATAATATTTACATGTATTATATATTCAGCTCATTCAAATTCGAATTTATGCATACAATACCAAACAAACTTAAATAAATATTTTAATTTATCTTCGTATTTATTGCCGCAAGTTGTTAATACCCACAACCACACCATAGTTAAGAAAACACAAAACTTATAACACTAATACAAAACTATGGTGGACCGAGCCTTGCTCGGAGTTCCCAAGTTAGTTTTAATATTTAATTTATATTATATATTTCAAGTATGTATAGTAGCACATATATATATATATATATATAAATTTATATTGGGGGAATTATAACATCTATAAAAGAAACAAAATTCTTTTCTCTTAACAAATTCACACTTTGATGTAATACGTGCATATATATACATATCTTGTTTTGGTAATGCATTGTTTGTGAAGCTTTTTATGTATTTTTATAATGTGTTGATTTTTGTAGGGGAAATGTAAAACGTTTAAGAATAAACAATGCTCAAAATTTTTCTTAAGAAATACACATTTGCAACGCCAATTAATTGTGTATAAGTTTTTTTATTTTGATTTAAAAACTCAGCTCCGATTACTTTTGTAACTCTAAACAAAGTATGTAAATTTACATCTTGTTGTTAGTTTTCGTAGATATTTTTCTTTTATTAACATACTATTATACTTTCAGTGCCATCTATGGTTTAGTAGTAAAGTTTTAATTACTTATAATATCGCTTAGCTGCATGATGTTAAAAAAGTTGCTAACCCACGTATAGGCCGAAATTGGGGAGTTTGCTAAACACAAATAATATTCAACATGTAACATGTGTGTGACATACTGACACATACTGACCTATGCGCTTGACATACATGAGAAATAGTTTGTTTAATTTCAATCCAGCAATATACGAAGTGCCGGAAGTGTTACGATCCAAAACTGCAGGTTTGCATCTGAACTAACTCCTTTAATTTAACATTGAGATACCAGAGCATGATTGGTCCTTCTTTTCTATAACAAAAGAGGTAAGAAATGTCAAATTACGAGATTACAAATGTTTTTATTAATTAGAAGATAAGTACCGAAACTGTTTGAGATTGAAAAATCAGATTTAATGATCGAAACTAAGAATTGATTGTACACCATTCATTTCTATACTGTTTAGATAGAAAACGTCCACCAAATTACAAGTATAAAAGTGCTAGCTGATTTGTACGTGCCGGTAACAATTTTGAATGTTTTCTTTGTTTCATATTATTTATTGTTAGTAAGAGTTCGTAAATTTATCACAAAAGTCTTTGCTGACAATCATCAGGTGAGGGTCAGTGCTATACGTAAGCTGGGCAAATATGCGCTATGATGAGTCATCTGTCCTTTGTCCTCTGTTCTTTTATAAAGAACATTACTAATCCCGAAAACAACTGATTATTAAATGCTGTTCTAAATGTTCCGTTGTAAAGTTCTGGGCTCGGATAGCGTAAGGCGATATGCGCGTAAATCCCTTGCTGCCTAGTAGGAAAGGGAGGGGATGCCAGGCGAGAACTCGCCGGCTCAACGCTATATTTTACTTCATCGCGAAATTTTAAAATCGCGATATCTCAGTAAATAATGATCCGATTGAGATGATTTTTGGCGGAAATTACTTGTGAATCTTCAGCGCTTCTGGCGATATAAACAAATTTTTCAATTCTTTTCGATTTTTATACATAGAATATCCACGAAGTTTACATAACTGCAAACTGAAAAACAATGGTGTAAATACTGTAATTAACAAAAATTATTCCTCGAACTCATTTCTCGTATTCCATAAACAATATTGCGAAAGCTCATATCGACGGAAGAAAATTTGCAGCAACACCGAGAGTAAATGAACGAACTCTCAGCCGAGTTCTCAACGCCATTACGGCATTATGTTCGTTGAATTTGAAACACATACATACTTACATTGTTCAATCCTATTGCCAGAAGACTCAATCATTATTTTCTACTGACCTTCCCGCCCACCGTTCGTTTTTATAAACACTGCGAATCTTTTTCACGAACTAACGCAGGGCTCATCAAAGGACGCGCTTCTAATTGTTTTGATGGTTTTCGGCGACTTCGCAAGATCAGCTTTTTCCAAAAAATTAAATACATTTCTCTGCATTTTCGGTTAGACAACAGTCGAGAACGGACGTATCCTCTTATGTTCCGAATAATTTGTAAATTCTGTACCAATAATGGCCCCTCCGAATAATAAACAAATAGTGCGTAAGCGAACAAGAAGCGAAAGTATGTGGAAATGTAACGTTGCTAAGAAAGCAAAAATAAAGTAATGAACAATTTTTGGGAACTCTTCGAGATTATTGTTATCCAACAGAAAATATCATACGTTGTTCGCAAAAAAATGTTTTACTTGTGTGATTGTATTATTCGCTTTTGGGGTGGAGTACAATCTTCACACATGGAACAAGATTTGCATAACGTTATTATGCAGCACGAAATACGCAAAATTTGCAAGTATCATTTTCGCAGGGTCAAAAGTACGTATCCAGACTGACTAATGTAATGTAATGGCGTTGAGAACTCGGCTGAGAGTCGTTCATTTAGTCTCGGTGTTGCTGCAAATCTTCTTCCGTCGATATGAGCTTTCGCAATATTGTTTATGGAGTACGAGGCATGAGTTCGAGGAATAATTTTTGTTAATGACATTATTTACACCATTGTTTTTCAGTTTGCAGTTATGTAAACTTCGTGGATATTCTATGTATACAGCCTGTTTCAGAGGAAGCGCCTTATTTTCTTTTAGCCACACTATGGGTACTACTTTCAAAATATTTGGCAGTAATATATTTCAGGACATTCTCTACAGGATGGTGATATCAGATTTTCAAGTGGGCGAATTATTTCAAAATGGCGACTTTTAACTTTTTTCTCTTAATGGAATGCATATTTTTTTATTATTATTGAGACCCTAAAAACATTATTTTTACGATAGTATTTCGTTTTTCTTAAAAATTCATTTCTTTCCCTATCAAAAAGCAAACTAACGTTTTAATCTAGTAATGCATGAATGTTTTACACTCGATGTTATTTTTGTCCAAATATCAAGTAATCAAATAATCGATACGAGAACCGTTGGATTGGTTGTGGAGGACCAGTTGGTTGGCCACCTAGGTCACCTGATATGACACCGCTGGACTTTTTCTCTGGGGGTATGTAAAATCCCAGGTGTACATCGTTGAACCAACAACTATTGAAAATATGCAAGAGAGAATTCGTACTTCCATAAACGAAATTTCTCCGGAAATTATCCTTCGATCTATTGGCTCCATTGGACGACGTTTCAATTTATGTAATAAAAAAGAAGGAAAATATTTCGAGCATGTTTTGTAAATACCTATTTTTTATTTTTTGTAAATTCTTAATTTTGAGTTTCAAAAAGTAGATGTTTATTACAAAATAAAGTTTAATTGTTGCTTTTGTGCTTACTGCTACTTGATATTTGGACAAAAGTAACATCGAGTGCAAAGCAATCATGCGCTACTAGATTAAAACGTTAGTTTGCTTTTTGATAGTGAAAGAAATGAATTTTTCAGAAAAACGAAATACTATCGTAAAAAGAATGTTTTTAGGATCTCAGTAATAAAAAAAAATTATGGCATTCCATTTAAGAAAAAAAAAAGTTGAAAGTCGCCATTTTGAAATAATTCGCCCAATTGATCTCTGATCAATCTGATATCACCATCGTGTGGAGAATGTCCTTAAATATATTACTGCCAAATATTTTGAAAGTAGTACCCATAGTGTGGCTAAAAATAAGGTGCTTACTCTGAAACAGGCTGTAGATATGCCGCTGTGTCTGACAGCATGAGTAAAATTTTATCACTTGGTACCTGCTCCGGTCAGAAAAAATGTGTTAGTTTGTCGTGAATAAATCTTGTTGTTGTATTATTATTTGCTTTACTTAATTCTTTCGTACTTATTAGAAAACTTTACGAATTTTCATCATTTAATACCTCGAGTGTTAAATTTGCCACATATCGTCCACATACATCTGTTGTTTCGTCTACACATATCCATATATAACACTGGAAAACAGCATGTCTGTTGCATGAGATTTTACACGAATCTAAATAGTTTTTCCACGCTGATTTCAAAAATATATGCTGTTTTCATGTAGCAGCTCTAGTTTTGGAGTTATGAAGTGACAGGATTTTTCATTGAAAATGCACATAGTTTAAGTTTAAAAATTTATTAAATATATTTATTCTGAATAGAATTTCCTTTTTTGGATTTTCTAGAGTGAGATGTTATATGAGTACTATTTTGAATGCTCCAACAATAATCAGCCATCATATGTTCATTCCAGTGCCCCCGATACCTCCCCTCCATAGTGCGAATATCCTGGTGAAAGCGCTCTCCTTGTTCCTCGCTTAGGTCACCGAGATTTTCAGGAAAATAGTCTAGATGGCTGTGAAGGTAGTGAAGCTTAATACTCATGTTGCATCCAAGCCGCTGGAAGTGTATCAGCAACTGTTCAACGTGCTGAATGTAGCCGTCACATTTCCTATTGCCCAAAAAATTCCTCACTACCTAAACAAACTCTTCCCATGCACATTTCTCGACAGCTGTCATATGGTTGATGAAAATTTTATCATCTATCAACTTCCTGATTTGTGGGCCATCGAAAATACCACCTTTGATTTTCTCACTCAATTTTGTAAACACTTTTACAATGTATTTGAAACATTCGCCATCTTTGTTAAGAGCTTTTACGAACTGTTTTATTAACCCCAGTTTTATATGCAAAGGAGGCAATATAATTCGGTCTCTGGATACTAGTGGAACATTAATTACATTTTGCTTACCGGGAATCAAAGCCTCCCTAGAAGGCCAGTCTCTTTTTGTCCAGTGCCCAGCTTTCGATCGGCTGTCTCATAAGCATAGGAAACAGGGATATTTTGTGTAGCCACTTTGTTGGCCCAGGAGAAAATTTACCATTTTCAAATCAACACATAAAACCCAGTTATGTTCCTTGTACTTGATTTTGTCGAGAACTAAAGATATTGTAGGATATTCTTCTTTAACCTTTGTAGAATGAGCAATAGGTAAGGAACCAAGTTTGTTACCATTATGTAAAAGTACACATTTCAAACTTCGTTTTGACGAATCAATGAACAACCGCCACTGATTTGGATTATACTCTTTTAATCCCATTGCATTAATTAGGCCCGGAATATCAGTACAAAACACAAAATTATCTTTTTGAGTAAAGAGAGGAAGTAAATCCTTTTCCCTGTTACGGTACTACGATATCTTCGTTCCTCTGGTCAACAAATTTCTTTCTTTCAATCGGTAAGCTAAAATTTCTGATGCCGTTTTAGAAAGTCCAAGGTCCCTGATCCAGTCATTTAGATCATCTTGATTTAGTGGTCGGGGACTACCGTAGCAATCAAAATCACTGTCGCTACCACTGTCGTTGTTTTCGGTTTGTCCGCTGCACTGGTCTGAATTTTGCGAAGATGTACATGGGTGCTGTGGTGTTGATGTGTCACTAATACTCAAGACTGGTTTTATGGCAGATTTTAAGTTTGGATATATCCACTTAGAGCAATTTTTATGGTTTATTCCTATGATTTTCGTTACACAGAAATAACAGTCGTCATGATGGTTGGATGGTTCACGCCAAATCATAGGAGCTTTGTACTTAAAAGTAGGTCTCTTTTTGTTTGCCCACAGTCGCAAAGATTCAACACATGTTTTACATACCAAACTTGGTATCCAAGGTTTAGCGTTTGACGGCAACGGAAACCCAAAGTAGTCCAAGTATGCCTTTTTCACAAAGTCCGACACATTTAAACGAAATTTTTGGAACATATATTCTCCACAAATAACACAAAAACAATCAGGATTATTTAAACACGTCGTTCTTGAGGAAGACATACTGAAATTTATAAAGGATCTAGTTAAGTTACACCGCTATTGATAGAAACTATCGACTACTTGTGTAAATTTAAGACGGTACCTGTATCTCACTAACTAGAGCTGCTACAAAAAATGTGAGGTTAGATTTGAAATCAGCGCACCCAAATTAGTAAACAACAGTAGAAAAACTTTATGCAACAAAAAAAGTGTTATTTTGTTTTTTTGTGTAATTATTTCTAATAATATTTTTTATTTCCTGAATAACTTGTTTGTGCACTGAACTAATGTTTCTAAACTATGTTTGCGGAAATGGCTTTCATCAGGAATGAGCATTGCGCAATATGTTTCTAAAAACGTTTTGAAATATTTGTTTTTCAATTTATTAATGGGGATATTTACTTTGATCAAAGCTGTGCAAAGATTAAAATTAAATTTTGATTATTTAGTATAGCCGGAAGTTGTTGCAACAGATTGCATAGCTGTAGCTATAAGTTGTCGTTTCTTGGTTTGACTTTTACTTAGTTTTAGTTTTTCCTGGCAATGACAATATGGCATGTTGAATTATGTAGTATTTTTTATCACATTTAATCTATTAAACGGAATTTAGTAACGCCAATACATTTTATAATTTTATGTGCAAATAAAACTTACGATTTTTGAACACACTTGCCAAAATAATTGATTGTGTTCATATTTCAATTCCTTGTAATTCTTAATCCATTCTTCAACGGCGGGCTTTCGTTTCGGCATTGCACTACGAACGCACTTGACATTGTTACACGACCAACTTTAACACAACTAAATGAATTGAAGAATCGACGAAAATCAAATCACAGTAAACACGTCAGACGGCACAGTAGAGAATTACAATTTCGCAATTAAATAAATTTCGGGAAAAAGGCGCAAAAAGTCAGAAAAAGCTCTAAATAGGCATAAAAATAATAAGCATGTAAATTCAAAAAAGGCAAAAAAGGCGTAAAAGACTTGGACTTATTTTCATTTTTAAATATATTTTCAGGCCTTAAATTTTAAGCATAAGCATAATAATAATAGTTCAAGTGTATCGTGGCCAAAATCGCTGCAAGTTTGATTCATATTTAATTCGATAACTAGAATTTTATACAAATGTCAATTTGACAAAATAACTTCAGATTACATATTATATATAATATTATGTTCAGAGATAGAATAGCATTTGGAATTCAGAATCAATACTTAAAAAAGAAGTTTCTGAAAGACGATTCGGAGAGAATGACATTAGAAGAAGTTAATATTAGTTGTAGAGTAAACGAAGTAAAACAGGTTTAAATGGTTGAAAACTTCATAAAGTTTCCAGTAAAGTTAACACTAACAAGCAGAAGGTAAGGTAATCGGATTTTTGTAATTTTTGATACTTATGGTACGTGTAGTTTTGACGTTGAATAAGAATATTTCGGAGTAGTTCGACGCAACGTACATACAAAAATTACCGAAATAATCGAGTTTCAAGTTTATCATGCCAGCTAAATTCATTAGATATGACACATTTTTCAATTGGAAGTTTGACCTAGTCGGTAGCGTTCTATTCCGGTACTCACGAGATCGTTGGTTCGAGTCTCGTCGCGCGACATTTTTTCCCTTCAAAACACACTATAGGTTCTGTTCATTCTTCTTCTCATCTCAAAAATTATGAACAAACCAAATATAATAACTATAAGCAGGAACATTCTTCAAGTACTTCATTAAAATACACAATCGGTTGATAAATAATATTAAAATTTCAAGGAAAAAGGACAAAAGATTAACACATTTTATTGTTTCCTTTTTTAATAATATGTTGAGTCTTCCCTATTAGTTTTACACTACCTCACCCATCGTGGTATTTATTTCAGTAGCCGGTTGATGTGCTCTTGGGGTATGGTGTCCCAAGCAACCTGCAATTCATGTCAGAGAGCTATCAGTGTCTGCGGAGAATTCTTCAGTTCTTCAGTTTTCTTCTCCTAATGTCCTACAGATGTTCAATTGATGGGGGCCGATAGATCTGGGTGGCAATGACAAGATATTGGTATGAGCTTCTTTGAACCGGTTTAGAAGAAGTTTCGGAATGTGGAAACGGGTATTATCCTGGTGAAAGATGGGTCCTCAAGCCGCTGAAAATATGGAAGAATATAGGGTTCCACCACCTCCAAAACCTAACGCGGGGCATCCATGTTGCGTTGGATAAACACCAACTCAGACCTACTCTCATATGTTGTAGATCCCATACCATCACTCCCACGGCTTGATGCATATGCACCACGTCTTTCTACAAAATTGGGATTCATCATTGAACACCACCCTATGCTACTTTAAGTTCCAGAACAATCGCAATCTACACCAGTTCAAATGTTGGAGTCGGTGCTGAGCCGTAAGTGGTAGCACAAGATGTGGCTGACAGGATTGCAACCCGAACACCCTGATACGGTGATCAACGGGACGACCTTTATTATTAGCCCGGGCCAACAGCGATAACAGCACATAATTACAAAATAAGTTGCCAGAGCATCTGCGATTCCCTACTCTAGTATTGATGATGTATGCGAGTAGTTCTGTGTATATGTAGTCTGTCGTAGCTTATTTCGTAATTACCGCTGTTTGCCCAGACTATTTATTACCTAACCACTGGAGAATCGCTCTCTTAGTGCCATTAGATCAAGGTGGCGATCCTACACCTTATTAGTACTTCGGCGACGTTTCTGGCCCTCCCTACTCCATCACTAGTAGCAACGCATGATGGTGGATTGGTTCCAGCTAAGGCGCTTTGCAATATCTCTGAACAGAAAACCACCTTCGTGCAAACCAATAATTCGACCTCTAATTCGATCTATTGGTCGTAATTTTTCACATTGCTGCCTTCTAGGCATAATAAAACTTCTAAAACCAGTTAAGCAAGAGGAAACGGCGAAAATTGAATAAAAAGTCCCAAGAAATACAACTGACAATAATGCTAGAAAACCCTGAATGAAGAATGTTGCTATGGAAAGGTTAGATGGGAGAAAATAAGTACGAAATACAAGACAGTTTAGGAAATAATGAATAGGAGATGATGAGTTTAGTGATTTAATTATTTATAAAATTGCGGATAACAAGATCACAAGGCAAAAGTTCTAAGTGAACTCACATTCAAGTTCGGTGACGTTCAGAAAGCAATTAAATGTGATCTTGATACAAGAGCTGATGTATGTGTAATTGGTTATCATCATTTGCGAAAGATGTTAAAAGAGTATGAGCGCAAATTAAATAACTTGATTGAAACCTGGATTTGTAGGCTCAAATACTGAAGTAATGAGAAAACTTAGCGACAGTTACAGACTAGTAATCAGGATGCTTAAGTACATGAACTACTCGCGACCTACTTATCAAAACAAACAAGAGAGACCTACAAAAGTCATAGCTAAAATCGGCATCACTAGTGTGGAACAGAAAAAACAATAGAACGTCTACGAAAAATAAGATATAAATTATTGGATGTAACCCCAAAATTGAAATACGGGAAAAATAACCATTAAACATGTTTATGCCATCCTTCAGACATAACGAGGATATAAATAAAGTATTTGACATAAAAAATATATTGGGAGTTAAGGTCGAAGTGGTACCAATTATAAAGAACAAACTTGTGCAAAAACTGCTAAAACTACGGACACACCCAAAAGTATTGTGGAAAAACACTAAGATATGTCAGATGTACTGATAACCACCATACCAATAAATGCAGTAAGCCAAGAGAACCCCCAGCAAAATGCGGACAATGTGGCGAAGCAAACCCTGCAAATTACTAATAATAGTTTGTCAGTATCGCTCTCGTAGAACGTACATATATGTACTGCGCTCTGTGTTAACATTGCTTTATTTTGCTGGTTTATATACATATTAAATCTATCTGATGATACTATTTCTATTGATGTGACTTTAAACATTTGAGAGAATTTGAATTTAATTCATTGTAAGTACATTCATAGTGTTTCACTTATCCGGCCATCTCTTCTTTGGTGAGGAAATTTTTCGTCAGTGTTTTGTGTGTTGATTTATAAAAATTTGCACAGTTTTTCTTTGATAATATCTGTCTTATCTCTTTCCTTTTGTCTCACTACCTATCTCCTCACCGTGGTCTACTTTTGTTTGTATATTTAGTCAGACACCTTGAATGACCCCTTGGTGTGAAGAAAGTGTCCCTGTCCTGCACCTTTGTACACCTTTTTTGCATAGATATATATATATATATTTTTTTTTTTTGATCATATTTTATTTAATAACTAGCGGATACCCGGCGTGTGCTACAGCGCTGTTTATTTGTTGGGAAAGACGGAAATTGTGTTTCTTTTTTAACTTTTTATCTTAATGCTAGCGCATAAACAATATTTTGAGTCTTTTTGGCAGGGGTGTAGACATAAAGATTTTTCAGCGTTCCAACTCTCGAGCACGCAACATATAATTGGCCGTGCGAAAAACAGGAATTTTCTAAGTTTAAACCAGCAACACTGAGCGATTAGCGAAACTGTAAAGGGCAAATCGGTTGAAATCATTGCAATTCGTGGTATCTTCTTCTTTACATTTGCCGTTGCACAATTTCGGTGCACAATTTTCGGTGGTCCCAGTTTATATTAAAATTAAAGGTTTATCACGTTGAAGCAGCGTTGCAACCTACTAAATCAATACAGAAAAATTCAAGATTTTTATACAAACATAGACTAATGTAAAATGAACATTAAATCAGGTAAGGTTGACATTGGCCACTGTAAAATAAACAAATGACAAATTTTAAATCAAATTTAAATTAAAATTGAAATTATTTTAAAAAGTGATGAATGGCCCTTGTGTATTTCAGGTGACGATAAACATGAATACTGAGTAAAGCAAAAGAAAACACAAATTATTATTTTAGTATAGTTTTGGCAAGTGTCGCGCGTGGTGGATGAACTGTAGTAAGTTTAGTTAAATATTAATTTTGTTATTAAATATATTTATCCATATTAATAAAACTATGTCGGAAAACATTGAAAGCGGTCTACAAAAAGTTGCAGCTGTTAATAGTTGTGATAATATTTAGTTGGACGAGTTACCGAAAAACTTTGATTTTGGAGGAAGTAAAACCCTATTTGGAAAGTAAGTAAATATTACATAAATGTATGTGTATATTATTAGCAACATTTTTACACAATTGAATAAAATTCGATTAATTGATATTATTTTAGAAGCTGAGATAACGTTTGCAAACTTGAAGTATTTGACAAAAGAAGACATAAAGGAGGCTGTACCACCAATTGGATTGCACGAGTGCTTTAGGTAAAAGTTGTGTGGTTGGAGGAAAAGTGAGGTAAGAAAAAAATTACTAATATTGTTGTATACTACACTTTTTATTGATAAAATTTGTATTCTAACAGTATGGTATCGATGGGTGGTCAGCTGCTAGCCTATGTAGGGGGTACAACGCAGTGCTCCCACGAACACCGTGCCGAAACTGCTAGGCTATGCGGAAGCCCGGCTATAACCTCCTCGTGGTGACCACCGGTAACAGGAGCCTCAGTACGGTCATGTCTCTGCTGGGGTGACTGGCTAATATAGTCGAACTAAGAGAGAAAACACTAACCAAACCCCAATCCAAGAGGGAACAGCATATCTCGAGGGATGAATGGCTAGTGGGTTAATCTAGTCTCAAATATGCGGACTTGGGTACCCCGGGCGAGGTACCATTTCAATAAATGCCTTACTGCGCTACCGGGGCTCTGGCGTAGTGGACCACCCTTTCCCCTTCACTCGTGGGTACACAAATGGACCACAATACAAAAAACAAAAACAAAGAGGCACAAACCTCAAAAGCAACAAGAGGCAGAAAGGCCCTCAAGTGACACTGGGGTGGAAACAACTACCAGTGAACCAGTTCTCAAAGAGAGGCCAAAAAGACTCAGTGGAGCAGGAAAAAGAGGTTGGCTTACCTGCTCAAAAAAGGTCTTAGTAAAGAAGAGGCCTACGCAAAGGCCTTGCATCCTATGGCCACAGACCAGAAACCCAAGGACACAACATCCGGTCCTAAACGGCAAAGGTCTGAAGAAGAGACGCCACCTGGGGCTACTGCAAAAAGAGGCCAAAGGACGAACAACCGTCCACCTCGCGAGCTACAAAAGTAAAGCAGCATCACAAACCAACAAAAACCTCGATATTCACTCAGAGGCGGCCCACTGCCTCATACAAGGATATCGAAACTGGTATCAAGATTGCGGTCTTAGCAAAGGACTATCCTAACACGTCCCTCACGACTGGATTCTATCCAGAGCATGACGCTCGAAAAAATTATAGCTGGAAAGGATCAGGCCACAAAACCTGCCTTTCTGAAATGCACCTACAAGGCAGGATACCTAGTCCTGCATTGTAAGGATAGCGCGTCAGCCGAATGGGTTAAAACGAACATCGGCGACTCAACACCATGGGAAGGTGCCTCGCTGATGGCCACAGAGAAACATAAGATTCCTCACTCTCGGATCGCAGTGGGCTACTTCCCAAATTCGGAAACGCTGACTACAAATAAGATCCTGGATCTGCTACAGGGGCAAAACAAATGCCTCGTCATCGAATCGTGGCGACTGTTAAAAAGAGCCGAGAAGGGCTCGCATGTAACAATGGTCCTTGCGGTAGACCAAAAATCAGCAGCCAGCCTGACGATAACCAACGGTAAGGTAAACTTCCGTTTTGGCCAAATAGCACTCAGGCTGAAAGCTGAGAACGTCAGCGCGGATGCGCTGGCACAACAGATGGAGGCGGTGGAACTGGAAAAAGAGGACGCTAGCCCTCCTTCCATTCCCGTTACAGAAAAAGCAGAATGAAGTGCCTCCAAGCAAATCTCCATCATGCTAGGGCCGCACCGGCCGAAGTCAGCAGGCGGTTTGCTGATGGGACCATCAACATAGGGCTCATCCAAGAACCCTGGATATCAAGAGGCCGTATCCAAGACCTCAAAACACAAAACACTCAGGTAATCTATGATACGCGTGCAATCAAACCAAGAGCTGCGCTTATCATGAACACTGATATCAATTGTTTGCCTCTCACAAAATATATGGACGGTAACACTGCAGTGGTGCTAGTTGAGTTGGACTCAAACGGAGGTAGGAGAGAGGTCGTGATCGCCTCAGCCTACTTTCCGGGGGACACGGACGAAGCACCACCTTCAAATATCAAGGGTCTGGTGGAACATTGCAGATGCCATAGGAAGACCCTAATTATCGGCTGTGGTGCAAATGCCCACAACCTAGTCTGGGGTAGCACGGACACAAACAACAGAGGTGAGTCACTCCTAGAATCAAACACACTGACAAAGTCAATGCACAAATTTCCACTATCACCAAACAAATATGACAAATGTGAAATTTGATCATCTCCTGATGATGCTAACTTGGTTAGCGAAACGCGCGTCGAGAGACATGCAATATTTGTTTGGTGATAGTGGAAATTTGTGCATTGACTTTGTCAGTGTGTTTGCTTTGTTACACCAAAGGTTCCAAACCAATTTTCTGAACACTCCTAGAATATTTATTACTTACTAACATGGGGATTGTAAACAAGGGGAATGATCCCACGTTTATCAATGCCATTAGGGAAGATGTTCTTGACTTGACCCTCGTAACCAACAAATCCTTTGATATGATCTGGGACTGGAGGGTCTCTGAAGAGGTCTCCATGTCGGACCATAAACATATTCTTTTGAAGTGAGGGGATCTGTGAAGAGTCAATCGCTCTACAGAAACCCCAGGGCAACAGATTGGACGAAATATTCGGAAGATCTGCAGTCAAAAATTAATGGAAACACATTTCTTACCACATCAATTGGGGAGCTGGATTCATCAGTCGGAAAACTAACTGATGCAATCATATCCTCATTTCAAGACAATTGCCCACTCAAGATAAAATCCTCCACGAAGAGGGTACCTTGGTGGAACAAAAATCTTGAAAAACTACGCAGCACAGCAAGACTGGAATTTAATAAGGCCAAAAAATCAAGAAAGTGGGATAGGTACAGAGAGGCCCTAACCACATATAACAAGGAGCTAAGGAAGTCCAAAAGAAAATCATGGAGGCTTCTCTGTGAAGAACTTAGAGATGTCCCGGCCACAGCCAGGTTGCACAAAGCCCTCTCAAAAGGGTCCTCCTCACTCAGCGTATATGCATGTAGTAGTCTATATCTCCTGTGACCTAGTGCCCCACAGTTAGTGATCAAGTGTTCCATTGACTCCTCTTCTTCACCGCAGAATCTGCAAGTGTCCGTGTTGGATAAGCCCATTTTGTGAAGGTGCTTGTTACAGGTATAGTGGCCTGTGAGTGCCCCTGTCAGTGTTTTTAAGCTTTCCCTGTCCAGTTTTAGGGCGAGGTCCGTCCTCTTAGCGTCGAAGCTCAGAAATTTTTTGGAATGTTCCAGCCCGCTGCTCTCATTCCAGTGTTTCATTGTAATGGACACTGTCCATTTCATTATCTCACCTTTAAGGAGACCTTTGTTAAACCCAAAAGGTGGGGTAGGTCCAGTAAAATTTCTCTGAGTACCTTTTTTTGCGCAGATGTCTGCCATCTCATTTCCCCGTGCCCCTCATGTCCTGGCACCCAGACCAGGGTGATCTGGTTCTGAGTGGCCAGGCCATTAAGCATGTTGCGGCATTCCAATAATAATTTGGACGTAATGGTACAACTGCTCAGGGCCTTAAGGACTGATTGACTATCCGAGAATATTTTGATTCGTATTCCCCTGTGATTCCTATAGTTTCCAAGATTGCGTATAGTTCCGCTTAGAAGATTGAGGTGTCCTTGCTCAAAGTTATTGATCTGTGTGTTCTAGGTCCCACTATTCCTGCCCCCACTCCGTGGAGCGTTTTGGACCCATCTGTGTACCACTTTTGCGATCCATCCCGTAACCATCTCGTGTTTGCGCACCACTCATCCCTTGTCGGGAAAACGACCCCGTACTTCCTATCGAAGCAAAGCATGGGATCCATGTGGTGGCTTGCTAGAGACATACAAAGTATGTCTTCGATTTCCTTCAGGATAGTGAGATGACCGGTAAGGTTCCCTGCCTTAAGTTTTTCTTTTCTATAGATGGAGATTGCTTGCGTAGCTGCCTCCTCTTGCACGGCCACATTTAGCGGTGTCAGGTTCAGAAGAACTTCCATGCCCGTCGTTGGGGTTGATTTCAAAGCCCCTGTGATGCATAGGCACGAAAGTCTCTGCACCCTGCATAGCCTCGATATGGCTGTTTTCTGTTTGGTTTTACCCCACTATACCAGAGCACCGTACAGTATTGTGGGTTTCACCATTTGGGTATATATCCAGTAGGTCATTTTTGGGGTCAGACCCCAGGATCTACCTAGTAGTTGTTTAGCAGTCCAAAGGTTTCTTGTGGCCTTATTTATTACTGACTCGAGGTGCAGTTCCCAGGTAAGTTTTTTATCCAGGATAATTCCCAGATATTTCACCTTATCACTGGGGACGACCTCGATGCCGTTTACTTTTAAGGTGGGGATATCTATCCCTCTTTTCCTAGTGAATGGTACGATGGTTGTCTTCTCTGGGTTAATTGATAACCCCTCCAGCCTGCACCATTCCCATGTTGTGTTCAGGGCATTTTGCATCCGTTCGGCAATCGTCCCTATATGGTTACCTCTAATTATTACACAGATGTCATCCGCATAGCCAATGGTTCTGTGTCCCTTCCGGTTAAGGACGCTAATCAGGTCATCAGCTAAAACCGACCATAGAAGGGGAGATAGTACCCCACCCTGTGGGCATCCCTTAACCGCAGTGACACTCATGTCCGTAGATCCGAGTGAGGCTCTAATCAGCCTTTGGTTCAGCATGCAGCGAACCTATTTTACTATCGCTGCATCAGCTCCTCTATTAGAGAGCGCAGTTTCCATTGCAAGGAAGTTCGCATTATCGAAGGCGCCCTCAATGTCCATAAATGCACATAGGGCTATCTCCTTGGAGTTCAAGGCCTTTTCGATATCTAGAACCAATTTATGTAATGCCGTAGTAGTTGATTTGCCCTTCTGATAGGCAAATTGAAGTCCATGCAATGGACTCAGAGAGAGTACCTCCACCCTAAGGTATTGGTCTAGTAACTTTTCAATTGTCTTCAACATAAAAGAGGATAGACTAATTGGTCTGTAGGACTTGGGAGATTCCGGGGTTTGTTCCCTCCCTTGGGTATGAAAATAACTCTTACTTCTCTCCAAATCCTTGGGACACATCCCAGTGCTAAACTTGATCGGAAGATGTCGACCATCACCCGAAAGAGGGTAGCATTTCCCCTTGATAGTAATGCCGGAAAAATGCCATCCGGCCCCGATGATTTGTAGGGTCTGAAACAGTTTACAGCCCATTTTATCTTTCCAAAGGTTACTATGTTCCTAATGACCTGGCTCGTCGTCCCGCGCCGACCATAAGGCGATGTTACCTGAGCATCAGCACCCGACGCTCCAAGTCTACAGTCAGGGAAGTGAGAGAGTTCTGAGAAGAAGCTCTAGTGTTCCGTTGAAACTACTTGTATAGGTGCCATTTGTCTCCCTTAGTGTACCTGCCGGATTTGTGGCCCCTTTTGAGAGGGCTTTGTGCAACCTGGCTGTGGCCGGGACATCTCTAAGTTCTTCACAGAGAAGCCTCCATGATTTTCTTTTGGACTTCCTTAGCTCCTTGTTATATGTGGTTAGGGCCTCTCTGTACCTATCCCACTTTCTTGATTTTTGGCCTTATTAAATTCCAGTCTTGCTGTGCTGCGTAGTTTTTCAAGATTTTTGTTCCACCAAGGTACCCTCTTCGTGGAGGATTTTATCTTGAGTGGGCAATTGTCTTGAAATGAGGATATGATTGCATCAGTTAGTTTTCCGACTGATGAATCCAGCTCCCCAATTGATGTGGTAAGAAATGTGTTTCCATTAATTTTTGACTGCAGATCTTCCGAATATTTCGTCCAATCTGTTGCCCTGGGGTTTCTGTAGAGCGATTGACTCTTCACAGATCCCCTCACTTCAAAAAGAATATGTTTATGGTCCGACATGGAGACCTCTTCAGAGACCCTCCAGTCCCAGATCATATCAAAAGATTTGTTGGTTACGAGGGTCAAGTCAAGAACCTCTTCCCTAATGGTATTGATAAACGTGGGATCATTCCCCTTGTTTACAATCCCCATGTTAGTAAGTAATAAATATTCTAGGAGTGTTCAGAAAATTGGTTTGGAACCTTTGGTGTAACAAAGCAAACACACTGACAAAGTCAATGCACAAATTTCCACTATCACCAAACAAATATTGCATGTCTCTCGACGCGCGTTTCGCTAACCAAGTTAGCATCATCAGGAGATGATCAAATGTCACATTTCAAGATAAAATCCTCCACGAAGAGGGTACCTTGGTGGAACAAAAATCTTGAAAAACTACGCAGCACAGCAAGACTGGAATTTAATAAGGCCAAAAAATCAAGAAAGTGGGATAGGTACAGAGAGGCCCTAACCACATATAACAAGGAGCTAAGGAAGTCCAAAAGAAAATCATGGAGGCTTCTCTGTGAAGAACTTAGAGATGTCCCGGCCACAGCCAGGTTGCACAAAGCCCTCTCAAAAGGGGCCACAAATCCGGCAGGTACACTAAGGGAGACAAATGGCACCTATACAAGTAGTTTCAACGGAACACTAGAGCTTCTTCTCAGAACTCTCTCACTTCCCTGACTGTAGACTTGGAGCGTCGGGTGCTGATGCTCAGGTAACATCGCCTTATGGTCGGCGCGGGACGACGAGCCAGGTCATTAGGAACATAGTAACCTTTGGAAAGATAAAATGGGCTGTAAACTGTTTCAGACCCTACAAATCACCGGGGCCGGATGGCATTTTTCCGGCATTACTATCAAGGGGAAATGCTATCCTCTTTCGGGTGATGGTCGACATCTTCCGATCAAGTTTAGCACTGGGATGTGTCCCAAGGATTTGGAGAGAAGTAAGAGTTATTTTCATACCCAAGGGAGGGAACAAACCCCCGGAATCTCCCAAGTCCTACAGACCAATTAGTCTATCCTCTTTTATGTTGAAGACAATTGAAAAGTTACTAGACCAATACCTTAGGGTGGAGGTATTCTCTCTGAGTCCATTGCATGGACTTCAATTTGCCTATCAGAAGGGCAAATCAACTACTACGGCATTACATAAATTGGTTCTAGATATCGAAAAGGCCTTGAACTCCAAGGAGATAGCCCTATGTGCATTTATGGACATTGAGGGCGCCTTCGATAATGCGAACTTCCTTGCAATGGAAACTGCGCTCTCTAATAGAGGAGCTGATGCAGCGATAGTAAAATAGGTTCGCTGCATGCTGAACCAAAGGCTGATTAGAGCCTCACTCGGATCTACGGACATGAGTGTCACTGCGGTTAAGGGATGCCCACAGGGTGGGGTACTATCTCCCCTTCTATGGTCGGTTTTAGCTGATGACCTGATTAGCGTCCTTAACCGGAAGGGACACAGAACCATTGGCTATGCGGATGACATCTGTGTAATAATTAGAGGTAACCATATAGGGACGATTGCCGAACGGATGCAAAATGCCCTGAACACAACATGGGAATGGTGCAGGCTGGAGGGGTTATCAATTAACCCAGAGAAGACAACCATCGTACCATTCACTAGGAAAAGAGGGATAGATATCCCCACCTTAAAAGTAAACGGCATCGAGGTCGTCCCCAGTGATAAGGTGAAATATCTGGGAATTATCCTGGATAAAAACTTACCTGGGAACTGCACCTCGAGTCAGTAATAAATAAGGCCACAAGAAACCTTTGGACTGCTAAACAACTACTAGGTAGATCCTGGGGTCTGACCCCAAAAATGACCTACTGGATATATACCCAAATGGTGAAACCCACAATACTGTACGGTGCTCTGGTATAGTGGGGTAAAACCAAACAGAAAACAGCCATATCGAGGCTATGCAGGGTGCAGAGACTTTCGTGCCTATGCATCACAGGGGCTTTGAAATCAACCCCAACGACGGGCATGGAAGTTCTTCTGAACCTGACACCGCTAAATGTGGCCGTGCAAGAGGAGGCAGCTACGCAAGCAATCTCCATCTATAGAAAAGAAAAACTTAAGGCAGGGAACCTTACCGGTCATCTCATTATCCTGAAGGAAATCGAAGACATACTTTGTATGTCTCTAGCAAGCCACCACATGGATCCCATGCTTTGCTTCGATAGGAAGTACGGGGTCGTTTTCCCGACAAGGGATGAGTGGTGCGCAAACCCGAGATGGTTACGGGATGGATCGCAAAAGTGGTACACAGATGGGTCCAAAACGCTCCACGGAGTGGGGGCAGGAATAGTGGGACCTAGAACACACAGATCAATAACTTTGAGCAAGGACACCTCAATCTTCTAAGCGGAACTATACGCAATCTTGGAAACTATAGGAATCACAGGGGAATACGAATCAAAATATTCTCGGATAGTCAATCAGTCCTTAAGGCCCTGAGCAGTTGTACCATTACGTCCAAATTATTATTGGAATGCCAGAACATGCTTAATGGCCTGGCCACTCAGAACCAGATCACCCTGGTCTGGGTGCCAGGACATGAGGGGCACGGGGGAAATGAGATGGCAGACATCTGCGCAAAAAAGGCACTCAGAGAAACTTTACTGGACCTACCCCACCTTTTGGGTTTAACAAAGGTCTCCTTAAAGGTGAGATAATGAAATGGACAGTGTCCATTACAATGAAACACTGGAATGAGACCAGCGGGCTGGAACATTCCAAAAAATTTCTGAGCTTCGACGCTAAGAGGACGGACCTCGCCCTAAAACTGGACAGGGAAAGCTTAAAAACACTGACAGGGGCACTCACAGGCCACTATACCTGTAACAAGCACCTTCACAAAATGGGCTTATCCAACACGGACACTTGCAGATTCTGCGGTGAAGAAGAGGAGTCAATGGAACACTTGATCACTAACTGTGGGGCACTAGGTCACAGGAGATATAGACTACTACATGCATATACGCTGAGTGAGGAGGACCTATTTACACTCCCATTGAAGGAGCTGATCCTGTTCCTCAGCGTATTAAATAAATAAATAAAACAAACAAGAGGAAGCACAATAGATCAACGTGGTCGCAGTGCAAAGGGGCATTTTGGGCCAGACCCCACCTCATTACAATACAATACAATGGTATCGATGACATTTTATCTGAACCTACTACCAAAAAGTACTCTCATGGTTGCAAAATAGCTCTATTGGTATAACATCTATACCAACGTCATCTATTTCTATAAATGTTGGAAGATCTAAACTGTCGAAGATAGAATCTTGTATGAATGTTGCATATTGTAGTATTATATTGTAGTATGAATTTTATAGAAAGCAAAAATTATTACAATTAATATTTACAAAAATTTAGTATTATATTAACAAAATAATGATCAATACAATCAAAATATATTACCTAGTGTGTATCAGTGTAATTTGTTTTCTAATTCTTAACTTCTCCCTCCCTCTTGAATTCTTTCTTCACTTCTTTTCTTTGGTCTTTTCCTTTTATTGTACTTCTTTTTCTTTGGTCTGTTGTCGTTTGTAAACAACAACATCTTTTTTGATGTGGTCTGCTTCTTTTCAATCCTGGTATATCATATAACTTTTTATCTGACTTTTTCGTCGACCATCCCATACCGTGGTCATAAACGAACTTCATTTTTTCGGCACGTCGTTATAGCAATTTGGAATTCTAGATTTTTAATGTTTCAAGTGTATGTGTGTGGTATGTCTACAACGCTTTTCTATTTCTTAAAGAATGCTTTCTATAAAATTAACATCTTTGTATTGGTAATTTTACTATTGGAGTATTACCATACTACAATATACATAGAACTTATTTATTTCGTTTTAGAATCTTAAGTTAATTTTATAAGACAACCTTAAAGAAAAATTCTTAATTTCCTATTATGAAAAAACTCGTTGTTTGACAGAATTCCTCCGTGCAGATTTAATCACTATTATATTAGAAGACGAATTTTACCATGGTGTAAAATTGTCACCAAGAGATTTTCCTACTATTGTTGATGAAATAATAGAATACTTTTCCGACGAAAGCAGAGTAAGTTTTTTTGTCTTTTATATAAAAGTATAGATTATAAACATTTGTTTTAAAAATTTCGGGAATATTATTTATAATAATATGAATTCAAGAGTGAATATCCCATTAACGCTTTGTAAGAAGCCGGGATTAAATTTTGCATAATTTCTTTTAGAGTATAGGACTGGGATTCTGGGAATTCAGTAGAGCAGTTATTGTTGATGCTAGTTGTATTTCTACTCATATGCATGAATATATAAATAGAGAAATTGATAATGTTGTATATTATAATAAAGCAATGTATTTAGGTCGAGTTTATAAAAACGCAGTTATATAACAATTAAAAATTGATTTTTAAAATTATTTAATGTTTTTATTTTATTGAAGACAACTGATAAAGTAGATGTTTTATGTCATGAAGTCGAAATTTTCAATTTTGATGATTATTTTCAATCATATCTAGTAGGAAAATTAAGGGATGAAACATTATTAAAAGAACTTTATGAATTTACAAGTCCCCCCTTACATCTTTTTCCACTTAATGACAGGAAAATATATTTAAGGAATAAATATTTGTAATGAAATATATAAAAAAAAATTTTTTACCTTTATTTGGTTTATTATATTTGTAATTACTTTACATGTGTACACATGTATGTATATAACTAATTATATATCAATAAATAAATGAAAAATATGATAAAATCGTCTTTTATTAAGATTTAATTTAATATAGGGGTCATTTTAAATAAAAAGAACCTTACACGTTAGTTCAACATGACTGTACAGGTCATTTTAAAACAATTTATATTAAAATAACATTAAGATCATTTTTAGTGAACATTTAAATCACATTATTTAAATTATTTTCATATTGTTTGAACATAGTGACTATTTTAATTTGAAATTAATTTCATGTTGAATGAAAATCCAAATCATATTGATTCAACTTATACTTCACGTTGCTTCAACTTGAAATGACTTGATTCATCATAGTTTGTGTTATCTCAATATAAATTTCATTTTGATTCAACTGTACTGGCATATTAAATCAACAGGAATTGAAGTTGTTTTAATAGCAAACAAGATTGTTATAGGTTATTATAAAATGAGGTTGAATTAACATGAAAAGTGTATGAAGCAAAATCACCACCGAGAAATGTAAAATCAACCTTGTTTTCGACGTTTTTAACTTGTTTTTTTTTCTGTGCATACACAACCATGTAAACGTTGTGACGACTCAAAAGAAGGAAACCCTTTGAGTTGGTGTAAGTGTGTGAACAAAGGACCTCAAAAGCAGAGCTAAGTGCGGTAGTGCCCACGAAAAATATGGGCGCAAAAGATATTAGAACCTAAAGACCTTGAGACTTGGTTTTAGTGTTTTCATGTTCAAGTTACAGAAGAATTGCTTATTGATCAGTTTGTAATTCTGTAAACACTTACATTGGTTATATATAAGTTTATGATAATGTTTTTAAAGGATATGGTAATATGAAGAAAAAGTTGAATTAGAAATAGTATTAAACCAGTCATAAAAACAACTAGAACACGGGATTATTATAAAAGAAGGGAGTCACGCATATTAGGTGAGCAATATTCTTATAGTTAAGTGAGCTAATAGTCTTTGTATTTGTTTAGATCCCATTTCTCTTCATAAAGCATTAAAGGACCCTAAGTACCAGTTTATCGTCAGTTAAATACAACTATTTGTATAAAAAACAATTGTTTCTATTGGGGCACTACCAGCAAAGTAACCACCAACTAGTGTAAGATACTGACACAAATATCACATCGGTAAACTCCTCACCACACAATTGTTTATAATAAAATCGGCGACACCTGTTTCGCTAGCTCGAGGCAAATATCTTCAACAACCGTATAAACCGAAGTGATCCGGTTGTTGACGATGCTTGCCTCGAGCTATCGAAACACGTGTCATCGATTTTATTATAGACAATTGCGTGGTGAGGAGTTTACCGATGTGATATTTGTGTCAGTGAATTACACCACAGTCCTTGCAATCACCTTTAGTGTAAGATACGTAATAATTTGTACACCTAATATTTTCTATAGTTTTTACCATAATATATGAAATCCTAACGGAACTAGACCTTAGACCTTAGACTTACCAAGGTATTTTCAACGGTAGAGAATAATAAAGGCTTTTTAAAATTAACTGAAAAGGGTAGTAGACTTACTTATTTCTAGATACCGTTTGGAAGGTACAGATGAACGAGATTCCCATTGGTTTAGCATCAAGCCCAGAGATGTTTGAGATGAAGCTGTATGAACTAACACAAGGTTTAAAAGGAGTTGAGGTAACAACAAATGATATTTTAATATATGGACCACAAAATACTTATGAAGAAGCCATAATAGATCACAATCTAAACTTAACAAAATTAAACTAAATTTGTGCAGTAGTTCTGATTGTCTGGTTGATCTGATGCTGGAAGTAGAGAGATTACTAGGTTGTGAAATATGATTTTGAAAGGTCAAACGTTAAAATATTATGATATAAATCAACCCCTTATAACAGAATGGGATTTGAGTTGAAAAGATGGTGTGATTATTTATTAAAACAATGAAATTGTGGCAATGCCTTCAAGAACTTTAACAAAGTCAGAGCAAAATTACTTTATGATAGAGAATTAGTTACTTTCAGTAGTTTTTATCTTATATGATAGATCTCTACCACTAATAGGTCAATAAAACAAGGCTGATTTGAACGATAGTTATATTTTCAGAACGTTTACAAACGTTTTCGGAACACCTTCGTCAGTGAAAATATGACTAGATAAATATATAAACAAACTTTTGTTTTTTATTTGGGACTATCAACAAAATAACTAATGACTAGGATTTCTTGATATAGAGGATGTGTAACCAACTTTCATATATATATAAATTATGAAAACTAAATTAATGTGTAAACATACATGCAAATTAAGTGAAACCTTATATCAAAAAATCTTTGTCGAAACCTTAACAATTCTGTTCAAGGACTAGGGAAAACCAAATTTAAAAACCTAGCCAAAGGTTTCCTTCTTAAGAAATGCAAATGTCATTTTAACAAATTGCTATATACATTACTTAAATTTTTGAATATCGGTCCTGAAATTAATAGTTTTAGTGTCTTTCTGTATATTTATCATTTCATATATTAGTCTTTTTATAATTATTCTCTGTTTTTAATATAATTGTGTTTTCAAAATCAAAGTAATGCCCAAGATCTTTGTAATGCTTTGTTACAGCGGTCATTGCACCAAAATCATTATTTAAAGAATACTTATGGCTATACAACCTTTTCTTTAAATATTGTTTCGTCTGACCGATGTAACAACCATCACAGTCTTTACAGTTTATTTTATAAACTACATTACTCAAGATTTTTTGATATAAGGTTTTACTTAATTTGCATGTATGTTTACACATTAATTTAGTTTTTATAATTTATATATATATAAAAGTTCGTTACACATCCTCTATATCAAGAAATCCTAGTCATTAGTTATTTTGTTGATAGTCCCAAATAAAAAACAAAAGTTTGTTTATATATTTATCTAGTTATATTTTCACTGACGAAGGTGTTCCGAAAACGTTTGTAAACGTTCTGAAAATATAACTATCGTTCAAACCAGCCTTGTTTTATTGACCTATTAGTGGTAGAGATCTATCATATAAGATAAGTATAAAAGGTCACGAAATATATACATATATATATATATATATACATTTAGTAGTTTTTTATTATATTCGTTTTAATCAATTGATAGTTGTCAATCTTAATCTGATACAAAATAAATATTGTTTACATTAGCGGTAAAGATAATATCGTGGCAGATTATTTATTGAGCAATCATGACAAAGAATTTCTTCTTCTTCTTCTTCTCGTCAATCCTTATGCCTTTCAGCGTCGGATTATTTTTGGATCTTACGAAGATTTAATCCATTCTTTCCATCGTGTCCGGTCTGTACTCATACTTCTTATTTCTGCTAGGGTCTTCCCTCGCTTTCGTCCCAATTCGTCAATCCTTTTTTCCTTGGTCTTCCCTTTTTTCTTCTCCCGTTATTTTTGGTTTCTATTATTTTCTTTGTTAAACTCTTTTGTTCCATTCTAATTATGTGGCCGTACCAATCCAGTTGACATTTTTCAATTCCTTTTAGTATATCTTCTTGACTTATCATATTCCTTATCTGTTCGTTTTCTATTCTGTCCATTTTTGTTTTCCCCACGATCTTTCTCAAAAATTTCATTTCCATAGCTGTTATTTTGCTTTCGTGTTTTTGCTGTATTGTCCAAGACTCACTTGCGTACATTATTGTGGGGGCTACTACTGCATTGTATACTATCTGTTTGATCTTGGGTTCTATTTCTTTTTTCCAAAGATGGTTTGATTCAGGGCGTAGTATATGTTTGTGACTTTCCGTCCTCTTTTTGCTATGTCTAGATCAATTTTCCCATCCTTCGATATAATAGTACCTAAATATTCGTATGCGTCGACAATTTCTTCTTGTTTATCGTTTATTTTAATTATTAGATTACTGGCTGGCTCTTTATTATTTATCACAATTAGTTTGCTTTTTTCTACGTTTATTTCCATCTTCATATTTTCTATTTCTTCTGTCCATATTTTTGTTAATTCTTCCATTTTCACATAACTGTCAGCTATTACTGCCAGATCATCGGCGTACAGTAATGCATCCACAGCTACAGGTTCCAGTCTGTAATATCCTAACAGTATCTTCACAGTTTCGGTGCGTTTCCTCGTATTTTGCAGGATTCTGTCCATTACTATAATAAATATTAATGGACTTAAGCTGTCTCCTTGTTTTATTCCCACTTGCATTTCAAGATCTGCTGATCTTTTTCCATTCACTTGTACTATCCCCCTAACCTGACAATATAGACTATTGATTATTTGGCGCATTTTTCTTGGAACCTCTAGTTTCCCTAGACAGATATCTATACTCCCTCTATCTACTGTATCGAAGGCTGCTCGCAAGTCTATGAAATTGAAGTAGATTTCCTCCCCTGTCTCAATTTTACGTTCTATGATGTTTTTAATTATGTGGATATTATCGTTCGTTTGTTTCCCTTTTCTATAGGCTGCTTGTTCTTCTCCTAGTTTGTCTCCTACTAAATGTCTTAGTCGTTCCGCTATTATTTTGGTATAGACCTTAAAACATACTGTCGATAGGCATATTGCCCTATAGTTTTCCCACTGACTTTGATCGCCTTTCTTATATATGGGAGTTATGAGGTTATTTTCCCAATCCGCAGGAATTGTGTTCGTTCGCCATGCCTTACAAAAGATGTCAAGGATCCACTCCTTTCCCGAGCCATTTTATCATTTCCGGTTCTATATTATCCGCAGGAAAAGTTTTTATTCTTTTCAGGGCTTTCTCTATCTCTTCCATATCTATCTCTTGAAGTTCTTCATTATATTCATTTCGTGTTTCTGATTCTGGCAATAAATCTGTATGATCTCCTGCATCTGTGAATTTTTTCGTGAAGAATTCTTTCCATATTTCAAGTATATCTTCTGTTCTTGTTTTTAGTTCATTCGCGGTATTCCTAATTGGTTTTATTTCTTTCTTTTCCTTTCCATTCATTGATCTTATTAGGTTCCAAAATTTCCTGTTATTTGTTTTATATTCCTCATTTATGTCATTTCCAAAATCTTCCCAGCTTTTCTTTTTCGCTTCTTTGATTCTCCTATTTAGTTGCAAGGTATTAAGTGGCAGGTTAATGAGATGGGTATTGCAACTAACAGAATATCGATTGAAGGGTGGAGTACATTAAAGGTACAGACAATGTGGTAGCAGATTTTTGTCCAGATTTAGCCACGAAGACCCACAGAAAGGGGAACCAATAACCATTAATGTAAATATCGCCCAGTTGCCGCAGCTGCAGGACGAATTGAAGGATTTGCCCGACAACCAAAAAAATGACAGGACTATAGGATGGATTATGACCGAAATGGAAACAAATGCAAATGGGAAAAGGGCAGTCCTGGAAAAAAGTTACCTTGTACATGAAGGACTACTCTTCCGAAGAAGCTCACGCACTACAGATTGGTGCATGGCATATGTACCGGAAGCGCAAAGGGACAAAGTAATAAAGACATACCACGAAGCATTTGGTCATTGTGGATCGGCGAAATGCACCTCTTTGCTAGCCGAATCTATTTACTTCCCCAACATGTCACGAAGGGTGAAGCAATATGTTACATCCTGTGACATATGTCAAAAAGTAAAGCCACCTAATCAACCCAGCACGGGGTTAATGAAGAATGTATTGGCCAGTAAACCATTTGAGAAGGTATCAGTAGACGTGTATGGGCCGTTACCTCAAGGACGCGGAGGAGTATGTTATATCTTTGTACTCCTGGACATATTTACTAAATATGTAAAGTTGTACACGTTAAAATAAGCAACGGCGGCGAGTATCAAAAAACGAGTATTGCAGGATTACATTCAGCAGGTAGGAAAACCGGAAGTGATCCTATCAGACCATGAATCGCAGTTCACCAGCGCTAGATGGGTAAATAGTTTGACCGAAGCCAATATACAGGTTAAATACTCGTCGGTATATCAGCCTCAATCTAATCCTGTAGAAAGGGTAATGAGGGAGTTAGGAAAGAGTTTTAGGACCAATTGCGCGAAGAAACACCGCATGGTCCAGTTATGTCGAAACCATCGCGCATTGGATAAACTATACAGAACACGACTCGATCGGATTTACACCATATGAGCTCATAAAAGGTGAACGTCCTAAGAGGCTCATAGAACAACTAATTAAGTACCCAACGCGGACAGATCGACCAACCAACGAAAAAATTGTATTGGCCCAAGAGAGGTTGCAAGAAAGGGCGGATCGCCGAAAAAATAGGTACGATCAGAAGATTAACCCCGTAACGTATAACATGGGAGAGCTGGTATTGGTAAAGAATCACGAATACTCGTCAGCACTCGCGAAGGAAATTAAGAAATTTTTTCACCTTTTTAGCGGACCGTATATGATATTACAAATAGTTAGCGACAATGCCTACCAACTGGGTGACCCGAAAACGGGACAATATACGTCAACACAGAATATTCGTAATCTGAAGAATTACAAGAAAGCAATCAAGGATCCCACGGGAAAAGATAAAAAAAAAGGAAGGGGAGGAAAAAACAAATCTAATTGTAATTATAGTTTTTATTTATTTTGACCAGAAACTGATCAGTCGGTTTAAGTTTTCAAGTTATAGGTGGTTTATTTTTTGCTCAACGAAACGAGTACGTTGCGGTCGTGAAAAAAATAAAGGGGGTTGCTGTGATGGGACGCCCCTGGAATTTCAAGTTTTCATTAATTTACCCAGTTTCTATTTTTTTATCGCGTTTAAATCACAACCTATATTAACCCTCTATCTGTAGCCAGTTACTTAGTCCCGTACATGTAATTCAGTAATCAATGTAATCATAATTTAAATTGTAATAGCTTAGTTATGTACTTGTAATTTTAAGTGTTAGTTGGGTTGAAGAAAATAAGGAACCCAAAAACGTGAACATAGAAGGTGATGTGTGTGTTGTTTGGATAGTGCCAGAGAGGGAACGCGATAACGTCGAGGAAGGCAAGAAAAAGCAAGCATTCATGCACAGATTTTAATCGGGCGACGGGAAACACGAAAGTTCTTTTTGTGCGGTGAGATCAGCGCGTGGAAGGTTGAATATCGCACCCAGAAAGGACGCGGAAACGTACCCCTGGATAACGGCCAAGAAGCCCAAGTTTCGAGCCGCGTTCTTCTGCGAAGACGACGCCTACTACTAGTACTATCGCTACCGCCACCGACAGGATATCAAGCTAAATGTAAAAAACAACAATATATTCGTGTGCACAAAGACTAAATTCACAAACGGGCCCGTTAATTCCATTCAGAATAGGTTATTGTCTGTAAAGATCGTGTATTGCTATTGTTGATTATACATAAATTATATATATCAAAATTATTAACATTGCTAATAATTTTTGTTATCATCAACCCTCACGACGATCCAGGGTCCAATTAACGAGAAAAAATATGGTCATTCGTCATTTTGTTGAATCGCAGGTTAAAGGTGCTTTGTTCGAATTTGTTTCTGGGAACTTGAATCGTCCATGAGATAAGCGGGGAAACCCCAAGGCACAAGGTGCGAGTCATTGTGTTCATTCTTACTGAGCAGCTGGTACCAAATTTACGTCACTCCCTCGTGTACGGTATGTGATGTTCGACTGGCGCCCACTATTCATTATATAAAAATTATTTTGTCGTCATCAGAGCCACAACAACTAAGGTTTAAGCGTATTCTTTATGTACACAGATAAAGGGGAATTTTGTATAAGTCCTTTATTTAAGCACCGAATGGGACCATTACAATTTGTGATCAATCGAATAAATTTGTTTTGACGTTGTTGAACTGATTTGTTAACTTAGTGCAATTCCATAATTAAATATAATTAACTAATAGATCAGTCTTTTGGATCTAATGTTAAGTTGGTAGTATCTTCCTACTAACCAGAAGTATATTTGTCTTGCTTTCAGTCTGATCTGCTCGACTTTCTGTTTGGCATGATATTTCCAGTTAAGTCTACCATCAAGATGGAGGCCAAGATATTTGGTTGAATTTGCTTGAGGGAGTTGATTTCCTCCAAGAGATATGGTTAGGTTACTATCGATTCGCCACAACGAAAAGGTGAAGTGGAATCTGTTAAGCTGTATTTGCTAGTCTCTAGTCCATTTGTGAATTTTATGTACTGCAACTCGAAGTTTTTCTATTGGTGTTTGTTGTGAAGCCCCTTTTGCCATAATAAATATGTCATCGGCAAACATACCAAGCAGTTTTGTTGTTGGAATGTCACCGGTATAGAGTAGGTACGAAATGGTCGTAAGACACTACCCTGTGCAACCCCAGCCGAGGTTGGTTTAAATAGTGAGAAAGCTCGTTCCTGTGCCACTCTAAACTTCCTTGCGGAAAGATAAGACTCTAGTAGTTGACAATAGTTCCGCGGCAGCACTCTGCTTTTCTTGTAGATAAGTCCCTGGTGCCATACCCTGTAAAATGCGTGCAAAACATCTAAAAATACCGCAGGACAGTATTTCTATTGTTCAATCTATTGACAGTGCTACTCCAAACTTTTGCCATTTTAATACTAGTAAGTTGTGAGTTATAGTGTCAAATGCCTTGGCGAAATAAGTATATGACATCCAGTTCACCATTAAATCCATACATCAAGGATAAATGACACCAAATTCGTGATCGTTGAAGGTCCTTTCACGAAACCGTATTGATGAGGAGAGATAAAGTGTTTTATATTGTTATATCGGGTGTTACCTTTTAGAGGTATACAACTTCAAAATGAAATAAAATAAATACATATAAGTCGTGGTAATGTCATGGTATTGGTTTCATTCGAAAAATAATTTTTATGCCATTAGTGTTTAAATATGGTGTAGGGGGTATGGGCTCCGCGGATTGCTCGAATAAAAGCGCAATCCGGAAGCTGGAGCCGTATATTGGCAACGGCGGGACTAATATAGGTTTTGTCTATCGTCTCTAGTTTATCGATGTACACTATCGACTTCACATATTCCCACAGAAAATAATACAAAGCTGTTAAATCACATGATTTTGGAAGCCAATTCACAGGTTTATTACGTGAAATTATGAACTCATCGAATGTTTCCTTCAATAAATTGATTACGGCGCTTGCTGTGTCATGTTGCGCCATCCTGTTGAAACCACAGCTCCTCCATACTAATGTCTCTCAATTGGGGAACGGAAAAGTTAGTAATTACTATCTATAGAGCTCTCCATCGACTGTAACGTTCTGACGGCATTATTCTTGAAGAAATGTAGACCAGTAATCCACCAATCTATAAAACGCACCAAACAATTTTGGTTTGTGGATTTTCTTCACTCCAAATGCGAAAATTTTGCTTATTGCAGTAGCCGTCCAATCAGAATTGAACCTTATTTCGGAAACAAAATTTTGTGGTGAAAATGAGGAGCAAGGTCCATTCGATGGTCAAGCGGCTTCAATTCTTGCACGAGCTGGATCTTGTAGGCTCGCAGCTCAGCGCAGAGAAATTCATAGTGCCAGATTTATGTGGAGACTTGTTCACGGCTTAATTGACTCTCTCGATTTACTTTCCCGTATTAATTTTCTTGTACCCCGTATTTCCTCTCGTTCGTCTCCTACATTTGCAGTACCCTTCCCTAGAACGAATCTGTTACTCCATTCATTTCCTATTATATCAATGGGTCGTATTGCAGATTTGTTATATGCCGATATTGTCTACAATATGATTAATCAATTTTATTAGTTTTACTTTTTTGTAAATCATATTTCATTTCATTTTCACGCACATAATAATATTTGTAATTATATATGTATCTTTAATAATGTATGTATGTTCAATAATTTGTCTTGTAAATGGTTACCCGTTGGACAATAAAGCTATTATTATTATTATTATTATTATTATTATTATTATTATTATTATTATTATTTCCTTATTGCAATTGGATTAAGGTTTATTGCCTATTACAAAGGTGTTATTTACTGGGGTAGAGTCAGGTAATAAAGGCTTTACAACACAAATTTTAAGCCCGAAGTACTATCTTTAGAGAATGTATTATGAGTTCTTGAAAATAGACATGATACAAATATTAAAAACGTATTATAAATACCAAGTGAATTTGTTTCTCTTCAGTTTGCTTCTAATTTGTAAAGTAGTTGTTCGAATGCCGAAAATACGAGAAATACCAATAGACAACCGCGCTGCGATATGCACTTTGCGCGAAGAGGACAATTCTCGGCATGGTTGGTATATTTTCACTTATGGAGTATATGAAACTACCAAAAGATTAGTGAATTGCAAACGTGGAGAACGAAAAACATCTAATAGAGAAGATGATCACCTTGTAGTTATTAGTAAAGTTCGATAAACGAGTGCGTACTAAGTACTAACATTAACAATAAGTAAACTGGTCTGACTCTGATACCGTCACTCCACTACTTGTCCCCACTTACGTACAAGGCGCGGCATTCAAATTCGGAGAAGTGACAGCGTCAGCCCGGTTTATACAACTTATCATGCACTCGTGTATCAAAACTTAGGTATTAGTAAAAGAAACCGTCGCTTAACAACTCCTGAAATACAGGTAGACAATGGCCATTTTCGGTGACTAGAGAAAACCGGACTTGTTGGACGTGTGGCAGTAAAGAACCCATTGCTGTGGAACGAAAATAAAAAATGGAACACAAAGATTTGGTAAACGAGGACTGGAAACGCGTTCTGTTGACTAATGAGTCGAAGTTCGAAATATTCGGCTCTCGGAGACGCGTTTATGCTCGACGACGTCCACATGAAAAAGTGTTGGAGAAGTGTTTAAGAGCTACAATGAAACACGCAGGTAGTAGTAGTGGGGGTGTTTTGGAATTACCAAGTTGGAGATTTACTGAAGGTAGACCGAGAAACTGGTGAAAGGAAAATATTTGGAAATATTGAGTGACAATGTAGTTTTATCTGGACGGCACCTATATGAAAGCGGATTCACATTTAAAAAGACAACAATCCCAAAAACTTAGCCAGAATATGTAGAAATTATTTGAGTCAACAAGAAGAAAACGAATTAATAAAAATAATGATTTAGCCTATGCAATCTTCGGATTTGCCCGTAATAGAGTTTATTTGGAAAGAACTAGTTCATAAGGTAAAATCTATGAATCCGGTCAATAATTGACCTGCGGAAAAGACTGCAAGAAACTTGGCAAGCAACCCTTAGAATTACTAAATTCCTACATGGAAAGAATGCCAAAAATATCTGTACTACTACTGTAAATACTACTGTGGGCAAACAGTGGTAATTACGAAATAAGTTGCGACAGCCTACATATACGCAGAACTACTCGCATACTGCATCAATACTAAAGTTGGTAGTCGGCGATGCTGTCGTAACTTGTTTATATGTTTCGGTTTATTTTGTTATCCAGTAATTGGAAATTTTATTCTCTGTTGGATAATACAAGCATTACTATTATGATTTCTTTTTTCAATAAAAGAAAGAGCCAACAATCAATGGTGTCTGTTAGTTATTGCCTTTAAAAAAAATAGAAGTAATATTTTATTTGTTCTTAGAAATATATATATACCTAGATCCTCTGACGATAGTCATTTAAGTGCCCAATATTTTAAAAAATGGGATTCATGTAATAAATGTTTGAACATCTGCAACTAACACATAACATTTGGTGGCCTGCAAAATACGCATGCTATTGCTCAACAGTCAATCAGGATGGATGACTAAGAACACATTCATTGAGTATCTTAAGTATTTCACCCGTTATGCTCATCCGAATCAAGAAAATTCGATTCTACTCATAGTTGACAATCATTCGCGCCATGTTTCCCTAGCAGCCGTACGGTATTGCCGAGAAAACAGCATTATTATGATAGGATTACCATCGTGTATAACTCGTCGATTGCAAGCGTTAGAGATTGCGTTTTACGGACTTTTGAAAACACATTATGGGCAGGCATGTGATAAATTTATGGTGAACAATTCTGGAAAAACAATCAATATTAAAAACGTTAGCCGCATTTTTTCAAAGAGCAGCAACGGTAGGATTACAATGAAAGGTTTCGAACGGACAGGAATAGAATCATACAATTCGAACTTATTCTCGGATGCGGACTCTGCACCTGCAGAAATGTCGGCAAGCCCTGCATTAATAACAAAGTCTACCGAAACTCATAATTTGGAAGATATCGATTAGGATTCTTCTGAAGTGGTGATACATTTGAGAAATAATTTTAGTAACAATATTGGCATTGTAAATAAGACTGTGATAGATATTGCTGACTTTGCTCCTATTATGACATAACAATTATTATTATTTTTACAATGATGGATTTGTCTATCCTAGAACGAGTGGATATGATTTTGACCATAGGTGAATATAATGAAAATTGTTTTTGGCTGGCAGAGTTTATGCGTAAAAGTATCCTGAACGAAGACATCCTAAAAAGCGGACTTTCGAAAGACTTTTCGCAAGGTTTCGAGAGACAGGTTCCTACTCTAAACTAAAAGAAGGAAATCAGTCGTTGACAACGAGGAAAATGAATTTCTAGTGTTAGGTTCAATTGCTGAAAATCCTAGTACCAGTTCACGGAAGATTACCCAAGAAACCGCTATAAGTAGATCTAGTGTACAGAGGATCATAAAAGACACAAGTATCACCCATATCATATCCAAATACATCAACATTTATATGGGATGGACTTTGACCATCGATTGGAATTTTGCTTGTGGGCTCTGGATCGTGTTGGAGAAGAGGAGGATTTTTCTGAATATATTTTATTCACTGATGAATCTACCTTCCATAATAATGGATTAGTATGTAGACATAATTTTCATTATTATGATACAGAAAATCCACACATATTTAAGACTGTTGATCACCAAAATCGCTGGAGTTTAAACGTCTATGCGGGAATTATTGGTGACTATGTTATTGGACCTTACTTTTTTGAAGAACGATTGAATGGCCATCGTTTTTACAATTTTTACAAGGAGATTTCTGGACTCTTTTAGAAGATGTTCCCTTGTTTACAAGAGGCAAAATGTGGCTGCAGTTAGACGGGGCTCCTGCACATTTCCACGTAGATGTTAGAAACTATTTAAATTTAATATTCCCAAATAAGTGGATTGGAAGACAAGGACCGTGTAAGTGGCCACCCAGGTCACCCGATTTAACTTGCATAGATTTTTTCTTATGCGGATATGTAAAAAGTATTGTGTACAATTTGACACCAACTACGCCGGATGATATGAAAATCAGAATAACAAATGCATTTGCTACCATTACCCTGGAAATGTTAAGAAGGGTTAGAAGATCGTTTGAGGAGAGAATTAGAATATGCATAAAGGAAAATGGCGATCATGTAGAACATTTATTATAATACTTATCATTTAAAGGCATATGTATTTCATTAGCAACTTTTTCAGATCGTTGAAATAAAAAACAATTGCATTTTCATATTCAGCAGCTTCGATTTAATTTCAATCTAGGTAAAATTTAAAATATCTTCAAATATCTCCGAAATCACAAGAGATAGGTATAGGGAAACCTAATACAGTTTGGGTAGGAATTGAAAAACCTTTCTCCGAGTCTGAAAATATACAGAGTGTTCCATTTGAAATAACAAAGTTATACACTATTAAAGTTGAGACAAATAAAGCTGGTCTATGGAATCACCCTGTACATTATTGTAAAATTACATACCTGAAAATAAGTAGCCCAAGATATACCAAATCAAGGCCAAAAACATGATTTGAAAATTTCAATTAGTTTGTCTGTTATGTCCATTTTCAAAACATCTTACTTTTTCGAAAAACTTCAAATACTTCGAAAACGGCTAACGATAGGTATATGGAACATCGAAGTAACTCACCTTTACTTTTCCTATACAATTCAAAAAAGTAAAAAATGTATATTGTTCCATTTAAAAGAACATAACTTTGATACTTAGCGCTTTGTTGGAGCACCCTGTATAAACGACAATATTTTCTAAATATGGCCATTATAAACGTACACCATCTTATCAAAAAGATTTTAAAAAATTATTAGTTTGGGAGCTACAGTCCGAGGCGCTGGTGGTGGGCCACCCTGTATATACACACACACAAATGAGTCTGAGAATTGCAAAGTTCTTAATAAACACATTTTAACGACTTAACGACCCAAAAGAAAGACATTCCCAACTAGTATTTATTTAGCGCAGGTAATCGTTTCGGAGATATCCGACACGGTTCTGGATGAGCTCGAAATTTCAAGGGAAAAACTTTCTTCCGGGTAGTGAACCTTTGCCCCATATTCTAGGAGATCCAAGGCATTTATTAAGCCAATAAAAAAATCGATTTTCTGAAAAATTCACAGTGGTGTTACCCATTAATGAAAACGTCACAGAGACACGAGCGGATGGCCAAGGCACTTGAAAGCCAATAAGAGACAGCAAATGAGATGAGTCGACGCCACCATGAAGCAACTTCTATATAAATCGAGGACCGTGTCCATTACGACGCTCAGATAACGATGTCATATATGTATATTATGCCTGTCCAAGAGGGATGTGTAGTCAGTACCTCTGGGGAGATACATACCATCAATTTTGATGGATACATATTTCAAGAATTTGCGTTGGACACCTTCAATTAGTAATTGATAGCAGACATAATAAAGTGCCCAAATAATAGACGCATATTCCAGAGAGCTAAGAAGAAAGGCAAAATATAGTGACTTCAGAGTAGAAGAGTCAATAAAATATTCAGCGCAGCGCGTAACGAAGCTTAAGTTTCTCGATGCTCGCAAATAAAGTTGATCAATATGAGGTAAAAATGTAAGGCAAGCATCACTTTAAAACTGTTAAACTTGTCTATGGTGAAATCATTATTATATGAAGAGCACAAAGAAGTATGTTTGCGAGTGTAAGACACAGAACAGCATTTATTCACATTAATAGTCAAAGAATTAACAGAACACCAGCCAACAAAAGCATCCAAACTAGACTGAAGGAGACTAATGTCAGTTACAGAATTAATAACCGAACAGCGGTTTATGCCATCTGCGTACGCAAGGACAGGACATTCTAGAGTCTGAAGAAGATCATTATAAATTTATAAATATTAATGGAGATATGCAAATAGATACACACATATCTAACCTGTCTTTGTTTTTGAATGAATAAATACACACAAATACTTTCCTGTAGATATCCTTTAAAAAACCAAGATGCTAAATGATAATTACAGTACATACGGAAATTAGATGGTGATGAGTTACTAGGTACGAGTACACCTATGCGCCATTTTAAAAAGTTGTTCGACATATCTATGTTGATACAACTTTAACGCAAGTGTTATTTAAATTTCAATTCCAGTTACAGAATTTGGCGTTTTCTAGGCGTTTCTCTAACACTTCGGCACTGCTAACATGTAACACTGTAAAATGTACCTACCTACGATTCTCACAACCTATTTACTCAACACCCTTACTTATTGTTTTCACAATCAGTATAGTGTACTGAGAATTTAGTATTTTTTTTTTAAAGTAAATTGGACCGGTCTAGCTCGTAGATAATAATATAAAAGCATAAATTATAACAATTTATTTTTATAAATTTTGGAAATATTGAACATAAAATCGAAATATTTACCTATTTAGTGTGTGAATGTATAAGTGTAATTTCTTTCCGTTAACGATTCTTGCTGTATCTCCTCTTTTCACTTCTTTTCTCGACGCAGCTTTATGTATTCTTCCTTCTTTTAATTCTTTTGACACAGCTTATGGATTCTTCCCTTTATCAATTCTTTCTTCTTCTGTATGGTGAGGTTCTTTTCTTACTAATACGTCTTCTTAAAACTCTTTATTTTGTGAAATATATTTTTAACTTATTTATTGACTTTTCTATATTGTCAATTCAATCGTCGTTAACCAAACCAACATTTATTTCTTCTCGAAACCAGGACTACACTCGTCTATTTCACCGTTGTCCCCGAAATGAAACTTTAATTCATCTTGACTTCAGTACATCCAAATATACTGCTGTTATGGAAACCTGTACCGCACGTCGATGTATCCTTGGTTATTTCCAGTAAATTTATGTGAATTCTTGTAATGTATAATTGTTGTTGAAATATGTTTAAAATGTTAACAAAGGTCCTTTTATCCATTAAATGATGCTTTTATAAAAATATTTAACAAATTTTATTTCTGGTGACATTTGTTTCTCCCATAAACTGTCTCTGGCTGGAGTTAAATGAATGAGATAAGACCCGTAGGGGAATAAACTGCTTAAATGGTGGTGGGCGTGGCGTAGAAAAGGTATAAATAGAACCTCAAAGCTACATCAAATGTAAAATGAAGACCATAACCCCAACCTTAACTGATTTTGATAACTTGAATTGTAATAAATGAATTTTCTAATGGTAATTAACCATTTGTGTATTATTATACTACAATAGTCATCGGTGTTCTGCTAATAAAATTTAAGTAGGCATCATTTTTTAAACAATTGTTGTACCTACGCGTACTTTTATTGCTTAAATTTTTAAAATCCGTTTTGTAATTGACCCCAAATAGTGGTAGATATTATTGAAACCGATAATTAGGTATATCTTTTCTAAGGTTGAACAAACTTTATTGAAACCTTTAGATATCTTACCTACTTTTGTTGTTAATTATTCTCGACAACGGTTAAATCAATATCTAATGTAGTTCATCTTGCCTATCTATATTAAGTATATTAGAATGCTTGTATGACTATCAAACAAAAGAACGTCTGGAGCCTCTAAAATGTAAACAACAATATTGGGCTGACTGAAACCAAACGAATGTGTTTAGAACAGCAAATATCCAATTATGACTGAAAAAATCGTATTACCTAATTTTAATTTCATAAAATACAATATCAACGGAGGTAATCTAAATAATAAAAACTAAATAGGTCAAGAAAAAGATATAGCGGAAACTGGGGTAAAGTGGCCAGTAGGGGTAAAGTAGCCACTGACGTGTATTCGTTGGAAACGCCTGGTATCTGGTGACTAAATTGAAAGCTAACTCGCAGACAAGCCATTAGGTTTCAGTAAAAGTCATAGTAATCATTTCGCGAAATTGTTCGAGTTATGACAGATTTTCTCATTTTTCCAGTATTGATATAAGGTAAGCTATTAGTTTTATTCTCATTTATTTTACCGTTAATTACTGATACACTCTTTGAATTGAGATAGCTGGATGCTCTAACTAATTACCTTTAAAATAATATTAATATATGATGAATTAGAAGCTCTGCTTTGAAAGTAGGTTCAATGCAATGGCGTCTAATGGGGCAAAGTGGCCAGTGCCTCTGAAAGCTGATTTAATTGAATTTTTAGATTACTTTAGTATGTTATATTATCTGCAAAGAAACAAGTGCAGTTAGCCCTAGTGCAATTTTTCCTTAGCCTAAGTCTACAACTTGTAAAAGAAAGACCGCCCGAAAGAGGGGCTGTAATAACATCAAGTCCCTACAGAGCAAATCTTATGGAAGAAAAGCTAAAAAGCAACAAAAAAATGAAAGAAAAAAGGAGAGGACAACAAGTAAAAATCTCAAGAAGAAAAGCAAAACATCAAAGAGATTGAAGAATCAAACCCGAAGAACATTGTTTCAACAAAATGTTGAAACAGATGAAGATAGTGACACTGAATGTCTTTACTGTAATGAGGTTTATTCAGAATCAGTAAGTAAGCGAATACCCCGCTATGTGGGGTAAAGTCACTTTACGGAGGTTGAAAGAAACAAAAATTCCAAAGTATCTTATAGTATTACATATTGTTGATATATTTATGGTTTCTGTCTGCACTAAATCAACAGTATGCTAAATACATTTTAAATTGTACTTCTTTTAAATAAGCAAGCCAAAAAACATTTTGTCTTCGAGTGGCCACTTTACCCCCGTCTCCTCTACATAGGTGTATGTATATAAAAATTACTAGGTTAAATATCAGCACTTAGAATACTGCTGCTTAGTCAAAGGCCTTATTTATTAGATAGATACATAGCATACACTCAATAGTTAAAGGTTTCTGTCAAGTTTAATAAAAGTTCCTTCCAAGAGGCACAATTTCTGCCAGCTGTACTTTAATTATAGGTACATGATTAGAAGTGCAATAATAGTTTCCTGATTAGCGGTTTTGTTGTGAACGCTGTAAAAAGTAAGAGACCAAGCAAAGATATACTTTTAAAAAGCATTACGTACGAATACATAGTTATGTAGTAACCGTGCGGACAATGGAAATATAAACACCAAATTAATCAATATAGAAAAGGCAATGATAAAGTAAGAGGTTTAATTAAAAGAATACGAGAGGCTGCTTCATAAGCTCCGCCTATATTGCGCACGCATAATAGGCGTACAGATTTTCAATTACTTCTTTCTTAATGCTATGGCAATAAAATGAACCACATTTATTAAGTGGATTAAATTATAGAAAAAGGAACTTGTAACAAGCACATTCTTTTAACATCACTTGCTTTTAGATTCAAGATGATTTAACTATATTTAAAAGTAATATTTGACAATGGGGAGTGGTTTGTATTTTTTTCACAAGTAGTAATCAGGAAGTAGGTGTTTATGTTGGGTGTGGTTTAACCCTCCGGTTCTATTTGCATTATAAAAGACTACCAATGAAATTGTAGTTCGTAGGGATAGCTCCAGCAAAACCTACACCAATAGAATGATAAGTTCTCCCTCCATGTTATAAACCATTTAATCTATTTTCCCCTCTACCGAATTGAGTGGTTCATCAACTTATTATCTTGTTAGAGTTTGAGATGATAGCATGTTCGTTAAAAATCGCTAAGTAGTGAATAGCCGTTAGTTTGGGGCTTAGGCGAGATCGAATACGTCTTCTATTGTTACAATAATTATAATCATCTCTTTATGATGTTCAGGAACTTACTAAAATAAATTGTTTACGGAGAAAGTTATTATGGTGCTTTACTTGGTGATTCATGTTACTATTTTATTAGTGTTGTGATTCTATTACAATGTATATATAGGTATATATATGTGCCAGTGTGTGTGCGGGTATGAGTGTATCTACTTAGTGATTTAGATTCAGTTAACAATTTCGTAATTGTAACGAAAATGTTTAGCTATAACGACGAATGAAGCGTTGATTTGATGTCATTACCATTCGACCAAAATAATCATGATGCCGCTTGCACCCACACCAATAGCTGCAGTTCCTTCAAAACCTAAAATCGGCTTTTCAATAGACTCTATAGTGGGTGGTGCTAATTCAAGTAGCCCTCAACATTCTCCAGTACATTATTCCGAGAATTCTGCTCCCTTGTCGCCATCAAGTGATATTGATAATCACATAAATGGATCACCTAAACTATACTCCCCTCATAAATCTTTATCACCTAAACCGCCTATTATGGTACCCGGAATACCTGCGCATTCATTAGTGCGGCCTAGTCCTACCTACGATCCTAACTTAGTTTCAAAAAATGGATTTTTACAACCTGAAATGGTACATAATCACGCAGGACATCCATTTGCTTTAGCAGCTCATTTCCAAGGTGCTGCTATTGCAGCAGCTTTAAGCACTGGCCAGCATGGGTTTCCCCAGCCATCACCTTTGACCACGCATACTCCACCTAGAGATAGTTATCCTCTGTACCCTTGGCTTTTGTCAAGGCATGGAAGGATCTTCCCGCATAGGTTTCCCGGAGGTAAGTGAAACTCTATAGAAGAAAGTATACGCCTATGTTTTTTATTTATCAATTTACTTGTACCTACCTTTCATGTTTCAAACTCGTTAATCTTACAAATAGGCACATACGGGTCTTATTTAATTAGGATTACTGAGAATTAATTTTAGCTAAATTTGGAAATGTTTATGACTAAGTTTGCTTTTAATTTTTATTTGCTAATGAAAAAGTTTAAGCTGGTGCTAGTGTGATAGACACATTAGCTGTGTTGAGATTAAAAGTGCATATTATATACGAATATATTACAAATGTAGGTGTATTCACCTTTGATGTAACTTTGATAGGTGTCTAGAGATATTCCTGTAAACTCACGCGAAAGCTTATAAAAAAAAGTAGCATTTGGTGTTACAATATGCAGGTGTATTCCTGTAATAATTTGAATTAGGTACCTATTTCAATCCCTCCTTGATATAAAAGAATTATATCTATGCGTACAACTCAAAACTGATTCTATTTTAGTGTGTAATAAAAGGCCGAAGTAGGTATTGATATGTTTACAGTCCATTACAAGGAGGAAGGACGTAAAAGTGAAAACGTAAACTTTAGGTTAGATATGTAATCGATATTATTGCAAAAAAGCATACATACTTAGATATATACGTCCCTGTTTCATATTCTCTTTTTCCTTTCTTATATACCTACCACATATTTGTACTTCTATATTTCATACGCAGACAAGTGATTTAATGCAAAATAAAACCCTTTCGAACCTTCTCGAATTCATTCAAACGTTTTCTGTTGATCCAACAGTTTCGTATTTTGCCTCAAGTAGACTAAGGTTTTGAAATAAGCGCATTATTATTAGGTGAATTTTGTTGATTCAAACGATCGTTTTAAGTACATGTAGTTATTGTGATAGTTAGTTATGTAGCTAAATAACATTGTGTTTTTGTTGATGTTCTTTATTTTTCCGAAACAAGGGATAGGCTATAGAATTAAAACTACTCTTAGGCCAGTAATTCCGTCGTGAAAAACGTAAATATCTACATGAAATATAGTAATTTTCTAGATATTATAATTAGTGGAAAGGGTGTATTCTGAGTATAATTGTAGATTTGAGGAGTTTCCCGAGTGTCAGCAGAACCACTATCGCGCGTAACGCGTTTCATTTTATATCTCGAGAACGGTTGACTTTACACGAAAAATCATAGAGATCTCTTCCTGCATAAATTGGATTTTCTAACTTTTGTTCGTCTGTTTTTCCTTTTTTCTTAAACATCAGTACTTTTCGTGTTATTGTGTCAGAAAACGCGAACTCTCCTATTTTCGCCTTTTCTCACCCGTATCTCCCTAACCGTTCACTTTTCTTGAGTTTCAGTCATTATTAAAGCGATATATTATTCAATTATCTACAACTTTTGTCTGAAACTTTTTCTCTACTAACAATACTTTCGTACTTATTGCTTAGTTTATCACGCGAACACCGCGCTATTGCCATCTGTCCCTGTAACCTATGACGAAACATTACCGCGCAAGTGAACACGCGAACGACGATACCACAGCTCGATAAAATAATCGATAACTACAAAAGTATTGTTGGTAGAGAGACAAGTTTCAGACAAAAGTTGTAGATAATTGAATGATCTATAACTCTAATAATGACTGAAACTCAAAAAAAAAAAAAAGGAACGGTTAGGGAGATTCGAGCGAAGAAAGGCGAAAATAGTGAAGTTCGCGCTTTCTGACGCAACAACACAAAAAGTATTGATGTTAAGAAAAAAGGTTTCAAAGAAAAAAGTTAGGAAATCTAATTTATGCGGGAAGAGGTCTCTATGATTTTTCGTGTAAAGTCAACCGTTCTTGAGATATCAAATTAAACACGTTACTCGCAATAGTGGCTCTGCTAACACTCGGGGAACCCCTCAAATCTACAATTATGCTCAGAATACATCCTCCTAACTAATTATAATATCGAGAAAATTACTATATCTTATGAAGACTGATTCACCAAGTTACTGGCCTATCTATTTTAATCGCGATTTAAAGGTAACCGTTGGATTAATAAAAAGCATTTTACTATGAAGATTTTTGTACTATAGCTCCATACGTAGGTATACGTACGCCAAGAAAAATAAATGCATGGAATAAACGCACAATGTGTTGTGAGAACTAAGCAGTGCATTATACCTAAACTTTTAAGACACATGCGAACCAAGTGTCTAATTATGTAATTTGAATTCAAATTCACTGGCGTTAAGCGAAACCTGAGTATGTGTTGGACAACTTATTAAAATGTATCGGGCGTTCCTTACCTACATCTTAGAAAAAACTAAAAAATGGCTGAAGTAACTCATCACCGAAGGTTGTGTCCTATGTAATTTCTTGCATACATGTAGTGTAATTGTCAGTTAACGTCTACTTAAGGTCCTTCAAGAATATCCACAGCAAAGTATTTGTACGTTTTATCAATTTAAACAATGACAATATACATATGCATCTTTATTAACATTTAGAAACGATATCAAATTTTCACCAGGTGCATGATGTACAGATGAGAGTGTAGGGGAAGGTGGGGTAAGATAGCGAGGTGGGCAAGATAACGAACGATCGTTTGGGCAAAATGTAAAACAAATATATGATCGGTGATATTTACGTTGGCATTCTGTAATTGCTTAAGTGTAACTAGCAGAAATTAGGTGGCCCTGAAGAATGAGTTAAGGGTGTTATGGCTGTTTGTCAAATTCTACCGTTAGTGTTATTATTTTCGGCTTGTACCAACTAAGGATTTTTTCACTATTTTAAGATAAGAAGAAATCTTGGATTGTAGTGTCCTTTAGTGCTAAGCTTGTTATATCGTATTTCGCCAAAATTAAAGTGAATTATCCATTCCGTGAATCACAAATGTGAAAACATTGTTCAGTGTGCCGCCCAGTGCAAGTTGACGAATTCGTCTGCGTCCTTAACAAAGACTACCGAAACTCATAATTTGGAAGATAGCGATTGGGATTCTTCTGACGTGAACCATTGACGTATTTGAAAAATAATTTCAGTAACGAAGAGATCGAAACCATTGATCCAGAAAATCCTACACCTGGCCCATCGCGACGTAGGAATGTAAACGCCAAAAACAAAATCACCATGGGAAATAAGACCCCTCCAAAATATGACCGGTCAAGCTCAAGTACCAGAAAGAAGGTAAAATGTCGCATTATAACTTCGACGCCTATCCTTTGTGACTAATGCAACTTATGGTGGCATGAAAACTGCTCATCGTATGGAGGTATAAGGCAGTTTATTTGTGATTTGTGCACACCTTGACTAATTAGTCGTCTTACCCCATCGGGTTAGCTATCTTACCCAATGGTGGGGTAAGATGACGAAAATGCAGTGTTTTTTATTTATTTTTCTTTATAAAATGTTTGGTTTTGTGGCAATAATATGCTAGGTGTCTAACCGATTAGGATCATATTATACATTGAATATTTTTGTACTGTTTAATATGCAGAAGTTTACATTCTATTTGTCCTTTTTCTTAAGGTCGCCAACTTACCCCACCTTCCCCTATATATATTATTATATAATTGAACACACTTTTCTACAATTAGTTGAACACCGAAACAGAAATTGTTTGCATTATGAATGATACTTCTAACACCGCAATGGTGTGTTTTTGAGAACCAGATGTCTTCTTCCTGTTTAACACCGTTTACCACGTGAAGGTGTTGAAGTTACACTGTAATATCTTTTCTCCTGCGACCACCAACTATCAAAGAGAGTGGATCAGTGTGGAGTTCAAAACTTTCATGTAGATATATCATAACGTTGTTCTAGGCACAATGACGATTTTTGCAGCTTTATAAATGGTCATTCTCTTGGTAACGGCCCCCAGTGTGTGTAGTTACCAGGGCAAGAAAATTTTTATGAGTATGTACCTGGTCTGTACTACTGATTGACACAGATTTGACCTAGTAATTGATAGTCCTCTTTTATTGACTATTACCTGGTTTACTGTAACCGAATGACTGTCAATACCTGCTACCAAATCTTTTGAATAAGATAGGGATAATATATAACATTCACTCTTATGCTATATGAGATACAATTGGACAAACTTCCATTTCTATTATAATATTGAATGTCCCAATGAAAGGCAATAATGTAAATAAGTGGACAATGGTGAAAATGTAATCGTTCCAGCGATTGACAACCTTAGAGTTTCCTGTTTGATTTAATTAAAATAATATATATATATATATATATATATATATATGTATATACATATATATACATCATATTTTAAATGCAGCCAATGGTATTCCTAACTTACCTAAGTCAACTATAAAAACGAACCTATATATAACACATATTTGAATAATTGCACATGCATTCACCTTATTATCGTTAACAATTGAGTAATTTTTCATCGTTGGTGTGAACGCAAATGTTTACAACCTCACACATGTAATATGATCATGCATAATAAAATAAATGGGAGTAAGAGAAATAATAATTAGCACAGTGAACGATAGTAGTAATAGAGGCATTTTTCATCATCAGATTTCTTAATTATTAAGAAGAAAATCTGAATAACTGGGGCTGTGTGTGGGGCGATCAAAGCCGAACATCTTTTATTTATATATGTAGGTATAAAATATTTGAATGTTGAGTGTCTGCATCTTTTCATAATTTCATTGTTTAGGAAATGATTTGTTGTAATCAGTGGCAAGTTATCATCATAGATAATTGGGATTTTCTAAAGAATTTCTTTTGTTATTAAGGTACTTTGGATATTAAAAATATTTTATAACAAAACGAACTTACATTTGACTCCAACAATTAGTTGCATTTATTTAAATAACATGAAATATTAACTAAATTCAATTTACTAATTCATAGACTACCAAATATAAAAATAAGTTCTGTCCAAAGAACATTTACTAAAGTTGTAGAGAAGCAGTTTTCAAGCAATTTTGAGCATATAAAAATACGATGTACTATATATCACTGACGAGGTTTGTAGGAAAACAGTATTAATTACTGTTCTGAAATATAAGCTGTATAAATAAGAATGCAAACGCATTGATCAACTGTCCTTTTTCAAAAAAGAAACATATGATTTAATTTTACTGAATTAGATATGCAAAATACTGCCAAAGGTTTGACTGAATTTACATAATTTGAGACTTCTATGCATTGAAATAAAAATTTTCTGTTCGGTAAGCTAAATTTCAGTTCATTCGATTGCTATAGAAATGTTATTCATTTGCCTAATTAATTTTTTGTGAGGTAGGGCCCGTTTAAAACTTAGGCACTGCTCGCAGTTGTGGAAATTTCTGTTTATAGAGAGGTTCGCGCTAAACTTAATCGGCGCCGTCGTCGTGCAAATATTTCATGACCTAATGTAATGTTTAACACCGACATCTCTTTTAGAAACAAATTCATTTATGTTAAATATTCCAAAATAGATAGCTAGAGAAGATATGCTATGTAGAAAATGGATAAATGGTACCTTACTTTAATTGATCTATTATAATAATAATCAAATAAACTGAAACAATTTTAAGCAAAATAATTTCAACATATGATAGGAGCTAAATTATAGAAATTGAATTTTTCGGATTTCGGATTGATTTATAGGCAATTCTATATCATATTTTTGTTAAATGTAAACAGGCACCTACCGCAGTAATTCTATATTTTATGGATGTTTCGATCAGCTGGGTTGAAGGTGAAGGTAATTTCCAGATCAGAACAGTTTAAAATTCCTTTTAGTTCTTATATTCCTATGGTAATTTATTAGTGTTAGTTTGAGTATCCTCTGATAATCGTAGAAGCTGACTAATTTTGAGATTATGGTTTATCTCGCATTTCCTTCTATTCATTACATGCCGGTATCCAGAAAGTTATTCCTGTTTTCCGATATCTAGAACAAAATGAAAACATAAAAGAGAAAGAAAAATTGAAAAGGTAGAAAATATTCATTATAAGAACTACTGCGTAAAATATTTTTTCTTAAAAACATTCAGAAAGTCACTGTTTGCAATATTTTGCCTTACTTTTAAAATACTTCGGGCATCTTAAAATATTAGGTACCACGAAAGAATATATACTATTTGGCTTATGCCAAATAGTTCGAGGAGGTGGTGGTACTCTCTACTACCTTTCTTCTGATCTAAAAAGTTAACCTAATTTTAACAATATGAAAACGGTCTGACTTTAATTTTGTTATTTTGAATAACAGTAACAAAGTCAATTACAAGAAGTTTATTTCTTCCCAGTTGTTGCATATTTAAGATTATGCAATAATCCACGAAATGATACCCATCATGTTTTTATATAATCACAAATTAAATTTTCACATTTAAAAACTTCTTTTAAAAATGCGCTTCATTTATTACTATTTATTTTCTTTTCCATCTTAGATATTTGGATTCTTATTTGTTATTTTACGCTTTAGCATTTTAAAGTTTGCGCTAGGCTATATTTTTTCATCGGGTAAATCCAAGCAGAATAATTTTCATACCTATTATGCTAGTAAACACTTCCTTATAATAACAATTTAACTTATATATAATACAATCAGCAGTAATTACACTAACGAAGGTTGAACTAAATGCTTTTATAGTAAAATACATTGTTGAAAAATAAACAGATGGAATTATTAAGAGAATTAAACACTTTTCCAGGTAAATTATTTTAGGAATTAAACAGGATAATAAATTCTTTACTTATATTACAGGATATAATCTTACAGGTTAAGCCATAGGTTTGCTTGCGGAAGATTGGATGCTGAATATAGAACAACAGGAGATTTAGGACTGCATATACTTATAATATATATACTGGGAAACAGAACCGACGTGAATTGTTTTGAGTATGAAAGTAAAATTACAAATAGGTAATTTTAAGCATTAAAATCACCAATTATTATTTATTTGAAAAGTTCTACCTTCTGTACTTACACAAAATATATTCAGTAAGATTCTGTAAAATGAATCTAGCATATTTTATTTTTATAACTTTACTTGTTATTTTTAAATTCGCAAATAAATAGAAATCGAGAGGAGTAAGATCCGGGGAACGTGGAGGCCATAAATTTGTGCTAATTACTTGGTTATCAGAAAATTGTTTTAAATGTTTCTGAGTTGCTGTAGCATTGTTCTCTTGAAAGAAATTGTGCTGCAATTCATTATGATCTAGTTGTTCTATAACCTCATCTAAAATATGACGATATCGCTCAGCAGTTATAGTGTCATCAAAAAGGATTTCTCTAACTATTCTTTGTCGACATAGTTACCTAAACTCCAATATTTATAGAGTGTAGATGTGTTTCGCGAAATCATACGATTTTCTGTAGCCCATGTAAATTTGACATGGATTTCATTGGTGAACAACGCTTACTTTATAGGGATGGATTTTAAGCTTATTGTATATTAATTGCCATGGGCATAGCTAGGCATTTTTCACAGTTGAGTTCAAATACTGACAGAGAAATAAGTTCTGCCCCAGTCGTATCAATACCGTCAACTTAAAGGCTGATGGGACTGTGACGTTATAAATACATTACAAAATATTTTGTTCATAACATAATTTAGTGTAGAACGGTATTGATAGAATACGACAGATAAGCAGAAGGACTGTAGACACACCTCATGCCGCTACATTCTGTGTGAAAGAAATAATCCATATCGCAAAGAACGATACAATAGGACATGTGTTACTTCGAAGTTTGGCTTGGGTTATTCAAGAAAATAATTTACATTAGTCAGGCGTAGTAATTGCTACGCGTAAATGTGCAATATATTTTACGGTAATAATATGCTTTTAAGTTGCAGTTAAAATTATTTTTATGCGTATGTATTGATCTAAAATAATTAAGTGTTTCTGTTAGCAAATGTATTAAAAATAGAGGAATTTGCATGGACAACCTTAGTTTTCCTCAGTCAATTGATTTTGCTTCCGAGTAAGCAAACTTTTTGAAAGAAAAAAAGTCGCAGCTGGTTAAACGAGAGTGGTTGAAATAATTGAAATAAATTGTATATCATATTTCATTTCCGTTACTACATTTGAAAATTTTCATAAATTGATTTGTTTTAATATGTCAACATATGGATTTTTACTAAATATTAATGTATCTGTTGTTTAAGTCAATTGCTAAATAAATCAGAAATAGTTTCTAATTTATTTAGTATAAAATTTAATTCAATCCTTGTGGTAAAGATTTATCTTGATTTTTTATGGTATTTTATATTCGCTGACAAATCATAGCAATGTGTTTCAATATATTTCAATTGATTAAAAAACTCAAGTTTCCCTAGACTTCTTACACTCGGCAATACAACGAGCATCATTATTTAGTAGAAAAGTGTTTCTTTGAACAACAATAAAAAAACTCGCCTCTATCCAAGTATCCCTTGGTGTAATGATGGGTACAAGAGGCAATGGAAGAGACGGATGATTTTCTTTGTACAATTTTTTTTTTTATTAGCGAATCAACATCTGCAAACTTATTCCTGGTGTATTTACGTATGCAATGCAATTTGTGGCCAACACATGTGACGTGAAGCATATTAGACTACTGTACTTTTAGCAGTCTGACTGCTCTAAGAATATAAGCTGAAGTAGCAGTAACAACTAGCAAGATATTTGTATATTTGAGGGGAACGTTATCCAAAACGTTATTCAGACTATCAAGAATTTTGCTAATAACTAACTAATAATTTTGTTGGATGAACCGATTTCAATTAAAAAGGATTCAGATGGCATTGTTGGATGTAATCTATCAACAACAACATACGACAGCGACCTAGTATTAATGTCTATAGTTTCATCAGCAGAAACTCATGCATCTGCGTTAATTAACTTCATCACTTTGGAATATCAACTGGATGATCATGTCATTAATATTGTGTCAGTTGCGATTTTGGACTGTAGTTAACTTTTTTGTCAGAAATGTTACGGTATAACACAGTAGGGGAGACCGGGGCTAGTTATCACAAAATTTACCTTTGATTTTTTTCTACTGTCATTTTACAATTTTTTGACTTCTCACAATTTTTGTTATATGACTACGAGTTTTGTGTTTTATATTCAGAATAATTATTTGTATAATTTCAAATGTGTAAGAAATTATTTCTTTCACGCGCGTAATTTGTGACAACATGCCCCGTAGTGGGGTATGTTGTCACAGTATGTGGGGTAAGTTGTCACATTGAAAAACTGTAGAAAATAATAAATCTGAAAACGAGAAATAATCTATGGAAAGAAATGAAATGCAAGCAATGTAAAATACAAATAGATTCGGAAATTCAAATATGTATACATATATGTATTTCTGCTGCTTTTCTAATTGAAATCGGAGGATCTCCATTTCTTATTGCTCGTGCGGCTGTAACCAAAACGTCCGTAGGTGATGTAGACCGATCCGTTTTCCTTTTGTACGTTCTAACCATCTTAAATATTAAGAAAACACCTTTAGTATATAATTCTCTTTATACGGTAGCCCCTTCCAAAGTTTGTGACAATTTGCCCCATTACCAATATGACAACAAGCCCCATTCCAAGTGTTATGATAAAAACCAACTCATCTATTTCAGTTTGAGAAAACATTCCATAATTTTGCATGAAATTGTTGTTGAACCATTAGAATTTTACAGTAGTATAATAAAACTTACTTTAAATTAAAGCTCAATCACTGGCATCACAACAAAAAAGAACAGTAAAATTTAGTTACCGATATGTAAAACATAAAACTAAAAGTAACGTGCGCGTTATCATGGTGACAATGGTCAAACTATGTGCGATAAAGAAGGTACTTATGAGGGTTATGTGGATATCTGCAATGTTTAAAAAATGTAATAAAAATGCTGCTTATAGCTGTAATAGCGACTGTGACAACGTACCCCTGTGACAACTAGCCCCGGTCTCCCCTACTATTTACAACTGAGGAAAAACCTTCTTCGGCCTTTCAGTATCAAATAGTTGATTTGGAAACAGCTTTCCAAGACATATATAATATAATAATCATAAAGGAATACGTACTCCCTCTACGAAAATGAAACCAAAGGGAAAGATTTACTGATAAAGATTCAACATTCGCAAAATATATAACTAAAACTGTATTTTATGTATTAAACAATAATGGCAAGCAACAAATGAATCTCAAAAACAACAATGATATGCGATACATACTACAATTTCGCTTTAAACACCCAGCGCTTTCAATATCGTAGTACTAAACTGTACTAAATTCAATGAGATGCCTAAGTTACCAATACGACACCTAGTATAACATAGGTATGTATATTTATGCGCGACACACGCCACCACGCTGCTAACGCTAACGTAAACTGAAAATATTTTGTTGGATCTCGGATTGTACATATGTATATTTCCTTTTTCATTGCAGCCAACAATAACATACTTATTTTAATCTCTTATCTTATCCATAGTTAGTAGAAAAGAGTCAAGCAAAATGTTTTTATTAATGCAAAAATTATCTTTGCATCGCGGGAAAAATAGGCATAGTTCAGTACGAACACAATAAAATTTAGAGACATTTCAACGCGAAACGATGGTTTAATGGACAAAATTCATCTAAATAAATAAAGGCCTATATTTTAAAATCTTAGAGTAAAATGCATAACTGTTGGCCTAATAAGGGAACATTTGAATGCATGTGACGAAGTCCAAAATATAGTTTTGTTTTGAATTAATACACTCATTTCTATTAGTCTATCATTAATTTAATTGAAACTGATATATAGTTTATAAATGTTAAAGGGAAACTTTCCGCATTGATAACTAGTTCTTTGGTTATTACTAGTGTGTACGGACATTTCTAAGCGACTGCACATTATTTTATGCTTTCCATGAGCGCCGCATTTTGAAAACAAAAAGAATTATCAAAAGCATTCGTAAATATAAAGAAAATACTCACCCGTAGCTGCTCGCCACTATGGATAATATTTAACAATTACCTGAAGGATGATATTAATTCTAATAATTTTGGAAGAAAATTTCTTAAATAGTTCATTACATCTAGTACCTTCTGTAGTTCCGTATTATTCCTAGGATCTTTTAATTCATGTACAGCCCGAATTCTACCCAATTCATTAGAAACTAAGCCAAAGAATGTCATTACCAAAATATATACTACTTTTGAATAACGTTGTAAATGGAAATCCACAAATAATCATCATTACTATACCGACTTCAAGAGGCTGAGTATAATATGCAAGAATCTGATTCCTTCTGCATTTGTTTTATCAGATACATCCAGTTGAAACGTCAATAAAAGTAAACCTAAAATATTTTCAAGTGTATGCGTTCCAGTTGATACCTTTAATCACTCTCATCAAAGCATAGTTTATGCTTTTGCTTTTTTCTATTCAACTTACTTTAACACTCCTGCATTCTCTTATGATGAAATTTTTACTAATTGCGTGCCTTGTGCTTTTTGGTATAGCTGAGGATGAGATAATTCATGTTGTGTTAACATTTCCTCAAAACGACGACGCTGGTGATGATCTGGTCCCTAGTTTTTTTTCTGTATGATACCCAATTTGTTTTAGCTAAACCCTAACCATTATCATAAATTTATGCATTCGTTCTAGTGTTTTTACTGATTTATGGAAGCTCATCAGAGTTATTCCGGTCTTCAAGAAAGGCAACAAAACCGTTATGAACAACTAGAGATCTACCCACATTTTGAATGATTTTGCAAGAGTGTTTCAAGATTCATTGTTTCAAATCTGGTTCCGAAATGCTGATTATAATTCACTATTACGAAGCTACGGTATGGAGTCTTCACTTAATATGACAAATAATCGATGGTTTTATTGATTATCCGCATCTTCTTTGCAATATAAATCTCTATTTGTAGAATTTCTCCATGTTTCGCTCATACTTTTTATCTCTTTCTCTAGAACGAAATCTCTTCAGTGGTCTCCACTGTCAACTGTGTGTAGAACCGCCGACCTGCACTACAAGGTGTTTTCTTTAAGATTAGTATAACTTGAAAGTGAACTTAAGAACTTAAGAAATTAAGAATATCGAATCATATGAAATGAGTTTGTAAGTGTGTTGCTAGTAGTTTCTTTTTGGTGAAGTAAATACATAAATGTAATGTAAATGTATAGTTGATTAGTTAGTATCCTTGAACAGCACAATGTAACTCTTATAACTATCTTTAACACTGACTTAAATTATTATAATGATCATTATACTTCCTTAATTTGTCACAGTTTCGCATTCCTGTGTTTCCAAATCTTAATTTGCTTTGAAATATGTTGCGCAAGGCACTGCGTATTATCCGCCCGTTGTTTCCATCTGTAACGCTCTTTATTAGCTTCTCCTCTATCCCGCAAACCAGTAAATTATGTGGCTTCTCGTCTCAAGCGCATTAATTTTCGGAACCTATCAACGCTATTGGTTCCAAAATAAATCGACGCGCATCGCCTAGCGTGCACCCTTCTTCCCACCAGCTACTGGCAAACGTTAATCGCAACTAAGGAAAGGATTAGGAATCGAGACATGGTAAAGCCAACATTTTTAAGGGTAAATACGGTCTAGTTTCAGCAGTTAAAGCTTATTCTCTTTGTCAAAGTTTATGTACCGTAGTACCAAGTGTTTTGGCGAGTCCACTTTGGCTCTGGTCTTAACCCAGGAATAAAGAGCGATATAATTCTTTTTGTTTTGCAAAGTGGACACTTAGGCGCTGGCTTCGTTACCCATCCACGTTGGAATTTGTTTGCTATCTGGACTGGCCACCAAACTCTTGAGAAGCTGCTTATAATTTTGTTACCTGGCTCCAAGACATGACCTGCAGCGGCCGCAGTGGAATGTAGGATTCGTTATATTTTATTTCCTGCTTTTGTTCCACATCATTTGACATGTGAAAGAAAAGACGACGCGACGGAATGTACAATGTGGTCTGGTCATACAAGTTACTTAACGCATTTTTTTGTAACAAAATTCTGATGCTGCAATTTCTCATTGTTGAATTTTGTAAAGAATGAGTAACGAAAGACTTCTTGTCTCTTCGAAAGAATTAGAGATTTGGTATATGTCTCGTATGTAGGCATTGATTCCTTATAGTTTAAACCTCATAAAGTGACGCTAATTTTAGAATTAAGATCTTATGTACTCAAATGTTAATTTTATGCAGTGGCTGCTCGTGACTTTTTGCGCACGGGAGGCTACTGCAACCTAACTCTTCTCGGTCAATAAATTAAATTTTTATACCTATTAGTGTATCATTGAAAGTGTAAAATAAAAATTGATATAAAAAAGAAAGAAATAAATAAAATATAATTTGTTGTCTAGCAGAACCACGTAGAGGTAAGTGTAAAATATCGCCTGGATAAGGAAATGGATAAAAGGTGTAAGGTGATGGCTAAAAAGTAATAAAAACTTAAAATAAACTCTTATTAAACTAAAACCTAACTCTAAAACTAATAACAAACTCTTAGCAAACATAAATAACAAATATCATAGTAACTCATAAAATTCTATGGTAAATAAAAAATAATATATAATAAAATAACTTATTGATTAATAATAATCACTGAATAAATAGATCTATGTGTAATTAGAAAACTACTTTTTCAATATGTACTTAAATGCGCATTTTGCAGCTATTTATTCTACAGAAGTGAAAAACTAAGTTGCCACAGACTTCTACAGTAGCTGCAGTCGCGCTACTCGGCGAACCCACCGCGGGAAAATGTGTAATTAGAAAACTATTTTCACTATTCGCAGACGCATTTCACGGCCATACCGATCATCAGTGCGATTTTGTGAGAAGTAGCTTTTATTTTCCGAATAACCACTATGTATTGTAGTACCTTGAATGTTTGTACATATGAGAATCCAATTAAGAAATTTTCCCAGTATGTACTTAAACAAAACCTCGAAATTTCGACAATTTTCAGTTACCTGCGATTTATACCGTTATTATGGCCAAAAAGAATTAAATTATATATCTCGAAATTTTCTTTTTATCCATAGATTTATCAAATTGTATCAAATTTGTTTTTCCCTTCGCTTAGTGTTGCGTCGTGTATTGGCGCCACCGTTTTCTAATTCCAAAGACAGAATTTTTCCAAAAAGCCCAGCAATTTTCGTCTCAGGAATGAGTTCGATAGTCATAGTGTCAGCCAGCTAGTCGGCGAGGGAGTGGGTGAGATAAATTTAAAAAAGAACCCGTAAATTAGGGCGCTACCTGCTTCACACTTCCTTGTCAAAACCCTGGATAAGCAAGGAATCCTGAAGTTGGTAATCTCCCGGGTTAAAAATTGGTTTGCGGTAGTAGAAAAGGGAAAAAACTAGAGATGGGACGAATCCAAATTTTCTCGAATCCGAATCCGAATCCTAAAGGATTCTCGAATCTCTCGAATCCTTCGAATCTCGAATCTCTCGAATCCATCATATAATTACAATAATAAGAAAGGACAGAGAGGAAAAACAATTTTACAGGAAAATTTTAAAGCTACTTTAATTAAAAACGATACAGTTTTTAAAAATATTTATTAAAAAAGATTTTTTTTTGAACATATTTATATTACAAATGAAATTAAAAAAACAAATTACACAATATTAAAAGATAAATTATGTTAAAATCTTGATGATTATGCAACAAGTTTTTATTTATATTTAATTTCCTTAGCATATGGAAATTAATATATCAATAACAGTACCGATATCTTTTCAGAAACTTTTGTGAATGAGAATAAGGGAGAGCTAACATAGATAAACAGCAAATATTGCACATGAAAATCTAAACACATATTTTAGTATATAAAAGAAAGCACTCAACCTAAAAGAAATAAGTGAGAATTTTAATTCAGATTTTTATTTAAGAAAACCAGCTTTCGAACTCGCTCTGGATCCAACCGACTACGTTTTTATCCACTATGATGCCTGATGTGCTGAATAGTCTTTCTGAAATCACTGTTGATGGTGGTGTAATTAAGAATTTTTTTGCTAGTTTCATCAAATTTTGGTATTTTGTGTTGCCCTTCCAGTATTTAAAGATGTCTGCAGTTGGTGGGAGCAGTGGTTCTGCTAAATAGGCATTTATTTCTTCTTCAGGAGATGAACTGTAATCCACATCACTGCAGGTAGCTGGGGTCATCAACTGAGAATAGTAACTCCACATACTATGACCTTGTTCAGTTAAAGATATATCTGTGGCATTTGCTTGAGTTTTCTCTGATGACTGCAGATCACCATTTGTTTGCATATAGATGGATGAAATTTCATTAGCCAGTGTCAATTTAGCTTGCTCAACGTTTTCTTTATTCAAAAATACATTCCCTTTGAATCGGGGATCCAGTAAAGTACCAATAGTATACAATTTCTCTGTCTCAACAGAATGGTAGCGCCTTTTTAGTGACGCAAGCAAATCATTTCGGAAACCCTGTACTGAACCTAATTTTGGTTTGAAATTTTCTAGAGCACGAATGGTGCTATTCACTAAAGGAATTATTTCTGAAATTGTCACTTTACTTGAGCTGGCCACAAATGTAGCTTTATCAAACACTTCTAATATTCGTATAATATCTTCAACAAGTCTCCACTATCGAGGACAAAGGTCTATCTGAATATTCAAGTCAGAAGCAGACAATAAAATGGCTTGCTTTTGTTCCACAAGTCGATTGAGCATGTGAAGCTGAGAGTTCCATCTAGTCGGCTCGTCTTGTATTAAACGACGACCTTTAAGACCTAACTTAGCTTGAGCAGTTTTTAACATTTTTGTCGGTTTAGAAGAGTGTTTGTAATGTCCCACAATATTCCGACAGGATATCATTATTTCCTTAATTTCATTCTTATTCAGTAAACCATCTTTTATAACTAACTGAAACGTATGGGCTAGGCAAGGCAAGTGGGTGAAGATGCTACGCTCTAAAGCTGCAACCATATTAGGACCATTGTCTCTCATGAAGCATACAACTTTTTCTATAAGATGCCATTCTTTTATTATGTTGCTAATGAAAGTTTCTATAGCAGATGCTGTATGTGAAACCTCTAAAAAAGGAATACATTCTAAGCACAAATGATGGTACTCAAAGTTTCATCTACAAAGTGCACTGTCAGGCTTAGGTAGTCATCAGATGATGTTGATGTCCACATATCTGTTGTGACTCCAATGTATTCAGTATTTTTTAAAAGTTCCTCGACTTTCATTTTTTCTTCTTCATACATATCTGGAATTACCTTTTCAGAAAAATGTTTCCTACATGGGATGACATATCTTGGTTCAAGATGGTTAATCAATTTTTTAAACCCCTTATCTTCCACTATGGACAGTGGTTGATTATCTGTACATATCATTCAGCAACCAATCTGGTAATTGTTTTGCCTCTTTTGTCCCCAGGCTTAAAACTTTGCATTTTATCAAAAAATTTTTCAGAGTAGGTTGGTTGAAAGGTTCTGCTTTGCGTTTCACTGCGCATTGTTTCAAAGACCTTTGTTCGCCATAAGAACAAATTTTTGAACCTGGACTAGGAGTTGAACTAATTGACACAGGACTCCCAAAAGTAGTTATATCATCTGGATTATTTTCTTCAAATGAAGAATCAACATTGACAGTCAAAGGGCTTAAGGGTGAAGTTGGAATTAGTAATGAGTTTGATGAACTTGTACCTTTCAGTTCTTGATATTTGGATAAATGCCTGGTTTTCAAATGTTTCCACATAGCTGAAGTAGTGTGCGACTTTTTCCCTCTAGATATTTTTTCAGAGCACAGATTGCAATTTGCATAGTTTTCATTTTCTGAAATTTGGAAATAGTTCCAAATATCAGAAGTTGCCTGAGGACACAAAGCCATTTCATAGCTTGCTATTGAATGCAACAAATATGATGTAACAGTGACAGTTGTGCAACTTCAGAACTCCCCTGAAAAAGAAAACAAAAATTAAGTTTTCATGTTAAAATCCTAAAATCCTTGTAATTTTATTATTAGCTGTAATAATTGCGCGAAAATACGGTATGCAACAGTAATAATAAAACTGCAATAAATGTACAAAATTACTATGCCGTGAATAATTAATTAATAATGCAGTTGACAGACATCTGAAATGGCCTTTGACAACAATTAACAAGTGATTTATTTTTTTAATTCTTATACTTAACAATTACATTTATATAACATCCCAATTTGATTTCCAACTAACACCGCATGCAATGTAATATAACTTAATATGTGCAAAAAAATTATATATCAATACAGTATAAATGAAAATAAGTAACCTACCTCATATATCGTATAAACCACGCATATCCACTCTCAAACGTCACAGACTGAACAGTACTGCACTATAAAGTGGTCGTTGCAATCTGAAGTTTACTCGCACCACGCACCTTTTATATATCATATATCAAGAGTTTCGAGAATAATCCAGTATTAGAGCTCAGTCATCCAGAACCGACGAGACTATTCAAGACGAGATAGTTGCTAGAATTTACGAGAGAGCGCAGGATGTTAATTAGAATCACATAAAGAGCGATAGATGGTATTAGTGTAGCATATATGGTGTTTAAAATATAAAACTTGACTGAACTGACTTAACATGATATAGTCTTAGCTAGTTATTAGAACTAAATGTACATAAGTTAATAAGTTTTCATAATTTTTGTAATTAGATTAGTTATATTATTTGCTGTCTGTATTTGACATGTTCCATACCTTTTCTGGTCTCAGGAATAAAGATATTTATTTATTAAAATACCACAAACATTAGGAAAGCATGCCAGCTTATAAATACTTTGTGGCTGAAAGAACGAGAACCGAAGAGAATCGTCGAGATCTTTCTAGTCAGTGATTCATATGTGTCGTGATTACATGAGTCATTATTATTTTTTTTTTTTTTTTGGATTCGAAAGATTCGAATTACGAAAATCGTGCGAAGATTCGAGTTTTCGAATCTCGAATCTTTTTCAGGATTCGATGGATTCGAGGATTCGCGGATTCGAATGTCCCATCTCTAGAAAAAACTAATAAAAACAAGCAACCATAGAGTTGACGAGTCTTTAATAAATATCGATTTGAAGAATGTTTTTTAAAAATAAAATACGGGCAAATCGCCAAAGGAAAGTAAATAATGTTGCCAGATATTTTAAGTGTACTAATTAGTTAATACCGACCAACGTTATTGTTTACAAAAATCAATTAAACATTCTTTTTTTTTTTTTAATGGAACTTGAAATAATAAATCTAGTTAATTAAGTTGGGCTCAAAATTTACAGTGGTTCTATTATATGACCCTAATACAAAAAGAAAAATAAATAAATAAAAATAAAGAACTAAACAAAAGTTGATACTAGGGTGCGACTTAGCTGTATGTTCCCTCGGCGATTGGCGGCGATGTGGGATTGTAATTCCAGCGCAGCGGTCGGCTAAATGACAGCGTTTTTTCCAATATAAAATAGATGGATAATTAAATGGCTCAAACTTGAACTGGCCAGGGTTAAAACAGCCAAGATTAAAACGGCCAAGACGTTAGAAGGGCATAGAATAAAGAAAAACGGCCCAAAACTAAAAATCCCTAAAGAAATAGAAAATTGTAATGACAGAAATCACAGTACGCGTGAAGAGAAAAAAAACGTAACTTAGTTAACACTACCTCCTACTTCTACCCAAAACGTGGGTTGAATGAAACAATGGAAAACGAGCCCATAGTTGGCCTATTGGAAATATCATTTTTGCGGATATACATTTTACTCTGGTGATTCACCCCTTTCCGCCCCCAGTTAAATAGAAGATGTGGACCTTTTCAGTGTATCAAATTCCAGGTACGTGAAAACGTGAATTCAATTTTAGATACCTCTGGGGATATGCACACAAAATGAAACCTATTTTATATTTTTTAATGCATCCTTTATTGCTAACTGTTGATTTCGAAATATTTTATAGCGCGCAACAGAAGAATGTACATACGATATATACTCGCATACATATACTATACTATCAGCCAAAAGTGTTTACCCACCTGCATAATTTCTGATAATTCAAATAAACCATATTTTATCTTTACGAGATTATTTGTATTATTGAACTGTAAATACGAGATACATAGATCATAATCCCTTTCTAATGTTCTATGTGTACGTAATTTCTCCAAAATGTCAAAAATTATGATAACAGACGACACACGCATTTCAATACAATCAAAAATTTGGTTTGCATTCAGCTTTCGTACTGCTAGCAGTGAATAGTGAAGAGTTTCTGCAATATTTGAAGACAGTAAACGTTAAAGTAATATCGGCAAGAAAAAAATTATCGATAGGAACGAGTGCTCAAATAGTGGCATACTGCAGCATCGGTAATAGTAAGTGCTAAATTGTTAAATTACTGAAATTAGACCATGGAACCGCGGATTATAATGTTAAAAAGAATGAAATAAGTGGTAGTGTATCCAATAAACAGCCATCCGGACGACCAAAAATAACAATATCGGCAGAAGATCGCGTAATCGTAACCACGGGCAAAGGAAATAGACGGAAGACAGCGCCAGAAATTGCTGCCGAAATGAATATTTTGCTCCCAAAATCAGTTAGCGTGACCACAGTAGAGAGGCGTTTACGTCAAGCTGGTTTGTACGGAAGAATTGCTATGCGGAAAACGTTATAACGCAAAGAAAATAAACAAAACGGTTAGCATGAGCGAGAGAATACATAAAGTGGTGGTGGGAAGATTGGACGAAGGTGCTGTGGACCGACGAGTCTAAATTTCTCTCATTTGGTTCAAACATTCGTCCGTAGATCGAAAGGGAAACGAGTACTTGAATGCCGTATTACACAAACAATAAAACATGGGGGAGGATCAGTTATGATTTAGGGTTGTTTTAGCGATACCTTCGTGGGCGATTTGATCGAAATAGACTGTATCCTTAGAATCGAAGACTATAGGGGGATTTTGGAGAGGAACGCCATTCTATCTGGAATACGAATAATCGGTGAAAACTTTGTGTTTTGGCACGACAATGATCTAAAGCCAAGATATGCCGTGAGTATTAAAGACAACTTGAGCACAGAAGACAAATTGCTGTTATGGAATAGCCGCACCAATGTCGAGATCTCGATCTGATTGAGCTTTTGTGGGAGGAACTCGACCGACAGGTTCGAAAATCTGCTCCAACATTAGCAACAGTACTTTGGGCGCAACTATAGGATTCATGGAGGAAAATAGAGCCAGTCACACTGGCAAAGCTGTTAAAAAGAATACTGAGATTTTGTACGGCTATATTAAATGCGATCTTTGTCATCAAGTTCACAAACACCTTGTGATTACAGCTGTTTAAGTTGTTTGTATAGGTTCATAATAAGGTTTTAGTTTATAATTAGTATTTTATTTGTTTTTCTAATATTTTGAGGGTGGGTAAACTTATGGCCGATAGTATATGCACATATCTAGAGATTATTACAAATACATATTAACATTTATTGTCGTTGCTCGTGATAATGAATGTCATAAAAAAATGTTTAAGACGTAAATATTCGTTACAGCGAGAACATTTTATAAAAGCGAGCTTCCCGCATATCGAGCATATGTGCAGAATTCCTTCATAAATGGAGCTATCTGGTTTAGTTTCTATATAACCACTTTTATAAATAAACATACAAATTAATTAGGGTACTTTGAAGACGACAGTTGATTGTAAACTAAAAATTGTTATTCTATTGTTATTTCGTTGATCTAAATCAATATCAATATTCTCAAGCATAACGATGACACGTTCTCACAACCATTTCTATCCACGAAAGTCATACAAATCGAGAACTGCAACTGTAACAACATGTATTTTTATCGGCAGGTAACAAAATTAATTGTGAATCATTTTGTAAATAATTTGATTGTTAATTTCCTTAATGTAGAAGCTTCAACATTAATGTTCGATACGTAATAAATAGTAATAGTATGTATGATAAATTAAAAAGTATTAATATGTACTAACCTGGAATGTCATCGCGAACTCTGGACCTAAACTTACCGCCAGTTTCTATGAATACTATGAATAACGATAAAAGCTTTCCTGAGGGCGATATAATGCACAGAAAATGCAACGGTTTGGCTTTCCTCATAAGTCAAAGTGCGACCGGTGTGCATTTCCAAATTAAATCTAATTTCCTCTGCGTTGTAAATATCTGCGCCATATAATTAGGATACAAATATAATGTACGGTTTTACGGACTCCATAAAATCGGTGGCAATAGCTTCTAATTTCGCTGTATCTTGCCTGTTTGATCGTCTTACAAATTTGACTATTTTCTTAGACACTACCCCAGCGGTTCTCAACCTTTCTTCCTTTGGGGACACACTAAAGTACGTTTCAAACTTTCGCGGCACCACTACATGTTACTTTTTACCTAGATGCAAAAAAGCGAACACATAAAGTACGTACATACTTCTTTTTTATGGAACGACGATGAGAAACAAATTTTAAAATTTATTGCGTAAGATTCTTAAATAGAAAAATACAAATATAAAAGAAAGTTATGACTCTTAAGCAGGAACATAAAAAATAATCATCAACATCAGAAATATAAAGACATAAATCTTAAAACTAGTGAGATACTTATCCCTGGCGATTTCTGCAAAGTATATACATACATATATGCCCGGATGAATTCTTGACAAATACACTCTCATCTCGCCGTCCACATCAAGTAGGCGAGACCTGTAGTCACATTTTATATTCTTCAATACAGAGAATCCAGACTCGCACAAGTAGGACGTTGAGAAAGGCAGCAAAAGAGATATTGCTTGATTGCTGATTGAGATCCAAAAAACATCGGGAGTAGTTTCTCTAAATTTCGATCTCAGGACTGCATCCGATGATATTTCTATAAGTTGCTCTTTTTCGCAGCAGTTTAATTCTGCTTTGAATGCATTTTCTTCGTTAGGTGCAATCAACCACTCCCAGCCAGTAGTCGAGATTGAGGGATATCCCTAGTTGCAAGTATTTGGATATCCGTAGTTGCAAGTCAGATAGGTGCCGTATTATGCGTTCCTTTATCTGATATTTTTCCTCTGTGTTCAACTCACTTGATGCAGTAGCTGTAGATGGAAAAGCAGTTAGATCGTTTTTGTGGTTTTTGAGAGACGCTGCAGTGGTTTGGTTCCAACTGCTTTTCCAGCTTGTTAGGTACCATAGACTCATTTGACAACACTATGCCATACACCAAACATTTCGGACTAGGTTTGTCCCCGCGGCTGTCCACGTAACTCCAAAATTTATATATTCGTCTTTATAGTGGCGGTTATGTTGGACTTTGCTTGGTCCTGGTTTTACGTTTTTCTGATTACTAGATGATGAATACAGCGTAAATTTTTTTTTTTCTTTGGAATATTCTTATATTCATCTCCACTCTCCTCAGATGCAGAAGAGCTCGTGATGTCTAAGGCTCCCTTTTCCCTTATTACAAATCTGTCCACGATGAAAAGAGCGCACTATCAACTAGCAAAGACACGAAACACAAGAAACGCGACTACTGATTACTGATTACCAAAAAATAAAACGACTAAGAAGTTGATATCGGCCCTCTTATTGTATATAACGAACTGACTTTGAACGAATGATGCGAGGTGGTGATGAAAATAATAACGCACTGAATTACTTCACTTATTTGTTACCACGACGATTATTGCGACAACTTCGCGGTGGTTCACAGAACTGCTTGACTGAACTGAGATACAACTGATTTTTAACTGCTTAACTGACGATGAGCTGAGCTACCACTGCCACTCTAACTCTAACTCCAACTGATAATGAGCTAAGCTGCGACTGCTACTGTAATTCTAACTGCCTGTGTCGGCATATGTTGGTGATATATATATGGTCGGATAGAAAGTGTAGTTCCAAATAATGATTAAAGACATCAATTAAATGCTTCTACCGGTACCTTAATCTACGTCTGATGGGTTCATGAGACCTAGAAATGCACTTTCATAACCGTTATAAATTACATGTAAATGTTTTCTTAGAGCAAAAATCTACAATGACTTGAGTGGAGTCTAATTAAAAGCTGATTATATACAATAGAATGAAAGCAGTTAAGGAGACTTTCCAGAAGGACAATGATTAATAGTCGGATGACAAACTAGGTATAATTATATGTGACACATAATGTGCACAAAATAATCGGATTTCGGTATACGCCGAAACAAACTGAATGAGGAATACTCCAGAATTTCCAGAAATCCACTTTGAGTATCCACGGACATATTTTACTGACGCAGCCGACAATGCCGATGAAGTTCAAAGGACGCCGCCCGCCACAAAAATGGAACTTTTCTGGTGAAGATTATTCACCAAATGGGGATCGTTTGTTTCAGAGTTGAATGCAAAAGATATATAACTATTATACGATACATGCTTAAATGCGTATAATCACATATAATGATTGGCGATTTCTTGCAAATTGGGCTACTCCAAGAAACGATTTGGCGATAATTTTTTATGTTCTAGAATCTAGAACGAAATTGTATCTGCGGAAGATTAGAAGACATTAAAAATCTCGCGAAACACCGATGTGTCGCAACACGGCGGTTGAGAAACTCTGCACTACCCCATTATTTTTTCAACTGCCATATCTATTTACTGGATGCTTTAAAATTTTCCAAATGAGCTCCTTCATTCGCTTACAAATGTCCGTTGACGAATATCTGTACCGTGAACAATTGCGCTTCGTTCAATAGATATTGAAAATTTACACAATGCTTATTTAGTAATATTTTCTCGATTAGTTTTCCCCTTTTTTAAATAATTTTCTCGCCTATGTAACTGCCGAAGAGTTCTAACTAAATCTATTTTACCTAGAGACTAACGGTCGTCGTGTCAATTTTCCGGATTAATCAAGTTCAACTGCGCTCTCTTTATAATCTGGATTTCTATTACCATCGGCCATTTCACGTTTCCTCGTACACTTCTTCGGCATGTTCCAAATCATACAATGATGATGGTTGGTTTTCACTTGCAATCTCTGCATCACGGAGATGAGACATACAGCTCTCGCAATATAAGTTGGCGAGCGGTGGGGATGCGCCGTAATCGTATTTAGGACACGTACCTCCCACCTGTCTAATTCAGATAGAGCATAGGAATTACCATTGTCGTATCAATATGAGTTCCGTAGGTGAAGGAAAAGTGATAAATAGTCAAGCGCGGGAAATAGTTTTTAATGTGTATAATTATTTTTAGTTTAAAAACGGCACAACAGTCCTTATCAGATATAAAAGAATGTGTTTCGAATGCAACCGGTATGTCTATAAGAAGTATCGATCGAATTGTTCAGGAAGGCAAACCCGAAAGTACTCCCCGAGAAAATAAATTTCGCAATCCAGGAAAAAGCGACAGCGGCGTTGCTCTGTTACACAGTTGCCGCAATATAAAATTAGAGAGCTGCGACACATAATTTATAATTTTCACCGTACAGAAGACTGTCGTGTTACTATAGGAGCTTTACATAAGAAGATGAGTAAAGAACTAGAATGAGAGGACTCAGAAACTTCGCTGCGAAAAATTGTGAAAGATATGGGATTCAAATGTAGTTGTACACAAAATAACAGAAAAATATTAATCGAACGAATAGATATTAGGTCACGAAGAATAGATTTACAGAAAATAAAATTTTTGAGACGAAACAAAAATCCCATAGTGTATATTGACGAAACATATATTCATAGTGGTCATACTTCATCGAAAAATTGGAGCGATAGAACTGGAAAAGGTCTTGTAAAAAATAGATCTAAAGGGCAAAGACTAATTATAATACACGCGGGCGGTAGTATGGGTTTTCTTCGAGAGTGCTTACTAATATTTAAATCTGGCTCAAAAAGTGGTGATTATCACGACGATATGAACGCCGAAAATTATGGAAAGTGGGTAAATGAGAAACTAATTCCAAATCTGTGGTTGCGATAGATAATGCTCCCTACCATAATGTTCAAGCAAACAAAGCACCTACATCTGTCAGTAGGAAAATAGAAATGGTTCAATGGTTGACAGCTAAGAGGATTCCCTTTGATACCAATATGTTGAAACCACAATTATATCATATAATCAAGTCACATAAAGAGCGCTATGTTACTTATAAATTTGATGAATATTTTGAACAGAAGGGGCATACTGTTTTAAGGTTGCCTCCATATCACCCAGACCTCAATCTTATTGAGATGGTATGGGCACAGATTAAGAATAATGTTGGAGCAAGAAACGTCACATTCAAATTAGAAGATGTAAATAAATTAACAGAGGAAGAGTTTTAAAAAATATCAATGGAGGACTGGCAGAAACGCTGTGAGCATGTCATGAAAGTAGAAGAAGAATATTTACAGAATGAGATCCTGGTTGACGAACGCTGTGAACAGCTTATTATTAATTTAGATGAAGATAGTGATGATGAGCTATATTTCTATGTCAGTGATTAGTTTAACTTTCTTTTAATTCATTCATCTCGTAACTCCATTAAATTTGCATTAATATTAACTAATAATTATTGTACTTTCAGATAACTCTCTTAACGACGTATAAGTGCATAAATCAAATTACCTGTATATTATAATTACGGATTAGGACACAAATTGTTTTAAAAAATAAACACATGACGATCACTAGTAAATTAAAAAGCAATTATGTTTAAAAAGAAATTGTTTTTATTTTTAAATATAAATTTAATTAACAATTAGGAACCTTCAGGTACGCCACTGATACGGGAACGTTGCAGGACGAATGATAGGCAATCTATCCCTCCTCTATCTGCGCGAACTCACTCCCATCCTTCGCCAACTTATATTGCGAGAGCTGTACATATCTTGATGTTCCAAGCCATTGGCAGTTGCAAACCTATAATGCCCTTCATAGCATCATATAATTCTATTTCACGGTGGTTAATTATATTTGTTATTTGTTTATCACTATATTTATATGTACCTAACTATCAACAACTATACTGTTTTGACTTTGAGTCAACGCGTATTTTCTGTCAACGCCCTACAAAGTATTGCGAATTAAGAACACAAAACCAACTCGTTAACCATACAACTGTCAAATATTTGCTTATTTTTTATATATTACGTATTCAACATATTTGTAAAATGATCTGCAATAAATTGATGTAATACCTATCGTTATGTCAGATCGACAGGACGCTGCTTTCAATATAATCTAAAGAGGGGGTTGCGTTTCGATTTTATTGTGGCGGTAGAATTAAAACGAATGAAGTAAAGTGTTGCTTCGTTTACTGATTTGTCTATCTTATTTAAATATAATTGAACTAAATGTGTAAATAGTTATCCAAAATGAGGAATGTGTGAAAGTGAAAAAAATGTATTTAATTAATACATGCTACACATAAAGTTCCATGGGTTCTATCTAATGTATGTATATAGGCGAAAAATTTCACGCAACCTATTTGGGTAGGGGTAGGGGTTTGGCACAATTTAATAGACTTATAAAAGAGAATTTCGTGATATATAATTTAAATTCTTTTCGGTCCTAATAATGGTATAAATCGCAAACAACTGAAAATCATCGAAACTTCGAGGGCGATTTTTATCCCTTAAATGTAGAACTGGGCAGAAATGGAAAGCGGTTACTTATGACAGTCGATGGAGTCTACAAATTGACTAAGTTTCATTCAAATTGGAGGCTGATATTTAGGAATGTTCCTTTCTAACTTATCTTGAGAGACCCTTGTAGTCAGTTTCCACCTCCTCCGGAGTGTCCGCATGGGGAAGTACGTAATAAATTTAATACATCATTTTCGTATTTGATAGGAAATTTTAAATTTAATTACAGAATCTAGAGCAATGTGGTCCTTATAGGAAGTTATAGAACATCAATTAATGTTTTCTTGGGATATTATTTATCTCAACATGTATTCTCTTTTTACATATGAAATATGATATGAATGTCATAAATGCGAAGCAGGTGCTTCAAATAATTTACTATCTCCAATAATCATAATTATTTTGCAATTTAAAAGAGCTTTATAATAGCTAAATTCATTAAGACTAAGCTAATCGATTCCATGTCGCAGGAATAAGAATGATTTATTCATTATTATTCATAATTGACTTGATAACAATGATTTTGGTGCAATGACCGCTGTAGCAAAACATTGCAAAGATGTGGGGTATTACTTTGATTTTGAAAATACAATTATATTAAAAACAGAAGATAATTATAAAAAAAGACTAATATTCAAAATGATAAATATACAGAAATATATAAATATATAAAAGTGTTAATTTCAGAACCGATGTTAAGAATTTAAGTAATTTATATAGTAATTTGTGAATTAAATGACATTACCAATGACATTTAAGAAGGAAACCTTTGGCTACGTTTTTGATTCGGGTTTTCCCTAGTCCTTCAATAGAACTGTTAGTGTCTCGGCAAAGATTTTTTGATTTAAGATTTATTTATTTGGGTGTTTTCATAGTTTCCATATATGTGTTTTCAGATTAAATCAGTTATTTGTAATATAAAATTTTTTAAGATCCTATATATCAATAAATCCTAGTCATTAGTTATTATGTTGATAGTTCCCGAATAAAAACAAATATTTGTTTTATTTATCTAGTTATATTTTCACTGATGCAGGTGTTTCAATCACTCTTGTTTAATTGACCTAATTGTGAATTGTATGTACATATATACATATACATATAATTCACATGGTAGACTTTCATCGGGCATTAAGGTTTACACACAATAACAATATCAATTAAAAGATGAATAAAAAAAATAGCACTCAATTGTTCAGGGCAGCGTTTCCCAGTCTGTGTCACGTGTACTTCTAGGAGTACGCGGCCAAAATGATATTGATAATGACGGTAAGCATTATAAAAGAATTTTACACATTAATTTTTGTCAATGAAAAATCTAATTAAAGGATATGGAAGAGTAAAAACGTTGGGAACTGCTGATTTAGGGTTAAATATCAACGAGTATACATTTTTGCATTAAATTTACAAAAATGAGGTACAAGATTAATTGCGTATTGTGTATATGTTATTTACAGTCTCATTGTAAATTTACAAGGCGAGCAAGATTAGCAGCTGAGGAATTATAATTATAAAATGGTAGTTGGGTTATACGTTGAAGCTTGAATTTCGCAATCCTTGGGGGTCAAGGGATTCACCTTTAATTTTGTAATAAGTGCATACACAAGCAACTATTTATACAGGTTGTCTATTTAGAGTTTTTACCTACGTCATAAATTTTTGTCCATAGATCTTTGTCTGTGAGACAGCACAAATCGTGCTTTTTTTTCATCCGCAGCACTTGAGAAAGAGAGTCAAAATAGATTGTCTTTACTCCTATGATCAAAAAATGACGTAGTAAAAACTTAAAATAGTCAAAGTGTATATCCGGATTAAACGGCGGACTCACAGCTTAACGCCAGGTCTGGACTATGCACTCTAAACGCTTCCAGATTCCCCAAATGTGCTATCCCGTCTGAATACCCGATTAGTCGTATAATGCGATGCGAAGGTCTAATGGTATTTAGTATATACGAATTACGATTAGTTGAACACAAGTATTTATGTGATAGTGATAGCGGTGTAATATACACAATACGGTTCCTTAATAATAGCCGCGCCATTTGCACAACATTTTCGAAAAATTAGTCAGAACTTTGATGAACTAAAATGTAACGGTTCTGCGGTATATTGTACTGTCTGCTGCTGTCGTTTAAGGTTCAAGAGTGTGAATGAATGTCGAAAATATATTATAACACATCTAATAAGTAAGGCTTTAGGATCTCCTAAGTCTAATTTGTTATGACAATGTTATGCAAAATATTAAACACGATTTACATAATCAGAACGTATGGATAACAGTTGATGAAACAATGATTTTCGTGGAAATAAAATAGAAAATGTGCTTGCACGTATTTTACATAAAACTTTTTGTGGGCGTCCATTTTTAATAGCAAGTACGCGTGTAGAACGAACAACAGCACATAATGTAGCGAACGTTGTAACAAGTGCATTAAAAAACGTGTACCTTCAATCAAGTAAAGTATTAATACTTGTTACTGATGCAGCAGCCTACATGCGAAAAGCAGCAGAATTACTAAAACGTACCTACAAAAACATGATATACGTAACTTGTTTAGCCCATACGTTACATCGTGTTGCCGAAGAAGTTCGAAGACAATATTCTGCTGTTGATAGTTTGATTTGGACTACCAAAGAATTTTTTAATAAGTCAAGTTCACGTCGAAGACAATTTCGAGGACGTCTTCCAGCTGTGCCATTACCTCCGCAGCCCGTACGTACACGGTGGGGTACATGGCCCAGGGCTGTTGTTTACTATGAAGAGAAATTTGAAGCCGTTAGAAGTCTGGTAGTGGAATTGAATTCGGCCAATATTAGAAATGATTTATCTTCAATTCGTAATAAATTTGAAAGTATTGCCCATGCTAGTCCAAAGCCAGAATCTTCAAATATATCACTTTCTGATAGCATAAATATAGTAACCAGTATTAGACAAGGCCTTATCAATTTTCAAGGTACTGTTAGTATAATACAACAAAAAGCCGGGGTTTGGTACAAAGTGGACTACTAACAATGATCCAAGGAGCATTAGTACATTGATCCGTATAATCAACATTTGACTATATATTTGAAAAAGGGGGGCATGCCTTTTACAAAAGTATCTATATATATTTACCTCAAATTTATATTCTCGTTTTGATGTCTCTCGCTGTGATTGCTGTATATTCTATGTTTATAAATAAATATGTTGGTACATGCTTTGTTTTATTATTGAGTATTAAGATAAAGACTGTAATTTTTAAAGTGATATGTAGCCAAATTTTAAGATGAGTAAGCATTCAACTGCTCTCTATTTTGCACATATAACGTTTCCGTGTCATTCTACATTTTCCCACTCGGTATTTATTTCCTATGTAGGTATATATATTTAAGCTGAGTCATAAGTGTTATTTTTAGTTGATTATTATTTTACGAGGGATGTTTTAAATGTTCTAGGAACTTGGCTCTAGTTCCATTGCGTAAATTTTATAGGTCGCGCTACTGGTCAGGGACAAGTCTTGACCCCTTTACGCAGCGATTTCCTACAATATTGTTTACTATACTTCAGCTACTTGACTGATATAGACGTATTTCCGTACTGCTAATTTTGCAGCCATTTAAAGAGAATTTAATACCATTAGAAATCTCTCTGCAAGGTGAAATTGGAGAGTCTGCAAAATCTAAAAGTACAAGTTATCGATGAGTCGATCGTTTTAAAGCTGGCAAAACGTCACTAGAAGACGATCCACGCATTTGACGGCCGAGCATCTCTGTAAATGAAAGAAACGTTGGTGCCTTGGAGAACGTACTGAAAGACGACAGGTTCTTGAGATTTTACACGAACGTTTGGGTGTGAACAAGGTTTCAGCCCGTTGCGTACGAAGACGAAGACTATTGGCTTCAAGAGCTTTTAGCACGTTATGGCTACCAATTTTGGCAGCGGATAATAACTACTGATGAGATTATTATTATTATTTATACTATTACTTTTATACCCCTAATGTACGTACTTAAGAAATCTAGCAGCACTGGAGAATTTAGAAAGTAGGGAGGCACAAGCTTACGTACTCTCTAAATTGTCCAGCATTGCTTCATTTTTTAAATATATGGGGGACTATCAATGAAAACACGGAAAACATTCAGTATATTAACATTTTGAATACGAGGTCAGCCATATTAGGGCAAAAGCGACAGTTCCGCTAATACTGATCACTTTTGAAAGACCTCAGTTGGTATTTGGACAGATATTTTAACATAATAAATATATTAAACTGTTATAGAGGTTATTTTGAATGTAAAACTAGTCTACACAAAGTTACAGTTGGCTAGAATAATTTTGTAAAAGAGTTGTTGTTTTTTTAACGTTTGCTCTTGGATTTGATCAGTTCGTACTAGGTATTTAGTTTGAATACCTAACATAATTTATATGCGCGTCAAGTGCTTTGAGTATAAGAGTTTTTAGCTAATAATTCTCTAATGGTCTTATATTTTCATTCTGCTTTGGGTCAATCTTGTAAATGATCGAAGCATTTATAACTGAAATTCGATGACTGTATGCCAAGTTATAAGCATTCAGTCAAGTTTTAATCCTAAGATGTCTTTACACTGTTTTTTGTTTGTGTTTACCTAAATTTTGTGCTAAACTGACGCAATAATGCCCAGTAATATCTATAGACACTGCAATATTTTGCGGGTTGCAGAATATATTTTAAAGTAGTTTTGATTGACACAATATATTGTATAACTTATCAACACAGCTTTTACATTGCGAATAACTCAATCGCGCAATACCAAATATTGTACAATCTTATTGACTGTCCATCCTTAGAAATAGGAAATATTCAAGAGGCATCGAGGCGATCTTAGAAATGTCTAGTTAATTCTTAAAACAGACTTTCTACTGCTTGTGTCGAAATCTATAAATAATTAAGACATTCAAAACAGTTAAGAGCGTGTGAGAATTGGAATCAGCAATAGACTATTTCACATACCGCATGTATGGTCAGTGCGTATGAGAAGGGTGCTTATATCGCGTATGATACACGTGTACAGCGCGCACGCATTATATGTTACATGTCAAACGTATTCAATATTTTACTTTTTTCAAAGAAGTAACATTTTAATTTTATTGAATTTTTGCTTTGAAAACAGGATAATATTTTCAAGAGTTTCTTGTATTCGTTCAAACCAACATTTTCTGTTCTATGAACTGGATTTTACTTTATCCGACTACTAAGGGAAATGATATTCATCGGTTTCTAGGTTGAACTAATTCATTTTTCTCAGTGCAATATAAGGATATTTGAGAATTTGATAATTCAGTCAGCGGAGGGGCTCCCAAAGTCAATTGACGACGATTTAGGTATTAAACTATGGCAGAATTATTAAAATCCTAACGAATCGTTTCATACAAAATGAAATAGAAAAAATATATGTAATATAATACTAAACTAGTCTGTAGTTTCTTATTTACATACATATATTGTGTGTTTCAAAAGTCGTGCCGTCCTGGACGGCTATGAATCGGCAAGCGTATATACTTATTTAATACAAATTGATATGTGTAACATTCATTTTACTGAAGTATGGCATCTTTTGGCTAGCACTTTTAGGTCAAAATAATAGACACGCTTTTAGTTTAGCAGATTATATTACATTATTACACAACGGTGTTTTAACCCATTCTCGTAAAGGCTTCGTCAGTGAAATATATCATATAAACAAAATATTTGTTTCTCTTTTGCCAGCTACCAATGAAATAAAGATTTCTTGATAAATTTATGCACCTACAATTTTTATCTGCACATGCACACATAGCGTAAAACAGTAATAATTCATCCCTATATTAAAACATTTTTGTTGAAACCTTAGCGAGGAATGGGGAAGAACTGCCGAAAAGAACCTAGCTAAAGATTTTCTTTTTATGAAATGCATACATCATTTCGATAAACTTCTATATATTTACATTACTCAAATTTTGAGTATCGGCTCTAAAATTAACTGCTTCACTTCCCTTTTGTACATTTCGTACACTAGCCTTCTTCTATCATTATTTCCTCTTTTTTTCTTTTACAATAGTTATGTTTTTAAAATCAAACCAATGACTAAATCTTCGTAATGCTTTGTCACAGTGGTCATTGCAACAAAATTGTTACTTTAAGAATACTTGTGATTTTACAACCTTTTCTTTAAGTATCGTTTGTTCTCGAGCGATATAAGACCCATCACAATCTTTACAATTTATTTTATAGTATAGTATAGTATAGTAGTATAGTATAATTTATTAATCCTGTAGACTACATCAATAGTATAGGATAAGTCTTAGGTGTATCACATTTTAAGTTGTACATTGTATTAGCCAAAAGGAGCTTAATACAATATAACACATAATAATATTATTCAGAAGGGACCATCAGCTCATGTTATTATTTAAGAACTCAGATAGTCTGTTGTAGCACCGCCGCAACAATAACCGCTTAATGGCATATTTAAAAACATCTCCCAACATAGTTATAAGATGCCCAGGAAGTCTGTTGTAAGCCTTTATAGCAAGATAGCGAGGATTGTTTTCATAAAAAGATAGTCGATGCTTAGGAATCTTCAATACAGATCCATTTCGCGAGCCATATGCGTGATAACTACTTAATTTGTTCCATGCATTAATATTTTCCCTAGCATATAATATCAATTGCATTATGTAAATACACGGTAACGGCAATATAAATAATATAAATTACATTGCTTTGATTTTGATGCTCCATTTCATATTTAGTACGTATTAGCAAAAAGAAATTTGTTGGTATAGTTTGGAATAAAAATTATATTTACGTCATTTTTAATAAAGAATAAGGTTATGTCTTATCTTTTATAGAAATTTTTTGAATAACTAGTTTTATTCAAAACTTCTTTATCTTTGCTTACATTATATTTTCAGAATTCTGGATTAGCTAATCTAACAGTTCGATCAAGGCACGTACGTACGAGACTAGTATGTAGTGCAGTTCTTTTGCTCCGTCTTTTTCCTGCGTTTCTTGGGGTAACACTACCTTGTTAATATTTAATTTTAAAGCGTTAATATAACTTAATCTCCTCTATCGAGTAAAATTACTTTTGATTCTGTATACTTAACTAGCTTGTGGTGTTAAGGCTGGTTTACATTGGTATAGTAAATGGGGTAGTGACTTATACCATCAGTTTGTAAGACAGCTACTAACCCAATGTAAACCGGATAGGGACATACTAGTACAAGTACTTGTACCAGCAGCGAGGACAGGAAAGTGAATAGCCCGGCGGGCACTTAGCCAGTAACCTTTCCCCACTACCCCATTCCCGACTGTTCTGTCGACTAGTCTCCAAACTAACCCGGTGAAATCTCTTTGCGGAAAGTATAGACCAGCTAGTCAGACAGTGAATATCTGTATCGCGTTTTATTTTCTGTGACTATTTATATTTTAAAACACGAAACAGATACTGAAGAATCCTGTAGCTATTTCTTGTCGCTAAAAAGTTGAGCGAAATTTTAAGCTTGATTCTAGCTGGTATAGCATTTCTCAAAATTGTGTCAGACCTTTGGATTGCTGGAGAAAGTTTATTGAGTGAAATGTCAAATTGTTCAGGTGTCAAACGGAGGCACAAACGATATTCTTTTGGATCTTAGAGAGTTCTTTCAAAAGAAGTGCCGATGCTCCTCTAGTATTCCTTCTACCAATCTATTTTCTGACCCACAACCTATTCGAACGACAGTGTTCCTCCTCAATCACACTATTAATTTCTTTAATCAAACATTCGGAAATACGCAAAAAAACTTTTAAGTCGAATATGTTGCTAGATTCTATTGGAAACAGAACAAATACGCTCGCGGAAAGAATTCATCCTCTTTCTACGATGGAACAACTGGTATTGGCAAGTCAAAAATACATTCGAGGTGTAGACACTTACTTGTCTGCCGTCTAGGTAGGTACACTAGCTAAGCTACCTACTTGTATAAGTAACTGTCTCACCTACTACACCAATGTAAACCAGCCTTTAGACATTTTAATCCATTTCCCTCGTTGTTCCTGTGCGGCTTTTTCCTTGCATATTTGTCAACTTTTCCCCTGTTGGTTCTTATCACATAAAATACGAACTTTAATATACAGATACGGCTTTAAAATTTTTGTTTAATGCAAGATGTGTTTCCGCATTCTTTATTATTTCCTATACCATTCCGTGGCCCTCTTGTTTGTGTGGTTAGTCACCGGCACAGGTCCGCTTGGTATGAAGAGTCATTCCATTGTTTAGTTCTAGTTCTCCTTTTGTGCATTGACCTTTAGATTTTTCTTTTTGTTCTCTTTAACCATGAGTGGTAATTGTGGATTATGTGGCGGAGGTGCCACACTTGAATGAGATAGCTTGCGACTTATGCAAAGCAATTATCGATATGGCTTGCAGTAAGCTTTCAAGAGCGGAAGTCCAATGTTTAAAAAGCAACACCCGCAGGTTGGATTACTACTGCCTAACCTGTAGTCACTTTAAGTTACAGCTTACGAAACTAAATGAAGTGTCATCCTTAGTAATTTCGTTGCAGTCTGAGGTTCAGGCTTTGAAGGCTCGTCAGTGTGGGGCTGCTGCTTCTGCTTCAGCGGAGTTGGATCCGTTAATGATTGATGGTGTGGTGCGTGAAATAACTGAGCGTGAATAGCGTAAAAGCAATAAAATTATTTTCAATCTGCCTGAGTTGGAGGGCGGTTCGAGAGCCGATCAGATTGTAAATGATACAGTATCAGTAACAGAAATTTTCGCAACTGTAAACATCCCTATAGAACAAGCATACCCTGTTTGGCTTGGCAAATATGACCCTATTCAACAGCTGCTTAAGCAACTGGTAAAGGTAACTTTATGTTCTCCGGAATTGGCGTCGTCGGCTTTGCGTCAGGGCGCCAGATTAAGGAACGTCGAGAGGTTTAATCCGTTTTTCTTGGAGGAGACAGAACAGCCCTCCAGAATATTATATATAAAAACTTGAAACGTCAGCTTAATGAAGGTATTGCCTCTGGCGAAAGTGATATATATATTAACCATATTCATGGAATTCCAAAAATTGTTAAACGTAATCAGAAAAACTAAGAACATCCAACAGAGAATCTCCTCCACTACGACTCTTTTACCAAAATACACGTTGTCCTCGGTCTAAAATCGACCACTTTTATTGCTCAGTTGTATCTTCCGATATGGATCTCATCCTGCTTTCTGAAACATGGCTTTCGTCTGATATAAACGACAAAGAACTGTTTGATGACTCTTACACTATTTTCAGAAGTGACAGAAACTTCGGCGTGGTGAGAAAATCATCTGGTGGTGGAGCGCTGATTGCGGCTTCGCCAGAGCTGTCGATTGTTCAATGTGATACGGCATACTTATCTCCTTTAGTGCCTTTAGTGGATATAGTGGTTTCTAAATGTAACCTTGTTTCGCAAACCATATATTTTATAGCACTTTATGTTCCGCTGAATATTAATAACGATGATTTTGAGTTACTTTTTGAAAACTTAGCTTTAAACTTGATTGAGAAAAAGATAGATATTTGTGGCGACTTTAACTGTCCTACCTGCAATGCTCCTGACAGAGCAAATGACTTTAGATTTAGGATTTTACAAAATTTTATGAATATGTTGAAGTTATCTCAAATTAATACGATAGTAAATAGTAACAATAGATTACTTGATTTAATTTTCGTTAATATCAGTTGTTTGAGTGTTGTAGAACATAGTGTGTTCCCGTTAGTTCCTGAAGATACCTTTCATCCGGCGCTATCTTTTCCTATAGCCTCATACACTAGGAATATTAAGAACTTTCCCTCTAAAACAAATCGCAGATATAACTTCCACAAAGCACATTTTCCGAATTTATATAATGAATTTACCGGAGCGGATTGGTCTTACTTGGAGAAATGTCTTGATGTCAACTCCGCTGTGTCGAGTTTTTACACAACAATGTTCTCGATCATCGATAAGCATGTCCCGAAATACTGAGCGTCATTACGTAGATTTCCTATCTGGTATAGCAGAGAATTAATAAGATTGATTAAACTAAAGGAATTAAATGCAAGAAATGGAAGTCTGGGTGCCTTTCAGTGTTCAGAGATAAATTTAATCGAGTTCGTGCGTTGGTTAAAGCACCTGGTTGCTTGAGGCTGGATGATAAAGAGCTGGCAGATTCTGGCGTGATAGTTGAAGCCTTTGCCAAAACGTTCTCAGATGTATATCAACCACGACCATTATCACTTTCGTTGGCACCTAGTGATGGTTTGAATTGTTTTAATCTAGGACCCTTTTCAGAAAATGAGACAATAGTAGCCCTTAAGCAACTAAAAGCGGACCACACTTCAGGTCACGATGACCATCCAAATTTCCTTATTAAAGATGGCGCATCCATTTTATGCAATCCGCTATGTACGATTTTTAGCATTGCACTTCACACTTCTACATTTCCAGATATCTGGAAGTAGGATCACTCCTACTTTTAAAAACGGAAGCAAGTATGAAGTCATTAACTACAGGCTTATTACTAATTACTTTATAACAGGATTTATAACTGTGTACGGTGTTATATTTCCACAGAACAATACGGCTTCATGTCGGGTAGAGCAACCTCTACGCATCTGGCTGAAGTAACGCAGTATATCAGTTCCTATATTGACTCACGGGATCAGGTTGATGTTTTATATACGGACTTCGCAAAGGCCTTTGATACCTTGGACCATAACATTTTACTGTCCAAATTCAGCTCATTTGGCTTTACTTCAACCGGTCAGGGGTATCGATTATACTGATTTATTATTAGAACATCAATTCACATCACTTTCGGATCGTAGAGTGCTTACTAGTGCAAACTTCATAATCAAACTAGTAAACAATAACATCGATGCTCCGAATTTATTCTCTGCCGTAAACATTATTGTACCTAAATACGGGACTAGATTTAACGATACGTTTTTAGTGGCCAGAGCCAGCACAAATGTCTTCGTTAAAGCACCTATTAACCACATGGCCAGGAACGCAAACAGAATTGTGCGGGATGCTTTTTGTACCTCTGCAAAAACTGAGTTTACCTAACCCTTCCATACCCTGTATCCGCTTCACATAATCAATTGTTATTTACTGCGTCTTACCTTTATTACGTTATAGTATATTGTAGAATTATTGTAAGCACTGCACTATATTGTTTATATTGTTCTTTTAATGGAAATCTCTGTTGGACAACAAAGATATTATTATTACTATTATTATAAGGCATCCAATAATTTCATTTATTTTGTGTAACTTAGATGTTATTGAAAATAATTTAGATGTCTACTAGTATTAATAGACATTATATGCCAATTTGTTTCTCCTATTATTGTGTATGACTAACACATTTAGGAAATTTAATGAATCAGATTTCCTCTCATATCTAAACTTTAATCTATTATGATAACTATTAAACGATAGTTTTTCCAAACAATTTTATTTTGTCTATACAGTTTATATTTCAATGACGTCTTTACAAAGACGATTTAAAATGTTGCTATGAAATATAACATGCTGAATTGAAATCTTATCTGTTATTTTGACCTAAAAGCGGTAAGAACAACTCGAAACATAAGTATTTAAATAGGGCACTAATTTCATTCTCTTTACGTCGACCATTAGGAAAGTAAGACTTCAATATGAATATTTTCTATTCTTGTATACATACTTTGAGCTAAAAATATTGCAAAAGGATATACATGATCAATAACTTGCAATTTCTAAGTCTAAGCCTATATCTAACATGGAACTGAATTGCTGTACGTGTATACAATACTAACGTCAGAGCCATCGTAAATATATATGACGATTTAAATTATACAAAAGTATCATAATGCACAGCGAAACACTCCACATCTTCCTCCCCTATCAAATCAAAAGGTATACTGTAAATCAATGAAATTTTTTAAATTAAATTAGTTTAATTATTTAAATTTTTTTCTTTGAGCAAAAGTATTTATGCATATTGCTTCTTTATTTCTTTCTTTCTTTATGAGTTTTACAATAACACAAGGTGCAATTAATATTAAAATACAATAAACTTTCCAAATAATGGGCGTATTACAAACGATGCTACATCATTTCTCTCTAAAAGTTGAAATACTTAATACTGTCTTTCAGCTTTTCTAAATTTAAAGGGTCTAATACAATGTCATCACTAAAGGCCGGATAATATGCAGTTTGCATAAATTTGCATAGTTGCATTATATATGCATTTTGTATATTATTTGCATGTTTTGTAGTAATTCAGCATATTTGAAGAATCCGAGTTTTATTTATTGGATGTAATTTATTATAGGATAGGCATTACTAAAAATATGTCGTGGTTGTAACAAACAAAGAGTTAAACAGCCCTCTTAAAATTAAAAATAGCATTCTATGAAGTCTCTTCTCGATACTTTTCCGATAAGCGCTTCAAAAAATTTATTAATGCTTTTCCCATGCATCTAGATCGGGACAGAATTCAAGGAAAAGCTACTTCCCTGAAACTTCTAAATAAATACAGAAATACATTTTACCAGAAAATTAGGAGCACAGGTGTTTCTTTGTTATTCGGAGAAATTTATTCCCATATTCGAAAGCAATCTTATTTATTTTAAACGTCATTTTTCGAAGGTTTCGTTGGTTTTTCGAAGTGTGAACTTGTGGGTTGTTATTATAATAGTAAAAATGCCGAAAATAGCGACTGTGCCTGGATGGATCGCACCTTATTCAGAATTGCGTATGGATGGAGAAAAAGTATTTTGCGTAGCATGCAGCAAGATTGTAAGTAAAATTTAAGTTTATTTCCTCTTATTAATCTATAGTCTTTAAACGATGTTTAACAAAATCACCAATACAACGCTTCGACAAATAATTTTATTTTAAAATGAGTAAAATGAGATGTATATTTCACGGGTATTTTTCGCATATCATCAGCACAATACGGAATATCTGATATTCCGTATTCTGCTGATGATTTTTAAATAAAAATCATTTTAAAATAAAATCTGTCGAAGCGTTGTGTTGGTTATTTTATTAAATGTCGTTTATTCCGATTGCTTCGCAACCTCTTTACACATTAGTTTTTATTACTCCTGTATCTTTTACTAACACTTATTTTATAAGGAAACAATTAATGATGTGATATTTTTATGCAGGTTACAAGTGAGAGAAAGTTTCAAGTCGACTAGCATATTAAAACTCCATCTCATGCTGCAAAACTATCAAAAATGAAATTGGCGAAGAACGGTCAGCAAACATTACTGCAATGTTTGCCATCAACCTCCAAAAAATCGGAACAAGAACAATTTAATGAAGATTTGTGCCTAATGTTTGTGTGGGCAGATATTTCACTACATAAAATAAACAATTTAAATGTCAAGTTATTTTTGCAAAAGTACACCAGCAAATATAATATTCCCGACGAGAGCACCTTAAGAAAAATTATATTCACCGTATCTATGCAGAAACATTGAGTAGCATTAAGAAGGCTGTGTCAAACAATTACCTTTAAATATGCGCAGATGAAACTACTGATAGTGTGGGCCGATACATAGTTCATGTAATCATAGGTATCCTTAACGTATCGGTTCCAGCAAAATCTTATTTAATTTCATCGAAACAGTTGAAAAAGGCAAATAATTTGACAATAACAAGGTTTACACAGGAAGGACTGGCAACGTTTTTCTTATCGGAATCGATTCCAACAGAAAAATTCTATTGTTTTTAACGGATGCTGCACCATACATGGTGAAGGCAGCTTGCAACTTGAAAATCTTTTACTAAAATTTCATTCACACAACTTGCTTGGCGCACGGACTAAATCGTGTTGCGGAAGAAGTAAGAAACCATGGGTAAATACTTTAATTAGTAGGGTTAAGAAAGTGTTTTTGAAGGTTCCATTAAGAGTTCAGTTTTACAACCAACATCTATCCGATATTCCGCTTCCTCCTCAACCAGTAATCACACGATAGGGAACGTGGTTGAAAGCTGCCATTTTTCATGCAAATCATTATGAAGAAATAAAGACAATTATTATGGATCTTAATAGCGATAGACAACCTGTGCTAGACGCCCAAAAGGTGTATTCGAGTAAAGAAATACCTCAACAGTTGGCGTTTATTAAAGCCAACTACAGTTTTATTTCCACTTCTATATTGCAATTCGGTAACATTTCTTTTCTCAATTTTTTATCTGAATTACAATATAATTTATTGTGAAGCATATAAATGAGTCGATGGGATTGTAATCAGGATTGTATTTTTGGTTGTAATAGGGAGTGAAGAATATACATATAGTGCAAAGCGATGCTCTTATAGGAAAAACTTTTTTCATACTGGTTTTTGGAGAAAAAGTTATTCTTTGTTAAACATTTTGTTTGTGTCAAAAATTCGAAAGGGGATTTCGAATTTTCTGACTATAAGGGGTTATATTCAGAAAGAAATGCAGTAATCACTTAAAATAAGATCAGAAACTTGAAATTGTGTCGAGTTGCTGATTTTAAATATGACTAACAAGGAAACATCGGCAACTGAGAAATTCTGATTTCGATAAAACTGTACAGACTAAGAGATTACCTTGCTATAAGAACAACACATTTCTTTTAGCGGCCGAATTCCCCGATTTCTGGATACAGTTTACTACCACAATTAGGTCAATTAAACAATAGTTAACCTTTTCACTGGTGAAGATGTTCCGAAAACGTTTGTAAACGTTCTGATAATATAAGTATTATGTCAATCACTTTTGTTTAATTGACCTAACTGTGGTAGAAAACTATCATATAAGATACGTATAATTAACAAGGTCAGGAAATATATATACAAATACACATTTTTTAGAGTGTAATTTGAAGTATATTACGTAGTCTCAAGAATGGCACACCCCTTTTTTAATAGTATTTTTATTTATCACAAATAAAATGGGTTTTACGTAGAAAACGCTGCTGAATAACAAATTTAGTAATTTTAGTAAAGATATTAAAAAACGATAATAAAATTTCAATAGTCATTGATTGATGTACATAGATAAGTGTCGTTCTAAATACTTTGAATTACTAATTATTTCGAAAAGTTTGAGAGAAATACGAAATATATTCAGATAGATATGGATTAAGTACATAAGTTCTTAATGTAGATAGATCTTGAGTTGCATGATGCGTTGAAGGATGTGATTGTAAGTGCTCAACAAGAATATGTAACAAACACATGAAGCGGAATTTATGGAAGATGAAGAAGACAATTATGAAAGTATTGCATGTGTTTCTGAAGAAGGAGGCAGTGTTGTTGACCTAGATTACAAAATTAAAGCTGTAGAATACTGGAGAAGTGATAAAACCGAGCATGAAACAAAAACTCGGAAAGGTCAAATCAGTAGAGTAGTGATATAGATGGGAGGAAAGTATTAACAGAGGTGGCACGAATACGGATATACTACGGTTTATTACAGAGTACGTTCATAAAAATTTCAAAATAGGATTGTCGATAGAAAAATAATTCATGACATGGATCTTCAAAGCTGGGCTTGGGAATTTCAAATCACTTACAACGGTGCTAAAGAAGTTTTTTACATCAAAAATTATTGAAAATGGTGGAGGTTGCCCGGTTGCGCGTTAATTAATTTATTCACATCTTTAGAGGAGGCTGTATTCCCAAATCGGGGGATTCCGCATAAAAATAAAATGGTATTGTTCTTATACCAAGGTACTATTTCAGCCTGTGTAGTTTCATCTAAATCTGGAAGTGCGTGTTGCTGCTGTTCGCTTGTTAATAAATATTTAAAATCAACACCTCGATATAAGTTTAAGTTTTGTATCTTATCTTTTTTCTTTGGGTATAAGGAGTTTCCATACCAGCAAATTTTATATAAAGGATCAGTTTTTATCCTAAATCTCATATTAAAAAGGCTTTCCCTCATTACTTTATATACTACATATGTATATGATAGAGATTATAGGCATTTTTATTGACCCGGTGTAATTTTAAAACAGACAATGCGTGTGCCTTGGATACGCTTTAATATCGATCAATGGGCTGAAATCACTATCGTCTCTGTACATGATTTGATCGGAAGTATGGAGTGATGATTAGTTATTCGTAGGATATCTTAAACTAATTAATTCTATTCTATAATGAAAGGGGTATCACATTTAGTCTCGAAAAAACCAATGGTGATCTAATATTGGATAAGATTCTGCTTATGGATTATAAAGCTATTGAGCAATTATATATATATATATATCATCGATAGATAAAATTGTTCTACTATATATTGAAATTGATGTAATCCTGCAATGAGGAAACAGCTTCACCACAAGTTTATATTAACGAAATTATACTGTCTAGATATAATTATTCGAAAAATTATTGTCATTACACTATCCTTTATGATAAAATTATGTCAATGGCCCTTTATATAAGCATTTAGAATAACGTACCTCAGAAATAGAAATAGTAAATTTTAAAACAGATGGTAATTATTTTCCGTAGGTATTTGAATTTAATATAAAATATTGAAAAAATGAGTGGGTACTTACTTAACATTGCATCTTACAAAAGACGTATCAAAGATTGCTTTTGTGTAATGATAAGATTATACCTTTCAGAATACGCGTAATTAACTGAGGTGAGTGCTGGACGTAGTATAAAGGACAATCTATTACATATCTATGCATTACTTAATAATGTTTAATTTTCCAGTTACAACTAAATAAGATACCAACCTCAAATCTTTGTTTTTAATAATTACATGTTATTTTTATATGGAAATGGTTGAACATTACTGATTATGAGTATTACAAATATTTACAGTGTTACGATATTTTGCTGTCGACAGGAAATACGTAGCGTTGTCAACAACAAAAAAAAAAAGAAAATAATTGAACACCAAGTTTCCCCTGGGAGTTTCCCTTAATACCTCTGCCTAAATACCCCTAACGTGTAACGAACGGGCTCTTCATTCGGGATGCCGTTAGTTCGCGGGGCTGGGGGAAGGGAGGTGGGCGGAGGGAGGGGAGGTAGGTTCTATAGAAACCAATCGATGGTATTGGCGACGCCACCTGCTAAAAAAGAAAATCCCTTCAGAGCGGACTGGTAAGCAGGAACCTTGATGGAAAACCGTAGGAGGAGGTATTTAAACCGGTAAGGTCTCAAATCTATTTTCAATAACTCTATAAACTTGCGAGATCAGAAACGTATATTACACAAAAGAAAAGAGTAAAAAGGTTACATGTGATTAAATGCATTAAGAAACTAATAAAATTTAATGACAACAAAGACGAATAGACGCTAAATATTGTTGCGACACGGAAGGTCACGTACGCGAAATAGTTCCAAAGGCGAATGTAAAGAAGAATATGTAAAAGTTGAATCCGAAAGCGCAAGTGGTTATGCGCCAACAAGCATCAGGTTTTTACAAAACCGAGAAATTAATCCCGTAATAGAATTTCCAGTCACAAGAAAAAAAAACAAAAAATTAAATTAAACCATTCAACAAGAATCAAGGCTGCTATACACAATCTCTCGATCGCTTTTATAGCATATTAAGCGACAACTCAGAAACTCACCCAACATTCCGGACACTACCACAAACTCTACTATTAGCGACCGAAACTATTGTTCCAGATCCTGTATGTTGCGACATAATGAACTGTATTTTTCGTTGGTTCTTTATAACTTTATTTTAACTACAATTTTCAATTATACTCATATACATTTTTGTTGATTATATTGTTTACATATCGTTGTGTGTTACTATGGAGTTTTGTATTGCCAATGTATAAAAAATAAATAAACTAATTAAATAATTTGAACATAACTCCCCCTTGAAGGATTGTTAAAGAGTTCAATATATAAAATTGCTTGATAATATAGAATATAGGAAATAATCTTAAGGTAACTGTATGTATCTTAAGGTAAGTATTGTATAGCTATGTTCACAAATGTTCAATGGTTAAGTTCACTTTCCTTTTCTGCTACTGGAAGAGGACATATCTTCGTGACTGGATGCTTTAGGACTCCCTTCGCAGTTTTCACGCTAACAACTATCAGGACCAGGATGAACATCCGCCACTCGTCCTATGAGCCAAGCACATGAAAGTAAGTTGTAATTTTTGATTACAATTAGAGTATCCAATTTCAGATTTCAACATTCTTCTTTCCATTTTCTTCTTTGTTGTAGGCATGACAGGTATTCGTTTGACCAACGTCTCCAGAAATGTTGATTTAATTGCTGCAGTAGTTGGAACCGCGTCAATCTATTTATCTGGACATCCTTGAGACATGGATTAAGGGCTTGCCGATTAAAAAATGGGATGGTGTCAATAGCTGAAGATCAGTGGGATCAGAAGATAATGGATGGAGCGGTCTTGAATTTAATATTGCTTCTATTTGCACCAGAACAGTTAGAAATTCCTCATAAGTTAATGTTACATTAAGTAGAACTCTATTTAAATGATATTTTACTCTTTTTACACCTGATTCCCACAAACCTCCAAAGTGTGGTGCATTTGGTGGTATAAAATGCCATGAAATGTTTTCATGGGCACATATATTTGTAATATCATCGTTTGAATTTAAAATAAAATGATATAATTCTTTTAATTGTTTTTGTGCTCCGATGAAATTAGTACCATTATCAGAGTAAATGTGTGCTGGATTTCCTCTTCTTGAGGCAAACCGTCGCAAAGATGCAATAAACTAATCTGTGCTTAAATCGCTAACCAGTTCAAGATGCATGGCCTTACTTGAAAAGCAGATAAATAAGCATACATAGCATTTTGTTACCTTACAACCACGACCCTTGCGATCCTTCAAATTGAAAGGACCTGCGTAATCAACGCCGGTAACATAGAACGGATTCATGGCTGTTACTCTTTGTTTTGGTAAATCTGCCATGATAGACGTTATTGATTTAGGTTTGAATTTGAAGCATTTTACACAATTTCTAGTAATAGCTTTTACAGCATTCATTCCTGAAGTAGGCCAATATGTCTGACTTATGGTAGACAACAGTACCTGAGGACCACAATGTAATAATCGTTTATGTTCATGAGTGAGAATCAACTTAGTCAGTTTATGTTTACCACGTAATAGAAATGGATGTTTTGAACTGTAATCTAATTCTGAATGTTTTAGTCTACCTCCTACTCTTACTAGACCATCAGAATCAAAAAAGAGTTAGCGCCTTTAGTTTGTGTTTTGAGTTTAACCCTTTTGATTTTAACAAACTGATTTCTTCGGCGAAACTTTCATGTTGAGCAATTTTAACAAGTTTTTTCATACTATTTTCTAATTCGTTAACCGTTAATGGTCCACATACTTTTTTATGGGATTTTCTTGAATTCGTTATAAACCTTAGGCAGTAAGCTACTATTCTTAGCAGTTTCTTCAAATCAGAAAATTTTTCAAATAAAGACATGTTGTTAATAATTGTGAAAACTTGCTCTTGTCGTTTTAATTCTGGAATCTCTATCTTCGATTTGAAAGAAAGTTGTTGCCAATATTCTTTTGATAGTGGTAACCAGGATGGACCATACCACCATAGTTTGGATTTTATTAGCACATCTGGAAATACCCCACGTGATGCTAAATCAGCAGGATTTTCCTTTATTTTGACATAGTTCCAATTGTTTATGTTGGTGTTTGTTTGAATTTCAGATACACGGTTCCCAACAAAGGTCTGTAATAAATTTGGTTGTGTTTGAAGCCAATATAAAACAATTTGTGAGTCACACCATAAAAAGATGTTACACTTACAAATTAGTGCCTTTTGAATCTTAGTTAAGAGGGGTGATAACATACCTGCACTGCATAGTTCTAGTATCGGGATTGTTACGGATTTTAGCGGAGCTACCTTTGTTTTAGCACACAAAAGATTTACCTTAATTTCTTGTTTGTTATTAAGGCTTCGCAGATAAATGCAAACCCCGTAACCATTTTGTGATGCATCAGAGAATCCATGTATCTCTATTGAATGTGGATAGTGACAAAATGCATGTCTTTCTATTTGTAATTCATTTAACAACAATAGCTTTTCACGGAATGTTTTCCAATTGTTTTCTAGGTTGATAGGAATATTGTTATCCCAATCTAATTTTAACGTCCATAATTTCTGTATAAAAATTTTCGCTAAAATAATACAAGGTCCTACAATACCAAGTGGATCATAAATCTTTGCGATATCTGACAAGATTGTTCGGTTTGAAATTGCAGAGTTTTGAGAAATATTTTTTATTTGATATGTTAATTTGTCTACATGACTAGCCCATTGAATACCTAATAAATTTGTCTGATGTTTATCACCTAATTGTAAAACACCCATTGATTCAGAATCACATTGTAGCTTAATTAATAATTTAATACTGTTTGAATTCCATTTATGCAAAGGAAAACAAGCACTCTCAAGTATTTTTGAGATTTCTTGACATCTGAAAATTGCTTCTGCTTCAGTCTCAAAGCCCGTTATCAGGTCATCCACATAAAAGTCGCGATTGATAATAATGGAGGAAACTGGATATTCATTTTTAACATCATCAGCCAACTTTTTTAAGCAACAAATAGCCAAGAATGGCGCGGCTTTGGTACCATACGTTACCGTATTTAATTGATAAACAGATATTTCGCTGTCTGAACACTCTCTCCAAACGATGTTTTGAAGATGTCTATCTTCTGGGTGTACTTGTATCTGCCTATACATTTTTGTAATGTCAGCTGTTACGACAAATGATTGTTGTCTGAATCTCAAAAGAATATCGAAAATGTCATTTTGTATGGCTGGTCCAGAATGTTGTATGTCATTAGAGGACCATCCTGTTGTTGTTGTTGCTGAACCGTCAAAAACTACAAGTAGTTTAGTAGTTAAACTTTGATTTCTTAAAACTCCATGGTGAGGAAGAAAATATGATAATTTTTGTTCATCAATTTTGGAGAGACAAGACGTGTTTGAGATTAATGTGTTCATTTATAAACTCTAGGTATTGATTCTTGTATGATTGATTTGCTTTAAACTTTTGCTCTAACTGTAAAAAACGTTTAATTGCAGTTGTCTTGGAATCTCCTAATTCATTTGAAGAATATTTTAATGGAATTGGTACAACAAAACGACCTTCATCGTTTCTAATCACATTGTTTAAAAAATGTTTCTCACATTCAATATCATCAGTCGAAGAAACTGAAGTGTCATTTGACTCTTCCAATTCCCAAAATTTCTTTAAATTAGTTTCTAATTTTGATGTTTTGGAAAAATTGCAATATGTTTTAAACATTGGTGTTTTAATTTGTCCTGCAATTACCCAACCTAATTTTGTATTATGCAGAATTGGCAAATTTTTACCTAAATGAATTTGCTGATTTTTAATAGTGTCCAGAATATTCCTGCACCTAGTAGCAATTCAATTTTGTTGGTAATATTAAATGCTGGATCTGCCAGTTGTATATTGTTTGGTATATTTATTGAATTTATGTTGAAACTAGTTACGGGTAAATCATCTGTTATTTTTGGAATGATGAAACAAGGAATAATAACTGAAAAGTTAGTACACTTAGATGTTAATTTTATATCACATTTATAATTTAGTGTAGATGAAATTTTGTTAATTCCTACAACAGAAATATTTGTTGATAGTTTTGAGATATTTAATTTATTGAACAAATCGGTAGAAATGAAATTTGATTGAGAGCCACTCTCTAGCAAAACTCTATAATTATGCAAAGCTTGTTGCGAATCGCTTACAGAAACAAGTGCTGTTGATAATAATATTTGACTATTATCATAGTTGTGAGATAGCATAGAAACCTGAGATTCTTGTTCTTGTGAGTTATCTATGTGAAGTAATGAATTGTGTTTGCCGTTGCATGTTTTACACGATCCTGAATTACAGTCATTTTGCTTGTGATCAGAACGTAAACAATTTTCACACAGACATAATTCTTTTATTTTTTAATTCTAGATAGAATTGGTAATTTCAAAAAATCGTTACAGAAATAGATTAAATGTTACTGCTTGCAAAATTTACATTTGCGATTTTGTGTTAATAATGAAACTTGCCTAATGTTTTTCTTATCTTTATCTTTAATATTTCTAATATTGTGGTTAGTTTCTATGGTTTCTAATAAATCTGCTCTGGACCTTAGAAATGTAAACATATCGCCTAATGTGAGGAATTCATTTGAAGTTTTAAATCTTTCCGATTCTTGGGCAGTGATTTTATCCAACTTGGTGGTTATAATAAATATGATTATGGTATCCCAATGATTGGTGGGTTGATTTAAAGTTGCCAATGTTCTTAAATGCTTAGAAATTGTATCCAATAAATTTCTTAATACCATAGATGAATCTCTGGTTATGGTGTCGATTTGAAATATGGATTTAATATGATTATGAACTAGTAAGCGCAAAGCGTACAAAGGTATTGTAGCGACTACACAAACGCTCCCAAGCTATCAAGTAATTATTTGCGGAAAATTTCAATGATTGGATAACTTGCATAGCTTGAACTTCAACTGACGCACGTAAATAATGAAATTTCTGTATATCATTTATAGAGCTGTTTAGATGAATTAGTGATTCAAAGGTAACTTTGAATTCTAACCAGTCATTCTATTGACCTTTGAATTTTGGCAAATTAATTACTGAAAGTTTTACATTTTGAGGACTTTCTTTGATTGAATTATTTGAAAGATTGTTGTTGCTGTATTTTTGCAATATAAATTTTGCCGAAGCTAATATTTGATAAAAAGCCTCAGTGAAGGTTTCTGTTTTTGTATATTGCTCTTGAAGCTTGTCTTCATCGCAAATGTATTCGATGTTTAATTGAACATCTTCAAATTCTTGTTGTAATTGTTCGACCTTATCTGTCCTTATTTGAAGATCTATAAGGGCCTTTTGGTCATTCCACTGTACGTTTTCACATGCATCTCGAATGGTTTTCACAAATGTTACGCAATTTGTGAGCTTATGTTTGCACCCCGTTTGCGAGTAAATTGTGACAGTTCTGTCATTGTAACAGATGTGTGTATTTTTGAAATTGATTAGTTGCGTTTGATATTGCATTTAATTTTTATTAATTTGCATGTATGTTTACACATTAATTTAGTTTTTATAATTTATATATATATAAAAGTTGGTTACACATCCTCTATATCAAGAAATCCTAGTCATTAGTTATTTTGTTTATAGTTCCCAAATAGAAAACAAATGTTTGTTTATATATTTATCTAGTTATATTTTCACTGAAGAAGGTATTCCGAAAACGTTTGTAAACGTTCTGAAAATATAACTATACGATTGGATAACTTGCATAGCTTGATCTTCAACTGACGCACGTAAATAATGAAATTTCTGTATATCATTTATATAGCTGTTTAGATGAATTAGTGATTCAAAGGTAACTTTGAATTCTAACCAGTCATTGTATTGACCTTTGAATTTTGGCAAATTAATTACTGAAAGTTTTACATTTTGAGGACTTTCTTTGATTGAATTATTTGAAAGATTGTTGTTGCTGTATTTTTGCAATATAAATTTTACCGAAGCTAATATTTGATAAAAGCCTCAGTGAAGGTTTCTGTTTTTGTATATTGCTCTTGAAGCTTGTCTTCATCGCAAATGTATTCGATGTTTAATTGAACATCTTCAAATTCTTGTTGTAATTGTTCGACCTTATCTGTCCTTATTTGAAGATCTATAAGGGCCTTTTGGTCATTCCACTGTACGTTTTCACATGCATCTTGAATGGTTTTCACAAATGTTACGTAATTTGTGAGCTTATGTTTGATTGCACCCCGTTTGCGAGTAAATTGTGACAGTTCTGTCATTGTAACAGATGTGTGTATTTTTGAAATTGATTAGTTGCGTTTGATATTGCATTTAATTTTTATTAATTTGCATGTATGTTTACACATTAATTTAGTTTTTATAATTTATATATATATAAAAGTTGGTTACACATCCTCTATATCAAGAAATCCTAGTCATTAGTTATTTTGTTGATAGTTCCCAAATAGAAAACAAATGTTTGTTTATATATTTATCTAGTTATATTTTCACTGAAGAAGGTATTCCGAAAACGTTTGTAAACGTTCTGAAAATATAACTATCGTTCAAACCAGCCTTGTTTTATTGACCTATTAGTGGTAGAGATCTATCATATAAGATCTAGTATTAGCTTCATGATATGTATTGCATCGGCTGTTGACTTGCCCTTTCTGAAACCGTATTGGAATTCGCCGCACTTGTTTTCCATTAAACTTGATAGCTTTTGCTGTACAATTGATGTTAAGGTCTTATATGCTACATTCAATAACATAACGCCTCTGTAATTCACACAGATACTCTAATCTACTACAATCTCCTTTTTTAGTATAGGCACAATTACTCTCACTTGCCATTCGTTAGGCATTTCTTCAGTTCTCCATATATTACATATTAATTGGTATATGCTTTCCTTTATCACATCGCCTCCATATTGCACCATCTCTGCACATATGCCATCCATTCCTGCTGCTTTATTCATCTTCAACTTTTCTATCGCTGACACACATTCCTCGTATATAGGTACTTTTGGTATCACATCATCCACTTCCTCTTCTTCTTTTTCGTAGCTTATGTTAGGTGCGTCGTCGTCTAGTTGTAATAGTTTCTCAAAATGGCTTTTCCATTTTGCTTTTTCTATCCTTTCATTCTTTCTGTTTTTACTTTCATTGACAAAATTATAAGAGGCTTTCGAGTTATTCATTTTTCTATTTTGTTCCATCTATTCCAAGGTTTTCTCTATCCATTCACTTTTCTTTCGCTTATACAGTTTTACAGATCCCTTCTTTTTCTCCTTGTAAGTTTTTCTATCTAATTCCTCTTGTGTTCTTAACCATTTTATTCTTGCGATTTTCTTTATTTTCACCATATTTTCACAGTCATAATCAAACCAGTCCTTCTTGATTTTTTTGCTTTCCCTTCCTATCACGTCTTCAGCCACACTGGATATGCAATTCTTTATTTCCTCCCACTCTTGTTGTACATTTTGTGTCACAGAATTACTTACCTCCTCTTTACATTTTTTTCTGTATTTGTCCTGCACTTGCTCGTTCCTCAGCTTCTCAATATTCCATTTTGCTTGTATTGCTTGTTTGCGGCTGCCTCTCGTGACTTTTATTTTCATTTTTGCTGTTATCAGGTAATGATCTGTGTCCACCTTAGCACCTCGATATGTTCTCACATTTTGTACCATTGATAAATTTTTCTTTGATATTAACATGTGGTCTATTCGGTTTCTCCTATTCTGTCCTGGTATTCCTCACGTCTCTTTATGTTATATACCCTTGTACCATTATTATTGGATTCATTATGCAGCGTATATTTTCCTGCTACATTTTCATAATATTCTTCCATGCCAATCTGTGCATTCATATCACCAATAATTATTATCATATCATGTTTTGGTATCACTTCACATGTCTCTTCTAATTTGGAGTAAAATTCTTCTTTTTCTTCATTTGCTACGTCTAGAGGCGTGTATACGTTAAGTATTGATATATTCATTGGCCTATTTTTAATTCGCAGATAGGATACTCTACCACTAATTGGTTTAAATTCCATTACTTTTTCCTTCACCTATTTTGTTACTATAAATGCTGTTCTATTCCTGCCCCGTTTTCCTTCTCCTACATACCATTTAGTATAATCCTGTTTATTGATTTCGCCATACGTATATTTTCGACACGCAAGAAGCACCGCGCAAAGAACATAAGCCGAATCTACTTTCCGGAGACTATGCCTTTATCAGTGCCTTTTCATTTATATATATGCTCTCTTGCCTTGATTGTTTTATGAAACAATATATATTATAACTTAATATTTCACTCTGCCGCTTTTCTCGAATTTTCAATGTTTTTTGTTTAATATCAATTTACGACACGAACACTATTTCAATGACAATTGTAAATGCAATAGCTGTATTCGTCTATGGATACTGATGAAATAGCGCATTTATTCATAATCGCCCATCAATTTTCAATAATCAAGAAAACGAAATACACAATATATTAAACGACGTATACACTCTTTACAACGACGCTATATTTAAAGTACTAGTAAACAATTTCAGCATCTCACGAAAACACAAAGGAAATGCAAAAGAAAACAAAAAATAAAGTTTACTTATGTTGAATTCTATTCAATTAAATAATAATGCACATTTAGAATAGATATGAAATGTAAGAAATTTATTATAGGTGTTTATCTATAGTAAATTTCACTGAATGCTGGAGCCTGGTTAAACGGCCTACGTATTAATCTGTTGCGTTCTTTTTTGTTTCCCTGTATATATGAGTATAGCGAGCCTATTTGTGTAACACTTGAATTTGGTGGTAAAATGATCTTTTTGTGAATTTTCGCTAAGCATTGTTGGGAATATAGTTACAAGAATTTCATATTTAATCTCTTTCATACATTTCTTCCATATTCGTAATCGTGGTTAGCTATTAGTCGTTTTGGTTGGATTCGGATCGTCGAATTATTCTGGTGGCTGTGGTAAGCTTTTCGACTTACACGTTTTTGCAAATTAAAACCTTTTCTACTTCCGACCGACATTTTGGTGAACTCATGTCCGTTTTGCGTTTCTCCTTTTCGTTTCAGAGTTCTTAGACAGAGTCATAATTTTTTTGTATCAACTACGATATAATTTTAGTATCAGCTATAATTTTTGGTCTATGGTGCATCCCCTGCGATTAATCACCTTTAATAAACCGTAACTGGGAAAGTTTGCTGGTATACATGAGTTGATCGCATCAAATCATTTGCCACAAAATACAATACAATACATTCAAGTAAGCGCTTTTTCTTCATTGCTATTTGCACAATTATTGCATTGTTTTCAAGTCAAGTCAAGTGTAACAATCACAATTTCTTCTATTCAACTCAATTCTACAATTTTTTAACTACAATTTCCACAAACATTCAATTTACAAATATCAAACGCAACTAATCAATTTCAAAAATACACACATCTGTTACAATGACAGAACTGTCACAATTTACTCGCAAACGGGGTGCAATCAAACATAAGCTTATAGGATTTCTTGATATAGAGGATGTGTAACCAACTTTTATATATATATAAATTATAAAAACTAAATTAATGTGTAAACATACATGCAAATTAATAAAAATTAAATGCAATATCAAACGCAACTAATCAATTTCAAAAATACACACATCTGTTACAATGACAGAACTGTCACAATTTACTCGCAAACGGGGTGCAATCAAACATAAGCTCACAAATTACGTAACATTTGTGAAAACCATTCAAGATGCATGTGAAAACGTACAGTGGAATGACCAAAAGGTCCTTATAGATCTTCAAATAAGGACAGATAAGGTCGAACAATTACAACAAGAATTTGAAGATGTTCAATTAAACATCGAATACATTTGCGATGAAGACAAGCTTCAAGAGCAATATACAAAAACAGAAACCTTCACTGAGGCTTTTATCAAATATTAGCTTCGGTAAAATTTATATTGCAAAAATACAGCAACAACAATCTTTCAAATAATTCAATCAAAGAAAGTCCTCAAAATGTAAAACTTTCAGTAATTAATTTGCCAAAATTCAAAGGTCAATACAATGACTGGTTAGAATTCAAAGTTACCTTTGAATCACTAATTCATCTAAACAGCTATATAAATGATATACAGAAATTTCATTATTTACGTGCGTCAGTTGAAGATCAAGCTATGCAAGTTATCCAATCGTATAGTTATATTTTCAGAACGTTTACAAACGTTTTCGGAATACCTTCTTCAGTGAAAATATAACTAGATAAATATATAAACAAACATTTGTTTTCTATTTGGGAACTATAAACAAAATAACTAATGACTAGGATTTCTTGATATAGAGGATGTGTAACCAACTTTTATATATATATAAATTATAAAAACTAAATTAATGTGTAAACATACATGCATTTAATTTTTATTAATTTGCATGTATGTTTACACATTAATTTAGTTTTTATAATTTATATATATATATAAAAGTTGGTTACACATCCTCTATATCAAGAAATCCTAGTCATTAGTTATTGTTATTATTGTTATTGTTATTGTGCTTGTGTTAGTGAAATCGATTAAAGGAACTGTAAAGACCAGCGAAATAAAATCTCAAGAACCGATAGACCAACGTTCAAGCTCCATAAAAACAATCCTCCAAAAAAGCGATCGTTGAATTGCTGCCAATATTGCCACATGGGTTTTTAAGTGTGGGGCAAAATCCTATCTCCAAATGATAGATGCCTTGGAAATTCAAGTTGGGAGAAATGCTGACAGGCAATGCGAGATCGAAGATTTGGACTGCATTGTGAAGACTGAAATTCAAACTCGAAACGGGACCCGTGACCCCGAGTACTTCGGAGGTACTAATGTATGGCTTTGAGACTGCTAGATTCCAAGTTTCTGCAATCATGTAACAGCAGTCTTTAAAATTTATTTGCTGATACGAAAAAGGGTCTTTATCATTACCACTTAAGAGTAGCTTATGGAGCAATAGGTGTCGGCATTGTCGTTTGGTAGTAACCTGATTTATGGGTGGCAGGCGGCAAAAATATGCATTTAAAGTTTCTTTCTGTTCTCTCAAGATGCTCAAGAGAAGGGACGCACTTTTCAATCAAAGTTTTGTCGTACCACTCCAAAAATATATCAGTTAATGTGCACGCACATTTTTGGTTCCTACAAGACACTGACAGTTGTTAAAGGATCTTCGTTTCTTTGCTTTTCCGACCATTGACGATGATTACCTGTAGAATTAGCATAAACGAGAATTGTGACAGGTTCTTTGCTAACTTTATGTCCTGGAGCAGGCATTGCTTTCCAGTTCAAACCGGTTTCATCTGCATTGTAAACAAGGTCAGCTTCATAGTATTTCGTTTCAGTCTTCAACGTTTCTGGAAATTGTTTGCGGGTTCACCATCAGGAGAAAGTTTTTGCCCGGCTATAACTAACTCGCTACTGCCATGTTTTCATTTAAAGTTAAGTCCAACCCCAGCTCGCCTTAAAGTCAATCACGTCACTAAGTTTTCTAGATTCTAGAACATAAAAAATTATCGCCAAATCGCTTCTTGGAGCGGCCCAATTTGCAAGAAATCGCCCATCATTATATGTGATTATGCATGTATCGTATAATAATCAAATATTTTTGCATTCAACTCTGAAACAAACGATCCCCCATTTGGTGAATAATCTTCACCAGAAAAGTTCCATTTTTGGGGCGGCGGCGTCCTTTGATTTTTGTCGGCATTGTCAATTCAGTGCGTTATTATTTTCATCACCACCTCGCATCATCCCTTCAAAGCAGGAGGAATCGTCAGTTCGTTATATACAATAAGAGGGCCGATATCAACTTCTTAGTCGTTTTATTTTTTGGTAATCAGTAATTAGTAGTGGCGTTTCTTCTGTTTCGCTGTTTCGTGTCTTTGCTAGTTGCTACTGCGCTCTTTGCATCATGGACAGTTTTGTAATAAGGGAAAAGGAAGCATTAGACATCACCAGCTCTTCTGCATCTGAAGAGAGTGGAGATGAATATACGAATATTCCAAACCAGGACCAAGCAAAGTCCAACATAACCGCCACTATAAAGAAGAATATATAAACTTTGGATTTACGTGGACAGGCGCGGGGGACAAACCTAGTCCGAAATGTTTGGTGTGTGGCATAGTGTTGTCAAATGAGTCTATGACACCTAACAAGCCAAAACGGCATTTGGAACGAAACCACCACAGCGTCTCTCGAAAAATATTCGAGAATATTTCCAACGCCTGTATACTTCCATTCAAGCCTCTTCTGTCACGATGGAAAAACGCATAAAGCTCTCAGATAAAGCCCTTTTGGCATCATTCAAAATTTCTGAAATGATTACCAAGAAACAGAAACCCCATAACATCACCGAAGAGCTTATATTACCGGCATGTAAAGAAATTGTTGCTATTATGTTGGGACCGGAAGCCGTTGAACAGATTTCAAAAGTACCTCTGTCCAATGATACAGTTCATCGGCGCATTAAGGACATGTCACTGGATATTCAAAGTAATGTCATAGAAAACTTAACAAACACGCAATTTGCTCTACAGTTAGATGAAAGCATCGATATTTCACCAAAAGCTCAATTATTAGCCTTTGTGAGATTTGTTTGCGGATCAGAAATTATTGAGCAATACCTATTTTGTCGAGAACTGGAAACAACAACTATTGGAGGTGATATATTTGCTGCTGTTGATAGTTTCTTCCAAGATAACATACTCAAGTAGACGAATTGCATTACTATATGTATTGTAAAGGGGCTTCTGACTTTTGTGCGGAATAAAAACCCATCAGTAATAACTACTGATTACTTTTTACATAGAGAGGCCTTAGTGGTGAAGACTATGGACGGAAATCGTTTGGGTGACGTCATTCAAACGATTGTTTCATCGATCAACTATGTAAAAACTTGTCCTGTAAAATCGCGAGTGTTTGAGAAACAAACAACACAGAAATGGCCGCAGATCATAAAGTGTTGTTATTCCACAGCAATATCCGTTGGCTTTCCACAGGAAAAATGCTTACCAGAGTTCTAGAACTTAAAGACGAACTACTTGCATTTTTTAAAAGTAATGATAAGTTTGAATATTGTGAATGTCCTAAAGACCCCGTTTGATGTGCTGAGCTGGCGTACCTTTCCGATATTTTCAACAAACTTAATGCTTTGAATTCAAATATGCAGGGACGGCATGAAACTATCATATCATCAAGTGATAAAATCAGCACATTTTCGAAAAAGCTTGTCCTTTGGATTTCGGCCATAGCATAGCCTATACATAGGAGAGAACGATCTAACTGCTTTTCCATCTACGGCTACTGCATCAAGTGAGTTGAACACAGAGGAAAAAAATCAGATAAGGGAACGCATAATAGGGCACCTATCTGACTTGCAACTAGGGATATCTAAATACTTTCCCTCGATCTCGACTACTGGCTGGGTGCTTGATTGCACTTGGCGAAGAAAATGCATTCAAAGCAGAATTAAACTGCTCCGAAAAAGAGCAACTTATAGAAATATCATCGGATACAATCCTGGGATCGAAATTTAGAGAAAATGCTCCCGATGTTTTTTGGATCTCAATCAGAAATGAATATCCCGATATCGCGAATAAAGCAATATTTCTTTTACTGCCTTTCTCAACGTTCTACTTGTGCGAGTCTGGATTTTCATAGATATACTTTGCAGAAATCGTCAGGGACAGGTATCTCACTAGTTTCAAGATTTATGTCTTTGTATTTCTGATGTTGATGATTATTTTTTTATGTTCCTGCTTAGGAGTCATAACTTTCTCTATGTTTATGTTTTACTATGTAAGAATCTTACGCAATAAATTTTAAAATCTGTTTCTCATAGTCGTTCCATAAAAAGGAAGTATTGTAGGTACTTTATACGTTCGCTTTTTGCATCTAGGTAAAAAGTAACATGTAGGGGTCTCGCAAAAGTTTGAAACGTACTTTGGTGTGTCCCAAAGGAAAAAAGGGTTAAGAACCGCTGTGTTAGACCACTACCTAAGTGCTACTCTAGACTAGGTAGAAGACCAGCGGTTGAGATCTCGGCTCTGAATAGTGCAGGCGTTTCTGTCTCAATGAGTCTTGATACCTAGCTCTTACTACGCAGTGATATAGCCCATCGTAATGCTTCCAGAGCATTTAAACATTCCACACATGCATTAGGTACTTATCATTAAGTAGTGTAAATAGGTCTTTGTCTCCACTTACGTGCAAGGCACGACATTAAAATTTGGATAAGTAAGGGCGTCAGTGCGGTTTACACTACTTAACTATAACACGTCATCCATTCTTTTATCAAATCTGAGTCATAATATTATATTCTGAATAACTTTTTTGAATAATATTTTGACGTGATATTGACCGAAATGGCACTTTACTTTAAGGCAGCCAACTTTATGAAAAGCCAATGTGGGACATTCTTGGGAATAGAGGATGTGAGCGTGAAGGATTGACGGTGTGTCGGTGTACTTAAATTAGGAAACAAGCAAACACAAGTTACTGAAGTTATCATTTATTTTTAAAATCATATTTCTAACATGAGTGACATTTTTTTTTACTAATTCTGGGTTTTGGTTAAGAATGTCATAAAAATCTTCACAACTGCCCATATTAATTTTGCAACAAACATTGCACGTAGCGTTTCAACTTTAATTATAACGATTTTTCCTATGTCCATAAAGCATTCATGACTCAAAATATTCGTTCTGTAAATGCGTTCGTCTGTGCCAAACAAAGAAGGTCCTGCACGATGGCCAGCTAATTTTTGAATGGTATTCCACTACCTTTAAAATTTTCGAACACCTTTATCCGTCATGCGTCGTTCGTTTTTTGTGGTGCATTGGAAATATGGAAAATTCGGGACATGCGGGACGCATTAGACGTTTTGCGAGCACAGTCGGCTGCAGGGTCCCGCAGAATCCGGGACGGTTGGCCGTCTTACTTTGCTTTGATAGAAAATGTCTTTTTCTCAATTATGATGAGCACCTTGATTTTTTGCTATGAAAACCCCAGTTTGATCAATCTCTGAGTTACCCAATAAGTACAGTGTCCCCGATTTATGTGGCATATATCCATATTTGCACTTAATTCTGTACATTCCCGGGATAACTCATTGCTATAGCAAACACAGATGCTCAGTTGCGTACACATATATATATGTAGTTTTGCAAAGGTAGTCTTAATTACAATTTTGTTGGTTGAGGTTCGTTCTTTAATACACGAATATAAAACGCTATTTTGATCTATTGCTATTCTTAGTGTTTACAAAAGGTTGTTCGAACGAATATTTTTGTATTTTTTTGGTGTATTAAAGGTTTCTTTTAATTAGTTGCCTGTTAATAATCACCTTGGTTAATGTAAACATTAGTTCACGTTATCGAGCGTTGGCTGTATATATTTGAAGTATAATCTAGCTATCTTGCTGGTAGGGAAATAGATATTGTATAAAGATAAAGTTGTTAGATGTTCGTACATATGAGAGTTCAATTACGAAATTCGGCCATAATGTACTAATTGCGCATTTTTGCAGCTATTTTGATTCTACAGAAGTAGACAACTTGTTTTGACACAAACTCCTGTAGTACCTACAATCGCGCACTCGGCTAGCCCGCCGTGGGAAAATTGTGCCTAATTACAAAACTACTTTCACTATTCGCAGACGCGCGTTTCGCGGTTATACCGCTCATCAGGGCGACTGTGTGAAGTAGTTTTCATTTCTATAGAAGCTCTATATAAGCCTGGGTGTTAGATGTTCGTACATATGAGAGTTCAATTACGATACAATAGCTGCAAGAATGCGCAATTAGTATATTATGGCCGAATTTCGTAATTGAACTCTCATATGTACGAACATCTAACACCCTGGCTTATATAGAGCTTCTATAGAAATGAAAACTACTTCACACAGTAGCACTGATGAGCGGTATGAACGCGAAACGCGCGTCTGCGAATAGTGAAAGTAGTTTTCTAATTAAGCATAAATAGAGTTTATCTACTAAAAATATTATGCAGTGCTTAATAATAATAATAGTAGTAAACTATAGAATGAAACACAAATTGTAACGCAATGCTCTTAATCACTTAATTTTGAGTAACGTTATAATTAAGTAAACAATGTTGACAATAAAAACTTGGTAACTGGCTAATTGTAAGAACTAAATCCATTTCATTATGTCCATTGTATGTATAAATATCTAAATGAAATTAAAAATACGTATAAGTACGCAATAATACACACACGATAAATAATCGACAAATTATGGAGATACAAACATGGCTCCGCTTCTGAAATTTCTCATATATACGTTAATAAAATATATATGTACTGTACCACTCTAGATAGTGCCGATCTTGCGTCCAGATTACGGATGTGCTAGCGAGAAGGAACAAAGGGCATTACTGCGACAATGAGATCAAACAAGATAGAAAGTGAAGCGATTTAGACACGCCTCGCGCTCTTATCTTAGTCGATCTCATAGTTACAGTAACTCTGATTATTTGTTATTTGTTAACGCTCGCACTCCCGCACTCCGTGATTTCAGACTTGTACACTGGCCAATAGTATATACAGCGTGTGCGTTAACTTACCTGTAGGAATTGAAGATCGTTACAGATGCTTCAAGACATAGTAAATCAATTAGTCAAGAGTTTTTGTAATAAATGTTAATTACAAATGGCAAAATTTGCAAATAAGAATAAGAAGACTGTGTCTAAAATAATACTGAGTGTCAACAGTGTTTTGGTGTGTTTCGCGCGTTTAGTGTGTGCTGTTCATTATGTTTAGTGTTGTACAGTGTTCGTTGTGTACTGTTCGTGTCGGCTTAGCCGAATATCGCTGGTGATACTGATTTGCCTCTGTTTTCCACTGAAGAAGGGAACTCATTTGCCGAAATACGTATCTGGATTTTTTCCGTAAGGTGTAGCAAAGGTATTTTTATTTACTTTATATGAAAAAAAAAAGAAATTGTTGTTATCCAGTTTATGTTTTCGGCATGGTAGTATTATTATTAAAAGCAGTGCCTTTGACAAAGTATGAGCGGAGGATTAATATTTCATTATCAGAGCGCTGCCACCTGCTAGTGACGACTCATCGTTCAGATACGGCTGTTGAATTTGAAGCAATGAACCGGTCCTTTATCAAAGGACACGCTTTTGCGAAACTTGAAATGTTATGATTTCAGCCATATACAGCTGGGATAATAAATAAGAAGTTCAGATCATTTATATGTAAACGAAGTTCTAAATTCGGTTTATACGGTTGTTAAAGATGCTTGCCTCTAGCTAGCGAAACACGTGTCACCGATTTTATTATAAACAATTGTGTGGCGAGGAGTTTACCGATGTGATATTTGTGTCAGTAAATTACACCACAGTCCTTGCAATCACCCCTCCCCTCCATTAACCTATAGTGGTAGAGCTAATCCAAAAATAAGTATTATATATAACTAGCTGACCCGGCGAACTTCGTACCGCCTTAGAATTAATAAATGTTGTCTTAAGTTATTACCTGAGTTTTATTAACTTGTTTATATTAAGATAAAATTAATTAAGTTGAATAAAAGTTCAAAAAGCATCTGGTTTATTGAATGTAAACCAAATGATTCGCGTATCGTTGTAGCACAACTTTCTGTTAAACTATTTGCTGAATGGCTTGCACTCGTGTCAATTATCTTCATTGAAGCACCTTGTGATATACTATATTTCGCGACTTTATCTATTGTCGGAGCGTTGAATTGTCGTTCCTGTGTTCCAGCGGGGTGTTTATTTGTTCTGATCACGAATTTATGGCATGCGATCCAACGCATTTTTAAACAACCGAATCAATATATGATGTTCATGACGTATTTGCTGCACATCTTGAAGATTTTCTCTTTCTATTGCGTTATTGATCGCTTGACGCCGATCAAGTTGGTCCTCTATATTGACCATGAAGTAAATTTGTAACAATTTTATGCTGTGCGTCTTCAACCGGCTGCAATGATCCAATTCTATGGTGAATTTGCTCTTGTATCTGTATAGTCGAAAGGGAAGTGATAATTAGTGATTTATGATTACCAAAAATAAAGGTTACTCTCTTATTAAGAAACATTACCTTGAATGTCGAAAATGTCGTGATTCTTGAGCTTCGCCGCAAAACAATGAATGCAATGGCTCAGGTGGCGGAGGCAACAATGACAATTTAACCTTTCCACTGAGACAGCACAATCCAGGCGTTTCTCCAGCGAACTTCAATGCACCGCAATGAACACACATAACCTCCATAGGGCCAATTCTAACGAAAGGGTGCGAGCTGTAGTCAATTGTGGAATCGTATTGAAATGTTCCTCGATTCAAATTAGCACTTGAAGCATTTCTCGATGTTGTTGATCTCTGTGATCTGCTCGACGATTTCTCATTGCCAACCGAGCCGTTTCCACGTATGGACTCCCTTTGTTCTTGCGTTTGTGAAGCACGAAGTCGGGCCTTACTAACCCGGCGCCCTTCTCTCGTGCGATTTCTTCTTCGTCTGTAGTGGATTGATTTGCAATATTCCGCAGTCTAATTGCATTACAGCTTCGTTGTGAAAGATTCGATCTTCCCGCTCGCGGCATTGTAAATAAGACTGTGATGGATATTGCTGACTTCTATTATGACATAACAATTATTCGTTCGCGCATCATGACAACCGTCATAACCTAACCTACCAAACGTCGTCAATTTGTTTAACCTCTATTTTTTTCTTAAATTTTCAAACGTTTTAATAGTTTTTTTTTTCTTAAACCTTTAGATAATAATTACGAACAAATCCGCAGAAGGAAGTATCCAATTTGGTCCAGTCGTTTTCAAGTTTTAAGCATCCGAACAAACCACGATCCATTTTTATATATATAGATAAGAACTATCTTATCAATTTGAATCATTTAGGCTTCTTAATAAGATCGAATGTGTTTTTTGTTACGAAGACAGACAAATGTGTTATGTTCTCGCTTTTGCCTTTTCTAAAAACGTTCTTTTTTAGCTGGTTGTCCCCAAAGCAGTTCTGTTAGATCCTCTTGTAATGAGAGCTTTACATCTACTTGTTGCATTTCAGTATATTCTTATGTTACTCTTATTTCTAAATCTTCTTACAAAACTTTCCAATCTATTTTGGTTTTGGTTTTGTAACTTCTATTTAAAGATCTTTAAAATTGACAAACTTCTACCGACTTCAACATCTTCCTCTTTCAGCATACCTAGAATATCTATGAAATTGCATTTTTATCATTTAGTTTCATTTCCCTCCCTGTTACAATTTTCAGAATTACAAAGTTTGTTATCTGCTTCTTGTTCGATAATGTTTGCAAATAGGTTTCGTAATTTCTTTGTGGACATTCCTATCATGTTGGCGTTTTGTTTTTTATTATGCTGTTTTCAATTTTCTTGATCTTTCATTCTTTATTGGTCTTGTACATTGTGAGTTGTTAGTTGTGAAGGAAATTTCGCCGGTATATAAGCATTGTCACTTTTTGTTTAGTCAGGGTGGAGAACTTTCCAGAATTCCTACGTCTTCCACGACAGGTTCGGATGTGATATGTAGGCATTTTGTATTCATTGCCCTGTAATTGGTACTCGTATCTGTTGAGCAATAAACTATTTATCATTAGTGTTAGTATAATGTTACATATACATAATTTGTGTGTGGTGAAATCTTCGTAGGAACAGATGAGATAGATTTAAGGGTAAACGAATTATAATGAAATAATTGAGGCTGAACTTTCTTACCAAATGCCGATTAAGGTACCTCATTTCGACATTCTGCGGAAGCAGGTGTACATAAAAAAATATTGAAAAAGTGCGCATATTCTGCCTGCGGTGTACAGAACGGTTCTAATTTCCCATCGTCAAGATGCCTCATTAAAATTGGTTTTGAAGCACCGCCCTTCTTACTAATAAAGTTTCTAGGTCTTGCTCTTCCATAGTTCTACAAGGGAAGTCGATTAGGGTACACCAAATGTGTCAGCACCGGATCGGTAGTACAATATCGGTTTGCTCCAATAGCTTCGGTACTACTTTTGGCACTCCATCATCTATTGGCTTCCAAAATGTTACTCACCACTGGAAAACACCCCGGCAGCTAATGTATATAGGCAATGTGTAAATGTCCTCTGTAATCTCGGGCATAATCTATAGTGTGATTATTATATCGTAACGTATAAAACTTGGATGTCAGCAATTCATTGCATGATTGGGCCTAAACTATAAAGGGCGTAATACACACATAAAAACGAATCTTTAATTTAAGGATATAAAGTATGTATTAAACAAATGGTAAGTTCAACATACACCCGAACTAATCATATATTTAAATAAAATGTATCATATGGTTGCCACCAAACATATCAAAATATGACCATTGGTTATGTTTGAATTATAAAAACCTTATGATCTATTTAAAAGAAATTGTATTGTTCTGCCTATTTTTGAATAAGCAAGCAAGCTATATTTTATTTTAAAATCAAACTTATGCATAAAGCATTTACGTTGATATTTCAATACAACTAAGAATTTGCAATAAGCGTTGAAATTTTGATTTAAAGAAATAATTATCAATTTGAACATAATTTAAATACATCTTTATTTCATTGTAAATCAAAACATGCTTTATATTCAAGCAAAGTATTCTTAAAGGATAACTAAGGTTCAATTTAAAATTATATATTCAAATACATGTATATATTTTTTTAAGAAAAAAGTTTTCTGTATGTGCAACGTAGTGTTACGCGTAAAATCCTGTAGAAAATATTTTATACAGTGGCGTGCATAAATGAAAGTAAATAACCAGGTTTGGTATAAGTTTTAACACTAGAAATGTAAATCACCTACTTTCTTCTTTCTGTGTAATACAGTAATGCTGTTTACACAAATGGAACGTGATGAAAAGACCAGTGCATAACGAGTCATTGAAGGAATTCCTCCTGTTGTTCAATGGAAATGCATACAACGATCAGGACAAATATCTTGCAATCCAGGATATTTCTTTATAAATTCTTAAATTGTGTTGTGTGCTTCCTGCCCTGCAAAGTATCCTACTTTTACACATTTCTATAATTTTATCCCATGATTCGAATTTCTCAGAATATTGGTTTGGATATGTAATTGCACTCTACAGCTTCTAAAAGAAAATATTTAGTCGCACAGAATTTATAAGATGTACTATACCTATTGTCATTGGTTCAAATATCTATTTTTATTTTTATTTCTTTGATTTCTGATTTTGTTTATGTCTATTTAATGGAATTACTACTAATATGCAGAATATTTCTGAAATTAGAAACTAATCGACCTTTCCATACTTTCTTAAAAAATTCTTTCCAGTTAAAATTTCTCGAATTTGTCTACCAACATCTTCTTCATCGAAAACAGTTGTAAAGTATTGCAGGAATTAAATAGTAGGTATATACGTAAATACAATACGAATATAAACAAAATAGTATAACAAACAAATTAATCTAAATGTATAATTTTAGATTAATTTTTTTACATAAATATTTTCGGTAGACAAAATTATACTGCGTCCATACATTATTTTATATAATACCAAAGAAAGAGCTAATAACAAAACAAAAATGTTAAGAATGACTAAAATTTTTAAACTACGAATGAGATGCATTATTCCGGTTTTTTGGGAAGTATAGATTACTAAACGATAAATTTACCAACTGAAAGTCCGGTTCTTTTATAAATACAATGAATTACATATTTCTTTGATAATTGTGTTCTATTATAAAGTAGTCACTGCATAAAAGAATTTAAATGAATTCCTGTAAATGAAAATCCAACAAACAATACATACCTTCAAGGCATTCTTATGAAATTTTTAATGGAAGCTAAAGTCAGCGATTTGATTGCAGGCTATTTCAAGCTGTTCTTAAAGTATAGTATCTTAACTCAAAGTATTTGGTATTGAAATAAAAACACTATAAGCTAGTTAGTAACAGCACTTATTTTACAAGGGGAGGGCACGACGTGTGGGTCACGGATTTCGAAGACCTTTTGGGATAAGAAAGTACTCGCATCAGTAACCTATAGACCCCCTCTTTTGGCCGTCAACACTCAGCCGTTTTTGAGAAAATCGGTTTGAAAAAGTTAGGCGCTTCATATACCCGTACCTTTGCACAACTTATCGCTAAGGCAGCGTGGCTCCGTGGGTGAGAACTCGGTTACCAACCGGACAGTTAGGGTTCGATTTCAGGCAAATAAGTTTTTCATTTTTCTTTCACTTATCGAAGCCTGTTCCTTCTTCAACAATGCTGTCAATCAATTTACACAATCAGTGGATATTTAAACGAATCTTTCAGATCTTTTGTTAATACAACTTTTAATAAATATACTTAACCTATGTAGTTGAGGATAGGTTCTATTATTTTATTGTATTTATTAAAATTAATTATTTAATTATAACTAAAATAGCAATATATATGCGCCTCCCAAATGTCCTCGTCAAGAAATTATGACTTCTTGGATTAAGAATTATGGCTGCTTCACAATTGTTAATAATACGGAGATTTACTGTAATCTAAGTTCGGTTACTTTGAAATGTGTAAAAGAAAAGATTTTTAGCGATCTTTGCGAAGTACATGTGGCTGCGAACATTCCATTTCAGAAGCTTAACAATCCAATTTATAGACAATTTCTTGCAAAATATACAGGTGAATATATTACAGATGAATCAACTTTACGCAAAAATTATCTTCCAAAAATATACGCCAATGTAAAGTATAAAATTCGGGAACATGTAAAAGACAACTATTTTTGTATTAGCACAGATGAGACCATGAATATATTAGACAGGAGCATGGTTCATGTTATGATAGGTGTCTTGCATTCTGATCAGTCAACTAAGTTGTATTTGAGAGCGGCCAAAATAATTGAACTGCTGAATGCAAATACCATAGCTGACGCCAATTATAGTAGCATTGATGATATATTTGAAGGTGCTGTGAACAAAAGGTCTATTTTTTGTTAGTGATGCTGCCGCTTATATGATAAAAGTTAAAAAATAGATTTGAAAATATGCTTTATATTACATGCATCGTCCATGCTTTGCATAGAATTACAGAAATCGTGAAAGCGCAATTTCCAAACTGTCTTACAAGACTCATTTTTGCAAAACAATTTGGGATTTATTAAAAAACATTTTGGCGATATACCCAAGAACATAAAATATTTCGAAACGCAAACGTTGCAATTGGAAAAAACAATGATAACATTAAACATTTGAAATATATTAAAGAATGTTTCTAGTAATTTTGGTGTTTCCTTAAGTATAAAAATTGATGCGGTTTTTGCTCGGAATCCTGATTGTGTGATATTGAAAAATCTCTACATATAGTGAAGATAATGAATGTGATTTCAAATACCATATGCGCGAATCTCATTTTCAATATGCTTAGTTTCTTTATATTTAAAAATATAGTAATTAGCACGCGTACATATCTAACAACAGAAAATTTAAATTATATCTTAATAATCAGTCAATAAATCGTATTTAACGTGACATATATAATGCTTTGTAAATGTAACCTATTTAAAAATATGAACATAAACAGCGAAAATTAGATCAAAACATATTTAAATTTATTCCTTAATATTTTATTCACCCCTTCTTACTATTTCTAAATTTTTATCACCTAATACACATCTACGCCACTGAAAAATCAGAATTTTGTTTGTGTTCTATTTACGTTGAAGGTTAAATAAGCGACCATGCAAGTAATACTGGCTGACACGCGTACCTCCACCACCAACACATACGCATGCTATAGCTGTATAACTGTAGTTCGGCGATGCGTGGGGTGATAAGGACCGTCGTCGGTCTGGTCTGTAGTTATCACTTTATGTACCGGGATAAGTCAATCTGCTGGATTGCTGTATGAAAATCAGTCACGCAGTAAAGGCACATACCCCGCAATATATTCTTCTCTATCCTTTTGAAATGTTTGGTAGGGAGATCCGACATCATGATGAAACTGCTGTGGACATTAAAAACAATATTTTGCTTTAGTGAATGAATTTATATGAAGTGACGATTCCTTGCTATACATAAGATTAAAAATCTTCTTACGAGTTGTTTAGTTTGTATGTTGTAAGTATTTAATAAAACTGATATCTGAACCTATCCTAATTCTCAGTTTATCGTTACGAAAATACAATTTATTGAAGTCGGGAAATATATAAGTAATAACATTTGGTATAATACATGTAACTAAATATCTTCTTCTTCTTCTTCTCTGCTACCTTATGCTTACTAGTTCAGCATCGGGGCTAATGTTAGTTTTATTCGTCAATCCATTTCTTCCACTCCCTCTGGTTCCCCGCAAGACTTTTCAGTTCTTGTAATGACTTTCCGTTGGATTCTCCTATTTTTACTACCTGGGACATGCAATATTTCCTCGGTCTTCCTTCTTCTTCCTACTCTCTTCGTATCCAGACTTGTTTGGCAAGTTCACCCATTATTATAACATAGCTGTACCATTTTAAATTTCTCTTGCTTACTTTCTCCAACAATGGTTCTTCTTGTAGTGTTTCTCTCATGTTTTCGTTTCTTAATATATCGAGGCACGTTACACTCTCTATTTTTCGCAAGTATTTCATTCCTACTGCAGCTAGACTGGTTTCGTGTTTCTTTTGTAGGGTCAATGATTCGCAGCCATATATTTATTAGTGTTGGTGCAGATATTGAATACTTGGAGTTTAATCGTCTTATTAATTTCCTTTTTTTTGGGGAAAATGGCTTTATTTAACGAGTAATAGATTCTGGTTGTTTTATTTATTCTGTTTGCTATTTTTAAATCATATTTTCTATCCTCTGTCAGCATCACTTCAAGATACTCATAAGCAGTGACTTTTTGCAGTTGTTTGCCATTGCATGAAAAGGTATCGTTATTTGATTTATTTTCAACTTTCATATTGTTTTCCATATTATGGACCTGTGTAAAGTAATTCCAAGTTACCCGTGCGGTAGCTAGTTTCGTGAAGATATTGTGTTACACGTATTAAAACACACATCATATCTTTATCGTATATCGCATAGGTTTCTAACTTTCTTTGGCCCACCGCTTTTTTCAAAAAGAAAAAACACGGCGAGTCCTTTTCTTGAAATAGATAGTGTAACTTCTAGTTTTCCGACATTTTTGGGTTACAACTCACTTTATCAAACAGTGATTCGATGGCGCTCCGCTTAGGTGTAGTATACTATATTATATATTGAGAAACAAGAAAAGATTTTTTAAATTACTTTATTAAAATATTATTGACAGTCTGTCTCTTGTTTTGTTAGTAAATTGCTCTGGAATACTGGAATTTGCCTTTGAAGTAAAAATTCTTGATATCCATTTTTTAATTTCAATTTTAATTCTTCATTTGTTGCCGATGCTATCAACTCCTCCTGCAGAGATAATTCTGCTCTTTGTAGGTTTTAGAAGGGTTTCAGGAGTCAATCTGGAACGATCATGTTGAGGACATCTTGAAAAAATCCTGACAAAATACGAAAATGTCGTCATTATTTGTTTCGACAGATGAAAGATTTGGAAATTGGAATGAACAATTCTGTTCGACCCTAACTTGGATTGTACTGGGCAAGCTTTGAACGCAGAAACAGTTGCCTTTACTTTGATTAAATTTAAATAATCTCCTTGTAGCTGTGGATTCGTTTCATTAAATTTATTCTATAAGTCAGTTAAATAAGGTATATCATTCTTAAATTTTAATAAACCCTCTCTTAACGAATCATTTTTGTTAAAAAGCGACCGCTATAACTTATAACTGATTGTTAGTTAAAGAGGCTATCAAATCTTTTAGACAGGTATCCTTCGAAAGCCAATGAATTTCGGTGTGCAATAGTAAGCAATTGAAATCTTCGTTTTTTTCATCAAAGTTATTCAAACAATCTATCACTGAAAGCATTGCTTCGGATCTTGTTAACTGTGGTAATTATACACTGTAGTGAACAATAAAGACGATCAGTATAGTCTTTTGTAACTAAATGTTGTTTGTGAATTGCACAATGCACGGCAACTACATTTTATACCGCCTTTCTCAAATATATATAGATATCAACCGGCGGTATCGTCCAACCATTGCCGGAGCACAACCGATATCATCGCACAGTATATTATCAAGAGAAACACCTTTTTTTTAAACTTTTTTATATATGTTTTCATAGTTTATGAATCAAACGTATGCAAGAAGTAAAGATTCATTGTTTGGTAAAGTAGATTCATCGAACTGTAAAGGAAACTCGGTAGTCTTCAAGAAATCAGTTAGAGGATTCTCCACATCCTCGAACATTTTGTTGATTCGTCTCTCTACAATTACTGAATCGAATTTTCTCAATAACATCAGACGGCCACTTGTGCAGTACAATACGTAGAACTACACTCATAGCTGGCAGTATCAATGCTTCTCCAATAGTGTGCGGTTTTCCCGATTTAGCAGTAAGCAAGGGAATGTTGTAGGTGGCACCATCGTCTTGTTTCAGTACCGCTGGAAACATACCAGCTAATGTTTGACGCCCGAATGTTGTTGTTTGAGCATTTGAAAGTAAGAGAATTTTTTATCTCCTGTCAGGATGTATTTCGGTCAAATGTTATTCTAATCGTGAAGGTTTTATGGGTCCATTTGAGAAAGCTCTGGCAAATGAGGCACATTGGTAATGTTTTGTTTGCAGCTGCTTGCTTACATTTTCGCTTTGAATCAGACAGGATTATAAATATTTATTAAGCTAATGTATCAAGTAGTAATTTGTTTAGTAACCTTTTTATAATAATTTCTCTGTTAAAGAGTAAATGTAAAAAAGTAGAATATAACTCTCAATTGAACGAACAGAGGTTCGTTGCTTAGTCAGCTTTCAAAGAAAATTGCACTCCAAGAACAAATTACATATGTCAACAAATATCACGTAGGGAATTGTGCTTTAGTAATGGCAGACTGTAACCGTAGAGTGGTTTCGTTCTTATTAGGACTCTTCAGTACGGTACAGCATTTCAACCATTAATGAAGCTATTCCCACAGGTAGATGTTACAAAAGTTCATCATAGCAATGGATTTCACCAAACTAGTGGCTCAATCTAATGGTCAACGCTACTATTAGCATACCAGGGAAAAATATCATTCACGACGAAGAAACTGGGTTTTACTTAATCATAACAATCTGTTCTACGGAATTTGCAGAAATTGACGTATACACAGACAGGTATACAGATGGACGGATGTCACCCTAAAATAGTTCACTGTAAGCCCAATTCTCGCTTATGCAGCACTAAATATCTGGAGTTAACAATAACGGGCAATAGATGCGAAAAGGACATACAGTAAAGATAAACATATCTGGTCAGTCTATCGTACCTTTACCAGTTCATAAAGACAATGGAGATTTCGAGGAATGCAATCGAATATAAATTTCAGAAAAATTTAGATTTGAAGAGAAGTACGAATGGTTCATGTCCGAGCATAAACGCTTAGGCTGTATATCGAAAATTGAATCGAACGAATTCAATCCGGTTAATTTAAAAGAGATATTTTATTTATCACATTGCGGTGCAAAAACAAACATAACAATATCGCGAAAATACATATATTGGTATATTTAGTAACGCCACATCAACGCGATCTACAGTGGATAGTTAGGCGTAGAAATCGCTATGTATGTATATGTTTCTCATAGTATACATGTAGAATATCGTCACGTACGGCATGTTATCTCCTTCTTTCTTAGCATACTCATCCCAAAACAAGCAGGAATTGAGCATTGCAGCGCTCTTCCCGAGACTAACAACGTAGTCTTATGTATGTAGTGTATGTAGTGTATATTAAATTAACCTTTAGTGCACCGTAGTGCATGATTTCTGTAGCTATTCATTCGACCCTAGTCTCAAAGAAGGAGAAACGAGCACTTACGATTTATTCTGGTCTAAAGGTAGAAACAAAGTAATCTTCTTGCCACCAGTTTTTGTGATATTCTGTGCTTTTATCGATTTTTGACTTCTTTCAAATGAAACCGTTAACATAGGTTTTGTTTTTAATTTTTGGAGCGTGTATGAATTCGTGTTTTACACAGGCTAAACATTTTACTTCATTTGACCATTTATATTTTGCTTTTTAAAAAAATTTGCTTTTCTCCAGTTTGTTGTTGCTATTTTTCACATCTTCTGCTGTGATAGGACGCATTGTCAACTACTGACTACTGTATTGAACAGCAAGTTTAGGCACAGCTTATAAATTCATCAATCACCAACGTGCATTACACCATATATTTGTCCACGATCGGATGGAGGTGTAAGTCTCACTGATACACCTTTGGTTAAAGCTTTTGATTACATAGAATGAACTGTAAAGTCTCATTGCTGTAAACAATATTTCCCTGCTAAGTAAAACAAAAGAAGGAATTTTTGTATATTTAGTCTGCTTTATTGACGCCGATATGATGATATGTACACACACATATAATAATAATTATTACAGCGTGGATTGGCAGACTGTGCATTAAAATTTCGCTGTTGTGTTAGCTACGATTATACACAAATACTTGACAATATACACACATACATAATTATAATTGTGAGTCATTGATGGCAATACAGATGTATACATAACCTACATACTGGATTTTCATTTAGAAACCAAACCCCTGTGATCCCTTTTGAGTATGCAGCCAATATTATAAATTGGTAATATGAAGCATCAAAGTCACTAACTATTATTTATTTCAAAAGCTCTACCTTCTATACTTACACAAAGTTAAATATTAAAATACATCTAACTTATTTTATTTTTGTAACTTTATTTATTTAACCCCTTGCACTATTTTCACGAGTCTGACTCGTGATGAAAATTTTAGGCCAAACTTGAATATCACGAGTCAGGCTCGTTGTTCAATTTCACGGTGTTATGTTTGGAAGTTGGTGCTCATGCACAATGTATATATATAGCGAGTCTTTTGGACACAGCTGTACACGGGGATATTGGGGATTGCTTGGTTGGGTATTATCCTGTCGTATTACCGCTGTACTGTACCCCCTGTTTCTCAATATAATATTGAACCGAACCCTCCTCAGTGTTTTATTGCTTAATACACAACATATTGGCGACGAATAGTGGTTTTTGGGGAACAGAGTAGTTGAATTAGTTATCAACGTCAGTAAGAAGTTCTTACGGTGAAGAAAACAAAATGGCGTTAATTGGAAGTATTGAACCTTTTCAAGGGAGGCCAGAGGAATTTGAAACGTATTTAGAAAGAGTAGAGCATCTATTCAAGGTAAATGCAGTAACGGATGATATGAAAGTGTCGTTGTTTGTAACAGTGGCGGGAACAAGTATTTATCAAACCCTGAAGAATTTAGCAGCCCCCAAGAAAGTAACAGAGTTATCATATGTGCAAGTCAAGGATTTACTGTCGAAGCATTATTCGCCCCCTGTGTCGGAAATTTATGAAAGATTTGTATTCAACAAATGTAACCAGAAAATGGACCAAAGTGTAACAGAATATATAGTGGAGTTACGAAAACTAGCTACAACGTGCAAGTTTACATCATTTCTAGACGATGCATTAAGAGATCGGTTTGTTTGCGGGCTTCGATCTGAAAGTATACAGAAGAGGTTATTGTCTCAAGAGAAGTTAACCTTTGCCGAGGCATGTCAATCTGCTCTGGCAGTAGAACTAGCAGAAAAACAAGTAAAAACCCTGAGTGATACTGGTAATGGAAATGTAAACTATATAAATAAGCATCGTAAATATTCGAAAACATCCAAACCAGCAACAAAGCAACCGGAATCCCAGAAACATGGTGGGAATTGCAGTAAATGTGGAAGGAGCCATCCAAAGGAGAAGTGTCCTGCAGTAAAATGGAGGTGCTACGGGTGTTCAAAGTTAGGACATGTAAAGCAGTTATGCCCAATAAAGAAGTCTGCGATGGTAGGTGCTGTTGAAGAAGAGGTAACGGAATCAACGAGGGAAGCATCATTGCATACAGAAGTAAATAATGATCTTTTTAATTTAAACAATATAGGATATGCTAGGCTGTCACCTCATCAAATTAACTTAAAGGTAAATGATCAAATAATACCATTTGAAATCGATACAGGCGCATGCAAATCGGTAATGTCTGTTGAGAGATTTAAAGAATGTTTAAATGTACACTTACAACCTGTATGTTATAAGCTCAATGTTGTCTCGGGCCAAGATATCAAAGCCAAAGGTGAATGTTTAGTAAATATTTATCACAATAATAAGTTGTATAAGTTAGTATTGACTGTTATTGAATCGAACAAGAATTTTGTACCTCTGTTAGGCAGAAATTGGCTTAATGTTTTATACCCAGAATGGCAGAAAAATTTCTCTGTAAATAGTCAGTCAGTTACCCAGTCATGTGTCAAAAATATTCAAAATATGGTGGGTCAAATAAAACATCATTTTAAAAACGTTTTTGATGCCAATCTCTGTAGTGCAATTAATAAATTTGAAGTCAAATTTAGTGTAAAGGATAAGGTGGTACCGGTTATGAAAAAGCCTACTCCATGCCTTATGCTTTAAAACCTAGAGTTGAAAAGAAATTAAGTCAGATGGTAGAAGCGGGAATTTTAAAATCAGTAGCGCACTGTGAATGGGCGTCACCCATAGTCATAGTACCCAAGAAAGATGGGGATGTGCGAATCTGCACAGATTTTCGTGCTACCATAAATAAGGTACTAAATGTCGACCAATACCCATTGCCAACACCAGAAGACATATTTGCTAGTCTGGCAGGTGGTAAATATTTTACAGTGTTAGATTTAACAGGAGCGTATCAGCAATTGAGGGTACATCCTGATTTCCAAAAATACCTCACCATTAAGACACATATCGGGTTATTTCAGTTTACGAGGCTGACATATGGTATTGCGTACGCACCAGCTATTTTTCAGGCTGTAATGGACCAAATTCTCGGTGGAATATCAAATGTTAACTGTTACCTGGACGATATTCTAATTTCGGGAAGTAGTTTAGAAGAAGCTAAAATCACGGTAGATGCGGTGTTAAAACGATTAAGTTGTTATAATGTAAAAGTAAATTTAGACAAATGTAGTTTCTTTAAAACCAAAGTTGAATACTTAGGTCATGTGATTGATGAACAAGGATTACATCCAACTAAGGAAAAAGTAAAAGCGATCCGAGATGCGCCGGAACCTCAAAATGTAACGCAGCTACGCGCGTATCTAGGGTTACTAAATTATTATAGTAAATTCATACCAATGTTGTCATCTCATCTAAAACCTTTGTATAAATTGTTAGAGGCATCTAGTGAATTTGTTTTTGATAAATCATGTCAAGACGCTTTTAAATTAAGCAAAGTGCTGATTGAAGAAAATCAAGTGCTAACACATTATGATCCGGCTAAACCCATCATAGTTAAATGTGATGCGAGTTCATATGGGGTAGGTGGAGTATTGAGTCATCGGATAAACGGTGTAGAAAAACCAGTTGTTTTTGCTTCAGGTACACTATCAAAAGCTGAAAAGAACTACTCGCAATTAGAACGCGAAGCACTTGCAATTATTTTCAGTATTAAAAAATTTCATAAGTATTTATGGGGTCGTTCCTTTACGTTAGTATCTGATCATGAACCGTTAAAAGTATTATTTAATCCGGATCGTAGTATATCTGTGATGTCGGCATCTAGAATTATTAGGTGGAATGTTATATTGTCCGCGTATAATTACAAAATTGAATACCGTAAGGGTTCACAGTTATTTGAAGCGGATATGTTATCCAGACTACCAATGCGGGACCCAACTGAAGTTGATAGTTCATTAAATTCCTTTAACTTGTCCGAAGAATTGCCTATATCGGCTCAAGATATCGCGAAAGTGTCTCTGAAAGATCCTATTCTGATGAAGGTTATAGAATTTGTTAGAGCTGGTTGGCCTAATAAATTAAGTACGGAATTTAAACCTTATTATGTAAAGAGGAATGATTTGTCAATAGAGGAAGGTTGCCTAATGTCAGGCATTAAAGTAGTAATACCACACGCCTTACGTAAAAATGTTTTAGACCTGCTTCATGAGGAACATGTAGGCATTGTGCGTACTAAAATGCTGGCGCGATCGATATGTTGGTGGCCACAGATGCAAGAAGATATTGAGAATGCAGTTAACAGCTGTAGTGCCTGTCAGGCTCATAAGAAAACGTACGAAAGGCACTTGATATCTTGGTCCCCAACAGAAAATGTATTTCAAAGGGTACATATAGACTTTTTCCATAGCAATAATCAAAACTTCTTGTTAATAGTAGATAGTACGTCTAGGTGGATTGATATTCATTGTATGTCAAAAGGTTTCAATGTCACAGAAACAATTGAAAAATTAAAACTTACTTTCTCAGTAATGGGAATACCTAATTTGATTGTGAGTGATAACGGGCCGCCGTTTGGCTCTAAGGATTTCATAAAATTTTGCCATGTGAATGGTATTGATGTATTAAAATCGCCCCCATATCACCCCCAATCAAATGGTCTGGCGGAGCGTCATGTACAAAATGTTAAATCTACTTTAAACAAATACTTACAGCAGAAGTCAAGCTTAACAACTCAGCAACAAATTGTAAATTTCTTATATAGTTATAGAAACACTCCATGTATAAGCACCGGACTTAGTCCAAATGAAATTATTTTTAAGACTAAACCCAAAACTAGGTTAGATCTGTTAAAACCCAAGAAGGGAGGGAAAATAGTTTTTGACAAGACATTTGATTTTATAAAACCTAAAACATTTGCGGTAGGTGATAAAGTGTTTGTGGGTAATTTAGGACCGTATTCGGACGATAAGTGGAAACAAGGAACTATAATAAAGAATGTTAGTGCTATCACCTATCTTGTAGAAGTGGCAGGTAAAATAATGCATAAACATGCAAACAACTTAAGAGCCATCAGAAACCCTGAAATAGGTGATGAAAGTAAAGTGGCATCAAAGTTGCATACGTATATACCTCCGTTGCCTACTATTCCAAGTAAGGTTATAGATACCCCTCAAATGGCACAGCACTCAAATACAGGAGTAGTGGACGATATACCTGTATGTAATAGTCCTGAAAAGATTAGTGATAGGCTGGAGAAGTCACCTGGGTCAAATGCTCAAGTTCTCGAGAGCACTAAAGCTGTTGAAATTGGAGTAAGACGCAGTGACCGCGCCCGAAGACCCCCTCAGCGTTTGGATTTATAATTTAAGTATACGTGCATAATTGTTTATGTTTAGATGTTTAAAAAGTATGTTATGTTCTTTAAGTAAGAGGGGAAATGTTATGTTTGGAAGTTGGTGCTCATGCACAATGTATATATATAGCGAGTCTTTTGGACACAGCTGTACACGGGGATATTGGGGATTGCTTGGTTGGGTATTATCCTGTCGTATTACCGCTGTACTGTACCCCCTGTTTCTCAATATAATATTGAACCGAACCCTCCTCAGTGTTTTATTGCTTAATACACAACACACGGCAAACGTGGATATCACGAGTCAGGCCCGTAATCGACATTTCGGGCCAAACATGAATATCACGAGCCGTGCTCGTGGTCTTAATCTCGGGCCACCAGGAACGCCTGAATGAGGTCTTATCTCTTCTTTCCTTTTCTTGAATGATTGGGTATTTTATCTTGTATCTTGTTGTCTTTTGAATTTTACAAGAGCACCACCGCGTGAAGTCAACACGAGCACGCCTATCTCGCACTCATTGTCAGTCGTAAGAATGGTCGTAAGATGTGTTCAAAGTTCCGACACTCAGTCTTCGCCGCTTCGACTCTTTTCGGGACCACTCAGGCGCCCGAGTTTGGCACGGCTGATTGTGAATTTCGGCGTAGTGCAAGGGGTTAAATTCACAGATAACTCGTTAGTTGAAAAAATGCAAAAATAATGGAAATAAAAATAACAAGAAAACTAATCTGTCATTTTCACTGACCCTATTATTTATGGTTGTCCAAAAACTTAGTGAGGAACACCAATTCTAAAAGCAGGCAACCGATATTACAGTGATCACGTGGGTTGCGTTCTTTACTGAATTCTCTGTATGTACTTATTTTTTTATTGCGAGTTGGTGTATAATATCATATCCTTCATTTGATATTATTCTTTTTGCTATTTTTTCATCATCATTCTCCCACATATTTCCCATTATTGTCCAGAGTTTCTCAGTCGGATTAGACTCAGGTGACTTGGAAAGCCAGGGAAGTAACATAATGTGCGGGTGGTTACCAATCCAATTTCTGACGGTGCTGCAGGAATTGACAAATAAATTTTCTTGCACCATAATAACACAATATTCTGGAATATAAATGAATTCTTCACCATCCATCTGCATGTTTATCGGCGTCACTTTCAAGGAATCAGATACTGACATCCAGGCTCAATGAGCTAAACTAATCTTACCATTCCGCTTTGTTCGAACGATGTAATGGGGATTACAGCGAGTGTTATTCGCTGGCCATAAATAGGTTCAGCTTTCTTGCGAAGAGACAAATACTTTTTCGTCGGTGAAAATTGCTACAATCTTGTTCCAAATACATGGCAAAATTTAAGTCAAATTGTACAGGATTTGTGGACATATCAATTTCTCTGGCTGGCTTTCTACAATAGATGCTCTTCTTTTGTAAAAATTTTGAATTGTGCTTTCAGTGCATTCAAGTCCAGAAATTCTTTTATATCCCTTCTCGTTGTTATAGGCCTATTAATCAAATGAGTTCGAATCATCCGAGAATGATTTTCATTCCTGGCTTTTCACTAGTAAAGCCAATTATGTCATTAAGAATCATTGCACACATAATTCTCTAAATACTTCAGACGTGTTTTACAGAAGTGCTAGATTAGTCGATACTGGTAACAAAGGAACAGAACGAATGATTTTTCAAATTGTAGAACTAAATGTAGCGTTTTATTTAACTTACATATTTAGTCAACATTATAGATGTAAAGAATAGTCTTTATAAACACACATACGTTAGTATATTCTTTTTAGTGGGAAGATATCAGAGAGAATAATTTTTAAATTAAAAAGGGGAACAACTTGTTTGTGTATACGTATTTTATTTTATATCGTTTAATTTAACAGTACAATTTTTTCATTTTATCCATCAATCTTATTTATATATCTTTTTTGTTTGTAACATTTTGACCCTTAATAATTTGCTATACTTGTATACTTGTCAAAATATAAAACTTTATAGCTACTTTGATGTAAAGATGGATTCATTTCTTATAGTTCAACTTTTGCTCATGAATTAATAATAATAATAATAACACAAAGTTTGTAGTAAGTAATTTTTCAATTCTAATATACGCTTTTTCTAATGTACTTCGACAAACGCTTCTTAATGTTTCGATCTGCATTCAGTAAAAATTCCATTCATATTATTTTCAGTTTTTCGCGAAACTGTCATACTACTGTTAAATGAGAAGAACTTTTCTTTGATTAACTTCCTAATTATTAAAGCCTACCACATCAATGCATTTCTTAGAAAAATATACATAATGTCTAACGCAATTATCATACACATTAAAGTTCTTCAATTCATTACATTCCTTTTTTGCACTAAAAGAAAGATTATGTAAATGTATAAAACTCAGCTTGGTATGTGATTTTAATTTATTTGTGGTACAGAATCTGCAGAAGTAATTAGCAGAAAACATACCATAAAACCAAATATAGAACGCAACCCTAAAATATCTTTTGTAAGAGAAATGACAGGGAAATTGACTTATTCCAACATGTCATTACTTACGTTTACACAAATATCACTTCATTCCTATAACAGGAGAGCTACAAAATATTCTCTATACAGCTCTGGCCAGAGGAGTTCTTTATTTTTATTAAAATAATAAAGTAATACTTACTTTAGAGTTGGACGGAGTGTAACAATACACAAATCATACATTACAATTACATTTATTATTAAAGAATATCAGTAGACCTTTTATATTGATTTTACGCGGTCCTAGTTCAATATGTGTCATTATATCTAACTAATAATAAGGTAACTAACTGTAATATCGGAAATGAAGATCTTAGAAAGCGGAATACAAAAATTTAGCCAAACGGGCTCTTCAGTGGACCATGTGCATATATTGGAAAACAACCGATTGGTAAAATGCGTAAGAGACACTAGTGGGAATAAGGCTATTTTGTATTGGGCAGGCCATTTTCTAGCTATGTGGGAAACCATATAGAAAGAAGAAAAAGAAGAAGAAGAACTGTAACATCAAACTGATATTCTCTTCACGTTGTGCAGGCATACTGAATTTACATTAGACCTTGCAGAATGTGATACTTACAACAAATCGGGTATTGTAAAATTATAACTATCGCAAGATTGTATTTTAAATAATAAATTACTTGTTTTCTCATATCTAAGACATACTTTTCAACAGACGGAGAATTTTTGGGTTTGCCACAAGAAATACATGAAACTTCCCTTCTGTATATGCTATGAAATTAGCTTATCTTGCTTTTGCGTGGTGTACATACATATATAACTTAGAACATGTCTTTACAATGTACCCACTCCATTATTTAAAATATGTGTGTAATATCTAATATATTTAAATGAGCAACTCTTGTATATATATATATATATATATATATATGTATATATAGAATTGGGTTCTCGAAAGCGGCTCTAACGATTTTGATGAAATTTAGTACCTGGAGGTTTTCGTGGACGAGAAATCGACATAGCGTCCCGGGAAAATCCATTTTGACCCGGTTTACACACATTTCTGGTATTGCGGTGCATGAAATTGGTTATCGAAAATGGCTTTAGCAATCTTTATGCAATTTATTATCTGGGGATTTTCGAGAACACAGAATTGATCTAGCATGGTCCCGGTCTCAGGAAAATTTCTTTGTTCCGCTTTTAGATTTTGATGAAATTTAGTACTTGGGGGTTTTCGGGGACGAGAAATGGATCTAGCATGGTCACGGTCCCTTGAAAATCCATTTTGACCCGGTTTACACACATTTCTGGTATTGCGGTATATGAAATTGGTTATCGAAAATGACTTTAGCAATTTTTATGCAATTTAGTATCTGGGGATTTTCGAGAACACAAACTTGATCTAGCATGGTTCCGGTCCCAGAAAAATCTTTTTGTCCCGCTTTTACCTATTGCTATCTGCGGTACATAAAATGTGTTATAGAAAATTACTCTCAAGATTTTGTTAGTTTATTTAGTATCTGCGAGTTTTTGGGGATGAAAGACCGATTTAGCATGGTCCGGTCGCGATTCAATCCGTTTAGTCCAGGTTTTCATCAATTTCGACCTAAACGTGGATTAGCAACTTTTAACATCATGCAGCCAAGGGAAATTATAAGTAATTAAAACTTTACTATTAAACCATAATAATAAAAAGAAACAAAACAAAAAAACTTATACACAATTAGTTGGCGTTGCAAAAAGAAGGTATGTAAATGTTTACTTAAAATGTGTATTTCTTAAGAAAGATTTTGAGCTTGAATTTATTTATTTTTAAGTATTTAAATATAACTGTAAATATTAATTTTAATACTACTTTTATAAACTTTTAATATGTGCTACTATATATACTTGAAATATATAATATTAATTAAATATCAAAACTAAAATAAAGAGCGTTATTATTTGGTTCAAAATTATTCAAAAAATTTTGGGAATTCCGAGCAAAGCTCGGTCCACCAGGTACTATAAGTGGAAAGCTTAACTACCTTTGTTAGACACTACATTTAGTTTTCTATAGTCCACGCCTCCTCTTTTTTTGTGAGAGTACTTAATGGTGTTTTGCTCATAGATGTCACATATCACGTGATGGACTTGTTTGGATAACAGTACTATTCATGAGACCTGGTTGATTAGTTGACTATATCCGGTAGCAATTTTGTGATATACAAGGCTAGTGCTGCCGTTATTAATAGTCGAAATCTTTAAATTTCGTTTCACAATTAGCTGAAGAGTTTTCTAACAGACAGAGTTGACGGAAGTGGATCCCAAATATCTGTATTGCAGGTGAGTGCTACTCTTAGGATATGCGTAGTTGTTGTTTTTCAAAATATACTTGTTAACCGCATAACAATATACGTACAATACTTTAATTACGTTAATAGAAACTCTTAGAAACTTTGCTGCGTTGTTGAAGGTAGTACTAGGGGATAATTCTAGTTTGTGAGACGGCGAACTACCACAGAGAGCGAGAATTATGCCATAATACAATACAATACAATATTTGACTTAAACGATTGAAAAAGGGCGAAACTTGTTCAGGATTGTTGGCCGCTGCTCATTCAATGCAATTCCTGTACCTAATTAGTAATTAGTTAGCACATGCGATTGTACCTATATTGTAGTCAATTGTCCCATGATTTTCTATCCACAAATAAATCAATGACTGGTGATGTATTTGTATAGCAGCCATACTTTCAGAAGCACATATTACATCATCAGTGCAATACACCAAATTGCATATGGCTTTGTTAATTTGTTTACGCCTCTGCGATTTCATTTGCGCAGGTTAGTGTGACGTAATATGTACATCTTAAAATGTGGCTGCTACACGTGTGGTAGTTGTTTCACAGACGAGAATTTCTTCTTGATATCTATTTATATTAGGTATATATGCAATGCACTAGCATTTTTTATTTTATAATTGAAATTACTCTTGCATTGTTTATACTATTAAATTAATTGTTATTTATCTCTTACAATACAGTGTAGTTAAGAACAGAATACGTAAGCCGCAAGTGAAATACAGACGAATCATTCAATAGAAAAGTAATTAATTAATAATGCTCAACAGGCCTTGCAGAAAAGTAATTAACGTGTCATATACGAATACATACAGATATTCCCTTTGATATAACTGCTGGATATTTTAATGTATTTTTGAAATTAATTTAAATATTTAAAAACCAATACTTTGATTATAAATAAATCACAGGCGGCCGCGGTGCGTTTCTTCATAACTTTAGTTTCCAGTAAGACCTCGAATCGGTACTTATAATGAATAGTGCCAAGAGACTTACGAGGTAGGTACATAAAGTAATGAGACCGATTTTTTTACTTCCTTTATTCCAATAAAATTACTGGAGACGGTTCCTCCACTCCTCATATCAGTATTGGAACTCGGATACTGGAATAGCCTTCAGTTGGTGGGTAAGAGCATTTTTAACGTTGTTCAGTGTCCTACAACGATGTCTCTTGCGGTATTTTTTCACTCTCTGGAGGAAAAAAAGCCACAATGACTTAAGTCGGGCAAATAAGGAAGCTAAGGAGCCAAAAAATGTTCTTACTGGCCAAAAAATGCTTTGCGGAAATTGCTGTTTGACAAGGCGTATTGTCGTGATACAACACCCAGTTCTTTCTGACGTTTGGTCTCACACGCATGATCCATTTTTGAAGTCAAGAACCTTTCGGTGAAAGTGTTGATTAACTCAATGGCCTAGAGGCACAAACTTGTTGTGAACTATTCTTTGGCTGTAAGAAGAGGAAATCAGCATGCTTTTGATCTCTAATTTGCTTATTCTGGATCGTATTAAAACACTCAAGTCATTGTCAGAACGCACAGGCAAAACCTGTTTCACTAAAACAATCCTACGGACAAACGTGACTATAGCGAGTTCCAACTCGCACTTATGGCATGTCACATATTCACCTGCTTCCCCTCCAAACCCCTTGCCCCCAGTGTTGCCCGATCGAACGCTACGCTACCAGTCTCATTACTTTATTTACACAGCTCGTGATGTTTGAGAGAACCACTAAATATGAATTTAAGATGACTGAAAATGATTAATCTAGTAAAGTTGCAGATTGTCTAAGTTATCTCATCAATGTCCAAACTCATCGTTATAATGATATGTAAACTGTGCAAATATGCTGTAACAGCAAGTGGCGTGGTGAGTGCATAAAACTTTACACATAAAATAAAAAGTAAAAAATAAGTTATAAATACTTACCGTTCTAAAAGTCTTACGTGATATCACAAATTGGGTAACATCTGTTAAATATTTCAGTCATTAGATATGTTTCCACAGCTGTTACAATCAAGTGACTACAATGTGCGGAATAAATGTTCTTTAATGTCGAAATCGACCGTTCTACATCTAGTGATAATATATTTGCATATTTAAAATAATCTTTGAAACAACCTAATGCACCTTTACAGACACCTTCACAAATTTGTCTTAAGAAACTCTAAAACACTTTCAAATTTTCGTATTCACACCAATTTTTGTCAGCATCTACAGCGCATAACTGTGCGTGAACATCATTCATAATTTGAACAGAATCCACTAACAACATCAAAACAGGTTTTCTATTCCTTCCGATAGTCCCAAGTAATTGTTGCTAATGTTTGTAAATTTATTTCAACCTGACTATTTTGAAATATTCCTTTTTCGTTTCTTGATAGCTGCAGCTTCTGTTCGGATTGAATTTTAAAACTACCTTCTTTACTTGATCAAAATATTTGTTGTAAAACGCAGCCTGCAACCATGTTCCTTTACGTGTAACAATCGGCTGTGGTAGTTCAGGTAAATCGAGACACAGTTTGTCAAATAAATTTACTTCTGCAACCTTATGTGTACCATATTTACGAATAAATACCTTCTTCTCAGTTTTATTGGACGTTGTAGGATTTGTTTTAATACTTTGTTCTAATCATGCAGTAAGCCCAAACAATATCGGTCAAAATTATTTACAGACCCTGCAATACTTCAAGCTTTCGTTGGCACATTATAGGTATACTTTAGTTTTTATATCTCTTAAAAAATGGGTTATAACTACAGTTATGCTGCCAGTCCGATTTACACTACTTAATGATAACACGTCATACTTTTTAATAAACTCTAGTTATAACAATAAAACGACAGCATCTTTTCAAATGTGGACAACAAATAAATCATGAATGATAACTGACAGAACAAGGGAAAGGCAGAAATTCATGAGATATCACTGCCTATTTACGGGGTTTGTCGATTAACAGTAACTAAAACTTTGGCCAACAAATTTGAACAATGTTTATTATGTTCAATGTCGTACTAATTGCATACAAATACTTTTGGTATTATGTACTATTCATTAGTATTTTAACTATTTATCGTTTGTTAATCTAAAGAATGCAATTTATGTAGAACTAATGGCTATATCTATATTGCATCGCATATTCCCTGAAAACGTATATCATAATTTATAATAAACAAATGGTACATTTATTTGAGAAACGTAAGCCATTGCAACAAAATTTGTATACTTGGCACATGAAGTAAATAACACTCATATGTACTAATTGTAAGCAAGATATATTTCCTATTAAAATATTTTGTATTGTAATGTTTGTAGATTAAAAATCCGTTTTGAATTGGGTTGTAATTAGTATGTAATTACCAGAGTTGAGACCTGCTTTAGATAAACATTCTTCTGCACCTACGTATCTAATAAATGGACCAACAAAATGGGAAGACATTAATAGTCTACGTTTTTTATTCTTTTGATACGGAAAGAACATATCTTGAGAGAGTAATTATTTACACATTACCAATACGGCTAATTATACCTGGAAGCAAAGACTACTATTACACTTCCTTAGCTCTTTGAAATTAACGCTTTAATGGCGTAATTGCCTTAGGAACGCCGCCAAACTACTCAACTGCATTATTTAATTGCAGGTTTATATAGAATTATCGTTGGAGAAATGAACATTCACGATATTATTTATAACTAAGCTACAATTTCTAAGAGATTAAAGACACATAATCTACTACATGTTATTATCAAATATTAGTAGAATTGGTAAGAAATGCCTGTAATACATAATAAACATCTATAGCACTTCAATGGATAATAATATAGCAGTAGTAATATGTAATACATAATATTAATAATTAATTCCGCCATCAAAGACAAATATTAGGCCATTGAATGATTCTTTAGGAAACAATAGCAACATTATCAATGGGGAGCGGTTATGTTGGACCCGTGATAAACGCAAATGCTAGCGTAGCGATGAAAAGTACTAAATACGCACTCTGCTTTTGTTGTAATTCTCATCGCCGCTATTATCGTTTATCAGAGTTCCTGCATATAGTAACAAGGCTCCCTAAACAGCAGTGATTATTTTCTTCGGAAAACTGAACAGATAGTCTTTGTAGAACTCATAAAGAAGATGAAGCTGCTGGGTTAAACCCTGGGTCTCCCGGACACTGCAACTCGCTGTTAGCAATAATCTTGTGCGCGACTTGCAACTAGAGGACCCGTTGCAATTTCGGAATTTTAATGTGATGACCACAGTTAAAATTAGAACAATTAATGGAATTAGTTGGTCCAACTATTACAAAGAAAGATACATCGATGAGACAAGCTATTCCAGTGAGAGAACGTATGCTAGTCACTCTCCGCTTTTTGGCATCAGATTTGTGTAAGAAAGCGTATAATACCATGGTGAAACGTCTGAGAGCAACTGTCACAATTCGAACTCGGTTCGAACTTTTGCAAGAAACTATCAGAGAGCACGTTCAAACTTGTCCACGTGAGAGCTGGCTCGCGCGAGTCTACTGTCGGCGAGTTGGACATCGATGTCCGCAAGCTACTCTCAGGAGCGTTTCTACTGACAAGTACTGCTCTCGCGTGTGGTTCGCGACACTTTTACTCTCACGTGGACAGGTACGTTTACACAAACCTAATGCCAAAAAGCGGAGCGCAACTAGCATACGTTCTCTTACTGGAATAGCTTGTCTCATCGGTGTACCTTCCTTTGTAATAGTTGGACCAACTAATTCCATTAATTGTTCTAATTGAACTCTGGTCATCCGAATAAAATTCCGACATTGCAACGCGTTCTCTAGTTGCAGTCTCCAAGAGATCTAGGGTTTAGGACAGTAGCTCTGCGGCTACTGTTCGAATTGCTCGCAACAGTGAAACTCACTGAAAATTACTCTCACGAGGAAACAGTCGCGAAAGTACTTGCGACAGCTACTCTTAGCTTTTACTCTCACGTTGACAGGCACCTCTATTGTGCCATTTAAAGTATTCTCGTTTAGGTAGTGACTATTTAATTTTAGAATTTTCAAGGATGCTTAGTCTTCCTTTAGTTTTAGTTTATTGTCAAAAAAATGGTCCGTTATGAGAAGACTGTAAAGTAACTAAAAGGTATGCAATTTCATCCGTCTCATCACCACTAGTTAATTAAGAAAATGTCGTTCCGGTTGTTGTCTTTTGCGAGTCACTTAAATAATCAACTACTCCATCCTCTATACACTATGCTGCTCCCAGTTACACTACCGAATATTTCTTCCGTTGTTTGTGTTTTTGTTTTATTTAGTGCACGTAATCGGCATAATACTATTTAGGCGAACTTTAACTCCATAATCTCGTGAAATATTATACTCCTATATGTGTATTTATGGGAAATGAGTTATTGAAATAAAACAACCAGTAGGTTTGGAAGCAATTATATTCGTTCAACCGTTATAATCAAGGGTAAAAACAAGACTAAACTAAAACGAAATATCTTCTTGTGTTAGACATAAATTATATCACAGTGTATTATATCCAGAAGGCTCATAGCCTGTCGGTACCTTTAAGGTTTGTATCTCCCCATTGTCTTCGCGTATAAGCCCACGTGCATAGGTGCATATTGCAAATGAGAAATTTGAGATTGGCGAAATAGCAGCGACATCTTATAGTGTTGAATCATGCTTGGTATGTATTTAGGAAGCAACGGCGGCTTCCGCCGTATATTCGTAGCTGCAGCGAAGATAACATTAGTTCGTATATGCTCGTGTATCGACGGCAATTGCATGTTGGTAAATGCCAGCGATATATGACTACATACGAACAACTACTATTTTCGCTGCGGCTACGAATATACGGTATCAGAAGCCGCCGTTGTTAGGAAGTACTCGAAAAAACATGGCAACACTGCACACGCATAGTATTGTAATAGTAGGTACGTAATATTTTCTGAATTTCAGTCTTCCAAAACACTTTACTCATCGTTAATATTATCAGAAGAGTGAATGATTTGTTGTCAACATAATAGGTATCTATCGAAAAATGTAAAATTATAGTGCATTTTATAATAGGATTAATTCAATTTAAGATATTTATCTGATATTAAATCATTGACACTATAACCTACGTAATTGTTGGAACTGAAATTCATCTGCTTCTATGCATAGTGGACATCCATAGGTAGACGAGGTATCGTCTGCAATGTTCATTCGATCCTTTCTACTGTAATTTATAATACTGCCGCGCTTATTCTGTCTCCTACATCCTCAGCGTCTTGAACAGTCGTATCATAAACCTTTCCTTAATGAAACCCCAAACAAAAAGTCTAAAGGATTGAATCGCCAGTGTTTATCCAACCACTGTCTCATATTACAAGCAAAATGAGCAGGAGCCCGTCATGCATGTAAATCATGTTATGACGTATGTTCAACGACATCTCGTCAATAACTTGTTCCAGTACATGAAGATACCCATTGGCATCAAGACGATTTGGTAGACAAATTGCCCCAACTACTATGTGTTTTATTATCCGCAGCCAAACGTTAACGGAGAATTTTCTTTGGTAACCAAAACTAGTGGTGCAAATTATGAATATGAATTACACCATCTCCGGTAAACATAGACTGATCGCTCCAAAGAATACGTCCTAAAAAGTCGCCATCTTCTTCAATTCTAACTAAGATTGTGTTGCAACAATTTAATCTAAATATGTTATCGTTTTCATAGGGCGACCGAACTCTAGTATAATGATATGGATTAAGAAGGTTTTGTCGTAGAACCAACAGAACTGTCTTATTACTAGGGATATTTAATGTTGAAGCTAACTGTCGGGTATTAAGGGAGGTACTGCGCCTAGAGTTTGCTCTTCTACCTGTATTGTACACCTTTGCCTTGGTCGACCAGCATTAGCATTTCTCGTATTAAACAAACCAGTTTCACAAAGACGTTAATCCAGCCTTCGAAATACATTTCCTTTAGGATGCCTCCGGTTTGGGAACCGGAGGCGATATTCTTCTTCTGCTGTTCTTATTGCAGAAGTCGTACACCATGTATCTACATATTCATTCTATGGAAAATCCATTATGAGTGAAGAGAATAAAAGAACGAAGAAACACAGAAATGGAAGAACTAATCAAGACTATACAAATAATCACGAAAAAAATGCGGAGATTATAGGGAACTATAATACGAAAGTTGGATTAAACACATGAATGACACAGTTTGACAGTGATGTTCTTGATAGAAATCACATTCGAATACAGTCTTATTGTTCTACAACGTTTTACGATGTGTTTTTCGTAAAAGTATGTTAATGAAGAAAAACATAATTGTAAGTCATAAAGAACACTTCTACTACCTACAAACAGTATCAGAGATTCTTCTTTACTATTACAGCTATCTTTAGCAACAGATATCGAACAATAACTCTTATTTATGGAATAAAAGTTCGAAGTTCTAGAACCTTGTAAAGACGTATAAAACATGCTACAATATTTTGATGTTGAGATTTTTATGTGTAGATTTTTCGATATATGTACAATGACAATAATAATAATAACTTTATTATCCAAGGGTGGTATAGCAATTGCAGGATAACATAAATAAAATACGTACATATGTTTAATAAAGCAAGTAAATTAATTCAAAATAAATACAAAAAATTAAATATGAAACGAAAATCAGGAATAAAATAAATTAACAAAATTTACTAACTTAAGAGATAACTTAAAACATAAAAAAACCGCTGTACGGCACATTAATATAAGTGGAGAACCGTGGAATAAATTGCTTCTAGGAAAAGGTAAGGCAAGTGTCATCGGAGGGTAAACGAAAGACAACAGAATTGGTTCAGGAAGACAAGTGAGGGAGTCAATAGAACTAAAATAAGAATAAAGATAATGAGGCGACCAGACAGGTGAAGCACACTCTAGTTTACTTATAATAAAACAGTAGGATATGGTTCTGACCACAGATAGATGCAGAAATGCGAATGTTGTTAATATGGCGAGCAAAACCTCAATGAAAATCAAACAAAATACCAAGAGCAATAGCATTTCCTAATATTTAATTTTAATTTGTAAGTAGTACACCAATGAATAACCATATTCAAATTACGTTGTAACTGAAGCACATCATTCCATGTTTCAATTGACGAATAAATTTTTAAATGATCTACATAGACCAGCACTGGACAAGATCAAGAAGGTAATAAAGTCATTTAGAAAAAGAACGAATAGAAGAGGTCCGTAATGCGAGGCTTGCGGAAGACCAGATAAGGGCATGAACTGAATAGATTTGTATACAGTATAAAAACTAAGTTAAACACTCTTATTTATTTATTTATTTAGCAACTGCTATTTATATAATCCAATTATAAACAATGTTATAACTTACTTAATTTCTAGTATTTATTACTTATTACATTTTAAGATCACTCGCATAGCTCCATGCACCTTCCGTAACTGTTCAAGTTCAGTTTGGTTTAAACCTAGCAGCAAAGATGAGCAAAAATGTACATGAGAAACAATCAGAAATTTATACAATCTAAGCATTACATTTCCTTATTCTATACAGAAAGCTTATCTTTTCATTTATTTTGTTTGTAATATATTTTACATGTTCCTTAAACTCAAGATGTTTATCTATAACAACTCCCAAATATTTTATCTTGTCTAGTTGCTCTATTTTTGACCCATTCATTTTTATTTTACAACCATTCATGCTTCCTAACTTATATCTACTTCGAATACAAATAAACTTCGTTTTCATTAAGTTAATACGAAGACTATTTCTACAAAGCCATTGAAACAATTTTTGTAATTCTTCATTTAATATTTTCACCATATCTTCAACGTTATTACCACTGATGTATATCATTGTATTATCAGCAAACATTTTTATGTCACACTTATTTATAATAGGTACTATATCGTTAATATACATATTAAATAAGATTGGTCCCAATACAGTCCCTTGTGGCACCCCATATTTTGTTTTTATTTCTCGTGATACACATCCATTAAATTTTACTTTTTGATATCGATTTTTTAAATACGTTGAAAACCACTTTTATTAACTCCCATCGATTCCAACTTCGTTACTAGTAATTCCCTGTCTATTGTTTCAAAACCAGAAGTAACAACAAGGAAGAACTTAATCCGAATGCCGATATTTTATTTAACAAGATTCATTGATGAATTATGTCAAACGCACAAAACCATGTTGATTCGGTGAAATGTAGGATTCAGTGTTGTGGTAAACACAAGTGCAAACCACACTTCCGAAAACTTTGGAAATATTCGACAAAATTGATATGGGTCTGTATTAGCCACACTTATTCGCCCTCTCTTTCAGGTTGCCGGAAAAGTAGGGTTCCTGATAGCAATATTGATAATTGAAGCTAATGGCTTTTTCAAAGTGAACCTGGCATCGTGTGGAATAAAACTTGGAATCAAGTTATGATAACAATAATAATAATAAATTAGCAGTGCGAGCCTAGTAGGCCCATGGCTTGGTTGACTATTCCTCGTCATTCTCTCTTGTTCTTTGTTTCCTCTTGACAGTTGTAAATGTCTAAGTCCTGCATATTCTTTACTACTTCGCCGATCCATCTCGTCTTGGGTCTTCCCTTTCCCCCTCTTGCTCCTATTGTGCTCGACAAGATTATTTTTGTATTCCAGACTAAGATATTCTGTTTATGTGCCCCAACCATCTGAGTTATTGTGCCTCAGCTATTGCTACTATATTGGGTCCTCCGTATAACGCGTGCAGTTCTCTGTTTGTACGCCTTACCCACCGATTATTTTCGATTTTTCCACCGTATATCTTTCGCAGTACTTTTTTCCCACACTAGCAACATTGTTTCTTCCATTTTCGTTACTACCCAGGTCTCAGATGCATATGACCTTATTACTGTGTCATAAGTTCTTAGTTTATCCCCGATGGATATGTTTTTGCTTCTAAGCAATTTGTTAAGCGCATATACACGACGGTTCCCTCTCATTATTCTATTGTGTAATTCTTCTTTAATGTTTGGTCAGGTTGCGAATATAGCGCCTAGGTATTCAAACTTATCCACTTGCTCAAATTTGTACATTGTTGCGTTCATTGTTGTTATCCTTAGGTATTGTCCTTGTCTTATTTCCCAATTTCATATATTTCGTTTTTGTTTCATTTATTTGTAGTCCTTTTTCCCTTGCTTTTTCCTCCAGTCTTTTTGTCACATTCTTCAGTTCATTCTTGCTCCTGGCTTACTAGATTACTATATCATCGCCAAAAGCTAGACCATGCCTTTTATGATATATCAGCCCTGATCTATATGTGTGGGCTTCTTATATTACCTTCTCTAATATTATATTGAATAACAGTGAACTAGTGAATCACCGTGTCTCACCCCTTCTGTCAATTGGTCCTTTATTTTTACTGTAGTCTCTGTTCTTTGTAGTGTTAATTTTATCATTTTGATTAACTTTGGTAAAATTTTCAGGTCTTTTAGGGCTTTACCATATATAGCTCTTTTCTTTTAATTCGGTCGAATGCTTGTGGAAAGTCTATAAATGTCATTGTCGGTTTGTTATATTTGTTACTCTCTGCTTGTATTTCTCTTAAAGTATAAATTTGATATGTAGTACTTCGTCCTCCACTTATTATACTATTAGTTTGCATTACCAATTTCTTCTTAATGTGCGTTCCTAATACTTTGTAAACTAGGTTGGGCTGGGCTATGCCCGTGTAGTTTTGACATTTTGTTTTATCCCCTTTTTTATGGACCGGGTATAGTACTGCTTCGTTCCATTCCATTGGTATTACTTCTAGCTCCCTATGATGGATGGATGATGTCTACCAGAAGTTGTCCTCTATATTTGACCATTTCGTTTGTTATGCAGTCGCTTCCTGGACTCTTCTTGTTTTTTAACTTTCTAATGATGCTTTCTATTTCCGTTAACGTTGGTGATTGTTACTCTAAGTAGGGCTTTGTGGTTTGCACTATAGATTCAGCTCGTTCGTCGTCAGTCTCATCACACGCATTGGATTCTTCATTTAAGAGTTAATCGAAGAACTTCCGCCAATGTTTCTGTATTTCCTGCTCACTAATTATCATTTCCCTTTGTCATCTTTATAATGTACAGGCTGCACTTGGTATCCTCTGGTTTCATTTCTTACATCCCGATATAAGTTTCTAACCAGGTGGTAGTAATTTTTCTCTATATCTTTCAGTTTACTTTCATAGTGCCTTCTTTTTTTCTCGTTTAACCTTTGTGCTTATTGCTTTCTGTTTCGAATAGTTATTCTCTGCTTCTTTTGTCTTTTGCGTTAACATTTTTAGTCTTAGTTTACTGCGTTCCTCCAACTCGGCCTTGCATTCACTATCAAACCATCCATTATGTTTATCGTTTGTGCTTTTGTTGCTGTTTATCCCTGCCTTATTCATACTGTCCTTAATTACGGTCCACGTTTGTTCTACATTGTCTTCTGTAATATCTCCCAGTTCTTGGCTAATCATATTTGCGTATTCCAATTGTTCTTCCGTTGTTTCTAACCTAATTATCGGATTCCTGTTGACTTTTGCTTATTTCGCTTCTCTTCTTAGCTGTCCCAACTTTATTCCGACCACAAAAATGGTCTGGAGATCTCCATGCGCCTTTGTATATATCTATTTGTTCAAAATAGGTACTTTTTATAATAAGGTTTTTCTCTTTTGCAAAATCAATTAGCATATCCCCATTCTCTATCCTTTTCTAATCACATAGAAGTTACTTGTTTATCTGCTTCTAGAATGTTGAGATTTCTCATGACCACTTCTGGACACTTTAGCGATGTTCGATTACTAAAAACACTTTTTATGACTTTGTCGTTAGTAAACTGGAATACGCTTGCGTAATTTGGTTTCTTTTACATGTATCACAACAACTTCCCGTTGAGCGGATTCAGCGACACTTTGTGAAATTTTTGTCATGGAAGGCTGACGGAACTTATCCCGATTGGGGTATAGCCTACCATGATCTGCTTTGTAGGCAGCGGATGGACTCTCTGGGTCATCGGCATGAGCTCCACGGCGCGCCGTACCTGCGGGGGATTCTTGACAACAGAGTTGATTGTCCTTATCTGTTGTCAACTATATGCTTCAACGTTCCGCGACTGGCATCCCGTCATGCTTCTACTTTCAGTATGCCAACACCAAGGACAAATTTATTACTTCGAGCGCCAGTCCACCACATGACACGTAACGCCAATGTTCTTTTGAAGACATTTTCGTCATTTCTTTTCGGAGTGAATTGTTTCTTTTTATTGTCTTTCGTTTTTATTTACAGCAATACCTTTACTTTTTTAATTTAAAATATTTTATTTAGTTTGCAATGTGTGTATTCACAATGTATATATGTATGTATTTATAGTTTTGTCCTGTAACTGGGGTTAACCTGTTGGGCAAATATATTTATTTTATTATTATTATTATCATTTGTTGCCTTATGTAAGCTGTGTCCTCTTACTCGGTGGGTGCGTGGATGTTAATAAATGAGAATTCTTGATACTTTCCGTTTAATCTCAGTATGTATAGTCTATCTGATATTGCTTCAAAATCGAGAGTTGAAAACCTTAGCTTCGTGTGTATTTCCTTCAGTATTAAAGAATATATAGTCTTTCATTTTCTGACTAGCTTGCCCTAACTGCTTTGTTTCCTGTAGCGTCGCCAGTTCAAATTTATTCTTTCTGGCTTCGCTTATCAAATGCTTTAATTTGCTTTCTTGGTATAATCCTCTAATGTTCCATTGTGCAACTTTTACTTTTTTTTCGTGTCCTTTTTTGCCAAGTCGTCATCTGCACACTTTCTTAATAAGAGCATGTCGTTAGTTTTTGCCCTGTTGCCTTTTGCTTTTTCCAGCAGTCTTTTCTCATTATTCCATTTCCATACTTCACTTTCTAAGATCAACTTTTGATGCCCGATCTTAGCGCTTTTTCCCTTAAGTCTTTTTCTCTAGCTATGGTCCTAATTTTTGCCTCTTATGTTAAATCATCGTTTATATATATTTTTTCTTGTAATTGACCTCGCTGTTTTTGTTTTGCATGACTTTGATTTTTTCGTGCTTGCTACCTGGGCGTACTAAACAGATTTTCTCTCCAAGTTTTCTTGCTTCATTGACTTTCACTGGTGACGCCATCCCTTTCCCGGTAAAATTTCCCATTGACTCTCTCAATTCATCTGGATTACTTGTGCCTATCGACAAGCTCTGAATATCGATGTTCTTTTTCTGTTTATCGCATTCTAGTGTTTCTATTTTCTCATTAGCATCTTTTAATTCTTTTCGTACCTGGTCCATCTCCTGTCTTGTTTCTTTGTTCCTATATTCCCTTTGCTCCTTCAAGCTAATCTCATGCTGCCAGCATGTTTTCGCTGCTGTTCTTTTATTTCTTTTGTGTCATGGGTGAGTCCTTTCAGTAGTTTCATCATTTGTGTTAACATGTCTTGGTTGCCTGATTCGTCTTTTTGTCGATCTATATGTCTTTTTAGATTTTTTGTTGTTCTGTTATCATCACTGTCACATCACTGTTACACCACGATAGAAACTGATATTCAGGTCGACTCTTCGTATCAACTTCTATTACGCTCCGCCCACCGTTGTCGTTGTTCATATAAGGTATATCAGTAATGATATTAATAATAATATAATAAATGCTTATTTTCAACAAGTAGAATCTAAATACAGGAAACTATAAAAAAAATAGTAGCTGAATGCATGCCGAACGTATCTTTAAATATATAATGAAATTCCAATAAAATACAATATAAAGCGAAATAAATTTTAGTATGTCACAATCAGAAAGAAAACGATAACAAAACAAATAAAATAAAAAATGATGTACACCTAGCAGGGAAATGTATGGATTCAAAAGCACATAGTTCTTATTTATAATTTAATCTCGAATGAATGCAAGAATCTCATGTATGGTACTCCAATTGAGATCAGTGAGACTAAATATGGAACCGTGGTACACTGAACCCCAGCTTACCCAACAACAATGGACAGTCTATCTGACCATGGACAATCCCATACAGAAATCTCATTCATCTGTTTGCGTTTCAGGTATAAGAACCCCACGCCAAAGCGACTCAGCATCAAATGCTCTAACCCTCTCTCTGGATACATACCATCCGATAAAAACATCAATTTTTTTTTTTTTAATTTTTGCTCAACTTTCTCATTTCTTTGACATAAACCTGGTAAATCGGATACTAGATTAGTGCACCATACTCCAACCTAGAGTATATAAATGCGTTACATAATACTTTAAGGCTACTCACACTTTCGAAGTCGCGGCAGTTCCTGTGGGTGTAGGTGTAGCTTTTTCGCTTTTCCGGCTCGGAGAGTAGTAGTAATAGTAGGCAGAGAACATAATTAGTGTAACATAGTATCCCAGCTAACAAAACAGAGTACCGCGCAATCATTAATTTTTTAACAAAAGAGTGGCATACGCCTAATCATATTAAACAATGTTTAGACGGCGTTTACGGTGATTTATTTCCTTTATATTCAACTGTAAAAAGTGAGCAAATTGTTTCCGTTTGGGGCAAGAATCGCTTGTAAATGGTGTCGGCCAACTGAATTGATAATGCCCCAAAAAATTGTCTAACATTTCTGAAACAAGTATTCGCTGAATTCTCCATGACCATTTAGGTATGAATAAGATTAGTGTAAGATGGGCATACCTAATATAACCACTTATTTTTTCATCAGCGCGGAACGCCTAAAGAACTTTGTAAAAAATACCTATTAGTATTGAACTACTTTTTTTTAAAAAACGAGGACATGACAACAGTTTATATGTACTAAAGTAGTAATAAGTAGGTAGATATAGTTAATGTAACTTCTAATCATTTGTCTTATATTTGTCGGCGGAGCAAATCTGTTTTTAAAATATCGGGTCTAGTGTTCAAGTAAGAATGCAGCTGATTATATGATTTGTTGATGTTGGTCTTGGTAATCAAAATTGCTTTCAAAACTGCGACACTTTACTGTGTTTTTTCACTCATACATATTTTATTACTTACTTACTTAATCCTGAAACCCGTTTGACCGTGAAGTGTCGGGTTGTGTGGAGTTGAGTTTCCTGCCTCCCTCTTCCATATTTGTCTCCACTCTTCTGTCTCCCTGCATCTTGCTCTCATATCCTGCCATTTCTCTCCCCTTGCCTCGTATGCACTTCGTACTTCTTGCTCCCATGTCTTCCTAGGTCTTCCTCTTCTCCTTTTTCCCATTTCTTTTGATTCGTATATTTGTCTTGCCAACCTTTCTTCGCCCATTCTTATAACATGGCCAAGCCATTAATTGCCCTTCGTGACTTGTTATTTGGATTGGCTCTATCTTGAGCTCCTCTCTGTATTCTGTGTTCTTTATCCTATCCAACTTAGTTTTATTTTTTATTCGTCTTAGGTCATTTCTACGCTGTTCATCCTACTTCTTTGTTTCTCGTTTGTAGTCCATGACTCGCATGAGTGTGTCAGTACTGGTTTCACTATCTTGCGGATCACTTCTGCCTTTACTTATCTCTGGTATTTCTTTGTTGTTTAAGAATGGCGTTTTTATCATGTTGTAAAGTTTTGCAGCTTTTGATATTCTATCATTATAAACATTCAATCATTATAAACTATTTCGACAGGTGCGTTACTTCCAAGCAGACATAAGCTCAATATTTATACGAAAGTTCGTCTAGCTGAGATGGTTAGCACGAAAGTGTTCGAACAACTCCACCCAACGGTCTTCAGCAATAACATTCTCAGCATTCCAACTTGCTATTTTCTTATGTGTGACAATAATAATATAATAGAATATGTATTTGTCATTAGTGTATTGTCAATATAGTAATCATTTAATTCAGAACGCGAGTGTGTCTTTTCTTCCGAGCTCCGACCCTAACAGGTTATGGGCCCAGAACTGAAGAAAGTTGCCAGCGTGTTGTATCTATATTGTCACTCTGATAGGTTAACACGGCGAATATGAGTGCAACCAATTTCGTTCGTATTAAACAAGGAGAATTATGATACGTGCAAGATGCAAATGGAAGCATTGTTGATTAAAAACGATAAGTGGGGCTACGTTAGTGGCGAATGTAAGAAGCCCGACGGCGAGGACGCGAGCATATGGTCGAGGAATGATAAGGCCAAATCTGATATCATTCTCTTCATCAGTCCGTCGGAACTGAAACAAATACAGGGTTGTACTACTTCTAGAGATGTTTGGCTAAAACTGGAATCGATCAATCAAAGGGGCCAAGGGGGAACGTAAAGCAACGTTGTTAAAACAACAACGCTACATCAAATGGAAGAAAACGGTGATGTGAGGTCACAAGTTAACAAATTCTTCGATGTCGTCGATAAGTTGGGTGAAATGGATGTAGAGATAAATCCTAATTTGCTTGCGATCATGCTATTATACAGTTTGCCATCAAATTATAAGAATTTTAGATGTGCAATCGAGTCGCGAGACGAATTACCCAGCCCCGATGTTTTCTGAATAAAAATAATCGAGGAAAGTGATGCCCGGAAGACCGATGCACATCTTGCATCGCAAGGTGCAGGCAAGAATTTTAATAAATGGCGCATTCCGAAGAGATCGAACAAGAAAAATGACTCGAATACTAGTGTGAATTCGAAAGTAAACACGAATGCGAGGGAACACTGTAGGATAAGGTGCTTCAAGTGCAAACGAGTAAGACACAAAGTTGCTGAGTGCCGGAACAAAAAATTCTACAGTGCCGGAACAGCGGAAGACGTCAGCTTATGTGCACCGGAAGTTAATGATAGACTAAGCTGATGCCTGGATAGCGAGGCTACGTCACATCTGTGTAACAGCGCGGACAAGTCCTGTGAAATTAGCGACACGAGACGCGGAAGGCTAAATCTAGCGAATGATGCATCCACGGATATTGTTGCAAAAGTAACTGTTCAGATTGCTGCTGATGTTTTCGGAAATTGTAAGAATGTTAGCCTTAGTAACGTTTTGCATGTACCTGACTTACGTACAAACCTGCTGTCTGTCGGAAAGATCACTAATAAAGGCTTCGAGGTAGTGTTCAAAAGGGACAATGCCTTAGTGATCGACAAGAAATTAGGTGCGGAACGCGTTGGTGATTTATATTATTCGCGCAGATATTCTTCGTGTACGGTTAATACCAACGCAGACGCTGTTCTCATGGCAAGTAGTTCGTCGAAAAAGTCATGTTATGGCATAGTCGATTAGGTCACTTGAACTTTAAAGACCTATTCGAATGCCGAACCAAAGGTATTGTACGTGGTTTAAACTTTATACCACCGCAGGCTGATTCTGTTCCCGAGTGTGACATTTGCTCTAAAGAGAAAATCGTTAGATCTTCGTTCCCCAAGAAATCTGAAAGAAGTACCAAACTTTCAGACATCATACACACTGATATCTGTGGACCCATGCGAGTGCAGTCAAAGGCCAAGTGCAGATATTTTCTGGAATTTATAGATGATCATTCCCGTTACTGCACGGGATCAAATCCAACATCGAAGTGATCAAAAGGAATTTATCCTCATGGTCGAAAAGCAGGAGGAACGAAAAGTTAAATGTACCTATCTAATCAGACAATGGGCCGGAGTACGTCAACAAGGAATTCGATGAGTTTTTAAGAACTCACGGCATCACACGCCGTCTGACCACTCCGTACTGGCCAGAGCAAAATGGGATAGCAGAAAGGAAGAATAGAAGTCTTCTTGATACCGCGAGATGTCTTCTACTCCAATCTGGTTTACCACAAGCCTTTGGACCGAGGCTGTGAATACAGCCAACTACATAAGAAATCGGTGTCCGTCACGAATCTTGAATGGCTGTACTCCTTACGAGCGGTGGAGTGGCCAGGAACCGGATGTCAGCTATTTTAGGAGATTTGGCTGTCGAGTGTTCATCCTAGATAGAAAGATCGGTAAGGGGAAGTTCAAACCTCGAGCCAGGGAAGGAATATTTGTAGGATATCCTGAAGGAAGGAAGGTGGAGATCAGCCGTGACGTCAAGTTCATGGAAACTTCTGAGCATAAGCTAGATATACCAGAAGAGTTCGATTTCATGGAAATCGCTGATGATGAAGAAAGGCAGTCCATAGCCACGATCGACATCATTGAAGTAGAACCCGAAGCAGCCGATAATATCCCTGAAGAAGACGAGGAGCCCCGTAGACTACGAGGGAGACCACGAATTGAGAGAATCGTTTCGAGGGGAAGACCTCGGAAAGTCTTCAACATGGGAATGAACACTGAGGATTTAGGCAGTATCGAAAATACAGGATCCGTTTTTGTGGCGTTCAGTGGTTCGACGCAATGGCTGAAGAGGTCAAGTCAATCTTGAAAAACGACACCTGGGAGATGGTGCCTAGACCAAAAACTGACGAGGTGATTGGGAGCCGCTTTGTGCTCAGGAATAAGTATACAGCAGACAGAAAGCTGGAGAAGAGGAAGGCGCGACTGGTAGCGCAGGGATTTACCCAGCAACCAGGCACCCATTTCGACCAAACCTTCGCACCCGTGGCTCGGTTGAGTTCCATCAGGATATTGTCTTTCATAGCAGCCAAGTACGGAATGTCAATCCGACAATCCGACAATCCGACAATTCGACGTGGCGACTGCGTACTTACATGGAAGACTGGATGAAAGTATATTTATGGAACCTCCTAAAAGGCTGAAGGAGATTCTGAAGACTATTATCTTAGCGACTGCAAACCAGTTGGGACTCCCATAGAAGTCAACGTTAAGTTGAGAAAGGCGACAGGGACTCCGAACGAATCTAGGAAATTATCTTTCAGGGAGTTGGTAGGAGCTCCGACCTACTTATCTATGGCGACAAGACCCGACATCTCATACGCTGTAAACTACCTCAGTCAATTCAACAATTGTTATGACAAAACCCATTGGACGGCGGCCAAACGCATTTTAGGATACCTGAAGGGTACATCAAACGAAGCGTTAACTTACAAACCAGGTAAGGAGCCCTTGACAGGTTTCGTAGACGCCGATTGGGGAGGAAACGTCGAGGATAGACGGTCGTACACAGGTTTTGTTTTCACTTTGAACGGTGGACCAATTATGTGGGACGCTAGAAAGCAACATACAGTGGCCCTTTCCTCCACGGAGGCTGAATACATGGCTATGACTGAAGCCGTGAAAGAAACCCTATATTTGCAGAAACTATTCAAGGAATTAACCCCACATGAACTGCAAAATGTAACTGTATACAATGACAATACTGGTGCTCTGAAGCTTGCAGAGAATCCAGCATTCCACGGAAGAACTAAGCACATCGACATAAAGTATCACTTCATAAGGGACGCGCTCAAGGAAGTGAGGAAGGTCTGCTGAACATTGGCTACGTCCCGACGGAGAATATGGTGGTAGACATTTTCACTAAAAGTCTAGTGAGACACAAGCATGAAAGGTGCGTCAATTTACTTGGAATGACAACCGGACCGACCATGCACTGAGGGGAAGTGTTAGAGTGATTGTTGGTGACCACAATACAGTGCATCGGCCCGTCCGATTGGTGACGTGTTCAATATATAGAATGACGTTTCCAATGACATATGTCACTATAATATGAATGTATTTGTCATTAGTGTATTGTCAATATAGTAATAATTTAATTCAGAACGCGAGTGTGTCTTTTCTTCCGAGCTCCGATTCCTTCAACATTTACATTCTGCTCAACAGCAGCGTCAGTTGCTTGTAATTTTATCAATAGGTTACGGACGGTGAGAAAGGAAAAGCGAATTCTCTTTAAGTGCCAAGTTACGATTAATTTCCTTGGGAGACTCTATCGCAGTCACGTTTTGTCCCTGGATTTCTAACACGGCGGAATGAAAGGTCACTGCCTGTGCGTGCATAAAATTTAACCATAATTCGGGGCTGGAATCTTCGAAAAATAATTTTAAAATATTTGGGCATGTTGTCCATGATGTTCAGAAAATAGTTTTTCAAAGGTTGAAACATTTTCAAAACTCCTTGAACCGCCGGCACTAACCCAAGCCACCTTGCTTTACTGTTTTTGATACTCTGTGTCAGTGGAATCACAGAACCCTTTTAGAGCTTCCACTCGAACCTTGTAGATGTAGAACAATGGATAAATTTTAGGCATTTTTTAAATATTGTTAGGTGCTGGGTATTGGGATGAAATTAATTCATGCCGCATTAACGTCTATAATCACTTCGACTGTCGCAAAGGTACCGGAAACTAACAACTCATTTATCACTCCCGAATTCACATGTATCATCAAATAAGAACTCGGGGCGTCGTTTATGCGCACTTTTATATGGCTCAAAACCTTATTCTAGAATGTACTGGAGCTTCGAGAATGTACCACGGCGCACTCGTTTCGAATAGTCAAGTCTGAACAATCTCGAATTCATTGTTATAGCAGTGCCGTTTAAAGCCACTAGGTGGCGTTATCCTGTTATTCATCGTTGTTAGATGGGACTGTCAATGTAATCAATCGTCGGGCGTAATAATATTACGACCACAAATAATGTGAATGAAATGAGGGGTTTTTCGTAAAAAGAAGTTTTTAGTAAATTTTGCATCACACACAATAAACGGTTTAATAGGCAATCAACCGTCAAAGTCAAAACCTTATCCTTATTTATATTATTTAAATTATCGTTGGATCTGTTTCAAAACCGGGACATTTTTCCTGCCGCTGGGGACAGCGCGACTGTTCCGACCAAACCTCTCCAAAGTCAACGTCGGTGCGAATGTGTGCACTCGTTTTTAAAGATGTGTGGAGACGAGTTCAAACCGATTTTGGAGTCCATTTTCACAGGAGATGAAACAATGATTCTATTTTATAGAAAACCACCTTAGGGGAAATCATTCCAAGGACGATAGTGAGCTGTACGCAGGTGTAATAAAACATTCTGTGTGAAAAATTTTAGATTATTTTTAGAAGGGTACAGAATTATAACTAACCGTTGGCGTTGTAGTAAATGTATTGGAGTTAGGGGATATTATATCGAAAAATGAAAATTGTTATATTTTACCAAGCTTATTTTTTCTATACCAAGCCAAAAATTTATTAGACCTAGCTCGTATGTATGTGGAAAAAGTAAGGCGTTCTGTCTAGAGATCAGGAAGAACTGCGTATTTTCGGTTAATATATTTATTAATCAGTTATTAATAACTTGCAAACTATATATGGGTACTCGTAATAGAATTTGATACAGTGTAATATTCTAAATTTAATATTGTACTAATATATAATGTGTTCTATTACAAAAATAGTTTTTACATTTGAACATGTATGTTGTCATACCTGAATTCAAGGTATGACACGTACAAGGAATTGGGTTTAAAGTTTGCTAAAATAACTACTTTTTATGCATACGCTGCCAAAACAAAAAAAGGATAATTAAAAGAACTGAGCAACGGTACCTGTAGATACATATAAAGATATACATATAGTAAGTATTAACTTATTTTAATACGTAACATCCTATGTAAAATACCAAAATTAACATCGTTTTTCGGTCGGAGGTACACTTTGTCTATTTAGACTTTTTATCTACGCCATCAATTTCTGTCCGCGCGAAACAAATCGCTAAGTCCGCGTCAAATTAAAAACCGTATAAGCAGTTAATAAATTTAAATGTATTCTAACACAAATTATTTTCGTTTTAACTTGTTAATGCCTGATAACATCTATTTAATGAGCAGTATATTTACTTGAATATCTAACATATAACCTGAAATAGGTTAGAAATTTGAAATGATAAATGCACCATGATTTTGGATGAATTTTTATTTGTAATAAATTAAATGTATATATATAGATATATATATACATATATATACATATATATACATATATATATACATATATATACATATATATACATATATATGTAGGATTTATTGTTTAAATATTGAAGATTATACAAAATATAAAAAGAAACAACACAGCACAGAAAAATACAAGTCCTTTCGTCTTCTACGGGTACGTCATTTACGGTCGTCTTACACTTTGTCTTTTACACACTATATGTGCGTATTTTTACTACACTTATCGCGTTACTTTTATCGTCTTACAACTTTACGTCTTACACCTTACGTCTTACGTCTTTTATATCACTTCCGCCATTATCCCTTCTCTCCATCTTCTCTCTCTTGCTACCTCTTCTACCCTCTCAGTCCCACATATATATATATTTCGTGACCTTATCTTTATCTTAAATAATATTGATCATCATCCACTTGAACCATGGTCTGGAAAAATCCCTTGGTTTCTACACTCGACATAGCAAATCCATTCAATGTTATTGACGACTTATATAGAGTAGGCGAACCAATAACTCTTCTTCTCTTCTCTAAGAATGTTTACTTGACTTCCTGTGTCAACTAGTAAACTTACCGGAACATTATTGATTTTGACCATCTTGAATAATGTATTATGAGGCTTTTCATTACTATGGACATTTGTTGGTGGATTCTGATTTTTCTCATTCCTGCTTTTGCATTCAAAACTTCGGTGGCCAAAATTATTGCATTTAAAGCATTCTGCTCCAAGACTTTTAGATTCACAATCACTCGATTTGTGCCCCATAATTCCACAATTGAAACACCGCTGTGGTTTTCCCAATTTCGATTTATTTTTTCCTTCGTATCTGTCTTTACTTCGGCACTAATTGCTGAACCTTTCGTTATCTTGTTTTTTATGTCACCGTATACTTTAAGTTTCTTTTTGAATTCAGTGATATCTGAGGTACCATACAAAACTAGTTTATTTGAGGTATCATATTGAATACCATCAATGACATACTGTAATAAACAATTTGTTTCTACGGAGCCACGACTAGCTAATTCCTTCATAACAGGAAAATATTCTTGTACACTCTCATCCCTTTTCATTTGTCGTTGTGCTAACAGCTGATGAAGCTGTCCACTGTTTAATTTTGACGAAAATTCTTCTAAAAGTGCTTTTTAAGAGAACTCCACGAGGTTATTTTAGATTCACCTTGTATGAAGAGTTTAGCCAAGCCTCGTAACGACTTTTTAGCAAATATGAACGTATGCAACTCACCCCATTTCATCAATAAAGACAGATCCTCTATTTCGATTACCCACTTCTCAATAGGATACACGCTGCTTCCATCAAAACAGCGAATAGAATCCTCAAGGTCTCTTAAGTTCATAGAAAATTGAACACTTTGTGCATAATTTCCGGAACTCGTCGATATATCACATGCAGTTTCAGCAACAGTCTTATTGCTATTCTGTTTTTATTTCTTTTCAGCGTCCTCGTCATCTTCTTCACCTTCATCGTGGTTCCCATTTTCTATCGCACATATTAAAGAGTCTAAGTCCATCAAACTTGCGCAAGTCGCCTTAGCTAGTGTATCCGATGTTGTATTATAATCTACACGGATGATACACGAAATTAAAGTTAAATCACTCACGGTAAAATTATCGCGAATAAATTTAATTTTCTTAATATGTTCGTGATTGCCGTTTTCAAATTCAAACCCCGAAAATTCGCGCACTTTCTTCCTACTAAGTCTATCATCTTCTTTTTCGAAAATAAGTCTATAGAATGTTTTGATCACTTGAACAGGTGCAGTGTTTATACTATCAAGCACACATGGTATTGTTCCCAATGTTGTTATCTTGTTATTGTTAAATGACAGAAGATTCCTCCGCCGTCGTATAGCCCGCAAAAGATACTTATATGCGATACCTTAAGGTTTATACTCGCCACTCACAATAATAGATGAAGTCCCCGTTTAGAATCATAGGCAAATATCGATCTTAAATTCTAGTATACACGCACTATAGTTCCTTACGAAGATATACGTCACATATCCTGTATGAAAATAACACTTATGTTATGATTACTTAAAGTTCATATCCGTATCTCATGGAAGCACGTAGATAATTCGTTATTTTATATTAAAGAAAGTAGTACACCCGATTTTATTCATTCGCGTCGTTATTATCTTATGACTTTATTACTGTTTATTGTCCACCGTCTTTGTTCTTGTATTTGTATTCAAATCCAGGTCGAGCACCGAAAATTTGTAGGATTTATTATTTAAATATTGAAGATTATACAAAATATAAAAAGAAACAACACAGCACAGAAAAATACAAGTCCTTTCGTCTTCTACGGGTACGTCATTTACCGTCGTCTTACACTTTATGTCTTTTACACACTATATGTACGTCTTTTTACTACACTTCTCGCGTTACTTTTATCGTCTTACAACTTTACGTCTTACACCTTACGTCTTACGTCTTTTATATCACTTCCGCCATTACCCCTTCTCTCCATCTTCTCTCTCTTCCTACCTCTTCTACCCTCTCAGTCCCACATATATATATATATATATATACTCTGTGTCTAGCTAAGTTCGCGACAAATGGAAAACTTTTTTATTCTTGGGTTTATGAAAAAAAGTTATTCTTTATAAAAAGTCCTGCTTCATCCAAAACTTAAATTCAAATTGTCAGATTTTAATATTTGTTAGTCATATACGAGATATGACAAAAATATGAAATTAGTATAAGAGTAAAGTACCTTTATTTTCAATAATACTTAAAATGTTATAAGGAATAGTCGTTCAGAATTGGAAATTATACAATTTAAATACAGCATTTACACAAAAGAAAGCATTGAAAATGTTACACAAATGCTTCAACATATCCGCCTTCTCGTTCCATACATGTAACGGTTCTATCACAAAAATGCCTTAAAACCCTTCTAATTGTTTGTGGAGTTATTTTACGGATTTCTTCTCTAATAACACGTTCTAGATGGCCTACATCCGTAAACGGCGCTTGAATATAAACATGTTCTTTTAAATAACCCCACAAGAAAAATCAAGTGGGGTCAGATCTGGAGACCGAGGTGGCCAACGTATTTAAATTGTATTTAAATTGTATAATTTCCATTTCTGAACGACTATTCCTTATAACATTTTAAGTATTATTGAAAATAAAGGTACTTTACTCTTATACTAATTTCATATTTCTTGTCATATCTCGTATATGACTAACAAATATTAAAATTTGACAATTTGAATTTAAGTTTTGGATGAAGCAGGACTTTTTATAAAGAATAACTTTTTTCATAAACCCAAGAATAAAAAAGTTTTCCATTTGTCGCGAATTTAGCTAGACACACAGTATATATATATATATATATATTTCGTGACCTTATATTTATCTTATATGATAGTTCTCTACCATAACTAGGTCCATTAAACAAGACTGTTCAAATGATAGTTATATTTTCAGAACGTTTACAAACGTTTTCAGAACACCTTCTTCAGTGAAAATATAACTAGATAAATGTATAAACAAACATTTGTGTTTATTTGGGAACTATCAACAAAATAACTAATGACTAGGATTTCTTAATATAGAGGATATGTAATTTTTTCTATATATATGGCAGAGAACTTATCATATAAGATTTGTAATAAATGTAATATAGTTTGTATGTTCATATTCCCATTGAAAAGTTTTGCAATCACTGTTTATGTGTTCTCAATTGCACCTGATATGCATATAACAAATATTTATCGTATAGTGCACGTCTATCACAAGCTAATAAATTACTATATTTATCAATACAGTCGTCTTCATCATTTAATATTTTAAGGTGTAAATTGAACATTGGCATCGTTGAGATTAATCATCTGTTTCTTCTTCGGAACTTGGGGATTCGTTCGGATTGGCTATTATTATGGACTCGAATTCCATGTCCAATATGTTTCTTTCCCGTTCATACCAGTTTATATTAAATTTTTGTGTGCCTTACATTATTCTCTCAGGTGTTGGATGTGCAATGATCCAATGCGTCACTCCACATACTTAACACATTTTCATCACAGTAACCATCCCTGCCAATATTTCTATTATATCCTTTTGCCGAGGCCCATATTAATTCAATTGCATTAAAATCGCAATGATATGGAGGAAGTCTCAGCACTACGTCACCATTCGTTTTTGGAAGCTCATCAACAGCATACTTTCTTCAGGTTTATTCCTTTTAAACTATAACTCCACCTTTGTCGACCCACTTGAGAAACTTATGTTATTGTTCCTTAACGAATCTGCAATATCTTGTTTCGTTGACAAGGTATTTGGGATTTTATTAATCATGACACTATGACAAGGAGCATTATCCATCACAATAAGAAAATTTGGTGGTAAGTTTGGTTGCTTCGTTACCCATTCTTCAAATTTTCTGCTATCCATAGCAGAATGGTAGTCTATAGTTTTAGATTTTGAGGCAAATATTAGACTTGTACCGTTAATAAAACGCGTCCAGCATGAACAATCATAAAACGTTTGCCATCGTAAACCCCAGGTTTGCGAACGCTTTTAATGGTATCATCTTGCCAAGACTTAATTTTATTGCCCTTAAATGCAGTGTCATGTTTCTCAATTAAAGCTCGTCTGTTGTTTTCTTTTCAGTATTTAAAGCCGATTTCCTTCAACAGTGTATTCAAGGATTGCTTGCACAATTCAACAATGGTTTTAGTTTTAAGTTCACCCTTAAGAGTCTGTAAAGTAACATGTTTCTGTAAAACAATTTTCGTAACAAAATTATAAACCAATTATTAAACAGTCGTTACTTTGTTGATACATGTTGTAAATAGTATTTTGCACTTCCACTTTTATCGTCTCTCGTAGATCCCTCGTTTTTGGTTGTGCGCGAGGTACTTTACTTTCAAGAGATGAAAGAGCAGGAATTTGCAATTTGCTCTTTTGATAGCACAAATAGTTTGTCGGGTCAAACCAAGTGCTTCGCTTACTCTCTGCAACAATACACAATTTGAAAATATAATTGAGCGTATTAGAATGCCTACCTCGAAAGCAGCATTCAAAGATATTAAAGGAGCCCCGTTTTCTTTTTCCCTCTAAAAATATGCCAGAGAATTAAGCACCAGCTCCTGTGCCCTGTAATTCAATTAATTTTCCTGGCATTTTCTGTAATAATAGTACAAACATTAACCTCTGTTCGATGCATTGCATTTATTCAAAATAACGTATTGAAATCTTTGTAGTCGTACTCTGTGGTGTAAAAAGAACAAGTTTTTCTTCCGAAATACAGAAAGAAAGTAAAGAAACGGACGAGAAACTAAATGCAAAAACGATGCTAAGTGTTTTAATAAGGATAATAGCAATCTTTTGACAAAGATATTTATGTCCCATTAAACATATTGTAGCACCTGTGTCTAAGTCACAACTAACATTGTTCCATTTTTCACCAAATTTCAATGTTAAGTTAGGTTGAACACTACTGCATCTTTTAATATCCATAATTTTAGATATACATGCCAAATCATCTGAATTATTTGAATTCACGTCACTTAATTCATTCTCGTCTTGAACATTCATATCGAACAGATGTAGTTTCTTCTTCTAGTTTCGACCTTAACATGTTGACTGCCGTCATACAAAATTAAAATATATTTATAGGGTACCAATAATAACAGTTTAAAATTAAAATGTTTGTGATAAAAAGTTAATTGGTGAAAATCGTTTTTTGTATATGTGAGTTTTTTCTACCGTTATACGTATGACAGCCGGCGGTACACGTTGCATTCTAATCCAAGTTGTATGTACCGGCAGCGGTACACACGGTACTCCACGTGTTAAAAAGTTTAACTCTGTCTTCGGTTACTTCATTTGTTTTACAAGCATTCACCACACGTTCTAATGTAACTTGATCTTCACGTAAGAATTTCTTCTTTAGGTCTTGATCCTTAATACCAAATGCTATTGTAGTATAGTAATACTCGAATGGTTAATTACTATTAGAAAATTCATCATTTATTACAATTCAATATATCAAACTTCACAGTTAATGTTGGGGTTATGGTCTTCAATTGACATTCGGTCTATTTTGGGGTTCTGTTTATACCTTTTCGACATCACGCTCACCACCTTTTGAGCATTTTATTGCTCTACGGGTGTTAGCTTCTTTTAACCCCAGCCAGAGACGTTTAATGGGAGAAACTGAAGTAACTAGAAATAAAATTATTAATTATTATAAAAGGCATCGATTCTTCTTCTTTTTCTTCAGCCTCAGTCCCGCTTTGTTGCGGGGTCGGCTCTTCTGGATCGGGCCCGCCATTTGTCCCGGTCAGGAGCTTGGCTCGGGTGGAGTCGAGCGGCAGTGAGATCTAAGTGCAACGTGTCCAACCAGCGCTTCTTCGGTCGCCCTTTTTGCCTTTTGCTATCAATGTTGAGGTTGAAACTAATTTTGGCAAGCCAGGTGTCATCGGCACGTAGAACATGGTCGTACCACCGGAGACGCGACTCGCGCATCTTTTTCGGCAATGGATGCGACGCCGTACCGATCGCGAATGTCTTCGTTACGGACGTGATCGTATCGAGTGACTCCGCCGGTCCAGCGAAGCATTTTTGTCTCCATCACGGCGAATCGACGCTTGGTCTCCTTGGTGGCTGGCCAGCACTCGACGCCATAGAGGGCGACCGGGCGAACAACGGAGCGGTAAACCTTAGATTTCAGCCGGTCCTGGACGCGCGGGTCGCATAGAACACCCATCGCAGAACGCCACTTCATCCAGGCTGTGTTAACACGAAAAACGGCCTCATGTCGCAGATCGCCGTCGGCCGAAAGCGTAGAGCCGAGGTACTTGAAATGAGCGACGCGGGGTAGGTTGATGTCGCTGATGGTGATCGTGCCGACTTCGTCCGCATCCGTCGTCAAATATTAAGTTTTTCCCAAATTTAGTTGTAGTCCATGGTCAGCGAGTCGGTCGTACATAATATGTCATCACTGCCATCAGTCATCAATAAGGTTTGATAAAAGAGTGGATGACGTGTTATTAGTAAGTAGTGTAAACCGATCTTGGTCATTATTGTAAACTAGATTTTAAAAATTTAGTTGATAAATACTTTTAAAAAGTAAATTTTTAAATCGAGTAATTTAATTGGGGCTGCAAACAGGCTAGCCTAAACGGTACAAGGTCGCATTGCCGGTTTTTTCAAACGATTACTAAAAATCCGAATCCGAGTGTAAGAAGCTAGTAGAGTTCACCTGAAGGGTACATTTAGAAGGTGGTCTAATAGAGTCGGTCTTCATCAAAGATTATGTCCCAACGGAGAACCATGTTGACCACTTTCAAGGAAGGGTTCCACCTGGAATACTGCAGTGTTCTAACGAAGAATGTCGCTAATAACATCCCTGTAAGTCATTCGTCTTATGTAATAGTATGCATGTTACAATTTTATTTGTGTAGCCGAAATTCGTGCCCGTAAGAGACAAATCACCTATGAATTTTCAATGAGGTCCAATCGATGATTTGGGAAATAGTGAAACGCTTGAATCAATTATAAGTAGTTCCTTAGCGCTAGATAGCGTTCTAAATAATTTAATTACGATTAGCAAAATGGAGGTCACTCAAGTAGAAATGAATATTGCCAAAGGTATGCTCCCAGAATATTCTGGAGGATCGCGAAATCTTATTTCCCAATAAAAACTAGATAATTACATACAATTATTTGAACGCTCAGATGAAAATTGTTCATTTAATAATCTTTTATTGGAGTAAATTAACTCTAAATTAACTGGCGAAGCGAGACACGTATTATTTACATACATGGTCCGAAATCAGAGAGGCTCTATTACAATGATTTCGCCTTATTGCAGTCATTTAATAGGCTTATTTATTAAATCAGATTCGTATTCCTTGAAATTCCTAATTCTTTTCGAATCCCTGTAACTCGAATAATACTAATGTCCATAATTCTATAACACATAATCATAATCAGGAAAATCAAGAGGTTACTTCCAGGTGTATGACTACCAGACACACACATAGGTTAGAAGACTTTCCTAAACCCCTCGATCAACTTTTATATCGCTTGATAACAGTCAAGATCTCCGTGAAGAAAACAATCCCTTTCACTAGAATTAATATTTAACCCAGCCCGAAATGCCTGACAAGATTATTAAGCCAAAGTTACCATTGATTACCATCCCTAGTCTTAAATTAAGAATTCTTATAGATTCAGAGATAATCTCAGGTGTAGGCTTCCGCAGTCGAAATCACAACGTGTAACTTAGTTTCCGGGTTGGAACCGCGTCTGGTTTGGCGTGGGTGTCGACGTTTCGCCCACTATTGCGAGGGACATTTTCAGGGCTGCTCGCCGATGTTGATCGTGCTGCTGCCACTTGAAGACTGACCCGGACTCTGAGTGGCGCGACTTGCTTAGGGAGGGAGGGGGATCAATTTTACCGTGGAGAAGTGAATGCCAAGATGAATGTAACATATAACCCTCATCTCTGTTCAAATTGTGATGTTTATAAAATTTCGATAGATTCACGGATTTTCTAGGGAAAACATGAGATTCACGTGAAGTTTGGTGTGATTGAACCGGATTTGATGACCGGAATTTTATTTGTGTTCTGCCAGTACCGAACCAGCTATACTTAGCAGCCTAATGCACCGCTCATGTTCTGACACACGCAGGCTAAATGGCCGCTTTGTTTCGCCGATATATACACTGCCGCACGAACACGGGATGTGGTATGCACCTTGGGTTTGCAACGGAGATAATTTGTCTTTGACAAGGTGTATACGCACCGTTTCCAGTTTCGATGACAGGACGGCACGTATATAGAAATTCAGGAGGTGGAAAGTTTAATAATAGATGCCAAGGGGAAGTAGAGGTTGACTTAAGAATCGCGAAGAGCAATAGATGCGCGGGCGTCCTAAGAAGAATAATCCATCCAAAAAAAAAAAAACGAAAGTAAGAATTTACAAATCTATTATTAATGCCCCTACTAACTTATGCATGCGAAACTTGGATCATGAATAACAAAACACAACAAAAGCTGGAAATTTGGGACAGAAAGGCACTGAGAAGAATTTTTGGAAGAAAGCAGACAGTGGGAACAGAAAACGAACACAGAACTGCGTGATTTGTTTGGTGAAGCAACGATCGCTAATTTTGTTAGAGCAAGGAGAATGGGATAGCTTGGACACTTGGAGAGGATGGACCAGGGAAGAGAAGTAAAGGAAGGGTATGGAAGGCACCGGAGAGCAAAAGAAAGCGGGGAAAACCGAGAAAACGTTGGAGAGAAGCTGAGGAACAAGATCTGAAAGACAAAAGTCCAGAACTGGAGGGAAGAGGCGAGACACAGGAAGGGTGAGAGATTACAAGGCTGTGGACCTAAATGATGTGCATTCAGCGTGCATACATAGATTCAGATATGTTCCATAGTAATACAACCCCATACCCGCCTACAAACATTTAAAAAATCATTTAGTTTTCAAAGAATTCATAGTAGGGTTTCCGGATCAAATAATAAGTAATAACGAACACATCAATTATCTATTAGTTAAGGAATAGAGTATAGACACTATAGACAATAGTTTAGATTTCCATGCGATAAGATGGCATAAAATAGATTACCAGAATCAAATAATAGAATTAGGACGAGTTAAGATTCCTTTTTCTCATGGAACTAAATCCTGGTAATTTTATCCCTTTTTATCAAACGGTTGATAATGTAGTCAAGGTCCCCGTTAATATAGGAGAAGGACATGTATTCATTCGTGAAACAAAATTTGATACAGTCTGCAACTAATGTCGAACCCCCACTTAATATGGAATTCAAAAGGTTCTAACAGCTACAAAGACGTATTATATAATGAGAATAGCGATGTATGAATGACACGGAAGCAAGTAGAAAATTCCCAGCAGTACATTCTGGAAAGGAGTAATGATCAACTTTATTATTACTTTCGTAAAATAATGCCGTAAAAGAGAAATTTCATAACAAAATATACATGCAGCGATCAGCTACAAATAATGGGAAGTAATAAAGTATAAAATTGCAGAATAACTTGCGCAAATAACAAATCCTTCAATATAAACAAATACTTACTTACTTGCTTAATCCTGTGCCTGTCTATCTTTCGGTGTAAGGCATGGGTGGAATCAAGTTTCCTATTTCCGCTATAATTCCCTCCACCGTTTTCTGTCTCTGATCTGATCCTTTATTCCTTCTCACTTAATTCCTCTTTCTGGCGCTGCTTCCCTGATGTTGTCATTATATCCTCTTGTTGGTCTTAACTCTATTGTTCTTTTATCTATATTTTTTGTGTTCCAGGGCTTTTCATGTCTTTTCTTAGTCTATAAAACAAATATGTATTTTCTTGTTAATTGTTTTCCCTTGCTTGTCTTATTAAGAATATTAAATCTTTTGTGTTTCTCTCTTTCCTAAATCCACATCGAGTGTCTTCTATGTCTTCAGTTATTTTTCTTATTTTTTTTTCTGTGATACTAGCTAATATATTTTCCTGGGACACTTGTTAATGTAATTCCCCTGTAGCTATTACAATCCCTCTTGGGCCCCTTCTTATAAATCGGCAATATTATTTCCGAGTTTCCCTCTTTCTTGTACAATTGCATTCATTAGTGTAGTTATTTGTCTTATTCCTTTTTCTCCCATAAATTTGATTATTGCTGTTGTTACATATGTTGCCTCTTCTCGTAGCCTTTTTCTCTTTTTCTCTATTTTGAGCTTTGTTATAGATTCCATTATTTTCTTCTTCTTGCATTAGTTCTATATTTTGAACTTCCTTGATCTCCGCTTTATTTCTATAATCTCTACGTCTGTTTCTGTCAACCCTTGAGAGTGTTGCCGCCATCTGTCCATTATTTGATCTTTCTCTGTAATTATATGACCATTTTTATCTTTTATGTTTATTGTATTGTATTTGTGTTTTAGTTGTTTAAAGGTGCCATAGAATAATTTTAGACCATTTCTAAAATTATTAGTCACTTTCTCTCTGAATTTTATCCAAGACCTCCCTTTCGTTTTCTTAATTTCATTTGTGAATTTCCACGTTCTTCCTTCTATTGTTCAAGATCGTCTAGATTTTTGTTTCTAGATATCTGTTCCAACTGATTTTCTTTTCTTTACCATGTGTTTTATTTCTGTGTTCCACCACCTTGTTCTTTTATGTGCTTGTTTGTTATTTTTGAACTCCACAATTCTCTCTTGCTGGGTCCAATAGGCTTTCTTCAAAAATATTCCACTTTCCTTCAATTTCGTTTCCTTCCGGATCTTCGAATCATTTAGCTAATATTTGTTAAAATACAAGGTCTAGCACACGAGCCAACTATGTAAAATTTTGTACATATACTCTCTCCAAAGATCATCTAATATAGGTATGGGCAACCTTTGACATGTTGTGGGCCAAACTTTAGTGTGCAAATACGTTCGCGGGCCGCGTTTAGAAGTAGTACATTTTAAAGTAGTGTTGTAGTGTTCATAATTTTTTGCGATAGATATCAGACATGAAATAATACGACTATGTTATTATAATATCAATTTATGAAAATAACAAAATGAAATAATAACATTATAATTAAATCGTTAAATTTGGAATTGTTACAAACTACGAAAGTTAAATAGCGATACCGAAATCAATGAGACACTTGAGCTTGAACTTGGGAAACTAATCCATCGATGTTTGGATTAATTCCACTGATACAAAGATCTAAAGAATTTTCCAAATTATCGTCAGTCAGCCTTGTACGATATTTCGATTTATTAACTTTCATCAGTGAAAAGAACTGTTCGCTTTTATAAGTACTGCCAAACGCACAAATCAATCTTCTTGCGAATTTTCTAAGCTGCGGAAAATGGTCTTCTTCGAGGTATTTTTTGTAGAAATCACACAACTGCACGTCTTCAAATTTAGATTTTAGGAGTGAGTTTTCTTGAATCTCGATCAACTCAATTTGCAAGTGTATTGGAGCATTTTGTACATTACTTTTTGTTGGAATAGCAAATAAATTGAAACAGTCTTCCATGTTTCTGAAATCGCTAAATCCGTTCGAAAATTGCTCCGACAGTACCTTGAGTTCCTCAGCATATTGAGCATAAGCAATATTCTCATACGCAGAGAGCGTGGTGAAATGGTAACTGTTTCCAGGCAGCATCTGTGCCTCCCACAAGCGGATTTTATTCTGAAACGCTTTCAAATGGCTGTACAAATCATTAACTAACTGTCCTTGTTTTTGAAGTTTCAAATTTAAATCATTCAAATAGCCAGTAAGGTCGACCAGAAATGCTAAGTCACATATCCATTTTGGGTCACTCAATTCAGATAGTGGTTTATCTTTTATTTGCATAAAGTCTTTTATCTCATTTATAAGCTCGTAAAACCGTTTCAGCATTTTCACTTTGCTTAGCCATCTGACTTCAGAATAATATGTTACGTCGTCATATTCGGCTGATATTTCATCCAAAAACGCATTGAATTGACGATGGTTAAGCCCTCGGGATCGAATAAAATTGATGGTTCTTACTACGACATTCATAACATTCTGAAGTCGAATGGACTTAGAACACAAGTTCTGTTGGCGGATAATGCAGTGAAGGACTATCAAATCATCTTTTTGCACATTTAATTCAGTTGCTTTTTCGTTCAAAATTCCGATGAAACCTTTACGTAAGCCGACCATAGAAGGTGTATACTCCAACTAATTTTGACCATGGCAAGGCAAAACTTGTAAATACCTTTTGAACTTCATTAAAAATGTCCTCTCCTGTAGTGGTTCCTTTTAGCGGCTGTAAAGCAAGCAATTCCTCAGTAACAGTGAACTCTTTATCAACACCTCGAATAAATATAGCCAGTTGAGCTGTGTCCGACAAATCAGTGCTCTCGTCTAATGCTATGGAAAATGATTCAAAACCAGCCATACGGTCAGTCAATGTTGTTTTTATATCATTAGCCATCATTTCTATACGTCGGACAACAGTTCGTCTTGACAAACTATTTTTTTCAAATTAATTTTTCTTTTCAGGACACAAACCACTGCAAACTTCTAACATACACTCCTTGATAAGTTCGCCTTCGGAAAATGGTTTTAATGACTTTGCCAATTTTGAACTAACTATAAAACTAGCTTTCACAACATTATCAAGTAGTGTTCTTTGTTTATGAAACATTCGCTGCTGCTTTTGCAAATTTGCAGTAAGCTTCTGGATTTTGTCATTTCTTATTTGTCCTGTCAGTGAGTGCAGCGTAGGATGCTTAGTTGAGTAATGCTTCTTTATATTGAATTCTTTCATCACTGAAATGGATTCATTACACAGCAAACAAATAGGCTTACCATTGTGCAAGATAAAAAAGAATTCTTCAGTCCATTTTTCTTGAAACTGGCGACCCTCTGCATCTACTTTTCGTTTCTTTCCACCAGACATAATTTTCGTATACAAAATATAATTAGAAAGCACCCAAGATGCACACAAAGTCACAAAGCTAATTGAGGGCACTAGCAGTTCGCTAGGATATCACTCGTCGAAGTTATCACCTCGGTAGCTTAAGTAGAACTGAACTAAAGTTCGGGCCATCCACCCGCTTATATAGGCAAAATGAAGGAATGATCTATGTAGAATCGTCTAGTGTAGAACAGTTGAGAAGAAATAATGTTTAAATAAATGGTCAGTCATCTCTAGGGTTATGGTGTTGCACAAGGCAGAAAGCACTAGAAAACTATCTAAAGTTTTGTACATTATTCTTTAGAGATCACCTAATACAACTAAAAAGAATTCGAGGTGAAACGGGCCATAGTTGCAATATGATAGATGTCTAAATAAACAATTATCCCTAATGTCTAAAGAAGCATTTCCCTCAGCCAAATGTACGTCGGCACGAGACTATGAGGCCAAGTGACTTTTGGTTAAAATTATATTATCTATTAGATTATGCATTAATTGGATGCTTAATTAAATATTGTATCTTTGTAACAATTAAAATAAGTATGTTTTATAGCTCATTTATGTTTAATGCAAATTAACACCACAGCATATAAAAGACAGTCTAAAGATTAACATCACACTATATAAACTAAACGGCGTTGTTTGATAATCGGTTACATATAGGCGTTACAGAACTAATCTATCTCCAGAAATGTAGTAAAGAAATAAAAGCGTTTCTAGGATTAGTAGAATATTATAAAAGACACAGAATTTTGCAAGGATAGTTTCCTCGTTTAAAGAAAGGTACATAAATTAATACGGAAAATATCGATTATCAAGTGGACTTTCATCAATGAAAATAACTGCTAAGTAACAGTTATCCAGATTTCGAAAGGAATTTCCATGTTGTCCCTGACGAAAGCAACATCACAATCGGTGGCGTTTTATCGCAGAACACTCATCCCATAGGATTTTATTCGCGAATATTCGGCTGAGGGAAATCATTCGACTATCGAGCGTCAGCTGCCAGCAATCAGAAACAACGAAACATTTCAGGCCGTAGTCTGGTTATTCTCCTTAAAAGACACAAATTCGCGATTAGTAAAATGACCACTTCGTCTAGAAGAATGTAATTACGTAGTGCACTACAACAGGAAAGGCAAATATCGTGGTCGATGTCTTATCAAGAATGAAGGTAAACATAAAAGAAACGAGGGAAAAATGAAGATTTGGGCCTAATTTCGATATTACCATAATTAGACCTGCAAGAAGGGTTAACATCCCGGGACGCCGACAACATATTAAGCAGCGACGTTCCAACAGAAACAACGGCCCTGGAAACACGTCCTGCGAAAATCTGGTATTTAAATTCTAATTTCCACAGATGCCTTAAACCATTTCACGAATATAATCGAAATAAAACTGCGACATTATTAATTATTAAGGAATCCAAAAACTACGTGTTTCAAGAATACTGTACCCTTTTTAAAATTACATTACAATTAAAACTTTTATTTCAGGACTAATTGTAATCCTAATTCAAAGTCGCCCATTGATACTCAATTCTACATTGTTTGAAAAACACCAGACCTGCAAAAGCATAACATATCAAAGAAACACCCCAAAATTTAATGTTAACTGCTGTACTAGTTTACAATCAATTCGTCCATGGGATAGGCACTACTATGCGGTCCCAATGAAAACCTGAATGCTCATGAAATCAATTTAGATCAAACCATTTACGAAGCGTATAATGATAAAACAAAAACTGAACTACTGTTGTATTGTATTGTATTGTATTGTAATGAGGTGGGGTCTGGCCCAAAATGGCCCTTCGCACTGCGACCACGTTGATCTATTGTGCTTCCTCTTGTTTGTTTTATTTATTTATTAATTTAATACGCTGAGGAACAGGATCAGCTCCTTCAATGAGAGTGTAAATAGGTCCTCCTCACTCAGCGTGTATGCATGTAGTAGTCTATATCTCCTGTGGCCTAGTGCCCCGCAGTTAGTGATCAAGTGTTCCATTGACTCCTCTTCTTTACCGCAGAATCTGCAAGTGTCCGTGTTGGATAAGCCCATTTTGCGAAGGTGCTTGTTACAGTAATAGTGGCCTATGAGTGCCCCTGTCAGTGTTTTTAAGCTTCCCCTGTCCAGTTTTAGGGCCAGGTCCGCCCTCCTAGCGTCGAAGTTCAGAAATTTTTTGGAATGTTCCAGCCCGCTGGTCTCATTCCAGTGTTTCATTGTAATGGACGCTCTCCATTTCTTTATCTCACCTTTAAGGAGACCTTTGTTAAACCCAAAAGGTGGGGTAGGTCCAGTAAAGTTTCTCTCAGCGATCCATCCCGTAACCATCTCCGGTTTACGCACCACTCATCTCTTGTCGGGAAAACGACCCCGTACTTCCTATCGATGCAGAGCATGGGATCCATGTGGTCGCTTTCTAGAGACATACAAAGTATGTCTTCGATTTCCTTCAGGATAGTGAGATGACCGGTAAGGTTCCCTGCCTTAAGTTTTTCTTTTCTATAGATGGAGATTGCTTGCGTATCTGCCTCCTCTTGCACGGCCACATTTAGCGGTGACAGGTTCAGAAGAACTTCCATGCCCGTCGTTGGGGTTGATTTCATAGCCCCTGTGATGCATAGGCACGCAAGTATCTGCACCCTGCGTAGCCTCGATATGGCTGTTTTCTGTTTGGTTTTACCCCACCATTCCAGAGCACCGTACAGTATTGTGGGTTTAACCATTTGGGTATATATCCAGTAGGTCATTTTCGGGGTCAGACCCCAGGATCTACCTAGTAGTTGTCTAGCAGTCCAAAGGTTTTTGTGCCCCTTATTTATTACTGACTCGAGGTGCAGTTCCCAGGTAAGTTTTTATCCAGGATAATTCCCAGATATTTCACCTCATCACTGGGGACGACCTCGATGCCGTTTACTTTTAAGGTGGGGATATCTATCCCTCTTTTCCTAGTGAATGGTACGATGGTTGTCTTCTCTGGGTTAATTGATAACCCCTCCAGCCTGCACCATTCCCATGTTGTGTTCAGGGCATTTTGCATCCGTTCGGCAATCGTCCCTATATGGTTACCTCTAATTATTGCACAGATGTCATCCGCATAGCCAATGGTTCTGTGTCCCTTCCGGTTAAGGATCCTAATCAGGTCATCAGCTAAAACCGACCATAGAAGGGAGATAGTACCCCACCCTGTGGGCATCCCTTAACCGCAGTGACACTCATGTCCGTAGATCCGAGTGAGGCTCTAATCAGCCTTTGGTTCAGCATGTAGCTGACCCATTTTACTATCGCTGCATCAGCTCCTCTATTAGAGAGCGCAGTTTCCATTGCAAGGAAGTTCGCATTATCGAAGGCGCCCTCAATGTCCATAAATGCATAGGGCTATCTCCTTGGAGTTTAAGGCCTTTTAGATATCTAGAACCAATTTATGTAATGCCGTAGTAGTTGATTTGCCCTTCTGATAGGCAAATTGAAGTCCATGCAATGGACTCAGACCTCAGTACCTCCACCCTAAGGTATTGGTCTAGTAACTTTTCAATTGTCTTCAACATAAAAGAGGATAGACTAATTGGTCTGTAGGACTTGGGAGATTCCGGGGGTTTGTTCCCTCCCTTGGGTATGAAAATAACTCTTACTTCTCTCCAAATCCTTGGGACATATCCCAGTGCTAAACTTCATCGGAAGATGTCGACAATCACCCGAAAGAGGGTAGCAATTCCCCTTGATGGTAATGCCGGAAAAATGCCATCCGGCCCCTGTGATTTGTAGAGTCTGAAACAGTTTACAGCCCATTTTATCTTTTCAAAGGTTACTATGTTCCTAATGACCTGGCTCGTCGTCCGGCGCCGACCATAAGGCGATGTTACCTCTGCATCAGCACTCGAAGCTCCAAGTCTACAGTCAGGGAAGTGAGTTCTGAGAAGAAGCTCTAGTGTTCCGTTGAAACTACTTGTATAGGTGCCATTTGTCTCCCTTAGTGTACCTGCTGGATTTGGGGCCCCTTTTGAGAGGGCCTTGTGCAACCTGGCCGTGGCCGGGACATCTCTAAGTTCTTCACAGAGAAGCCTCCATGATTTTCTTTTGGACTTCCTTAGCTCCTTGTTATATGTGGTTAGGGCCTCTCTGTACCTATCCCACTTTTTTGATTTTTTTGCCTTATTAAATTCCAGTTTTGCTGTGCTGCGTAGTTTTTCAAGATTTTTGTTCCACCAAGGTACCCTCTTCGTGGAGGATTTTATCTTGAGTGGGCAATTGTCTTGAAATGAGGATATGATTGCATCAGTTAGTTTTCCGACTGATGAATCCAGCTCCCCAATTGATGTGGTAAGAAATGTGTTTCCATTAATTTTTGACTGCAGATCTTCCGAATGTTTCGTCCAATCTGTTGCCCTGGGGTTTCTGTAGAGCGATTGACTCTTCACAGATCCCCTCACTTCAAAAAGAATATGTTTATGGTCCGACATGGAGACCTCTTCAGAGACCCTCCAGTCCCTGATCATATCAAAGGATTTGTTGGTTACGAGGGTCAAGTCAAGAACCTCTTCCCTAATGGCATTGATAAACGTGGAATCATTCCCCTTGTTTACAATCCCCATGTTAGTAAGTAATAAATATTCTAGGAGTGACTCACCTCTCTTGTTTGTGTCCCTGCTACCCCAGACTAGGTTGTGGGCATTTGCATCACAGCCGATAATTAGGGTCTTCCTATGGCATCTGCAATGTGCTTCGTCCGTGTCCCTTTGAACTACTGTTGCTCTACGAACAAAGAAACTTCAGTAGAAGCAAACAAAGCTACGGTTTAACCACTGTTTAACCACTATTATACGCTTTACCTTTATTTCAATATTAGCAGTACTTTATTTGTGAATCACATTCTGGAGTACAATGCGAACGATATAAAAATAATACAAACGATCTTAAGTTTTCCTTCAAAAACTAAATAGAAGCAAATCGGAGATTACATAATGTTATTTTATTCTAATATACCTTAGTATGCACTTTACAAGAAAATTGCTAGCGATTTTAAAGAATATTCAGAGATGCATAACTCTAACATGCGACAATATAACAAATCTAGAACCAATCTCTACTTCGGAATTAATTGAAACTATGACTTGAGTTTGGTTTACGAAAGAGATAAACTGCTTGATGCTATCTATTTATTTACAGTACAGAATTCGTCAAGATGAGAGTAATATCTGCTGACGTCATAAAACCATGCAATAACTGTGTCTTTTTTATTAGATCCTAATTCACTTACATATAAAATACTATCACCTCCAGCAAATTATAGACTTTTTGGTGCAAAAGGTGAATTCTGGACAAGCGAAAGGTGTTCTATAGTAGGAAGCCAAATATGTTTGCATCCATCCGAAAAGCCGAACGACTTGTCTAAATGCAATTTTATATTAGAAGCAACCGACTATAAACCTATTATACAATTAAATAATAATGAAATTATAGCTTCCTCAAAAAGCAACATGGTCTCTGATAATGTACTACTTTCTTCGAACAATAGATGAAAGATTGAATATTTAATTTTTGAAAACACATTATAATTTTACCTATGACATACCCAAAGTTAATTCGACCTAAAAAAGGAATAATTTGAAACTGGATCAATTGGTAAATTTAGAAAAATTAAAAGAAGCTAAAAAATTGAAAACCAACATAGGGTTACACTCCTTAATTTACGTGCTCCACATTTTATTTTCCACAATCTTTCTATCAGTATTTTGTTTTATACGATATTTACACGTTTTGAATCAAATCGAAAACTACGAACGAACAACGACGAAATGGATATTTAGGAGAGTGAGAAAATCCACACCAACCCCGCAGACAACGCCGCAAATTGTGGCCGCCTTGAATAACGCCGGAGCAATTTTGTATGGAGACATTCCACTAATCAATAGAGTTTGTTAAGAAGGTGGATGACGTGTCATCACTGAGTAGTGTGTTGCGCCTTGCATGTAACTGGAGATAAAGACCGGTTTACACTACTTAATGATAACACGTCATCCACCTTTTAACAAACTCTACTTTTAATACAAGGACTAAGGGTTTCACCAAAAACATGATATTAGAGCTGTGACGTTATTTTGTGATATATCAGAGGTTGCCGTCTAGATTATTTCAATTCACTTGAATAAATATTAAAAACGTATATTCTGAATAGACTTTATATCGTTTGTATTGTTATTCCTAAGCACTAAACACTAAGCTCTCAAAGGCCAACAGCAAGCATGCGAAAGTCAAAGATCAAAAACCTGCTGATTTGCTTTTTGATAGCAAGGAATTGTTCACAAAAGATTTGTGCCTGTAGACCGAAGGGTTAATCAACACTTTCACCAAAAGGTTCTTGAAAGATTTTGCAGAAGGGTCAAAAGAACTGGGTTTTGCATCACGACAATGCGCCTTGTTACACAGCATTCCTTGGCCTGTAAGGGCATTTCTGTGGCTCCTCAGCCTTCTTATTCACCGGACTTGACTCTTTATGACTTTCTCCTCTTGCCGAGAACGAAACAACAGTTCACTGAACAATATTTAAACGGCTATAAGCGACCCGCTGAAAGCTATTCCAGTATTTGAGTTTCTGCTATTAAGAGTGAACGGACGGTCCCCAGCGCTGTGTAGCTTCCCGAGACAGTCCCGTTGAAGGAAACAATGTTGAATGGTAATATTATTGGAATAAAGCAAGTGAAGAAGAATCGGTCTCATTACTTTCATTCTTAATAATTTTTTCTTCGAATTTATTTATGGCTTTGTTTATATTCTCTTGTTTCGTTCCTGCGTAGAGTAGGCAGGTATCATCACCGTATGCGAATATTTTCCTCTCATTTGCATATACTTAGAGTGCATAACAGAGATGGTATGTTCTCCTCTTTTAGTATGTCATATTCAGCTGTTAATGAGTCGCTCTTCACATCATTTGTCTGTGTTTAATTATTTAGTTTAGGTTTATTGGACCACTTGTTTACTTTTTTATGATTGTTGAACTTTGTTGTACCATGTTATCGGGTGTGTAACTTGAAAATGAGGGACTTACAAGAGACGGTGTAAGTTATTTTAGACAGAGAACCATACTGTAAATACTTTCATGACAATGTTTCATCGTATGGGTTTAGTTGTCAGTATGTGTTAATTCGCCGAAGTGAAAGCATTCTAATTTTTTCGTGTTCAAAAATGTCAGCATATGTGCTAAACAAACAGCATTTGCGGGAAGTCTTGCTTTTCTTCTTCAATTAGAAAAAAGTGCTGCTGAAAGTCATCGAATGTTGTTGGAAGTTTACGGTGAGGATAATCCGTCGTTGAAAACACGCGACTTCTGATTTCGACGCTATACAACTGGTAATTTTAACACCGAAGGCAAGAAACGGGCTGGACAAGCGAAAAGGTTCGGAAATCACGATTTGGAGGCATTACTCAGTGAATATCCATGCTAAATGCAAGAAGAGCTTGTAGAATTATTGGAAGTGACACAAGCAGCAATTTCCAAGCGCCTGAAAGCATTGGGCTTCATACAAAAGCAAGGGAACTGGGTGCCGGATAAGTTGAAGCCTCGCGAGGGCGAAAGGCGATTTTCTTCTTGAACGCCACAAAAGAAAGTCTTTTCTGAATCGATTTGTAACTGGGGACGAAAAATGTGTCCATTATGACAACCCTAAACACAGGAAATCACATGTGAAGCTCGACCAACTCGCCACATCGACTCCGAAGCCGAATATTCATGGTATGTTCTAGTGTTGGTGGAACCAGAGGGGAGTGATATACTACGAGTTGTTAAAACCTGGCGAAACTATCACGGGGTAGTTGTACCGTCAACAATTGATTCGTTTGAAGAGAGCATTGGCGGAAAAGCGACCAGAATATGCGTCTAGACACAACTGCGTAATTTCCCATAATCAAAATGGTCGGCCTCATGTTGCTACGCCGGTTAAAAGCTATTTACAAAACTGTGGATGGCTAGTTGTATCGCATCCGCCGTATTCACCACCCTGAGCCCTTAAGATTTTCACTCGTTTCGGTCAACCCAGAATGCTGTTTCAGGAATACAGTTTACTTCAACTGAAGGTATTACAAATTGGCCTGATTCTTTCTTCGTCTCAAGAAATGAACGGTTTCTTGGCAAGGTATACATAAATTATCAGAGATATGGCAAAAAGTTATAGATTCCGATGGATAATACTTTGAATAATGTACTCATTGATGTACAATTAAAATAAAGCCATATTTTTGCAAAAAAACCATTATTTTCAAGTTATAGATCCAATAATGAACAACTTTTTGAAATTTATCATCTCGTCATCAAATGGTGTTGTAATAATAACCCATTTCTGTCTATATATACAGTTGGAGATGTAACTTTAAACAACGTCAATTTTTTAAAAACTTCTTTACAAATTATTTTAGCTCCATTAAATCTGGAAATTTAGTGATAAAATTCTTTGCTTTGTAAACCGATGGTAGTTTTTTTTGACGTTCGTAATTGCGACCCTATTAAACTGAAACGTCCCCCGACATCTGCTACACCCCTTGCACCTCTTCAAAGCGCGTGCTACTGGCCGAAAGTTCGCAGTGCCAACTTTACATACACATATGTATTAATAAATCCCTGGAGACTGCTTATCGAATTTAAATAACAACTAGAGCAACAGCAGAACAACAATTAAACAACCTAATTAAAATTCTTTGGTTAACAAAATCCTACTCATTATCTTATTCGTTGAACTAGTTATAGCAATCAGTATATAATAAGAAATTTAACTGTAATTTTCAATTTCCGTAATATTAATCAATACTGTTGCCTTGTTATCTTACACAGTAAAATCTGTTAATATAATAAAGTTAGTATCAATTTTCTAGGATTTTCTAAAAATTTCCTAATATTTTATTTTTAAACTTCCCCAATTTGCTTTAGTAAAATGTCGGTGTGCACTCATCAAGCATAATTCTGTCAGTCTTTCCTCTCGTACAGTTAGGTCTTCACACTTTGAAGCGTACTGGAAAATATTTCTATAATCCGAAATGCATGGATTGTGCTGAAAATGGAGGGTGCCCAAGAACGTCTGTTAATGACCTCAATATATTTTAACTAGTCTTAAGCTAAATTCCTTTTCTTTTGCCAGTTATACCAGTATAGTATCACAGTCTGATGGCGGATTGCTTCTGTGTCTTTGCTTATTTCTATTTGAATTTATTTCATAATCCATGAAATTATCCCATTTTGATTGAAATACAATTATAAGGTACCCATGCCCTTAGATAACATAAGAGGGTCATCTAGAAGACTGACAGGCGTATTGAATGAAAGAATAAAAAAGTAAATTTCAAAAAATTACAACAATATATTTTGTTCTTACTATAACTCGAACAATGCATAGCTGGGACTTACTTCTTAAGCTTTTGTTGGCACTTCATACATACTTCATTAACTACTGTACTCTTTATTGATCTTTCTCTTGATATTGTTACACTTATACCTGATGTGGAAGTTATAATTATACAGAAGGATTGATTGTATTTATTTTTGATGCAGTGAAGGCGTATTATTTACTTATCTCCCACAATTCTTCAGTAAATTGCTGATGTTTCTCTGTGCAAATGTTTTATGTTAAAACAATTGTTTAAAATATTTTGGTGGATATTTAATACTTTTCCATTGAAATTATTTGCAAACAAAATAAATCTTGAGTGACATAACGGAATGACGTCTTATGCTGTAACAATATATTTTGTAGAATCTTCCTATTACGTACTTATGCTTACTACCACTTATTGTTTATTATCCGCGTGCTCTAGTAGTCACATCCCGAAAATGACACACAATTGAACACAATTGAAATGCTTTATCATGTATTGCGATTCATTCGGAACTGTTGTAATAGTTATGCATGCCATCGAATCGCACATAACATGTAAGTTAATTACGTAATCTATAGAGTAATTGTACACTGGATGCTTAATATAAATTCTGAACGCAAGGTACTGAGAAGTAGTGTTTTAAATTTTGTGTCAATCACGTATCGAGGTAATGTTGCAGTACCAAAGATTTATTAAAATTGCATGCAAATGATCAAAAAGTATAGAAAATTAACCGTACCATTTATATAATTCGATACTTCGTATTACACTTGTGTGTAAGATTATCGCGGTCTATAACGATTGAATGTCAATAATTGAACTGAATTACCATACTGGTTCTTTATTTATCCTGAACACGGAAGAACTGTAAACAAACGGTAATGTAATAAAGGTTACTAAGTACATAATATGTACATAGCACATACATATATCACAGCAGTAGTCTTGACATTAATTAAATATATTTAAGTAATACAGTAATACAGTAATAATATTGTATTCGAATGATCTATCTTTATCAGATAAATAAAAATCCAAAGAGGGAACTATTCAAATTATGCTATGTTGTTGATAAATAATTGTCCTTGTATCATTTATTTTCGTTGAATTCTACACTTGGTTAAAAAACTACTTGCTTAGCAACGTTCTATATGATTTATATGAACTGCACACATACTAAGGAGACGAAAAACTAAGTATGCATATAGTATTGGTCAGTGTAGACTTTGGGTCTAGAAATGTTGTCCGAGCGAGAAAGGGAAACTCATTCTATTGTTGAAACAAGAACGGCAACTAGCAGTGCTACACATTGTTTCAAAATACTTAAAATACACTTACACCGTGACATATTATCTACCTCGTGCTCTCTATTTCAGTTTCACAGCAAAGCTCTTGATTCGTTCTTACTCAGAAAACCGGATTTATAGACCCAAAAATGCCATTGACCACTGTGTATTCGTCTATAACCGAGCAATTTTTACGACGCCATATGAAAAAGCGAGCATAAGTATTGGAAAAAGGAAAAGAATTCAATATCGAAAAAGTGGATGAATAAGGAGAAAACGAAATGCAAAGGATGTATAAGGAGAACAAGAAATGCAAAAGAGAAAAGAATTTGAAAAGCAGAACAGTAGGGTCATTAACAACCATGTTTAAAGCGAAAAATATATCTAGAAGGACAAAGTTACGTGCATATGAAACAATTATACTATCAGTTATACTATATGCAAGCGAAACATGGATCCCGAACAAACAAGGTCATATGAAATTGGACCTAGTAAGAAATATATGAGCTGCGGTTCGGATGGAATCGAGAATGAGGCTCTTAAGAGGATTTCTGATCGACCCGCGGAGCAGCTGCTGGCGATCACAAACGCGGTGCTCCTCCACGGTTAGTATTCCGACGTTTGGAAATGGGCCGTCGTCATGTTGCCGAAAGCGGCAAAGGAGGTAGCGTTCCCGCAGAACTACGCCCTATTAATCTTTTGTCAACTGTAGGCAAGGTGGTCGAAAGCGTCACCCTTTCCAGATTAAGCGAGAGGATCCGGTAGTTAGATCTGCTCCCGGCTGAACAGTTCGGTTTTAGAGCCGGACGGAGTACCGACTATCAACTATGGCGATTGATCGATGCCATCTGGGAGGTACTGGCAAATAAAGAAACCACCGGGGCGGTGTTCTATGACTTCGGTAACGCATTTGACCGAGTGTGGCATGACCATCTCCTCTTTAAGATGATCCATCTGGGATTTGAGAGAGCACTGACACCCCTAATCGCGTCGTACCTCTCCGGGCGCATCTTTAAAGTGCGTGTTGGGAAAGCCGTCAAATCGGCGCTATAAATCACACGGACGGAAGAGCTCGAGGATTGGGCTTCCAAATGGAGGATGATTCTTAACGCAAATAAATCCGTAGCAATGCGTTTTACCAAGCGTCTACGGCCCGCCCACGACATCATCTCCGTGGGCAGAAGGAGAATCCCGGGGGTCCAAACATCAGATAAAGTTATGTTGGACAGTCGGCTCACCTGGTGTGCACACGTGCAGGCGGTGACCCCCAGATTCTTGACGGCGAGGGACACCCTATGTCCACTGCTGTGTCGGGGAGGGAAGCTGCCACTTAAGGCAAAGAGGGCTCTGTACTGCTCCGTACTGCGACCTATTGTAACGTATGCGGCCCAAATTTGGATGACGGCTGCCCCGACACAGATCGCCACCTTTGCTAGGCAACAGAATAAAACGCTCCGCATGATGGTCGGCGCCCCATGGTATATGAGGAACGACCGGATTCACGAAGGACTAGGACGGCATCATCGTGGCGGAGAACAGAGCGTTCCGAACATGGCCTAGTCAAGGAGCTGGTGACGTTGGACTGGAATCGTTCACCGTCGCGAGTCAGGGTTTGGCACATCGCGATGGTGTTGGATGAAGAACTGAGGACCGACGATTAATCTTCCCGTAGTTTATCGCGAAGTAAGCCTTCTAGCAGAAAAGAAAAACATTGAGAAATAGCAAATGGTAACATAGTTTATATTGCTATTTCATTATTACTACCTTTGTATATCAGCAAATTTTCACAAAATTGGTCATAAAATTTCTAATTAAAAATAAATAATAGATTGCACATTAATCTTACATACTTGAGAAGTTTACAAAATAATAAAGAATTAAATCAAGAATTCAAATAAATACATAATTGGCGTTTTATATTTGATGACTTCAACTAAATTTCACTTGCTATAACATTTTAAAATAGTTAAATTTATAAAAGAAAACCAAGTTTGATAAACGCGTTACATAAAATCTCAAAAAATATGGAACTATTCTCAAGAGCCAAAATTTTAAAAAACTGAAATGTAGAGGACTCTCTACAAACGACCTAATAACAAAATTAGGTTCGTTAATGGGCAGTTAATAAGTAACCGTGCAAAGCTTACAAAGTAAGCACAATTTGCATATGCCAATAATTCTGTACGAAATTTTGACTATGCTAATCGCAAAACGCAACTGCAGACTAATTAGTTTTAGTCCTTATTAGGACTCGTTAGTATAGTATATCCAAACTAATTAGTCTGCAGTTGCGTTTTGCGATTGACATAGTCAAAATTTTCTACAGGATCATTGGCATATGTAAATTGTGCTTACTTTGTAAGCTTTTGCACGGTTACTGGTTAACTGCCCATTAACGAACCCAGTTTTATTATTAGGTCGTTTATAGAGAGTCCTCTACATTTTATTTTAATACAATCTCAATAAACTTCAAATAATGATGATTGATGTCATTTAATTTTTTTTTAATTGAGGGCATTTTACATAGTGCAACATTTGTGGTGTATGCTTCGAATGTTCTAAGAATTTGGTTTTAGTTCAATTGCGTAAATCTTATATGTCATGCTACTAGTCACAGACAAATATTGACACGTTTCGGCAGCCATCCCGTGCAATAGTGCAATAGTGCATCATCCAGCTCTCGCTGTATCATATAGTGTGCCTTCATCTTCATCTCAGTATCGTTTTCCTTCTAACACCAACCCACGTTTCAATTTTCGGCGAGCTAATTTCATTGCATTGTACCAGGATGTGCAGAATATTGACTGGTCGTCTCTGTACTCTTGTCGCGATGTTGACGAAGCTGTAAGCATTTTGTATGCGGTGCAGCATGGAGTTTTTCTAAGATCGCTCCCTATGCATGTCGTGTCGACAACTAATGCATTTCCACCATGGTTCACGTCTGAAATTCGGCAAAACTTACAACTCAAAAAATACTATCACAGAAGATGGGGACGTACTGGCCGATTATGTTTCTATGAGGAATTTAGTAGAGTCCGAGCTATTATAAAAACCCAAATAAATATAGCATATATGAAATTTGTTACACAAGCTGAATCAAACCTAAAAAATAACCCTCGCAGTTTTTGGCAATACATACATTTTCGACAGGGGTCCTCCTGAATTCCCGCTTCCATGCATTGTGATCATGTGATGTTTGAACATCCTGAAGAGATTATTGATCGTTTTGCGGACAATTTTGCTGCGGTTCACTCTGAGAATTCCAATCGTGACACGCAAATATTTTGTGACTATGACCTCAGTTATTCAGCAGCGGTTTTGCAAGTTACGGAAGAGGATATTTTGTGGAGTATTTCTAAATTAAATTCTAATTCGAGCTCTGGTGACGATCACATATCAGCCTTTTTGATTGTGGAATGGCATTTGTAGAACCACTGAAATTTATATATAATCTCGCTCTTCGGACATGCACATTCCCTTCTAAGTGGAAGGTGGCCAGACTTACTCCGATTTTCAAAAATGGAGATAAATCTAATATTAAAAATTATAGACCAATTGTAATTTTGTGTAATTTTTCTAAGATCTTCGAACAGATCTTGTACAGCGTAATCTATAAAAACATATGCACGAAAATATCACAGAATCAACATGGACTTGTGAAGGGTAGGTCCACAGTAACAAATTTGGTTTGCCTTACACAGTATTTGTGTAGTGTCCTAGACATGCGAGGACAGGTAGATGTGATCTATTTAGACTTTTCTAAGGCCTTTGATAGACTAGGCCACAAATTATTATTGAGAAAATTGGAGTTAATTGGGCTGAATACGAATTTACTTCCATTTATAAAATCTTATCTTACTGGAAGAGTAAACTATGTGCACTATAACGGGTTTAGTTCATGTGAATTTGCATCATTGAGCGGTGTGCCTCAAGACTCTAATCTGGGACCCTTATCTTTCTTGGTATTCATAAACGACTTGCTCAGTTCATATGTCACGCACTCGCCTACGCGGATGATGTCAAGATATATATCAAAATTGATAGCGAACATGATGCACTGAAACTTCAGCAAGATATTAATAAGATCTGGTTATGGAGTAGAAGCAATGGTTTAGAAATTAATATTGGGAAATGCTCTGTTGTTCGATTCTTTAAAAAAAGTAATCCTGTTATTTATAATTACTGTATTAATGGAGAACCGCTGAAATCAAATAACACTGTTAAGGACTTGGGTGTTTTGTTCGATAGTCGATTAACTTTTGCACAGCATATAAATGAAATATGTCAAGCTGCAATTAGATCCTTAGGATTTATATTACGAAGTTTGCGCTATTTCGTCGATACTGACGTCATAAAGTATTTGTACTTCTCTATAGTTCGGAGTAGACTTGAGTATGCGTCGAGTGTTTGGAGCCCCATCTATACATATCAAAAGCTCCAGATTGAGAGGGTACAAAGGCGTTTCCTAAAGTATAGTAGTATATAGTAGTAGTAGTATAGTACCCACCACGCAACACTGATCACGTGCTACTATTGGCCCAGAATAACGTGCGCTCCCTGGATACCCGCAGAGAAGTAATTAGTGCCAATACTCTTCGCGATCTCTTAGTTAACAGCGTGAATTGTCCAGAACTTTTGCAGCAAATTTATTTTAATGTACCTAGGTTAGCTGCTCGAGACATGACAACGTTTCATTTACCAAGGTGTAGAACCAATGTGCTACTGAGAAGTCCATTATACCAGATGTGTTTAAATGCTAATAAACTTTACACCGACATCTTCTTTGAGCCGCGAATTAAATTTTGATATTTTTTCGTTTAGTGTTTCGTTTTCGTTTAATTTTTTCTAATGTTTTTTTTTTTTTTTTTTTGAAGAACTGTTTATGCACATGTAGGTATGTACCTTGTTGTAGTGTCTATTAAGGTTGTAACTGTTGGGCACTTAATAAAATATTATTATTATTATTATTATTATTATTATTATTATTAATAGTGTTTAATATATGTCGGCTACTTTACTGATACAGCCTTATTTCCCTATCGCTGATTTTTCATGCAAAACGCGACTAAATCATAGAGAGTTATAACTTTACTTTTATTTAAAGAGGGTTTGAAGCATTCAGATATAGTTCAACACCAGCGAGGTATATTTGAAAAGTTTGTAGGATCCAAAACTACAGTTCATCTATGGGTCAATCGTTTTAAAGCTAGCATAACGTCAGGAGAAGACGATCATCGCGGTGGACGGCCGTGGAGAACTTACTGAAAGATGATGGGCAAATAACTATATTAGTGAAATTAATGTTAGTGTAGAAGTAGGTCCGTGACAGGTTCATGAAACTTTTAGGACTAGATCAACACATGTCGCCAACATAAGGAGCTTTCAGCACGTTACGGCGAGCAGTTTTGACAATGGGTAATAACCACTGATAAAACATGGATACCTTACATCAATCCTAATATCTAACATCCGTTGAAGGGGTGGCGTAAACTAGAACTTATTCCAGTTTACGCCACCCCTTCTCCGCCTAAAGCACGATCAGTTTCGTTCGCTGGAAAAGAATACTCACTGCATTCTCGGATTGCGAGGGGTTTATTTCTATGGATTATCCACCAAAAGAAACTACAGTTAACGAAGACGTCGTCTGGCAAGTTTCATAAGCGTTCGTTATTGGAAGACCCAATACCGCACGGGGAACGAATGATGTTTTAAATGAGCACGTTCATTAGATCTGGTTGCTAATGATTTTCACCTCTTTCCAAATTTGAACGAACCACGGGATGTTCGATTTGCGGCCTTAAACGAGGTACAGCTTATTATCAATAAGTGGATTGCAGAGACCCCGGAAAAGTTATTTGAGAATGGTTTAAGAAAAATAATTTAAGTGTGGAATAAGTATTCAATAAAATAGAGATTGTATTGAAAAGTACAAGGTAATTTTGACAAAAATTGACGAAATAAAAAATTATAGCCAAATCCCTAATTCGATAAGTATCAGGGATTATTATTAACGATTCTTAGTAGACAAAAAGTATCTATATGGCAAGAAAGTATGCGGAATATGCTTATTTTTAGTTTCAAGAAATAAAGATTTGAAATATTTCAAATATTTCAGAATAAAATATATCATAAACCCCTCCAGATATAATGTTCTTGATTCAAAACTCCATACAATTTCGAAAATTTAGTCAGTTGATCCCCGGTTCATAAAGAGGAAAGACGTACTTCTCTAGTTATTAATTTTTGTTTTATAATTATTTATAATCTCGAATAGAAGAGATAATATAAGTCTATTAAAGTAAGTGTAGTATAAAGACCTTTTAGCAATGCCAAAGCATTTTAATTAAATGTGTAGAATTGTTTGCCTTTATATTACTCTTGAACAAGTGATTATATATACATATTTCCCAATTTTAAACATTATATTCTTTATTATAGTTCATTAATTTATTGGGCGAATATAAGTATATAATATAAATAAAATAAATTAAAGTATATATAATTAAAGCTATATTGTTGAATAAGTTAATTTTCATCCCATTTTAACTGTTAAAATAAATATATAATACTTCTTCTTCTTCTTTCACCTTATCCTTCTGTCCATCTGGATAAATAATACTAATTAGCGAATGTGCTTCATGAGATACGATTTTTCTTTACTTACCTATTGTGTGTTTTAATCTGTTAATACTTGATGAATTAATGCAGTACTTGCTGGATTATTATTATCCATATATTCTTCTTGACCTTTAATCTTGTCCATTAATGTAATTTATTTTTTTTCGAAGATGAATTACTTGTAGTAGTACAACTACTACTAGTTTTTGTTCCTTGAAGACATTTCACTAAAGAACTAAAAGCACGTTATCACCTCAATATACCGATCCAAAATATTATTCTTACTTGGCAATATACTTTGTATTTAATATAAAGTATGTAGAAATTGTATAACCTCTTGCACAAATTCCAAAACACTATGCTAAATGTCACTATATCGTTCAGAAATCGGCAAATGTTCGGCATATTTAATTCTTGATTAGAAACTTAATCCAGCGTAGACGCGTAATCTACTAACGAAAGCTATCTAACAGAGTATTAGGCCTAATTTTGGTTCGTGCAACCAAAACTTGTCTAACAGCGTTTGGTAGCATTTATTAACTTGCGTCTAACATCGGTCGGTGCAACCGGGCATTAGACGAGTAGCCGAATGTATTCGTGTAAGTGGAGCGGCAACTGTTTATTACATTTTGTCTATATAGAGTAGATCCTTTATTATTTTTAATACAGTAAATATTTGTACAAAATTTGATGAAAGTTGCGTTAGTAGAGTACATATGTATATAACGCAAACAAGCCTCAAATAATTGGTTCGGTTTCGAAGATATTTAAAAAAGATTAGTTATTTTTGATTTTATTTGTTTCCGACCCTGTCATAAGTGATACCAAAAAAATAATAACACTCTGCCATTACCACTTTTAATTCTCTACAACGTGGCACAAGGAAAACTTTAGTAGGACGTCTTGTTTCCGGGATAATGTTATTTTTTTATTGAAAGACCAGTGATATATCACACAATAAATGATATGATTTTTCAATAGACTTAAATTATTAAGTTTTGTACAAAGTGATGGTGAAGTTGTGAATAAAACTAACATTACTTATTGTTAGTAATGTCAGACGTATAATTGCAATCAATTATAATATTTTGTGTAGATCAATAATTTGTATACTGTCAGCTATAAATATGGCGGGTAATTATACGAATGAGGATGAATTTGATATGCTAACTTGCTACATTTTGTAGTGTAAAAATTGTGGAAAAGCGAAACGTATGTGTTAACATAAAGTAAATAACAAGATAGAAGACAAATCAAATTATACGAAGCGGCATCTAACGGCTGAACCGCCTTCTCGTTTGTCTCATAACCTGACGTACAAACTTTATGATGCTGTTGCTGTGGCAGCCCTGGCCTAATATTCCTTCTAACCTATACGTAATGGCACATTGTTTACCGCCATCTTTTTTGGAATCCAGAGCGAAACTCTCGGTTGTATTTGATCCACCCACATACATACATACTTAGTAAGAGTAAAATTTACAGTCAAACCTTTATTTTAAACGTTGTTGGGGATTTTTTAAATTAAGAAACCTCATACAGTGATCTTAAAGGGACATGCGTTTACTTTTAGAATTTAGTCCTTGGAAGAATATGGTACGCAATAAAATTAATATATATCTTAATAACATTGCAATAATTTAGTTCAATTCTAATGTTAATAGTCAATTATATAATATATATATATATACATATATATATATATATATATACATATATATATATATATATATATATATCCAACCGATGTGCCCCAAATTGGTTTCATTAGAAAGGCAATAACGCGAGGATTACTTTAGACCACTAAAAATGCATTCGGTCCATTCACGAAGTGGATTTTCGACTTTTCCCATACAATAATTTTTCCGAATACAGACTGTCAACACAAAAACATTGATCTGTCACTGTCATCAGAAAGTTTTATCATTTGTGGTTATCGCGTCCACCATGTCAAATAATCGAATTAGAAAATATTAAAAATCTCATAGACAGTAAGAACGAGTAATTTTGGCTCCGAAGAATGATGACGTCAACAAAATAAATCATCAAATTTAATTCAAGCTACCCGGTGAAGTTGTCACGTACAAATCAATTGACACAGTTATAGATGAGGAACAAGCTGTCAACTTTCTAATAGAGTTTCTTAACTCTTTGGAACCATCTGGAATTCCACCACATATCTTAACTTTAAAAGTTGGTTCAACGTTGGTACTCATTCGCAACTTATTGTTAGACCCACCGAAATTGTGCAACGTAACAAGATGGTGAGTGATGCTGGTTTGAAGTTCCTGTTTTTCGCACGGCCAATTATATGTTGCTAGCTCCAGAGTTGGAACGTCGAAAAATCTTTATGTTTACACACCTACCGAAAAAACTCAAAACACGACGGGTATCTGCTAGTATATATATATATATATATATATATATATATATGAAAAGTCAATAAGAATTAAACTAAACATTTGAAATATTCTACTGTTTTAGTAATAATAGTTGATATGTTACTGCAAACACTTGATGAAACAAATGTTGACACAAATATCGTTGTTTTGCTCACAGAATTCAATACGGTGGAGAAGAGAGAAGGCTGGTCCCTCAAGTCACCACTACTAAGCTGTCCAACTAGAAGGAGCTTAAATTGAAAAGAAAAAGAATTAAATGTATAAGTATATTCTTATGTGGATAGAAGTAGTTTAAATATTATTGATAACTAACATCAACTAAAGAATTCAAGCCTCTTGTCAGTTTTACAAGTTTCACAAGGTTAGAAGATATTTTATAGTGCGTGGAAACTTTAACAAGAATTGCAATGTCCCAAAATCCCTTTGGAGGTCTGTCAACAAGAAATAGAAAATAGCATTATAGAGATAAGAAATCCAAATGGATATACGGGTATCATCGCACATAACACTTTCGTTAAGTGACGCTGTTATTATAGTGATACGTAAATTTGCTAAAATAAGTGGATCTAGTAAGTTTTCAAATGTCTTTATTTCTTTTGATCAAATGCTAAGGCAAATTGCTTTATACGATGAGCTTACATCTGAATTAGTTGTATGCATTAAAACCAATCCAAAAAGCAAGTATAAAAATGGTGTTCCAAAAATAAATTTGTTTAAATGTGTTTAAATATGCGAGGTTTGAATTCGAAAACACATACTTCTTACAATAATATAGTGAAACTTGGTCGAATGACTCTGTACACTCAAACGAATTATTTTGTGGTAACTACAATCTTGTTTCCGATAGAGATTTCTTTCTTGTTGGTACATCGCGCGGTAAGGGGTGTGTCGCTTGCCATGTTCCGTTTCTTTTACTATTTTGGGGATGACCACTTTCTCTTAACATACTTCTTATAGCTTTAATTTCCTGTAGATGCTGTATTGCTGATAGTTTATATTTTATGGGAGTTGTATAGCTACGTTTCATCTGATATCTTTTGTAGCGAACTGGAAACTATTTTATCGTTTATAGAAGTCTTACTTACGCGTAAGTCTACTGAATGAATCTCTTATTATAATAGGCGACTTGTACATTCTCGACTTTAGTAACATTATGTTTTCCAGCGGCAATATTTCTTGAATTAATGGAGTGCAATATGATTACATAAATAATATCAATAACAAGACCTTAGATTTAATTATATCTAACTTCGATCGTATTATTGACGTTGATAATATATATATATATATATATATATATATATATATATATATATTCAATTGAATTCAATCATAAATATATATAAAAATTGATCGTGGTTTGTGCGGATGCTTAAAACTGTAAATGATTATCACTTTGTATAAATCGCACATAAACTTTTCACTAATCAATAATTTACCTTTAAAATAGCCAAAATAAAGAAACCAAACGAACGAAAAAGATGCAATTGAAATTTGGAAAACAACTGGAAAAACAAAACAAATCGATAAATAATATCACTCAAAAATGGATAATCTACAGACTCGCAATGGTATATTTCGTGAATGTAAACTATTTCACTCGAAAAATCAATAAAAAATTGTAAAAATATCGGAGTCATTTAATTGTGACCGCACAGCTCAAATTATCAAATCGAAGCTAAGAAAGAACATATGCTGAGCTGTCAAATGGAATAACCGCCTACAGCGCCAGCTGTTGAGATTTTTCGACTTTTCTTTTTCCTAAACCTTCGCGTAGCAATTACGAACAAACCCCAAAATACTAAAAACCTGCAATTTAATTTTCCAAGAGAAAATGTTCCTAGCTGTGAAACATTTGATGTCTTCTGTCTTTTGTCTTTTTTAATCTTTTGTCTTCTTTTAGGTAGGTTCAGAAATTTTTCTTTTTCATAGTTGTTGTATGAGGTGTAAAAGTGTCAGTTAGTTGTCGAAAAAAGAAAATAAATAAATAAATTTCAAGACGATTATTAAAATCTATCAATAGTTTGTCAGTGCGCGAGAACTATATTTATTGTTATTGTTTTAAAATGCCAAGGAGAAGACGACCTGACTTAAGACGTCGAAGTCAATCAAATGTGCAACGAGCTACCTCACGTGTAAACCGCACTGATAACCAGCGAGAGACAGATAATGATAACATTCGTATTGGTATGGTAGACTTGCGTTCCACACTGAATAATAATAAAGTAGATAGGCTTAGAATCGAACGAGTTCGGGCACACCAAACACAATAACAGCGCAGACGACACAATGAAATAGAGCGATTCCGCAGACGCAGTGTTCCTGTAAACCTGGAACGAGTAGCATTCCACTACGACCCGGAAATAGATTATTGTGCCGACCAATCTGTAACAATTGGGGAAATGACAACCATTTGTCAATATTGTAAAGCGTTAATATACAGCGGTGAATCTACGTGATTATGTTGTGCTGGTGGTAAAGTAAGATTGCCACAATTGGTCCCACCACCAGATCCATTACGCTCTTTAGTTTCTGGGGTGGGAAATAACTCTAAACATTTCTTGGCCAACATCCAAAAATATAACAATTGCTTTCAAATGACGTCATTTGGCGCAACGCATATTGTACAGGAAAATTTCATGCCCACTTTCAAGGTAGTTTTTCATAAATTATTTATCAACAATTTAAAAAGATCATATACAATTGCAGATACAAGGACAAATTCATCACGTACTAGGAGCGCTGCTGCCACTGCCAGATGCGGATCATCAATTCTTGCAAATTTATTTTATGGGTAATCAAGACGCTGAAGTTAATAGGCGTTGTGCTCATAATCCAACAGTGAAACGAAGCATTGTCCAAGAACTGCAAACGTTTCTTTATCAGAACAATGACTTAGTCAAAATGTTCAAAATGGCATTGGATCGGATGCCATCGGGTAGTCATAATATCGTCATTAAAGCTGATAAAACGCCTGTTGGTGAGCATGCAAGGAGGTTTAATTCTCCGACAATCGACGAAGTGGCTATTGTCGTTGTTGGAGAAAATTTCCACTCTAGAGATATTGTGCTTCCTCGTCGAAATAATGATTTGAAACGTGTGTCTGAAACGAATAGAACTTATGATGCGTTACAATACCCATTAATCTTCTGGCAGGGAGAAGACGGATACCATTTTAATATCAAAACGGTTAATCAAGTAACAGGTAACTAGATTAAATGATATTAAATAATATTTTTAAAATTAAATATATCTATGTAATTGTTTATCATTTACGATTCGAGGTGCTGAAACCAACAAAAAAGTTAGTGCTATTAATTTTTATTCATATAGACTCATAATCCGTGAAGGTGAAGTAAATCATATTTTGATGTGTCAACGGCTTTTTCATCAGTTTGCAGTTGACATGTATGTCAAAATTGAGACTGAACGATTGACGTACATCCGTCTGAACCAGCGGCAGCTTCGGTCTGAAGAATACATTCATCTCCCTGATGCTATTAATGTCGATGGCGACGTAAATAATATGGGAAGAATAATAATTTTGCGATGTCGTATGTTAGACAATATGGCTGCCCAGACCTATACATTACATTCACCTGTAACCCACAATGGATAGAAATAAAGAAGGAATTGCTACACAGCCAAACATCACTTGATAGGCATGAGATCACAGCCAAAGTTTTTAAACAAAAATTAAAATCTCTAGTGAATTTCATTATAAAGCATCGTGTGTATGGCCAAGTCCGTTGTTGGATGTACTATGTTGAGCAACGAAGCTATTTAGCGCATATTTTCGTTTGCGATTTACGAAAAACACCCTACAGTAGTCCATTTGGCAGTTCATCTAGAAAATGGACAACGAGTGTATTTCAATCAAGAGAACTCGGCAAATAGAGCGGCACGTCCATCGACCACATTAACAAGTTTCTTCTCAATTTGTCAAACAGATGTTTTTGCTCGCACTTTGCTGTACGCTGATATGCGACGCTATTACACGTGGAACGCATTATCGAAATCGTTTCAGCTTCGGAAACAAGGAACACCAGTTGAAAGACACCCAAATGTATTTGCCTCAGACGCTCTAGGTGGCATTTACGCAGTACATCCAAATAACGATGAATATTATTATCTTCGATTGTTGTTGGTGAATGTTCGTGGTCCAACATCGCTTCAACAATTGAGAACAGTTGATGGATATTTGTTTGCGACTTACCGTGAGGCGTGTCAACTACTACAGCTGCTCGAAAACGATTCACATTGGGATAATACGCTTAAGGATTCCGTCATATCTTCATCATCACATCAAATTCGTACATTGTTTGCGATTATAATATCGATATGTTTCCCCTCGAATCTGGAAGATTTGTGGATGAAATATAGGGATGATATATCTGAGGATGCGTTGCACCGTGTGCGTTGTCAAACTTTCAATCCTACACTACAAATTACTGCAGAAATTTACAATGAGACATTGATCATGGTAGAGGGTATGTGTTTATTGATGGTAAATAAAGTATTGTCATGTCTGGGGATGACAGCACCCAATTGTCTTATGCGTGATGCATTTAACCACGAGTTGCAAAGAGAACAACAATACGACACTGAAGTATTAGCCGAAACACTTCGTTCAAATGTTCCGCAATTGAATGAACAACAAAGAAATGCGTACGATACTTTGATGGAAGCTGTGAACACTGGATCTGGTGGAATTTACTGCCTTGATGCTCCCGGGGGCACTGGAAGAACGTTCCTAATTTCATTGCTGTTGGCAAAGATCAGATCGCAAAATGAAGTAGCCCTAGCGTTGGCTTCATCTGGAGTAGCTGCAACATTGTTAGAAGGTGGACAAACTGCACATTCTGCCTTGCCCTTCTGCCACTAAATATTCAAATCAACGAAGCACCAGTTTGCAACACTGCCAAAAACAATGGCAAAGATTCTACAGATATGCAAATTGATCGTTTGGGATTAATGTACGATGGCACACAAGAGGTCACTGGAAGCACTAGACAGAACGTTAGAAGATCTTCGTGACAACCAAAACATTTTTGGTGGAGCCATGATTCTGTTGTCTAGTAGATTCACCGCTGTATTTTAATGCTTTACAATATTGACAAATGGTTGTCATTTCCCCAATTGTTACGGATTGGTCGGCACAGTAATCTATTTGCGGGTCGTAGTGGAATGCTACTCGTTCCAGGTTTACAGTAACACTGCGTCTGCGGAATCGCTCTATTTCATTGTGTCGTGTTCACTGTTGTTGTGTTTGGTGTGCCCGAACTCGTTCGATTCTTTGAAGCGATGACGAGTTTTCTGCCCCATTATGTGGTGGAAACAATGAATCGTCATCAATGTATGTGGAAACAATGTAGTCTGCAAATTTTGTAACAGCATTTGATGTTGGCTGAATGGAACCCAATTCAATGGCAAAAAGGTCACCTACATCTTGCGGGTGTAAAAATGGCAAGCCCAAAATGTAACTCAAATATTTTGCCACTTTAGATTCTTGTTTGTTGTATTCAGAGCTTAGACCCACTTCTTGAATTTTCCTATACCACGACTGTGTCAAGTGAAAACGACATTCTCTAATAAGAGTGCCGGGACAAACAGCACGAATTGCCTTATGGATGGATATTTCGAAGTCTGCTGTAATTCTAAAAGGCTTAAAGTCACCGGTTACTTTGAGTACTTCATCTTCCATATATGTAAGTATTAACTTGCTTATTAGGTAACAGGAAGAATATAACGGGAACATAATGACCATTTTTCATAGCAAATATAGTAAATAATTGCAAAAAAATTAGGACAATATTCAAAAGTTCCATCCAAATAAAATTCAGCAGCCGTAGTCAAAAATTCGATATTACTTTTACATGTAAACATAACGATATTGTTGGCTCTATCAATTTTTATTAGAAGATCTTCATTTTTGTTGGTTTTTATTCACCGTTCGTCTAAATATGTAAGAACTTCTCCAATGTTTTTCGGTAATGGTGGCATCAGTGATCGACGAGCATTGTACATATTTTTTCTAACTAGATTTATATCATTTACGGTTAAAGCTTCAATATCACATGATTTGAGTTCTTTATGGATAATTTTCATCGGCCGTTCTAAAAGATCGTCTTGTGCTTTCCTTTTCAGTTTATTGCTAAGCTGATGTCTTTCCAATACGGGACTAGGTATCTTATTATGGTTATGATCCAACATCGAATCCACGACAATGTTATCTTTGCCATCTGTTTTAATATAGGCTTTACATAATGTTTTCCTGGATGTACATGACCACCTTTTAACACCTCCAGCCAATGTTTCGTACCGTAGCTTTCCAACTTGGTTCCAATATTATTGATCTAGATTCTATAACTAGAAAAATAGTTTGGTCGCTATTATATCTGGTTAGTAAAACCAGAAATCTTTGTCCGAACGTTATATCAATTTTCTGTGTACGTTACTAGACAGTTTTTAGAAAGCTGCGTAAATTACGTGTGTTAACTAATTTTGTTTAAGAAAATCTATAATATACAAATAAAAAAATAATATTTGACAACAGCTTTGGCAATAGTAATAGAAAAATAGTAATCGTAATGAGTAGCTATAGGAAGCAAACACACTGACAAAGTCAATGCACAAATTTCCACTATCACCAAACAAATATTGCATGTCTCTCGACGCGCGTTTCGCTAACCAAGTTAGCATCATCAGGAGATGATCAAATGTCACATTTGATCATCTCCTGATGATGCTAACTTGGTTAGCGAAACGCGCGTCGAGAGACATGCAATATTTGTTTGGTGATAGTGGAAATTTGTGCATTGACTTTGTCAGTGTGTTTGCTTTGTTACACCAAAGGTTCCAAACCAATTTTCTGAGCTATAGGAAAACAGACTAGAAGGTTTAAAATTAGAGATAACAAAACCATAAACTTAAATTAACGTATCAGTACTATCATTCAGTGAAAAATTTGCAATATATATATGGTTGATAGGTCGTAATACATTTCACTGTAAAAGACTTAAAAATAAAAGTCATGTACTAAATTTAAACAACACTGTTTCGTGTTGGGAATTTCTGTATGATTTTATTTCTATGCCAAGTGTGTGCACACAACACCTAGACATTGAACACTTTCGTCGCTTTTGGAATACATAGGTTCCCTGGTGGAAACTACCAACCAATAGACCATTGGTATATAATTTACCGCATTTGCAGGGTACAGAAATCCAGCGTGATTCATGTTGTAGCGCGTCCTTTAAACCATAATGATCCAGCAGCTTTCTTGTTATTAACCAGTAAAAGGATAGAAAAAACTGATGCTGAAATCATTGTGAAGATAATAATAGATTCGTTATGGGTGTTCGGTAACTTTTCTCAAGATCGGTTAAACTTAATTTTTTATATTGCTTCCAAAACTATTTTGAAAATTGTATATCTGACCTTTAAAAGTAGTGTGGGTAACGATAAAATACTAGTTTTTTACAATGTTAATAGCTTTTACAGCTTTATTTTTTTTTCAATCATAAATGAAGAACTCTTAAGTTTGCGGGCTTGAAATTTTGCATACCGTGTATTCGTTACGATAGCTACGTCTTATCGGTGAGCTTTTGTAAATTCCTTGTTTGTTGTTGAATTTAACCTCAATTAAAAAAATGACCATGAGCTTACCGTGAGTTTTGGACTTCAAGAAAGCAACGATAACAAAGAAATTTACAAAAAGCTCGCCGATAAAACGTACCTATCGTAACGTAATGTAGGCATATCACACGAAGAATGAAGGATGTTTTAATCGATTCGCGCCGGGAATTGATTCCACGCCTACCTTCTTCGCTAGATAATAATAATAATATCTTTATTAAGCTAATTTGCTTATTATAATACTTGTGCTAAGTTAATAAACTAAACCAAAAGCTGTGTTCTTAAATATTTACATAATAAATTCTTGAACAACTTAATATTTGTACTACTTTTAATTTCATATGGCAAAGTATTTTTTACGGTTTGAGTTCCCTTATATTATATATATATATTATATATATATTAAAATCGTGATTGTTTCGAGTACTATAACTGTGTATATTTTGTACTTGTGTAATGTTAGTTATGTAATCTGGCAAATTATTATTTTTTATTTTATACCTAAATATTGAGCTTCTAAATACTATTCTTTGGCGTACATTCATCAAACCTAGGGTACCTAACATAGTTGATATTGGAGTATATCTGTCACATTTAAAATTATTCTCATTGCCCTATTTTGTATTTTTTGTAACTGTGACATTTCATTTTTGTTTAACTTAAACAATATACTGGAACAATAATCAGCATGAGGTGCAATTAAATATCTGTATAATAGGAATTTAACATAAATACTCAGGTTTTTTCCTAGTCTCCGTAAGAAACTAACCTTTTTGATATTTTATTCATTATAAATTTAGCGTTTTCTTTAAACAATAGATTTTTATCTAAAAATATTCTCAAGTATTTTATACTGTCCACTCTTTCAATTTCGTTCTTGTCCAGATATATTTTAACGTGGCTCCTATCAATACCTAGTATTTAATTTGTATCTACTACCTGTAAGCATAAATTTGGATTTTGTAATATTAATACTTATAGAGTTATTACATATCCATTTGTATAATGTAGCCAGTTCTTCATTAATTATTTTTACCATATTGCCTAAATCATTACCACATAGTATCGTCCGCAAACATGTGTATATCGCAATTATTATTAATCCTAAAGATTAAATCACCAACATACAGGTTAAAGGGCAATGGTCCCAATACAGTTCCTTGTGGAACACCGTAATAAGTATCATGCTTTTCCGAAATTACTCCATTATATTTAACCACCTGCCAACGATTACTTAGGTATGAACTCATCCATTCTTTAGCTTTATTCCTAATATCTATGTTTTCTAATTCTCTTAATAATAACTTTCTATCAATAGCTTCAAAAGCTCTACCAAAATCAAGAAATACCGCTAAAACTAGTTGTCCATTGTTCATTTTCTTTAACCATTTGTCACATATGGCAACTAACACCGTTTCACAGGAATGTCCCTCTAGAAACCCTGGCCGTCTCTAGGAAATAACATTATTTTTCTTGCAGTAATCGCGCATTTGATCTCGTATATACGACTCTAGAACTTTCTCATAGCATGGCACAGTATTAATCGGCCTAAATTCTTCGGAAGACTGTGTTCCACTAATTTTTGGCACTGATACTATGTACGTCGTCTTCCAATCCTCGGGAAATACGCAATTTTGTATATCCCATTGCCTGCAACATCCCCACAATTTTTAATTCTTTTTTAAGTACAGCTTTTAATTCGGTCATAGTAATACTTTTGAATTGATATAGTTTCTCTTTTTCTGTAATTCCCTGAACAGCATTTTCATACCTAAAATCAGTTGACCTCAGTATACTTTTTACTATATCCTCTATACTAGATGTAAAGTATTGATTGAACATGTGCGCTGTATTCTTATCTTCACTTATATTTTCCTTACTGAATATAATCTCTTTTTGTTTAGGCATAGTATCGGTCACTAATACTTTTGATTTTTTCACATTTCCCAAGGGTTTGTCTTGTAGCCATCGATTATTTATCATTCTGAGGTAATCCTCCTTTTCTGTTCTTATTAATTTGGTCACTGTATTCCTACACGTTTTATATTCTTCCCAACCTTCTTCCGAGTTACTGATAGTAGCTGTCTTATATTTATCATCTCTAATCTTCATTTTTTGTATAATTGTTGGTGTAATCCATTTGTTTCTTTTATACTTTACAAATTATATTTTGTACTGAACTTTTCCATCTCATAGTCATTTTATTAACATCCCCGGTGTTAATGAAATGACATCCCGGTGTGTTATCATAGTTCTTAAAATTATGTTTTACTATCTTATGTTGATTTCTGTTGACATTGACCATTTCGCTAAACTGCATCGACAATATACAATGATCTGCTATTCTTGGTGTTTCATCAACACTATGTTAAAAACGTTTGTCATTTATTACAATATAATCGATAAGAGTTCTGCTTGTACTGGTAATTCTACTACATTGTGTTATTATTTGGATGAAGACATTTCTATAAAGTAAATCCTTAATGTGACTGCTGTAGTACATATATATTACTGTTGTAGTCTATGTTAAAGTCTCCGGTTAAAATTAATTTCCCGTTATAGTCCATTAAACTGTCTATATGTTGTTCTAAATATTGTAAAAACAAGTTATCTGCCGTTTGTGGAGGATGATATAGTACATTGAACGTTATATTTTGATCCCTAATTTGAATATCGACACATATTAGCCACAGATAATTATAAATAAAAGTTTTAATTACTTTATAATGCAGATCTCTTTTTAAGTATATTAATACTCCTCCTGTTCTTCTATTAGTAGTTACTACTTTCACAACATTGTACCCATCAATTGCTAGTTCCTTATCAGTTACCTCTTCATCAACATGAGTGTCAACAATTCCTAATATTAATGGTTCCCATGAATCAATTAATTGAATAATTAAATCTTTGTTGTGTAAAACACCTGTGCATTAAGGACGACGATGTGCTTGTCAGTTCTCACATCCTCTAATTGATGTTCATATTTAACTTTTGATGTTATTCTCTCCAATATTCGTTTGTAACAAGGACAATTTTTATCTATTGCTGTATGGTTATAGTCAATATTTATTTTTAATTTTTCTATATTTTTATAACAGTTAACACACTTTTTAATATCGTTATCACATTCGTCCAATCTACGCTCACCAGCACACTTGCTGCAAGACTCCTTGGTAGTACATTCTTTCGCGAAATGGTTAAATCCAGCACATTTGTAACACCTAATCACATTAACATAGTCATATATACATATATCGCATTTTCTCCAACCTATATTAATTTTTTCCAATCTTTTTATTTATAAATTTCCTTTGTACAATTAATTTTGACTTAATATTTTTGCCTATTATATCCAAGTCATTTTGTGTTATAATACTCCCTAATATATTATCGCTTTCCCAGTCTACAATTTCAGATTCCGTACCTGCTATAATAACTTGAGGATTATGTGGTTTCGGTTCAATTACCTTATACTTATTTCCTAACTCTTTTGTTACTGTATTTAATAATTTCTCCTTAGAATGTTTCTTACTGCAATTGATTATAACACCACCATTACTGGTGTTTCTAGCTACATCCGCACCAACTGCAAGTTTATTTAGATCAATTTTATCCTTCATCTCTTTTTGTGTATCCTGACAGTTTCGGCTTAACGATAATCACTTCATTTTTCTTCTTGGCTGTAGTACTGTAAGTTGGCTTAATCATTTCTTGATTATTACATCCACTAACAAGGGCTTGTAATAACTTATTCATAGCGTTTATATTCGCATTTTGTTCCGCTATTGTTTCAAGGCAAAGGTGTACTCTATCATTCAAATCATTTAAAAACAGCTAACACTTTTTTCGTTTCTTTTGAAATCGTTTTTACAACCAAAACACTTATTCGATGGCATGTTTGCTATATTTGCCGGCATTTTATAAAACATTTAACCATGCTGCACATACACCAAGGCAGATAGTTACAAGAACGAAAACTGCCGCAACCAAACCACTGACCGCAAACCAACTTGACTAATTTAACTAATTTGTGTCTTAAAGCAACCAAGAAACACAAAACCGCTGATCGAACACACGACCGACATTCAACAATTTGGTCCACAGGATGATGTAGAACATATATGGATAACTCTTAAAATCATATTTTTGACAGCAGCAAATAAAACATGCGACTCGATAAAAATCTAAAACAGAGAGGAACAAAGGACATATTGGTGGAATCAAGGGATTAACAAAGATAGAAAAATATATGGTTACACAAACAAAAGGCGACTACGAAAAGTACAAGGAAGAAAGAAAAGAAGTTAAGAGATTAGTAAATAGAATAGGAAAAATGTTGGAAAGACTTTAAGGAAAAAATTAAAATAGCCTACAGGGAGAATCAGAAAATATTCTTTAATGTTATAGGAAAATGTACTCAGGGTAACGTGACAACTATAAGGAATGTAAAAGACAGAAATATCATTCTGAAGGAAGAGAAAATAATGGATAGATGGAGGAGGCATTTTCAGGACCTGTTGGAGAGAAAAGAAACAATGATAATAGACCAAACAAACGAGGAAGGAACAAATAACGGCGTAATAAGTGAAAAACAAATACCGAATAAGATTACCGAGGAAGAAGTAAAAATATCAATTAGAACAATAAAGCCGCTTTTGGATGCGACAGTATAACGTCCCATATGATAAAGGTAGGAGGCGATAACTGATAAAAGCTTTGGGAATGCTAGCGAAAAAGCACGACATAAGCATAGCGCCGCATGACTGGCAAATGAGCAATATCGTACCAATACGCAAGCAGCTATTATGCACGGGAATGCAAAAATTACAGAATTACACCACTTACTACAGCAGAAAAAATGTACACCAGAATAATCGAAAGAAGACAAACACTAGAACAATAGTTTGAAGATTCGCAATTCGGATTCAAATCAGGAAGGGGGTGCCGGATGCGATCTTTATCATAAGACAAATAAACGACTAAATATTAAGAGAAGGGGAGGAGTTACACCTCTGCTTGATAGACATAGAGAAAGCCTTTGACCGCGTGAAAAGAGAAGATGGATAACCCTACGAAAAAGAGGAGTACATGTAAAGACGATCAATGGGATAAAAGTCTTATACCAGAGAAGGAGGAGTCCTATTAGAAAGCATAAAAAGCCAGAATGCTTTGAGATGACACAATGAGTGAGACAAGGATGCATTTTGAGCCCAATTCTATTCACAGTAGTATTTATAAGGTAATAAAAGGAGCCAGAGGATTTTGGAACATTGATATGGACAGAGGTGTCGGAAATAGCCTATGCCGATGATATAGCCTCCATACCAAAAGACGAGAAAAACATACAACGAATACCTGGAAAAAGTTAATTTGAAAATAAATTGAGAAAATACTTCAAGCATGATTAGAAGTAAGGAAAATGAATATTTATGAACGAAAGAAAAGTGGAACAGTTGGCTAGCTTCAAATACTTGGGAACAATGCTGACTAAAGTGGAAAGATTTGATGAAGAGATAAAAAAGAAGAAATGAAGCAGCAGGAAGACTATCCTTTTACAAATGCTTACGATTAACCCTTTTGTTATGAAGATGAGATGCTTACGAAAAATATGAATTAATTTTCGGTTGCCTAGAAATGTGCGTGCGGTACCAAAAAGCGACCATAACTAAAGAGATTGATTATTTCACCTAAGTAAGTCCCAATACTATTCCAAAAAGAAATTGAATTAAACAAAGCTAAAATCACACATTCTTCTATTGCATTATAAATTTAATTCTTTCTAGTTTCTGTCGTTGTGCTATTATTAAATGTCTTTCTATCCCTCTCCCTGTTTCTCTGCTCTCCAGTTAATGCCAAACAAAAATGCCATTTGTATTGTTTCAATTTGATTAAATTACGCAACAATGAAATTTATTTAGCATCAAATCAAACGAAGTCACATGCCTACTTTTCTTCTATCTCCATATTTACTTCTAGTCTGTATTAGTATTAAATTTATCGTCTTTGCACTTTAATCATTACCGATATTATTTATTAGCACTTTCAATTTAAGCAATGCTCGACTGAGATATTTTTAAATTCTTTTCTCAAACTTTCCATCGACTTCTCTTCCCTCGCATTTTCAATAATCTTACTCTAGTGTGTCTATTAAATATTGTGACGCGTTTCCTCAAGCACTTACTTCTTAGCTTATATTACATTACACTAAGCTGAGAAAGTTTGTTTTTAACGTCTCATACGGGAGTATATTTTGGGCATGACAAAAACAAAATGCAAAATGTCTTAATCTATCACATAGCTTATTTATACGTGTAACCAATAGGAACCTAACATTAATCTGCACCTTAAGGTATATAAACTGAAATGCACAGTTCGTTTTCGTTTTGGATATTTATACATATACCAACAACTTTGTGAAGCCAGCCTTACTGTTCCGCCGGGGTTGGTTGTGGCATTCCGCATGGTTCTGTACTGAGATTACGATCATTTTTAATTTACGTCAATGACTTAATGAGTGATTGTTTCTTCCAAGTTGTCAGTTGTCGCAATATGCAGATGATGCATTATTAGTAGTTCGGAAGGAAACTAATGACGTATGTGTACAGTGTCGCAATGGACAATATGAATGTGTGGTATGACAGCAACTTGGTATTTAATAGCAATAAGACGAGAATTCTGAGGATTTAGACCATAAACGTTGATAATAGTCTTTGCATAAAATTTCGTGCAAAATCAATAGTGTGGATAATTTCAATGTATTGGGATATTTTCTGATAACCCTTTGAAGTTTGAGGAGCATTGTGCGGCACTGGAGAATGGACTGTCTTCGGCAATCTATGCAATTCGCACTTTCCGTGATACTATTAGCGTCATTCTCCCATTCACTAAGGTAAAACCAAGACAAATTGGCGGACGGGAAATATGGCAACTAATTTGTACTCTCTTTGCCGCGCACCCTGCTGGTCCATAATTTTGACACTTGTAGAGTCCTATTCAGAATGTTGCTGTTTCTGTGTGCGACTTAGTTTAATTGGTTTCTACTTTGTTGTTTATATTTTTACTTTCTCTATAATTAGACTGGGTAAATATGCGGTAAGATGAGTCATCTGTCCTTTCACATTATAATATTATATTATAGAGGACAAAGGACAAATGACTCATTATACCACACATTTGCCCAGTTTATCTATAATTATGTTGTTTTATAAAAAGAGCATTCTTAAAAGGTAGATACTATTTGTTTGAGCAGAGAGTGAAGTATGAAATTTGATAACCTCTTTTTCATATACGAAATAAATTCACGCTTATTTTTAATACCTTATTAGTTCGAGTTGTGATTATTTAAATCCATTGGAGAGACTAATTCAATTTTGTGAGAAAGAAAAATAAACAAGCTCGTATGAACTTTCCGCTAACTAACTAGTAAACAGGGTTGCTGCTATGACTGTCGCATTAGACCGAGAATGTGTAGTGCTGGTAGTACTGAGCAACCACAACCACCATGTTCCAGTGTGTCTGAGAAAAAGCCATCGATCAAACCGTCTCGTAAAACTGTTCTAGATGATGCAGACAATTAATATGTTTACATTTCCAATGTCGCTATATTATTATTAATTACTTATAAAAATTCTAGATGTATACTTCGTAATAAGATACGATCACTATATACCGTTAGCAAGATCGTGCCTATTTTGAATGTTTTGCATTCCTATATGAACGAGGAAACTGAATTCACAAACTGTAAGAAAACTTTATGCAATATAATTATTTTAATGGGTTATAAATATAAAAAATTATTGAATGGAGGGCACGATATGTACGACTTTAAGGCAGAATGATAGTCAACGAGCGACGAAAAGGTCTATTATAATATATATCTTGATGTGCATACAAATTGTACAGTGGGAAAATGCTGGTAAAGCTCTGAAGAAAGAGGATATTATTAAAGAAGAATAGTGCAAGACAAAGATGGATCATAGTTAACGCAGGAGGAGAAATGGGGTTTATTGATGGTGCTCTACATTTATTTAAATCAAAAGCCAAGACGGGTGCCTATCATGATGACATGTATTCTGAAAATTTTTCTAAATACTTTAAACCAGCGTTAGTACCACAACTACCTGAAAACTCTATTATTGTGATGGACAATGCATCATATCATAGTGTACAGTTAACCAAACCCCCACCTGCTGCATCAACGAAAAGGGTAGTTTAATCTTGGTTGCAATCAAATAATATTTCATATCGTCCTACGATGTTAAAATGCGAACTTTTGGAACTGATAAAAAGAAATAGCCCTTTAGCAGTATATGACGTACACACTAGTGCAACATGTCATGGCCGCACAGTGCTACGATTACCATCCTATCGCTGTGATTTAAATCCGATTGAATTAATTTGGAGTATGGTAAAGGGAAAGGTAGCAAAAAGAAATATAGATTTGAGTGGAAATCCGAAAGCATTAATACGACTGGTATATGAAAAGCAGAATGCAGGCACAAAAAAATATTGAAAAGGAATACATCAAAAGTGACTCTTTATTCGATAATGATAAAGAATTTCTTATTCATGTGGATGACTCTGATGGTAAATTTGAATTTACTAGTGATAGCGATATTTAGAATCATAAAAGTAAGCGCTTAAAACATTTTTTTTGTTTACATTAGTATTTATTATTATTATTATATTTTATTATTGTATGTATAATTAACATGCATATTCTATTTCATTGCCTAACCATATAAAATTTTTAGTGTCAAAACCTGTATCACTATTTTTTTCGTTTCTTTAGTTATCCTGAGATATTTGCAATTGTGTCAAATGAATCATATTTTTTGAATACAATCTAATTGAAGTGGTGCAAATATATTTTCTTTTAATGTTGAGTATGGGTGTACACTAATAATATGTATTAAATTATAGTGTTAACTGTCAGTAAATTGTATCAAAACAAATAAAGCAAATTTCTTCTTAAATTATGATTATAATTTGATGTGATTAGAAATAATCATTGGAATATAAGCATCAAAAGGTTGCTTGTATAAATACGTTTTGGTTAGAAATATTTTAAATTAACCGCGCCAAGATTTTGCTTCTGACTGTACATAACAAAACGACTGTTGTGTTTGACCTGCTATATATACTTGGTTCTACTATATATAGTGGGCAATTCAAGTATTACTCGGATGGAAGCTCAGATTATTGAGTTGGAAAAACTTGGTCTTCTTCCAATTTTGAAGAACTCTTAAAATAGGGAAGTTTTGCATTATGAATTCTTTTTAAACTTGTCCATTATTAGGAAACCTTTTAGATGTGGTTCTTAAGATGGCAAAAGCAATTGTTTAGCGTGTTGTTGTTTAACTATACTGAACAGTTAGGAATTTGAAGATGTAAAGATTCCGATTTATACGCGTGTATTTTTCAGCAGGTTGGGTAATCATACTGGATGCCTTAGCAAATGTATACGGTACTTCCCTCGACTGTGATTCTGCTCAAAACGTAAAAGAAATCTGGAAATTTGTTTAATGTAGGTGAAGCTAAAGGATTATTTCTAAACTTGGGCGAGTTAGCTAATTTAATATTAACATGTCTAAAAGTTTAGTAACTGGCGATTTTTAGATTATCGGCTGTCCTATTATGGGGAGAAATAAATGCTGAATATGGGGTACCTCACATATCAGGAGATATTTCTGGTAAACTACACTAGACATTTTGAGTACTGTTTTTGTTTAGCTTTAATATTTGATTTCTAATTTATTCAAGCGCAATATTAGTTTTCAATAATTGTGTATTTCACTGTAGATTTCCTTTATTTATGGCCGCAAGGAAAACATGGAATGCCGAGCAAATGAAAGCCGAAATTACTGCAGTTGGAAGCAGAAAGGAAAGTGAGTTAATATACTACTACTCTTGAGCGTTGCGTGAAGAATTGCGATGCTTCGTCAGATATTATTGTATGGAAATGGAGCGTGATCATTTTGGACTGATTAAAAGTATGTTTGTCGTCGAGCATTGCACCTAGCTACTAAAAATAATATTCCAAATCGATTTTCAAAGAAACCTAGTAATAGAAAAAAGTGGTAACTAAAAATTCTCAAATGAAAGGGTTCAGCAAAGAAAATGTCTAGAAATTTCTTGATATTTACAAGGTTGAGTATGAAAAAGTTTATAAAAACTTTTGTAGGATATTTAATTCTGACGAGATAGGAATTACATTCGTTCAGCATTAATAAATTTAAACGGAGGAGCAAATGTCTATACTGAAATCAGCAAAATGAGGGCCACTAATTAACAGTGTAAGTCCTACAGGAGGATCACTCTCCCCAAATAAAGATGTAAAACCGATATTAATGAATGAAACTCCACCAGGTTCAATTTTTGGATGTCAGCTCAGGGTGGATACAAAAGGATGTGCTTCGATAGAGGTCCCCAGCATTTTATTAATCATATGAAACCAACTGACACTAATCCTGCTGATCCTAGACAATCGTTATTCCCACCCTATGAATCTAAATGTGATAATCATGGTTTGCAAAAGCTTTGTTTATATTGTGTGCATTGCAGCACATCACTCTCATCAAATGTAGCCCCTAGGTGTTTCGTTTATGGGATCACTTCAAATATAACTAAATAAATAGAAAATTGGCTACGCAATAACTCAATTCGTGTTTTTATTATTTACCAAGTAGAAGAGTTCTTTCGTAATGCTTATTGACAAACAGCCATATAAGCTCAAAAATGCTGAGAATGGTTTTCACAGAACTAGGTTGCATCATTGCCGACTGGAGGGGTCGTAAAATTTGTAAATTCTCAGCATAAGTGCGTAATTGCTGCTGAAGGCGGTTTTCAAATATTTTGTAGAAGGGCGGTAACATACTGATAGGTTGGAGATATTTTATAGTTTCCACAGTTGGAATTTTAGCTATAGGAGTCAGTCTAGAGACCTTCAACAACCTGTAAAGACTAACAAGCAAAGGTAGTCGATTGGGCTTCAAAACATAATTTATTAATGAAATTTAGATGATTTCGTATATACAACGCAATTCCTCCAACCGTAATCTCTCTATCATTTCTATAAAGCTTATATCCGTTGATGGTAAGGAGATGAAAAGTTTTCGGAGGCCCACATTAATAGGCGAATGTTAATAAGCTTTAAAGACTTAAAAACTAAATATAAAAATTAATAGAACGGGAAAGTGAATTATATCTATTTTTTTAGATAAATTTTTATTCTGAGTGAGCTTTTTAATAACTTGTTTATTTTTAGACCTTAAGTCCATTTCCGGAATAGGTTACATTAGGGATGAGTTAGTTTCGACTATGAAAATGTCGGAGGAGTGGGTAAAAATATTTGCACACTGTTCAGAAAATTTTGGTTTTGTAAGTCAGTGTTGATCTTTGTACAATATCAGAAATTGATTCCGAGGCGTGACGTTATTAGCGTACATACTATATGTACGGCCTCAAGGAAACTAGAGTAACAATAACGCTAACAGCAATGCAGCATGAATTAAGCTTTAACAGCACCCTGTTACTGCCAAATTGCAAACTACGCGCTAATTGTAAAATTGTGATTGATACGTACCTACAAGCAATAAATATATATTTTTATAATATAATTATCCTTTGTAGGTACACTTGTAACTACGTTGTGATTATAGTTCTTTTTTATTTTAGTAAATTACAAAATTTTGATCTTCTCTTGCCATCCGTAGACGTACGTTTCGCGGTTATACCGCCCGTCAGTACGGCTTTGCAAGAGCTGTAATTTCGTATACAAATTTTATGTATATATGGTCTGAACATTGATGTTTGTACATGTGAGAGGATAGAAAAAATAACTGTAAAAAATGCGTAATACGTGCATTGTGAGAGAATTCATATCGAATCCCTCTCACATGTACAAACATCAATTTTATTTTAGTTACATAAGCGTTAATAGTGACATAGCTGATACTCAATAAATAAACATCTAGATCTATAAGAAAATTGCTACTTTAGCGAAATCTACAATCGAGGAATTTTACACATACCTAGAATCTTTTGTGTTAAAGCGCGAAATTACATAAGCATTGTTACTGTGTATTATAAAATTAAAGCATTCAAAAGTCAATCATTTTCAAGTTCGAGAGGGTTTTTTCCTTTCAACTTGAGCAAAATAAAAAAAAATCATAAAGGCTCGGCAGCAACTGTCAGGGGGTTACTGATGCGTGAGCTACATTTTATACGCCTATGGGGTTACAATGTAAAATACGTATTCTATGTATGTATGTATGTATATAGGAGAAAATATTTAACTTTATGTGTGTATTTTATTAACGTATTAGCGGTCTGCTTGCTCTAAAAATTTTATTACGTACCCGGTTTTGATTTTAAATGATTTATCAATTTTCGACGACACTATTTTTATTAATGGATCTGGAATCACTATAAATTGATTGTAAATATCATGTCCTACACAGCTAGATCACAGAGTGGTGCTAATGTGGTTGAAAGTGTATGTTAGAGAATGCCATTCTTATGTTCCTCTTGTGGGTTTGCTACTTTATAAATGAATCTCATACTAGTTCTTCACTCAAGTCGTGAAGGGCGGTGAAATTTCTTTGTCCGCCCGTTCGTTCTTTTATCACCTAACTTGTCTGAGGCCTTTGTTTGTTACGACTATTGATGTTCCTGTTTTAATGTTGATGTGGGGTTTATTATCTTGACACAAACCTTTGATACTTCTTATGATGTGAGCTCCTCGGATTTAGAGCAGTTTCTACAGTTCATTTTTTCCTCCTTTTTTGTCAAAAACTTTCTTCAAATCAACAAAATGCATGTCTTTTCGTATTCTATGTTCTGCTTTAATACATATGAATATTGCTTCTTTTGTCCTCATGGCTGGTCTAAGTTCGAATTGTATATTACCAGGAATTGTTCCTAATCTTCCTCTAAATCTGTTTTCTATCAGTCGTGCAAACAGTTTAACTACCCAGTTGCATAATGTTATACTCCTATAGTTCTGACATTTTTGAATGTTTCCTTTATTATAGATCGCGGTTGTAATTCTTACTTGTAAGTACATAAATGACACTTCATATGCCATTACCATATTTATTAGGTTTAATTATTGTTATCTGTAATTGCTTTTAGCATTTCATTTTTATAACATACCCAGGTGCTTTCTTATTTTTGTTTTTGTGTGTTACTTTCTTTATTTCTGATATTCAAATTTCTTGTTCTAAGTATCCTATCTGCAGGAACAAATACTCCTACATTTTTTATTGTGCTTTAATAGTACATTTTGCTGTTTCCTCAGATTTTTGGTAGTTCCGGAAAAAGCATGTAGTTGTATCTGAAGGTTTGGCCCTTCCTTAATTCAAGAGTCCACTACGAAAGGTAGACATGGTAACATTTTTGGCAAAATTGGGTCAGTATTATGATTAGTTCTTGAAACAATTGTTACATCGTCCAATACAAGAATTAGATTTATATCGCTGCTGCAAGTTATACGGACGGATTGGCACTTATCAACTCACTAGTACTGTGCAACAAAGAGACATGTAGTCATTTTTTGTTTCCTATAAAATTTTTATTATGCGCCTGCATACTTTTTGTGTTGTTCTTTAGTATTCTTTCAACTTTTTTGTTTACTATCTGCAGCATATTTCTTCAACAATATAATTCTTTTGAGTTCACTCCAGATAACCATCTTTGCCTTTGTTTGTTTTATACCGCTATAAACTTCTTCTTGGAATGCTTCCCTAACTGGTGAATTGTAGTTGTTCTGTATGAAGTACTCTACATCCTCTTTTAGCGCCTTGTCACTTTTGGTATTTAGTTGGATTTCTTTCCATATTAAGTTTCTTTGTCTACTGCCCTTTTCTAAATAATCTAATTTTGTTCGTTTTTTCTACTGCACTCTCCAAACATTCGATTCCTTCTATTTAAAATTCATTTTTATATTTGTTATGCTCTTTGCTAGTGGTATTATTTCGTTTATTGTTCGTGATGTCCATTAAAGATCTTTTGTTGCTTAATTAACTGCTGACCTTTTTGTTAATTTATTTGTTTCGAATGGTTTTTCTTCTCTAACCCTATTTGTTCTACCATGCTTTTCACTACGTTAATACAGCTCTCGGGAGCTTTCAGAAGTTTTTTCCACTGCTTGTTATATTTTCTTTATTTATTCACTTATTTATCTATTATTTTCTGGTACTGCGTTGGAGTTCCCCTTCTAGCTAACCCCTCGAACATTTGACCTATCTCAGTATAGTAAATATCCTAGTAGGGCTTGTTTCCCTAGAGAAGAGCACATTACGTCAGCGGCGCAAATTTGGTGTTCTGTTTACGTTACCATGGCAAGCGACTAGCGAAAGTCACATTTCGCGCATATTTTCATGCCGTAATGTGCTCTTCTTCAAGGAAACAAACTATAGTAATCTAATTTTATCGTGCAGCATTGTTTCTCCAATGTATTTATTGCCTTTTTCTTGATTTTCTGTTTACCACCCACCTTTAATTCACATTGGCACGTTAGTTGTAAGTGTAATCAGAAAGAACATTAAATCTAAGTAGAGTATAACTCGGTTATAACGTACACGGTTATCGCCTACTTTCGGCTATAGCGTACTTAATTCAGCGACCCCGGCTAGGTTCCATTATGCTTAATAATATATTTTTCTTATATAACGCACTAATTTTTAACGTACTTCTGATATAAAGTACTTATACAGGCAGCAGCCACGCGCGTAATTCATTTATAATTTACTAACTTCTCCGAATGATGAAATATTCTACCGGGATTCCTCGGGTTTTGTAAATTGACAACTGAAACGTCAAGCGAAACGTTAAGTTACGATGATGTCAGTATTAGATGTTATTCACACACAGTTACACGTGTTCTTTCTTATAAAATGTCCGTCGAAAATAGCAATAAATTGCGCCGCAAGTGCTTAACTATTCAAGAAAAAGAGGATATTATTAAAGCTGTGGAAGGTGGTTCAAAACAACTACAACGTTACCCTTACTAATAGAAAATTTGAACATGTAATTGGGAATCGTAAACTAATACTTGAAGCTATGTAAACCATAAAATCTCGAGTGGATACGTATATTCTTTCTGGAAACCTTCTATCTAATATACCAAACATGCTCGAAGCTCGGTTCCTGACTGGAAAATAATATTGATAATCTGTCCTCAACAGGGGAGAAATTAATTTTTGGCTAAGTTTACATATGCAGCGTAGTACAATATTTTGAGGTTGAGATTTTAGATCCATAATTTTATAAGAGCTTATGTTGCTTGTAGCTTTCTTGCTAACTTATACACACCCGATATGTTATAAGTAGAGCTGCTCAATTTGCGCCAGTGGTACTGCAACTATCTGAAACAAGTGCACTAGAATTGTAACATTGCGCTGTATGAATACAGATGACTTTATCCTATACATTGACAGTGTACAGTCGTTTCAGATAGTTGTAGTACTATTGGTGCAAACTGAGCAACTCTAATTATAAGGTAGTTTAGGACAAATCAACAGTTTTTCTTTATTTTAGAACTTAGGAATCATGGCAGAAGCAAATTTGTTTAGTAAGAAAGATTAAATGTTTTTCGTATTATTGTCTCTTTCATAAGTAGAAATCAGATGGCCAATGGGCCAATGGGCATTTCAATTGCAGTAAACGACTAAGCTAGCCGCTTCAGCGACAGTTGAAAACTTTATAAGCAGAGAATCTGATGCTATAGACACTTTGTTAGAATATTCAAAAAATAAGTGCACAATTCTATTAAAAAACAACATTGAAACTATTAGTAGACAAAAATGCAAGACAAAGTAAATTACATAGGAGGATAAGAAACATGGCTCAAATATATACTATAACCTGGTTTTCGATATAAGAAGTGTCATAATAAGAGAAAAATATTAATGGAAAGAAACGATATTGTAACTAGGCATGCTCTGTGCTGGAGAACATTACAAGAAAATGAAAATGTAGGAAATGATAAAAGACTGGTGACATATTGAGAGGAAACTTATACTCACCAGATATCTGAAGAAGACCCTGGGATTTATAAATGTGATTCAGCTGGTCAGATATATATGCAAGCGACAACTTTATTGAAAATGCATTGTTAATTTTCAAATCGAATAGTAAACCAGGGATTATCATGATTATATGAATCAGTTCAATTTTATGCAGTGGTTGGAAAAACAATTTATTTCAAACATGCCTCCACATAGCATTGTTATTGTAGACAATGCACCCTATCACAGTATCAAAAACAAAATAAGCCCCCTAGACAAACTAATCGAAAAAAAAAGTAGGATGGGCTTAAATTAAAATAACTCACATATTTTTGATATTCGTCACCGTCTCACGTCGCTTCTCGGCACAATCTTCTACATCATCTCATCTCTCTTACCAACCTACAAATACTAACTTATTCTAAAGCTAGAGCAACACATTTAAAATACAATTCGGTGTGAAATTCAAAATATATTTTTAATTACTACAAAATAATATTCGGTCAGACCTAGCAGCAAATGGTATTACAACAACACCTGATATGCGAAAGGCAGAACTTAAGATTTTAATAAAACAATATCTAATCATTAACACTGATTACCGTGACAATCTTTTAAAACAACATGGCGACATTGTTGTAAGTTCTCTCCCTAATTATTGTGATTAAGTCCTATGGAATTAATTTGGAGTTTGATGATGATACAGTTTGTTATGAATAATGTGTTGTACTCTAGCCATGATATTGAGCAATTGATTACAACTGCATTCTCAGAAATTATCTAAGCTAATTGGGAGAGAAAATGTAGCCACGTAAACCATATTGCAGGAAAAATATGGAAGGGGATGAATTAACCCCACGGTCAATAACCGGGTACCCGGATAACTTTTTTCAAATTAAAAATGCTCGCATTTTTTAATAATGAAAAGATGGCTATGAAACTTAGAATCGTCGCTATTGAGGTCTTTGAAGACATTAAAAAAGAGAAAAATATATATATTATTACTTAAAATTTTATTTAAATTGGTTTTTCATTCGACACCTACGCTAGTCACTGATCGAGTACCGCGGTAGCCGTACAAGTTTAATTTGTTTTTCTACATAACTTACTACTCTTACATTCTTTTTAAATTAAAAGAGCAGTAGACAAAGGCTTATAGTAAACAATTTAAAAAGAAATAGCGTTATCAAAGTAGAACAAAAGATACTCTGTGTATGCAGAAGAGACATTTCTTTATAGTTACAGTTGGCTTAACGATAGAACACTAGAACGGAAACACCATCTACATATTATTGAATTTAAAACTATAATTTTTAATATAAAAGTGCAAAAACTACGTAGGGGTACCAGTTATTGACTAACGTATATTTTTTTGGTGAGAGATGAAATTATGGAAGTTCTACGATAAATGTCGGCCCTTTAGACGATGAATGAACCGGTGATAATGATATTCCTTCCGTTGTATCTTCAGAAAGAGGTGACGACTCTTATAACAAATATGAAAAAGACAATGGTTATGATTGGTACATTAAGTTTAACCTTCCTATACTCACGTCAAAATGAAAGACGTATATTATACTATATAGGTCGGTCTCACAGACCGTATGCGTGAGTATAGGAAGGTTAAACCAATAATAATAACAGCTTTAAAATTAAATTTCTACACATTCCAGAAATTCTGGTCATACATACAAAAAGTGAAAGGTGAGACCCGAATAAACAGTGCACTGGCTACAACTACGTCACCTATGAACTAACCTGTCGATATTGTAAATACTTAGTGGTTACTTTAACACGAATTATGCGCGCCATCAGTTCTTTTGATAATAACGGATTGTATCCGAGATTTATAAGTCCACATTACTACTTTGGATGAGTATGACATCGCCAATGCCATAAAAGAATAATTAATTTGGGCATGATGGCATCTCTAGTTCTTTAGTACGGGATTGCCGATTAACTTTGGTACACTTTTTCAGTATTACATTCAACTTTTGCTTGAACGCTTCCACCTTGTATATGTGGAAGTTCACTAAGGTATGCTCTATTATAATTAATAAATTAATATGTAGTATATAATGGTATTACTTCTCGCGCATCGATTGCTGTCTCTGATGTGCCCCAAGAATCTAATTTAATCTAAGTATATGCCAGTACTGGTTGTCTTCATCTACAGACCAATGTAGATGTGGTGTAGGAGTTGTGTTGTACTAGTGAATAGATATATTAAAATATAAAGTTGTCTATACTAGACAATTAAACCCTATTCAATATTTCTACAGCTACAACAAAGTTGACCTAGGTCGTGTTAGTTGTACCAAAGACTTGATTTTAGACACGTAGTTGCAACCGAGACCGAAGTCTACAAAATGCTCGGCTAGACCCGCAAGTTCAATTTATTTAGCAGCATGGCACCTTGCAGATATTTTACAGAAGCGGTTTGTGTTGTAGATAAAAATACGCTTCCATTATTTGGTATCCTCGCTTTGTTGTCTGTTGAAAGAGGCCTACGTAAATTTTAAATTCAAGATTCATCAATTTGTTTGTGAATGGTTATTATCTACCTAGAGGTTATGATTATGTTACTTTGTTGGATAGGTTTCGATTCCATTCACCGGAAGCCAGGCGCATAAAGCTAGGTGGAATTTTTGTACCAACTAATGAACAACAGAATTCATTGTATGGACCGGTTGAGTTTGTTAGATTTCCGATTTCCTTGCATTTGATGTAGGCATAATTCCACAGTTTAAGTTGCTACATCTCAGGCACACGTTGGTAGATATATCCCACTACAAATTTTGGGCAGCAATTTTAATTTTATTTCAAACGCATGCGTTACAAATAAATGCTTACAATTCACCAATACATTTAATTATGTTATTTAAATCACTCTTAAATTATTTATTTATGTTTGTATCTAGTAATACAAGTAAAATAACAACATACGTGGTAAGGAGGAGACTGTCTTTTTGCGAAGTGCGATGCCAGATATTTCAATATTGATTTCAGAAGTTTAAGTTTCATTATTTTTATTAAATGTATATATATATATATTTCGTGACCTTTTTATACTTATCTTATATGATAGATCTCTACCACTAATAGGTCAATAAAACAAGGCTGGTTTGAACGATAGTTATATTTTCAGAACGTTTACAAACGTTTTCGGAATGATTCCGAAAACGTTTGTAAACGTTCTGAAAATAAAACTATCGTTCAAACCAGCCTTGTTTTATTGACCTATTAGTGGCAGAGATCTATTATATAAGATTATTTTTATTATAGGGAAGAGCAATATTTCCAGATTTTTCTAAAATGACAATATTCTAAACGTCATTTCAGTTCTAAAAAGTGTTATATAAAAGAAATCAAAAAAGAATATTATTTTAATTTAATTATTCTTATTTGTAAGAAGCTGATTATTTTATTACTAGTTACAAAATGTGACACCAATCTTTCATTAGTGATAGAAAAGGAGTTGATTTTCGTTAAAAATAATGTAATACTGAACAATTAGCTTAGTATATATATATATTAACAGTACAGTACTTAGGTTTTGTATCGCCGATAATGTTGATAGATGTTTCGGGTTCTTGACGAAAGAAATAGGACGTGGAAGTTTCTGTATTAATACTGGTCATACTACATTTTTGCAGATACCTTGTTTTTGTTTTCTAAGAACCATGGACATATGCGATCCTGGACACTTGCGACTCTATTTTTTAAATTTAAGTGAATGGCGTAAATTAGATAAAAGACTTGCGACCTCGTGTGTTGTATAAATTATTTTGCTTTATATAGGATTATCCAAGTCCTTAAAAATATTACGGTAGAAAACAGCCACAACACCTTAATGAGATTATTAGAAAAGAAGACATTAATAATTTGGAAGTACCCGTACAAAGTGATCATAAACCAACTCCTAGTACGTACATCCGCATAATCAGTGCTCCGCGTCTCTCTCTTAATGACAGAATGTACACAACTGCCGTTCGCGTACACTACAGGTGATAAGCCAACTAGGTCGAAACGCAGTCTGTCCGACCGACCGATAGTGATAGATAAGAAGATAGCAGATATAATATTCTGAACTATCGTCTGTTACCTACGCAATGCTAAAGGTTATGCAGGGAATATGAAGTGCGAAATTTCTAAGTCACCAAGACCACAATCAAATTATAGTTTATATGCTTTCTTCACTAAATCAGTGATTGGCTTTCTTTGAGTTATACTAGTATAATAATTTTATTGCATTGTACAAAGCGTATCAACAAAAGAAGAAAAACAGAAATAAAACAGTAGTAAACAAATGAATAAAATTCCGAAAGACAAAAGAAGCAATCTGAAAATCTAAATTACTCAAAAACCTTATGTGCTAGCACATTTTTAAAGATAGTTATTGCTGTTTCCCATAGTGAAAATTGAGAAAATTGCTCCCTACTGTTACTTTAGAATCAGTACAAATTTTATGATGGGCCCCATAAAACATTGGATTGTATTTCTCTTAGCGTATCTGACGGTCCTATTTTTACTATTTTGCGTTTTCTGCATGCGAGGTATATTGCTTCCTACGTATCCAATTGTAATCAACGTATACGTATACGATTTATTTCGAAGTATTAGAGATCGTTTAAGGAGAACAAACTAATAGACTTGTTTTGCTTTTGATATTGTAATTGTTTTGACGCAGTATTTGTTACATTAATAAACGCAGTATTTAGTAAAAGAAAGCAGAATACCGCTCCATACATAATAGTAAAAATTATGGAGAATAAATATCTGCATTTTGCGGAAAATTTGGTCTTCTTATCAGCTGTTGTCAGCACGTGTGGTATTGCTATGAGCAAAATACTGATAATAATAAATGATTATATATATATATATATATATATATGTATATATATAAATGGAAATGTCTCTTCAGATCTAATAACGTGACTTTCTATGACAGCGTGATATTTATGTCCTGAACTGCTATACCAAATAATAATCGTTGATGAAGTCTATAGATAGCTGCACACTGGTTACCTTTTTTCCTTAAATGACTGATTACCTGGTTTTACAAAAGTATTTTTCTTGTATCCTAACTAGTATAATTGAAATGGGTTCCCTCAAATTGACAATAATAATAATATCATTTACTTTTCCATCAGGCTAGGTCCAGTAACAAAAAAAAGGCAAGCGAACAAGAAGTCATTTTATTTATTTATTCATAATATTAAGGATACGTAATAGTAATAGTAGCTATAGTAAGTCGTATAGTAGTATATATATATATATATTACAGTTAGGCATTATTATCGAACCATGAAATATACATACATACATATCTTCTTCTCTTGAAGTTTTTAATTGGTGCTTGTTATTTTAACAGCTATCGTTCTAGAGTAAAGCAATATCAACGAATAACGCCGCGCAAGGTATAAACTGAACCTGAAACTTATTTTGCTAGTATTCTCACGTATTGAATACATTGTCCCGTCGTGACTAGGTATCGCTAGTCGCTTGCTTCATCATTAATGACTTCTACTCACGCAACATGTCTAATTGAGTCTTGAGATCACCAACACCGTGTTGAAATATCTTATTAGTTTTCAAGTAATTTTTCATATATACTGACCCAATCTCTTATACTCTCTAAAAAATTCACAATTAAAATACATTTTAATATCACCGTAACATTTGCGTATACCCTTGTCCAGCAAAGTTGAAAACATTTACAATTTACGACTCATTTCCTGGTATATTTCTTGTAAGTACATTACGTCTTTAAAATTAGTAAATGTATTATAACTAGGAACTAGTAGTTATCCGCCAATATATACCGCTTGTATAACAGAGGTACCAAAACAACTTTCAAATAAAGCCAGGGTATATGCTAGGAAATTATCCCAAATAATGCTTTTAGGACATTCGAACTTCTTGATGTGTCAATCAAACTGGAACGTATAAAAAGTAATAACATATACCACATATTGTGTTTTATAACTTTAATTCAGTCAACTTAGGGCAACAACCTACGAGCAATCCTTCTTGAATTTGCTTTTAGAAAGAATCAAATTTTCTTTTAAATGTACGTAAATTTGTGTATTCACTTGAAACAGATATTGATTGATTTTGATGGTAATAAGTTCGCATTCTTTATTTATTTGGCTCTTATGTGCAAATGAGGGAATTATTCCAAGATGCAGTTATATACAATTTTAAATACAAGTGAAAGTATGAAATAGTTGTTGCTGAAATCAAATACATTTATATAAATTTTAAATACAAATTAGTGTTTGTTTCATCTACACCTGTCACTAGTTCATATGTACCTCATTTTTAGGGCCGGATATACCAGGATTTCTACTACAACCTTTTAGAAAGCCAAAACGGATTCGAACAGCTTTTAGCCCATCCCAACTCTTAAAATTAGAACATGCTTTTGAGAAGAACCACTACGTAGTTGGCGCTGAAAGAAAGCAATTGGCGCAATCACTGTCCTTAACAGAAACACAGGTAATATAATATCTTAGCTTCTTTTTATTATGATTACATACTATTGACCATAAGCGCTTATTAATTTTTGTTTTCTTTAAATTAAAATACGTATATTTTGAAAAACTCAAATAAGTACTAACGAATTAGTGGAATGAATGGGCATATCGAGAAATGACTTTCGCGCTTGTTATATGTAGAAGAACAAGAGATGGTACAGGGTACCATGGTGCATTTTCCTGAATTTTTCTTTCGAGAGAACAGTATTATGGGAAGGTAATTTACCGTAACAGAGGAAAGTTATGCTGTCATTATTATTCACAGTTTGATCGTCCCGTGTATAAGTATAGTAGTGACCATTATAATCTCGCAACTTAAAAGAAAATGATTCGCTGGTATGCAGCTACACGTATTATTTATAATGGTATCTTTACTTGCAACACTTTTTCGCCAACTAGAGTGGAAATAGTTGTCTTCTTAAAATCGCACCCTGTGCACGTGGTCTAACCTGGATAGATATGTCCTCAGTGCAATTGCCGCTCTGGGTATAGTTGAAAAGCTTTGGTGTTGAATAAACATGATTTAATAGACCCGTTAGCATCGTCTGAATTCTACATCTCACTGTTCTATAGTTATATTATTATAGCTACATCTGGTGTTAATTGCTGGCTATTAAAGCGGCGCTGCTCATTTTATATTATATTTTATATTAATTTTCTATTGTATTTCAAAAACTTAAAATTAAACAGAAACAAAATCAGAAGCTCCAGAAGAAAAATTACTCAGCATCACGCCAAATTTTATTACATTTGCCACATACCACTAAATCTCGGATTTATATGTAAAAAATATATAAAAATATGGGCATATATATACAAAGAAATTTGGCAAAATCTGCAAAAAGAAGTTGAAATATGGAAATATGAAACAAGGAATTAATCTGAATTTTTGTTTATTCAACAATTTAAAATAATTTTCATAGAAATAGCAATATATATTTTTATAACACATATTTACTTGAAACTACATATCCACAAACTGCAACTATCTGCTATTCTATCAAATACTATTTTGGAAATGCCACTTATTACTACTACTTATTACTACTTTAAAATACATGTATGTATTTATAAATCAAAAGAGTATGTTCTACATCGACAGATGTAATTGGAGCATATTTAAGGGAAGACAGAATTTCGGGGTTTACATTTATCTCTATTGCGAATTCACCAACTAACATTTTTGATACATCAATTGTCGTAGTTAGATGATGATTTTGATGGATGGTATTTCTTTCGAAGTCGTGGATGTATCCTAACATTTTACTACTGACATCTCTAATTGACTTCGTACTGTGTAAATGTATCAAGGATTCCTTTTGTTTATTTGTGATTTTAACCTCCCTCGGTATTTTGATCATGTTCACCACAATATTCGCAATCTTTGATTACTATCTTTCTTGAATTTTGTCAGGCACTTAGCCCAAAACAGTTCAACAACATTCTAAATGAAGACAGTAGACTTCTGGATTTAGTGTTGTCAAATCTCAAGTGTGTTGTTGACGTTGAACTGGAAGATCACCCTCTGATGCCGGAGGATGTGTGCCACCCTGCTCTCTGTTTCACAATGGTATTTAACTCACCTGTAAAGCCTTTCAATTTTCCGTCCAATAATATGGCAGCACGATATATTTTTTGCAGGGCTAATTTTCACAATCTTTATGAAGATATCCTAGCAACTGATTGGAGTTCTTTCAATGCCTGTGATGATGTTGATAAATTTTATACAACACTTTACACTATTTTTGATAGATCGGTACCTAAACTTGTGTCCAGTAAATCCTCTTTTCCGCCGTGGTTCTCATCCAAAATTAGAAAGAATTTAAAGACCAAAGAGTTCTATAAACAGAAGCGGATCTCTACAAAAGACCCTAAATTCTATCAAGAATATCGTAGGTTAAGATCAAAAATCGAATCACCAGTGCTTACAAATCCTATATTGCACTTATACAGTCTTCGATTACATCTGATCCTAAGCAGTTATGGACCTTTGTTCATGCTAGGCAGGGGAGGATACGTATTCCCGGCCGGCTTTCGTTCGACGGAACTAAATTGGAAGATATTGTAGGCGCATTTGCTTACTATTTCGCCGAAACCTATTTGTTAACTTGCACACTAGATTGGCATGAGAATCTCCAGCAACTGCAGACGTTCAACATTCGTCAGATCTGCGTAAATGAAATGGCTAATATTATGGCCTCTTTTCCGAACAAACAGACTGCTGGTGAAGATCTTGCACCAAGCTTCTTGCTTAGGGATGCTCGCTTCGTATTGAACAAACTCATTTCCAAGATTATTAGCTGGCAATTAGTGAGTATACCTTCCCAGAAAGATGGAAGCGAGCAAGAATTGTCCCAATATACAAGAAAGACGACAAAGCTTTAATTTCTAACTATTGGCCGATCTCTATTTTGAATAACTTCTCTAAGGTTCTTGAACAATACTTGTACTGTACTATATCTTTCAACACAAAACAATACAGATCACCATATCAGCATGGATTTATGACTGGCCGTTCTACAACGAGCAATTTGGCCTCCTTCACCCAGTATGTCAGTGAAGTCTTGGATAATTAAGGACAGGTGGATGCCGTGTACACACTCCCACGCGTTTGATGGTATTGATCACATACTTCGTTTACACAAGCTAGATTCTTTTGGTTCCTCTCCTGGATTACGCCTATTAATGGAATCATATTTAACACACAGATGAAACTATGTTTTCTATAATGGATTTGAGTCATTTGAGTATTTACTAGTGATGTTTCGCAGGGATCAAATCTAGGGCCGTGTGTTCAATTTATGTATAAATGATCTCTTGCAATCACTTACTTGTCCTATATTGGCGTACGCGGATGATGTCAAGGTATTTTGTGCTGTATCTGGTCGTGATGATGCTGATCAATTATTACGTAATGATGATCTTCTCGCTGGTTGGTCAGCGAGTAATAACTTGTTGCTCAATACCACCAAATGCTACTCGATGTCCTTTACTAGGAAAACTAAGCCATATCAATTTACTACTCAATTGATAACCAAACTCTGTCTTAAATAAAAGTAATCAAGGATCTAGGCGTAACTTTTGATCCAACAGTATCCATCTCTAATCACATTAAAATTATCCTGAGAATCTTCTCAACACTTTAGCGATGTTCGATTACTAAAAACACTTTCTTATGCTTTTGTCGTTCGTAAACTGGAATACGCTTGCGCAATTTGCTTTCGTTTATATGCATCACAACAGCTTCCCGTGAAGCGGAGTCAGCGACGCTTTCTGAAATTTTTGTCATGGAAGGCTGACGGAACTTATCCCGATTGGGGTATATCCTATCATGATCTGCTTTGTAGGCGTCGGATGGACTCTCTGGGTCATCGGCATGAGCTCCACGGCGCGCGGTACCTGCGGGGGCTTCTTGATAACAGAGTTGATTGTCCTTATCTGTTGTCAACTATATGCTTCAGCCTTCCGCGACGGGCATACCGTCATGCGTTTACTTTCAGTATGCCAAGGACCAATTTATTATTTCGGGCGCCAATCCACCACATGACACGTAACGCTAATGTTCTGTTTGAAGACATTTTCGTCGGTTCCTTTTCGGAGTGAATTGTTTCTTCTTATTGTATTTCGTTTTTATTTGCATCAATATCTTTACTTTTTTAATTTAAAATATTTTATTTATTTTGCAATGTGTGTATTCACAATGTATATATGTATGTATTTATAGTTTTGTCCTGTAACTGGGGTCAATCTGTTGGGCATATATATATATATATATATATATATATATATATCTGTATGTCTGCATGTATGCCCTTTATGTATTACTACATCATTCATCCGATCGCCATAAAACTGTCGAAAGTTGCTGAGTATACTCCCGCGAAGGTTTCTGGCATAGTCTATTTATCCTATAATAGTTGAATTTATATTGTTGACATACATATATCCAGTGATGTTCCCATAATTTTTTTTTGAGAGTATACTATCAGTAATCCATTACATGCCTAATTTTTCTTATTGAAGGGGATGGGGGAAGGAAGCAACAAGAAGATTTCTGAAATCTTTAGTTTGTAATAAAAGATCAACTTCAATTTGGCGTATCCAATGGCGGCGGCTGTACGGCTTGATTGAGAGTATACGCAATATCTCTAAAAATGCTTGAGAGTATACCACGTGTATATAGTATACCCTATGAGAACACAACTGCTTATATCACCCACGAACTGAAGTGTCATTATTATATGCGCGCGCCCCCTATCGTAGGATAGATGTACTATGCCAGAAACCTTCGTCACACGCGCCACTTGTCACAGGAGAAATGCACATACCAGAAAAAATCCCCCAGAAAAATCCTAGCTACGCCCATGCTCATATAGACATACATTTGTGAATTACAACATCATCGTCGTCGTTCAGTGCACGTGCTATGTTAGCAGCTACGAACAAATTCAATTCAAAACGGAATACCAGGCGAAGCGAGAACGTATAAGTCCATCGATACTGCGGTGAATCAAGACGAAGTTGACAATTACCCAACGGAATTCTTGAATTCACTCGATTTGCCAGGAATGCCACCGCACATTTTAACATTGACAATTATCATAGGTACTTCTCCGAAACGTCAATCTACCACGACTTTGCAACGGTACAAGACTTTCGGTGAAAAAGATGATGAACAATGTCATCGAAGCTACAATTTTGAATGGGAAATTCAATTGGGAAGATGTACTGTTGCCACGTATTCCAATGATCCCAACAGATATGCCATTTGAATTCAATCGTTTTCCGTTTCCTGTGCGACTCGCTTTTACAATGACCATCAACAAACAACTAGGCAATCGCTGCAAGTGGACACATGGACAACTGTATGTGGCCAGCTCACGCGTCGGAAAATGTCGGAAAATCATTTGATTTATTCGTATACGCACCAGACGGAAAAACCAAAAATATTCGTCATATCCACAAGCGCTCGAATAAATAAATAGAATTAAAACGACAGTGTTTTCCATATGAAAATGAATAAGTTTCAATAAAAATGACACAATGTGTAAATTGAATGTTATCATAACAAGTGTCTTTGAATGTCCTTTCTTTCGAGATCGCAGCAACGCGCGATGGGTAAGCTAGTTAAGAAATAAAATAAAGCTGCTTCATGCTATGTACCGTATCGTGTGACTGACTTACAAACTTACTAGCAATAACTTTCTTCATATTATTAATTAAATCAGTTACAAATGAAAAGCGATTTCGCGTGACAAAGCAATGAATCAAACTGGCATCAATACGATTTGTGAAATGGTATAACACTGGCTAGGAATAAGTTGGTTAATTTTTTCAATATATCTACTAATTTACATTACTCATCTTTTTTCTAATTCTTTAACTAATAAATTTGCTACATATGACCCGCATGTGTATATCGCTTCATCGACAACAAAATGGATAAAACATTAGTTTGCAAAAGATTGCAAACGTGATCTAATTCGGAGTTCAGGAAACAATGCTTCGAATGGCGGGAACCACATGTGCTCGCACTCCCTCGGCCTGTGGATCGTGATCGCAGGATAACTCGTTCAGTGTAGTGAGCTAAAAGGCCATTGTAATGCTTTTCATTATAGCGATGTTCCATATCCCAAATCACGCGCGTAGCAGCCTGCATTATGAATTCGCACAGCTGGAATTCAAAGAAGGGTGTTTGCTGTTTAAATATCCGGCTAGGATGATAGGTGCCTGCTCTTGGAAAAGTTATCCCAAATCTTCCTCGAGATTGTGTACCCCGGGCGGACTATACGCTGCGACTAGAGTTAGGGCGCTGGAAACTACTTTGACGGTGAAGCTGGTGGCTTCTCTGTGATACAGGAAGGTGTTGCGTTTACATGCTGGTTTCGCGATTGCATGATAAGATTTTACGATAGGTAAAGGACCATTTCGCAAACTACTACTACGTCCAGCTGGTCACTGGACGAATTCTGGTAGATCATTTCTCCGCGACTTCAAACTATAGCCTATAGCCATTCCGGATGGTTGCTTTTTCTATCCATAGAAGCTAGTGAGAACTCTGTCATGCTGCTGGCTAACATCAAACCAGCTTCTGCCAGCAACCTACGTGTTAGCAGTTAGATAGTATATTCATCTCCACCGCGATAAGTTTGTTCCAGGAGTCCGATTTTTTGGACTAGCAAATACTTGGATGGTGCAGATGACTCTGCTCCAGTTTGGTTCTTGTTATGGGTTATGGGTGCTGCTTGTTATTTTCTTTCCGTGTTGTGGATCTATACAAAAAAGAGAGAAATGGGGATTCTACATTTCCCTTTAGCCATGCATATGCATGAGATGGGTTCGCAGATCTTCGGCGATATCTTATTGTGTTATGTATTCGGCCACATCTCTAAGCATTACTTTGAGTGGCTTCAGAGGACTGAACGAATGGAAGAGATAGCCTAGGGTAATCATTGCGGTTACTACAGCGCGATAGTTTTCAATATCGCCATGCCCCGTCCCTTGTGTTCCGCCGTTATTTTTTTCTATTACTAGTTTTTTGCTTTGTCAACCTTACAAAGCTTATCTTGATTATCGTCCCAGATCCACTGTTTCTCATTTATAATTAATTTCTTGTAACCTATCTTTGTCAGATTACCTTTGTTTCTCTGTTCCTTCGCAGCTTCCAGTATTTTCTTCCATCTTTCTTTTTCCTTTTTGTGACATCATTCATTCATAATCATAAGTTGCGCTTCTTAGCTTGACAGCTTGACCTGAAATTCTTGGGAAATAAAATTTTCCATATTCTCATTGAGCTCGCTGTCACCTTTTGCTTCAATTTTCAGACGAGAAATTGTTAAACTTTCATCCTTCTCATTTTTCTCTAATTGGTCTATGCGGTCATTCAGGTATTTTATTTCCTTTTTCATTGTCGTGCTTTCTTGTTGTATTGCTACTATTTGTTTGTTATTTTCGCTTTGTTCTCGTCTCAGTTGTTTTATTTCCTCCATCAGTTCCTCATTTTGTTCCATAAGTCTTGACATCATCTTTACCATCACATCTTCTGATTCTGTCTTTTTTCTCTATCGCTTTTGGTGGATGTTCTCTTTACAATTTTACTTTTTCCAAAGAGTTCTTCGTAGCTTATTCTCCTTCGTTTATTCTCATCATCGGTGTCAAATTCACTGCTCCCCTCCATTTTTTATTCCCCATCTTGCTTGTACTCACTCCGATAATTTCGGTTGTTTATATTTTGTTGGAATTCCGCGTCCCCGTGATAAGAAGCCGAGCCGAATGGACTCCTCGGAGGTTATGTTCCCTATCAACGATCAGAAAACTGACCAATATGTTAAATATATTGCACTCACCCTGGAAATTTTTCTACTTTTAAGGCTTTCTTTGTTGCAATTTTTCACTATCACTCTCTTAAATTCTGAAATATAGCTAGTAACATCCATAAATTTGGGTTTTGCTGCGTAGCGTCCTTTCACGCCCGTTTATCGTTGTACTTCCAGGACCGGACTATATAGGAGTACATATTTCAACAAATTTTGTGGTTATTTCTGAATTTTAAAGTGCTCTAACGATTTCTTTCAGTATATGATTAATTTAAAATATATTGTTCATATTTTTAATTAGAAATCATTTTATGATCAGCTTTATATAAATTACATAATACATACACAAGAGGTACTCGAAAAGAAATTTATATAAGTATGAATGATTTAAACTATGTTGCCATTTGTTATTTCTTTGTGATTCTAGTCCATAGTCGGACCAGGACGACCAAACACTTCGAAAAACGTTGTCCCAACGTCAGTTTGTTTTCTGAAATCAGTAACATCAGAAACACGCTATATTAACAGGATCAAAACAGAAATTGTTGATAGTTTTTTAATACATCCATGACGGGAGAAATGTTTTCTTTTAAATATTTTGCAAAAGTCAAAACTTCGACACAGCTCTTTAACATCCAACACAGTATGTATCGCCACATTTTAGCATAGGTGCAATTCGCACAGTTTTCCAGATGTTGGGGAAAACGCAACTAGAAGTCTTTAGTGATAAATTAAATAGTGGGTTAACTGGTTTTGAAAAACATATTTGTGTTGTTAAACTATAAAGTTAGAAATGTAATCATCGCTCGCAGTTTTCAAAAGTTTGGATATTGCTCGAAGAACATCATCGCTCGTAAACAAATTACCACAGAATGAACCGGGAGAAACTTATATTTAGGTGTATACCCATTTATCAAAAATTGACCAAAGTAGATTATAAAAACCTATGCAAGTGCAATTAATGCCATCAAATACGATGATCTCCTTCCCCCTCGCTCCCAAAAAGGGAAATGTGATCGAGAGGAGTGGATGGTGATTCTTTTCTTATATTAATCTCCGTAAGTTGCTTAACGTCGTAAGACAACAAATTAAAGAAACCATTAAGTGCCTGCTTTTTAACGTCTTGGGTACTGTCAGAGGTAAAGTTAGGACAGTTGACGTTACTCGCAATTATAACTTCGCCAAACTGAAGAAACTCAATAAAGAATAACTTCAGTATAATATCATTCTGTGTTTAAAAAATACGGTTATTTATATTTTGATGGTTAACATAATATTTGTTCAATTTTGGGACTTTAGGTTTTCTTTGTTACAAAATTTGTTTGCAAACCACAAACTAGTCTGCAAGCGTGCCTGCGTCCTATTCTGTCTAATAAATTTACCATTGCAGTGGATAACATTACTTGGCCGTTGATAAAATTGCAATTACGATGTGATACTGAAGCTGCTCCTGCATTGTTAGCAGATGCGACGGGGCTAGATCTCTTTGGAGTGTAACCGCAAATTATGTCATATTTCGTATCTATAAGGTTTATCTGTGAAGTTGTTGGTTGCAGGATTTGTATTTAAACAGTTTAGACACAGTCGTTTCTTTCTGGCTGCTTCGCATCTTCCTTTCTTTCTGTGCAATTAAATTTCATTTTACATAGGTAGATTACCTTTACAATTGACGCATATAATGTTAGTAGGTTCGTTATTTGTGCTTACATTATGGCTTGTATGTGCTAACTTTGATATTGCCTCTAGAATCTGATATTTATGTGTAAGGTAGTTAAGTCCTTAAAGGTGGATACTTCGAAAGATTGTGTTTTTGTCTTCCAGTCTCTGAGTGTATTATAATCTTACTTCTTAGAAATAATAAATAGCAGCAAATCATACCAATGTTCACTAGGCCGAATATTAGAGCCCTTGTGTATTTTAATATCTCATCTAGTATTTTGACGCAGAAAGTTAACATTTTCTTTCGTTGCACTTAGTAATTTAAATGTTACATTTAAAAGCTTTTTAATTGCTATATCTGTTCTTAAGCATCTGCCAGAAATTATTGTAATTATCGCTAGATATTTCTAGGAAATGCAGTACATTGCTTCCCTTTTAAGCATGATTTTAAATAGGTAATCGAATTTTCGTAATACTGGTATTGCCCTAGTAATATATATCACAGAGTTAAATGTGTCGTAAAATGCCAACCAGCTATAGCTACCTTTAATTTTGGCAAATCTGCTACTGGGAGTTTTATCATTTCAAGTACGGCACTAGTTTTAACTTTATTTTCATCACTTGCTATACTTAATATTTTCTGGAAACGAAAGTGGAACTTGAATTTAATTTTAGTTTCGTTTGGTCTAGATGCTCAATTTTAGAGTGATTTTTGTTCAATTCATTGAGGGTATAAATGGACCTTCTGTGGCCGGCATCCACTTGTTCTATTTCTGGAGTCGTTTCAATTCTGTCTAGAAATTTACCTACTCTCTCTAGAGGGGATTTTAATTATCATCTATGCACTTTACGGGAGTATTCTGTAATAAACTCCAAATATCTTGGGAATTACGAGTAAACAAATCAACTCAATTGTAACAGGGAATAAGTGCGTTGTAGTTCAAAATGGGTGATATTTGTAGTTTGATCAAGAGTAAAACTATTTAGTTATTTCATTTAATATTTCAATAAAAAATCAAAGTCACCGATGGAAGCCAGAGGTCCGATGGGCCAACCGGCTTATGACTATATTAGCGGTACGATAACGCTAGAGAAAAGAAACAATAAATGGATTTTATCTTAAATTTAAGAAGGAAGAGACAGAGACGGCTCTAAAAACTGACAGAACAGATAAAATAAAGATTGTATTTGAAGTTTCATAATTTGTTGTAATATTTCCCCACTATATATTTATTAAGTGAGGTTCCCTTCTAGGACCAACCTTGTTCAACATATTTATCAATGACATTTATCTTACTTTTGTAACGTTTCTCGTTCTACGCAGATGATATGAAATTGTACCTCAAAATTAATAATGTTAATGATTGCCTGAAATTGCAGAATGATCTGGACAATTTCAGCAAATATTATAATAATAGTCGCCTGTCTCTTAATTTAAATAAGTGTACATTTTTACGTCTTACCTGCAAAAAAATGTCCATGAATTTCATTACACCATCAACAAATCTGTAATTGAGTGTGTTTCACAAATTAGAGAAGAAGTAAAATAACTAAACATTTATCAAAGATGACAAAGAGAAGATAAAGAAAACATGACTGCAAAGATGCGAGAACAAAATGAGGAAATAATGTCTAAGATAAAACAAATAAGAAAAGAACAGTGGGAGAGCAATAAACAATTATAAAAAATAAAACAAGAAAACCAGATTTTAAAAAGGGAATTAAAGCATCTTCACGAAAAAGTAGAGGGACAGGAGGAATACACCCAAAAATAAAAATTTGATAGTAACTGGTTTAACAGCAGATGCAAATGATGATAGGAAATTTCAAGAGGAAATGGAAGAATTTACATGCTAAAAATTATGGATACCGATAAAATTTAGAAGTGTAACAAAAGTCGGAGAAAAAATCTGCTTAATAGAAACTGATACAATGACAGATAAATTGGAAATATTGAAAAATAAGAGTAAACTAAAATAACGCAAGGAACACATTGATATAAACAAAGACTTGACAATAAAATAAAAGAAAAGACAGAAAGAAATATGGAACATAGATACGGTGAACCGTGGTAAAGGAAATCAAATGAAAACCGGGTATAGAACATTAGTAATCAATAAGAAAGAATTGACACGGCTGGAAGAAGAGTGGATCAAAAAACTAAAAAGAAAGGACAGTTGTCAGAGAGAAAATGGTTTAGATAGCGGTATAAAAAGGGAAAATACTTTGATAACAGAAAGGAAAAACTACGACCCCCTTGAAGAAGTCTTTAGAATAGGAATATGCAATGTAAGGATTACTAACGGAGAAGGAGCACTAAAAACTTAGAGGAAATAATGGAAATACAGAATACGCAGGTATAACTAGAACAGTACTGGCTGCGCCGCTATTACAGATTCGTACGAACAGTAAGACTAACTTTATAATCGACAATCAGGCGACTATTAAAACCTTTCTGAAATCTATTACCAAGCCAAAATTGGTAAAAAAGTGCAAAGAAGTCCTTAATAAACTGACACGGGGCAAATATCGAAGGATTCTGCCAGACAGGAAATCTGGTTTTGGTTAGAAAGAGAAAATTCAAAGAAGTGCAAATTGTCTGAAGGTCAATTCCACGCTAAGACAGTGTTAGGTGCGTTAGATAGGAAATTCTCAGCTAACCTAATTAGAAGAAGCAAAAATGCATAACAATCATTTTCGGACCGGACATTTCCTCTTGAAAAATCATCTAAAAAATGTGAGAATAGCAAACGAACGAAACGGAAGACAAGAGAAGGCTAGCATGCATATTATTTGTGCTTGTGAGGAACTGAAGAAAGTCGGGCGTAAGAGCAAGATGGTGGCGTTTGTGGACGACACGGGATGGCTTGAACGGAAGTGAGAGTTGTATTGGTGAATGATACAAACAGCATAATGCTCAAGTGCTTGCTCTATTGGTTACCAGCTCTAAGGGAGTGAATGACTGAATGAATACATGAATGAATGAATAAATGGGAACATATAAAGTAGATATACTGGCGATGCAATAAAGAAAACAACTTCGAAATGAAATTGTACAAATAGGAAAATGCGCCCTCTTTAAAAGGGGAGAATTAAATAGATATTTTGGAGTGGGCTGTGTGGTAGCGTATAGAATAAAGAGAATATTAATAGGTTTCCAAGCAATACCAGACAAAATCTGCTATTTAAGAATACGAGGGAAGAACAAAGTTCGGAACGCCGAGTGTGAGGCGGATATCAGTTCAAAAGCGTTCGACAAATACGATTCTAACTCACAGGTCCTCTTCAACACTTCATCTTATAATAATTAATTAATTAATTAATAATTATAATATATATATCTTATAATAGTGAGCAGGCAGCTGAATGGTATTCACAGTAGTCCGCTCGGCGACATAAGCTTCGCTCACACAAACCACAAAACCAGTTTGTGAATCGTCGGGTACATGCGTAAAGCAAATTTGGAACTTGCTCTGCGCATGTACCAACGATCCATAAACTGGTTTTGCGCTGTGTTGGAACGAACCTATAGTCTTTTGAGGCTAGTATTGTTGCTGATATTTTATCTGAATGTTTGATTTGTTTCGTTTACACAACTGACAAATGGCCGAATGTGTTTGTTGACAGCATTCAAAGATACAATATAAGTATACATATACTGCACGAAATAAATAATAATTTGAAAATGTAAGGTAATACTACGATTATATAAGTTTAGGTAAAGATATAAATGTATACAAATAGAAATGTCCGTTTTAACAATATATAGTAAAGTAGCAAAGCTTTAATAAGTAATTTAATTAGTGAGACGTGTACAGACAACATTGGAATTAATAATGACTACACGGTACTTGATAAGCATTTGTACTAGTGCAAATGTAGTGCTGTATATGTGCAAGTTAAAGTTTGGGCTATAAACTACGCGGTCACTCTGCGAATGGCAATTATTTAATGGAAACTACAAGTAGTGTTTGTGAATGTACAATTTGTGGTTCATTTCATTTTATTAATTAAAAGTTATGGAAATTGATAGTAAAATTGAAGCAACAGCATCAGCAGTGGCTATCTTTTAATGAAAAATAAAAATAGAGAGCAAAGCTGGTGGGTCTCGTTTGTAAACAGAAGCATATGGAGGTACGTATTATTTTGAATGAATACAAATATTTCTTATTTGTTTCCTATTTTGTAGATATTGTACCACAGACATGACGGCAGATTTTCTGAAAGAAAATTCTTTCCGATTGTTATTCGAAGATTTTCAATATTTGCTTAATAGAATTGAAGCACGTTTCTCAAAAAAGATACACAATTCAGAGCAGCTATTCAAGCAAGGGAGCGTTTAGCACTATAACTTTGCGATTTTTATCACCGAACGATAGTTACCAATATCTAGATGCTCTAGATCAGAGATCTCCAAACTGTTCAGCCTTGGGGCCATACTGATTACTTCAGTGAGTTCCAAGGGCCAACACCGTTTTAATTTTCTAGCCAATATCTACATATGTATAATTACTAGACTAGTCGCCGAATAGGCGCCCCGAGCGAGCATACGCTTGCTAAATTTGCTAGTTCAATCACTATTGTGTTGTACTGTATCGTTACGACCGCGACACTTGACGACATGGTGGTTACACGCGGAAATAGGTAGTGTACCCTCTCAATCAACAATCAACAGATAGCGCTCAAATCGCGTTGACCCTCGTTGGTTCTAGAAAGTTTTGCTGTATTCCACTCACTTCTAGATGGCGCTAATTGGAATACAAAAACGCTAGCGGCGCGACCGGATACGCGAAGGAAGCGAATTTATGTGTTGTGAAATAAAATAGTAGTGCGTAGCTCGTTAGCTTAAAACGTGTTTGTGCGCGTTTAAAAGACATCTTCGTAACAGTATTTTGATTTGACTTGTTGTTTTTGTGTGCGTTTTACTAGTATGAAAAAGAAGCGAAAAATAGACAATGAATGCAGAACTTTCAAAGATGAGTGGCACTTTCAATATTTCATAATTGAATTCAGTAAGAAGACGCTATGTTTGATTTGCAATGACACCATAGCCGTTTTCAAAAAATATAATATTAAACGTCATTATGAAACGAAACATTTAAAAAATTACTCAAAATATACTGGAAGTTTGCGGACAGAAAAATTTGAAGCTTTGAAGCGCGGAATGAAATCGCAGCAATCTACGTTTACGAAACCCAATACTGAACAAGAGGCTGCAACTCGTGCCAGCTTTCGTGTGGCTCTTGCAATCGCAAAACGTGGAAAACCATTCACCGATGGAGAAATGATCAAAGAATGTGTAATTGCAGTAGCCGAAGAAATGTGCCCCGAAAAGGTAAATTTATTTAAATGTGTCAGTTTGTCAGCAAACACCGTGGCTCGGAGGGTAGAAGCAATCGCAGAAAATATATCAACTCAACTGTCTGACAAAAATGGACATCTTGAGTGGCTTTTTCTGGCCTTGGATAAGTCAACGGATGTGTCAGATACTACTCAGGTATTGATTTTTATTGGAGGAGTAGATAAAAGCTATGAAGTGTATGAAGAACTTCTTAATATTGATAGTATTCACGGCACGACTACTGATGAAGATATTTTTAAGGGAGTTGAAAATGCCATTCATAAAAAGAACCTTCGATGGAAAAACTTGAAATCTATTACAACTGATGGAGGCAAAAACATGTGTGGTAAAAGTAAAGGAGTGGTCGCTCTTGTGTCAAAGGCTGTAGAAAATGATGGTGGTTCAAAACCGTTAGTCTTACATTGTAGCATTCATCAACAGTCTCTGTGCGGAAAATGTTTGGATATGTCTGAAGTTCTAAAACCAGTCACATCAATTGTTAATTTCATCAGATCCACTGGGGCGAATCACAGAGGATTCCACGAGTTTACTGGAGAGATTGGAGAAACTGATTTACCATATCATACTGCCATACGCTGGCTTAGTTGCGGAAAAGTCCTTCAGCCCTTCTTTGAACTTCGAGCAGTATCGAAACTTTTTAAATGGAAAGCATCATAATTCATTCGAATTACAAAATAGTGAATGGCTGTAGAAATTAGCATTCTACGTCGATTTGACAAAACATATGAACGAACTGAATTTGAGGTTGCAAGGAAAAAAGCAGCTTCTCCCTGATTTATACATTAATATTAAATCGTTCCGGCAGAAAATAATACTGTTTCAATTACAATTGCGTAAAAAGTGTTTCACACATTTTAAAATATGAGAAATATTCAGCCACACTACTGAAACTCAGTTTCCCGTAGATTTTGCAGTCGAAGCTTTGAGTGCTTTGAATATAAATTTGGATACTCGTTTCTCAGACTTTGATATCATTGCGAATGAAATTAAGATTTTTCAAAATCCTTTTGATACCGACATTGAACCCCTAGCCCCAGAACTTCAAATGGAAATTATTGATTTACAGTGCAGTGATATATTTAAAAACAGATATCAAAGCCAATCTTTGTTGGGATTTTATAAGAGTCTTCCACTGGCACAATTTGATCATTTGCATAAATTTGCTCGTGGGCTGTTTTCTGTTTTTGGTACAGCTTACTTGTGTGAGAAAACATTCTCCAAAATGAAACGTACGTAAAGAATGTTTACAGATCGAAGTTAACCGATGAGCATCTTAAATCTCTTTTAATAATTGGTACAAGTAAAATTGGTCCACAACTACAAACTATTGTCAGTGGAAAATGACAACTACATAATCTCATTAGTACTTTATATGCTATAATGTTTATATATATGTATAATGTTAGTTGGATTCATTTCAATTATTTGTTAGTTATTGTGCTTTAGTTAAATTTTCTGCGTATTATACTTGTCATTAAGCTTTACCTAGCAAGTAAATAAATCCGAGTTATTATCATTCTGTGTTTTTATCCAACTTATCACAACAACAATAAGCTATTAGCTATCGCGGATCGGATTGATGACACTGGCGGGCCGTAGTTTGGAGACCCCTGCTCTAGATTATCTGTTTAAAGTTTTTCCTCAAATGATGTTAAAAGCTGTACCAGAAGTATGTAAGGCGTTAATTGAAGAACTGAAACTTTGAATTAAGGTAAAGTGTATATTTATTTAACCTAAGTATTTAACAAAAGTAATATTGTAGACAGGGTTTATTAAAATAAAAGTATGTTCTGAAACTAAAACTTAACAATGAATTGATATGTTAAGTAACCAAAGATATTGCAACGGAAGAAGTGGTTTATTAAAAACTTTCATAATAATCTCTCGAATGCAGTATTTGATACAGAAGTAAGTGATGGTGGATTTGGAAGTTTGATAATATCACGGTAATGGAGTGACATTAGTGGGCATTCTGTGGTTTGTCGTTGAAGTAAACATGTTCGACTGTGTGTGTGCCGTGAACTGCGAGTTCATGGAATGCTGTTGGAGTGCCTGAGAATAGGCATGTTGAGAAAAACGTATGTTTGCTTGGTACATCTAATTTGCAATCTCCTGCATTATATAGTCTCTTTCACATTGTTGCATTGTCTTTGTGCTATTAATTCTCCAAATATGTCACACTCATCCTTTCCTTTCGGTTGTGATTTCTGTTGTAGTACGTCATACGCGTTTTTCATTTTTCCATAAATTATTTCCTGTGTTACTTTATTAATTTTTCTAGTTCACGGTTCTAAAACTATCTTGCACTTAATGCCCAAAGAACTTGGTTCAGCAAAACAGAAACATTTTTGGTAAAATGCAATAATTTTATTAAAAAGTACCTCCAGAACTCACTGATATATTAGCAATATCAGGGAGTTGTTTATTATCTTACTTTCCATTTTCTTTCCCGTCACTAACATTTTCTAATTCTATATTCCAAAAAAGGGAGATTCAATATGTCTGTGAAATGTAAGTTATAAAAACTTATATAACTTTATACACAAATTTGAACTCTTAGTACCATTAAACCCGCTTTGAGATATCTATATAATCTATATAAGAAAATAATTATTTTCTTACAGATTTGTACTATTGCAGATAAATGGAAACATGTAACAGATGATTACGAGAAACTATGAAATTTTCTACAATGTTTGGAATCTAGATGGAAAGCATATTATGGTGCAATCCCCAATTAACAGTGGTTCTGGATTTTACAGCTACAAACATTTTTTCAGCATAGTATTCATATGTCTCGTTGCTGCTAACTACTGTTTATTCTGACAATGAGAGCTATCTGAGAAAAATCAGAATAACGGATTGAATTTGCCGTCAGACAACCATTTAATGGAATGGGTAAACCTCGGCATTACTTGTTTGTTGTTGACTATGCATTTGAATTAGACACATGAGTGTTGAAACCTTTTCCTGGCATTTATACGAGGAGGGTTGTAGAGAACGTTTTCATTTGTCTTGACTGTTTCGTGTGCTGCAAAAATCAATGCTTTTACAACCGGACAAAGTTATGTTTATTATATTGACTTGCTGTTTCCTACATAATTTTTTGCAAAAGAGTCAAGTTTCACGTTGAAATTATACACCAAATAGATGCTTCAACGTTGAAATAGATGGACGATTTCTTCCGGGATCTTGGCGCAGAAATCAAGAAATATTACTTCACTATTGCCGCTAAAAGAAATACCAAGTTCAAGCATGAACGCCAAAAACATCAGAGGAAAGTTTGCGGAATATTCTATGAATATTGGTAAAGTTTCACGGCAAGATAAATATTGCTAAAATCAACAGATTTACAATTATATTTAACAATAAAAATATTGCTTACCTCTGAATCAATCGTATTTCTTAGTGAATCGTGATGAGTCAAAAACTTTGCCATCTTTAAACATGCAAAGCAGGTAGGTTTGTATACGTCCCACCATTCTTTCTTTATTTAATTTTGCTTAATAAAGTGATTGCAAGGACTGTGGTGTAATTCACTGACACAAATATTACTTCGGTTTATACGGTTGTTGAAGATGCTTGCCTCGAGCTAGCGAAACACGTGTCACCGATTTTATTATAAACAATTGTGTGGTGAGAAGTTTTACCGATGTGATATTTGTGTCAATAATTTTGCTTACAAAGTTTCTGAATATTGCCGTCAGGGATTCTTTTTCTTTAAGTTTGCAATAGGGATATTATGGGAAAATTCAATCTGGATTCGCTTCCATGCATCGCAATCTTTTTTATGATGTATGTATGAAGGGTCTCAGATAATTATTTCATTTTCATAAAGATCCAGCAATTCCACTATTGTGTTGTTAGACAACTCCATCATAAAGGTCCAGCAACTCCACCAACGGCATTAGATGGTTTACCGACTGCGGACGACAAGCACAAGTAACAAACCAATTCTCATGTCATTTTTGTATACACTAGTCGATATTTACCAAGTACTTGGCAACTATCGCGTAATGAGGGTTTATGCTACAAAGGTGAACAAGGCTTCCTTAGCAAATCAGGGTCAAGTGTTTTCAACTACAAGCCGATGTTGCATGCAACTTCAAAATACACTGACAAGGGGAACATCAGGATTGTCCGACATGGATTTTGATGGGTCTTATATATGTTATAGGGGGACCTCCCTTGAGTACCGAGGTACAAGCTTTTGTTCTAACGCGCTCTAGTTTTTGAGAAAATAGTCAAAAAAGATGTTGAAGTTTCCAATTTAGCCTATTATACCGTTAATTCTAAATACTGTTTAAGCAAGCGCCGTAGCGCATTGGATAAAATCTAGGCCTACAGCGCATGGAGATGTGTGTTCAAACCCTATCGGTCCATTTTTTTCAATGTTTTTGCGTACAATATTAACAAATATATTTCATTTCGGAGTTGAGTTTCGGACGGCGAACGATACGGGCGTAGGACACGTGCGGTGCGGCGATAACATAACTCGTATACGACCCTTATTCCGGTAAACCGATCGTAAGTACCAAAGAAAAGACAGCTGAGGTGGAAAGAAGATAGTGGAAATTAATTTAGGATTCATATAGGAAATAAAAACTATTTATTTAGTGCTAATAAGCGTATGAGTGAGTCTTAAGAGAAGAAATAGACGAGTGTGAGAGAGATCGTACGCCGAGTGGGGATAACGCGGAGTGCGCGCTTCAGGGACATTGTGTGACATTGGATATTTGTAAACAACAATATAAAAGCATGGATAGTGATGATTATACATCAGGAGATGGAAAGAGAAGAAGGGAAGGAAAGGAATGGGAGGACAATTTAAAAAATCAAGAAAAACAGGAAGCCACAAAAAGACAAAAAGGATAATGAAGAAAAGATAGATAAACTAACAGAGATGATGAAGGATGGATGGAAGATATCAAAGATGTAAAAAAGAGCAAAGAGTATACCAACAAGAATTAAGGGAGCTAAGGAAAGAAAATGAAAAATTAAAAGGAAAAAACGAGCAATTAAAGAAAGAAATGAATAATATGGAAACAAGAATGAAAAGAGTAGAAAAAGATCAAATACGAAACAACGTCATTATATCGGGGATAGATATGCACACAGAAAACCGAGCCGATATAAAAACGGGAATGGAAAACTTTTTAGAGAGGAATATGGGAGCAAAAATACAAATTAAGGAAGCCACAAAAATAGGAATGAAAGTGTATAAGGTACAGCTGGATGATTCGTATACAAAACAATATATAATGGAAAATAAAAAGAATTTGAGAAAGTTACCGGAAAAAATTTACATAAACAATGAGATGAAGAGAGAAGAGGGAGGAATACAAGGAAAGATAAAACAGATAGCAGAAGAGTAGCGGAGAAGGGTAGAACGAGTAAGAGTAGGCCATCAAAAAGCCTACATAGACGGTAAAGAATGGAAATGGGACGAAAATGCGGGCTGCTTGAAAGAGCAAGAGGATAAAACAACAAGTAGCTCACCAAAAACTAACACCAAAAGGAAAGAAGGAAGGAAGAAATGGAGGCGACCAGGCGACGAGGAAGGATATCAGTAAGATTATAAACAGGAGAAAAATAAACACAAAGTCTAAGAGATCAGGACAAGAGGCGAAGGAAATAAAAATAGGAACCTGGAATGTTAGAAGCTTGAAGGGAAAAGAAATGGAGCTAATACAGGAGACGGAAATAGAATAGAATAGAAATAGATATACTTGGCATATCAGAAACTAAGAAAAAGGGGACAGGCATGCAACAGCTGATAGAGGACTATGTGGTGTGGTGGTGTGGAGTGGAAGAGAGAGAAAGAGCAGGAGTGGGGATCATCATAAACCAGACTAGAATTAGAGAGATTGTGAAGATTCAAGACATAAACGAAAGAATCATATATGCTAAAATAACCCTTGGGAAGGAAGTATTCCATATAATAACGATATATGCCCCAAGCGAAGATGCAAGCAAAGATGAAAAAGACCAATTCTCAAAGAAAAATGGTTAGGTCAAGAGGACGAAAAACGAAAACGGGCGGAGAATAATAGATTTCTGAATAGAAAGGGATCTCATAATAATGAACACAACATTTAAACACAAATGGATACATAAATATACAAGGGAGGAACCATCTCGAAATGAACAATCTATTATAATGACTAACAGGGATATTAGACGATATGTGAGAGATGTAAACGTAAATAGAGAAGCGGAAATCGGAAGCGACCACTATCTGTTGCTGAGCAAATGGAAAATAACACTAAAGGAAAAAGAGGATAAAAAGAGAAAAATAGTAAAAGGAAAGATTAATTGCTACAAACTAAGGGAACCACAAATAGAAAAGAAATACCAGGAAATACTAGACATAGAGTTAGGGAAAACGCAGACGATAAGAGGCATAGAAGAAAAGTGGAAAAAGCTTAAAGAAGGCATGATAGAAGCAACAAGAGGAAGTTGCGGAGTAACAAAACTAACAAACAGGAAAAGAAAAAGAACGGCATGGTGGACAGAAGATATAAAAGAAGCAGTAAAGGAGAAAAAAGCAGCATGGAAAGCTCACATAAATGCAAAAGATGTAAGAAATTACGAGGAATACAAGAAGAAGAGGAAGAGGGTGAAGGAATTAATAAGGGTAAGCAAAGAAAAATCCTGGAGAGAATTTGGAGAGGAAATTACTAGAAATTACCAAGAAAATCAACAACTCTTCTATGGAGCGATAAAAAATATGAGGAAGCCAAAACAATATACATTGAAGAACATGAAGGATGAAAACGGTAAGGTAATGACTGAAGAAGACAGGATAATGGAAGTATGGAAAAGATACTTCCAGACACTACTACAAACAGAAGGAGAGAAAAATACACAACTAGAGCGAATATATCAAGAAAAGAATTTTATAGAAGGGCAGGTACAACAGGACATAACAAGGGAAGAATTAAACAAAGTCATACAGCTGATGAAGAACGGAAAGGCACCGGGACACGACGAAATTACTGTGGAAATGATAAAGGGACTTAGTGAACTAGGATTAAAACAACTACTGGAACTACTAAACGAGGTCAGAATGGAGAAAGTTACACCCGAGGATCGGAGAATAGGAATTATATGCCCAATTTACAAAAAGGGAAATAGTTAACAGTGTTCAAATTACAGAGGCATAACCCTGGGTAGCACAGTAGGGAAATTATATGCAAGGATATTAGAAAGTAGACTTAGGAAAGAAATAGAACATACATTAGAAGAAACACAATGTGGATTTAGGAAGGGACGAGGGACTCAAGTTCAAATATTCAATAATAATATTCAATAATATTCATTTTAAGACAAGTAATAGAAAAAGCAATAAAAACAGGCAGAGAAATACCTATATGCTTCATCGATATAATAAAAGCATTCGATCGTATAAGGAGAAATGATGTATGGAGAACGTTAGAGACAAGAGGTGTGAATGAGGAACTAATAGAGTGTATAAAGAGCACATACTACAGAATAAGAAACTACGTTAGAGTAAGAAATGAAAAATCGGAGACGTTTATATGTAGAAATGGACTAAAGCAAGGCTGCGCGCTGAGCCCCTTATTATTTAATATAATGTTGGACGAAGCGATTAAGAAGTGTAAACACCAACTGAAGCCATATAATGTAGGATACTGGAAAATGGAGAAAATACAAATAACTGAGTTAAGCTATGCGGACGATATGGTGATATTAGGAAACACGGAGAGACATCTGCAAGAAAATGTCAATATAATAAATGAACAATTAAAAGAGATAAACATGGAAGTTAATATAGGTAAAACAAAAACAATGGCAATAAGCAGAGAAAGTCTAACACATAACATAAAAATAGAAGGACATAGAATAGAACAAACTAACGCGTTTAAATACCTGGGAGGGATTATTAACAGCGAGGGGTCCTTAGAAGATGAAATAAATGATAGAATATCAAAAACTGCAAAACTTTACAACATGATAAAAACACCATTCTTAAACGAGAAAGAAATACCACAGATAGTAAAGGCAGAAGTGATCCGCAAGGTAGTGAAACCAGTACTGACACACTCATGCGAGTCATGGACTACAAACGAGAGACAAAGAAGTAGGATGAACAGCGTAGAAATGAGGTTCCTAAGACGAATAAAAAATAAAACTAAGTTGGATAGGATAGAGAACGCAGAATACAGAGAGGAGCTCAAGATAGAACCAATCCAAATAACAATACAGCAAGGGCAATTAAGATGGCTTGGCCATGTTATAAGAATGGGCGAAGAAAGGTTAGCAAGACAAATATACGAATCAAAAGAAATGGGAAAAAGGAGAAGAGGAAGACTGAGGAAGATATGGGAGCAAGAAGTGGGAAGGGCATACAAGGCAAGGGGAGAGAAATGGGAGGATATGAGAGCAAGATGCAGGGAGAGAGAAGAGTGGAGACAAATATGGAAGAGGGAGCCAGGAAACTCAACTCCACACAACCCGACACTTCACGGTAAAACGGGTTTCAGGATTAAGTAAAGTAAGTATATTTCATTTCACGTAAAATTACTCAAAAATAATATTTTTCGCCATAGTAATTTTCTGAACATTTGAAATTGTGATTTTATTAATAAATAAATTGGAGGCAAATTTGCGTTGTGGTGTGTATTTTGAGTTTCAAATATCGGAAAATTACCATGGCGAAAAATATTATTTTTGAATTATTTTACATGAAATGAAATATATTTCTTAATATTGTGCACAAAGAGATTGAAAAAACGCACAGACAGGGTTTGAAAGACACATCTTCCTGCGCTGTAGGCCTAGATCTTATCCAATGCGCTACGACGATTGCTTGAACAGAACCTAGAATTAGCGGTATAAGAGGCTAAATGGGAAACTTCAACATCTTTTTCGACGATTTTCTCAAAAACCAGGGCGCGTTAGGACAAAAGCTCGTACCTATATACTTAGGGCAGGTCCCTCTATAACATATATGGTATAAGACCCAACAAAATCGGTGCCGGATAATCCTGATGTTCTCCTTGTGAGCATAAGGAGCTATCCAGGTACAACTATTGCACCCTTCCGCAAAGAACACATCGGCCGAAACTGTATATTCACAAAGCACTGTAAATTAAGCTTTGAATCAATTTAGAAATATTTTACATCAATATTTAACGATATGTTTCCCTTCTGCGGAAGCTGTATAAGAGTTACATAATGATAAAGTCCATATTTTACATCTATAACTAATAGGAAGTCCTTGTAGGACATTAGGGTGGCAGCTATTTTGCAAAATGTGGAATTTTGTAAATTATCGCTCGCAAAGTTTTACATTTGGTCTAAAAGGCATGTGGTTAAAATTTGAGCCAAATCGGTGAACGTTAAAACGTGGCGCATCGAAGTCAAAGTTCAAGTATATGAAAATGTCGGTCGTTTCTACTAATATTAAAAAACTGCATATCTTGCATTGTATTAATGAAATTTTGTATATGTGTTATTATTGGCATAAGAGCCAATAATAATTTTTTATTAACCCTTACATTCTCCTGGGACCTAAAATGAACCCACATTTATTTTTTAGAGAAACCGAAAATTAAATTTTAAATTTAGTTTATTTTTATAAAAATAAATTGAATACGTGTGATAATGCATTTTAGATTACACTTTTGACATTAACCCCAGGCAACACGAAATCTTTGTTTTATAAAAAAATGTATTACACCTTATTAACTTCATATGCTGAAAATAAGTCTTGCAAATTTGACGTTTTTGGGTATCGTTGTCTATAATGTTGAACCAGCTGAAACATAAATAAATAACAATAGCTTTATAGGTGTTCAAAAATTTATTTCCTAACCCTTACCCTGAATAGATACTGCATTTGCTCCTCATTTTTAGTAACTATTTGATGGTAATCCTGAATTAACTTGATTCCTCTTTCTGCGGCGTCGTTTATAACTTTTAAATTCTTGAATGATGTGTTTTACTTTTTCGTATTCTTTCAAATCATCCCATACGCTGGGATCTTGCTTGGAAATTTCCATGGAAATTTTAAAACGTTTAAAAAGTTTTATTGTATTTTTGAGAAAATCTCACATTGGAGGACAATAACATTTTGGAAAGAACGCAGACTTTTGTGTTTGATACAACAGCGTCAAGTACGGGAAAATATAAATGAGCTTGCACTATGCTGGAAGAAAGAATTGGTGGCGATATTTTGTATTTGGGGTGCCGATATCATATTTACGAAACAGTTTTATCTGCAGCGTTTTCGGAATCTGATTTGGCAATATCTTCTGGTCCAGAAATAACATTATTTAAGAAATTTAAAAAACATTGGCATTCAATTAAGCAAGATAAACATGAACCAGTAGTAGGAGATAAAAGAATACGTAGTATATTAGGGGCAGAAGCAGATGATATCCTCAATTTTGCTAAGAAGAAGAATTTAGAAGACTTGCCAAGAAATGATTATATACAATTTTGAATAACTATTTCCCTAGGCGGTCTTCCTCCACGTGAAATAAAAGTTTCAAAACCAGGAGCCTTTAATTTAGCCAGGTGGATGTGCAAAGCTATATACTGCAAAAATTTTTTATTTCGAAACCAGTTTCTTGAACTAGACGAACTTGGAAATAAAAGTGGCTTAGTGGAATGGATAGGCTTCATCATAAAATGCTATGCAATATTTTGGTTCGATGTTGGTAATGTACAATTAGCTCCACATACTGATTTGGAGTTCTTAAAGAAATTGTATGATTGCAAGAAAGTCAATAACAATATTGCCAATAAGGCAATTTCTAAAATGATAAATCATTTATATTATTTAAGCGAAGAATGTGTGGGCTTTGCCTTAATTGACGACAGAATTAATGTAGAAACCAAAAAGACACTTGTACCGCAAATGATCATTGAAGAAGAAGTTCCAGATAACGACGAAGAAATAATTCCAAAAAGCTAGGGTTAAAACAACAATATATTAAAAGTTTTATGAAAAGAAATAAATTCGAGATTTTGGTGCATCTCTTCACAAAAATACAATAAAACCTTTTAAACGTTTTAAAATTTCCATGGAAATTTTTAAGCAAGATCCCAGGGTATGGGATGATTTGGAAGAATACAAAAGAACAAAACACATCATTGAAAATTTAAAAGTTATAAACGACGCCGTAGAAAGAGGAATCAAGTTAATTCAAGATTACCATCAAAAAGTTACTAAAAATGAGGAGCAAAGACAGTATCAATTCAAGGTAAGGGTTAGGAAATAAATTTTTAACGCCTATAAAGCTATTTATTTATGTTTCAGGTGGTTTAACATTATAGACTACGATACCCCAAAAAGTTCAAATTTGCAAGACTTATTTTCAGCATATGAAGTTAATAAAGTGTAACACATTTTTCTTATAAAACAAAAATTTTGTGTCTGAAATTTTGTGTGCTATTTTAGCCTGAGGGTTAATGTCATAAAATGTAATCTAAAATGCATTATCACACGTATTTAATTTATTTTTATAAAAATACAATAAATTTAACATCTAATTTTTGGTTTCTCTGAAAAATAAAAGTAAATTCATTTTAGCCCCCAGGAGCATGAAGGGGTTAATAAAAAATTATTATTGACTCTGCCAATAATAACATATATACAAATTTCATTAAAATAATGCAAGATATGCAGTTTTTTAATATTTTTAGTTGAAAAGACCGATATTTTCATATACTTGAACTTTGACCTCGATGCGTCACGTTTTAACGTTCTTAAATTTTGGCTCAAATTTTAACCACATGCCTTTTAGACCAAATGTAAAAACTTTGCGAGCGATAATTTACAAAATTCCACATTTTGCAAAACAGCTGCCACCCTATGGGACATATCCATATTTGGAGCATGTCGAACGTTTTCAACTTGGGCTGTACGGGAGTAACTCTATTGCTCTCGCTCTCAGATTTCTCTGTGCTCCCCATATATTTATTATACTTATATTGCCTACTGAAGGAGAAAATCGTGAGCAACTATATGAGAGCGGAATATCTAACCATCTCACTTTAACGGGTGATTTCACTAAAATGCGCATACGCCACATGTGCAAACTTATTAGCCCAACAATGACAGCCATTATAAAAATTAGCAGTATTTGTATTTGTGCAGATTTTTGGGTTCTGTTCTCCATAGTCAAGTCAAATGTGAGACAGATCACCCGTGATTAAAGTACCAGTATTAGATTAATAATTGGTTACTCTCTTCAAATTTAAACCGCCAACTTCTTTCGGTGGCACATGTTTAGTAAACACAATTCACCCTTAAGAAAAGGATAGAGTGATGTATACCTCTCGTACTGTAAGTCACGTTTTTTGCTCATTGTCAGAATAGGGAATTAGCAATATAGGTATAAATATATGACGCTCTCACATACTACTTGACGAATATGCGTTTGTGCGTCAGTGCCTTTACAAATTCCATCGAATGTACATTTAAGTTTCCATAGCCATCTAAGACCAAGAAGATTTTTGAATACGCATTATATTTCAATAGTATTCAAATATTTTGTACTGTGTTGCAAAACAATGATATTTGTAAATAACAGACTAGAATTCGGCCCTTTCTTTTAAAGAAGGAGAAACTCCAAGAAAATTGGTTACAATTGACACTTGAATGAATTAGTTTGAAAAGAATTGTGACGTCCTCCTCAAAGGAGTAGTTTTGGATTCCTCAGATTCCGTTCACAGACTGCCAGCCAGCTAACACTGGAAACGGGGTGGGTGTATCTTCAATACTGTAATAAAATGAATGGGCGCCACTTGATCTCTTAACATCCGGAAACCTACCTTTACTAGCCCCGATAAGACCAAGAGAGTTCGCTACAGGTGCAACCGCTAATAGACGGCGCAGAAGGGAAGAGTGCGGTTTGAAGGGGAGCACCGAACATTCAATGTCCACTTTAATAAAAGTAATAATGAATGGATTGGCATATAGCCAGTAGTAACAGCCTGTACATAAACAAAAAGAAAGAATTTGAGCCAAGTAATATATTACCAGTTTTAATGTTTGATCTGACAGTCATCCTTCTAATTCAAATAAGATTTTAAAGTCTTTAGAAACTTTTGTACGCTATCCTGTATATGATCACTGTATAGGAGGTTAGATCCAATGATTAGGCTATCAGAAAATTGAAGCGTAAGCGCAGTAAATAAGTAAAACGATTGATACAACATGCGAAATCCTTGAGGGAGGAATAACATGCTTGTCAGTATATATGCCTAATACGGTAAATGTATAACTAAATTATTGACACCGTTATGACTGTTACGGTCTCTTGGTTTGGATAGAGGACCAAACGGTTTTCCGCTTGCTTGGAGATTTGATATAAGGAAACAGGTTTTTCGGTTTTTATGCTGGTTTATTTAGGCAAATAAGATTGTCATAATTTACATATTTAGATTGACACATTCATAATATAAAAAAAAGACGATCAAAAAATACGTATTCCTAGGCATGAGCATTATTTCAAAGTCAAATTGTTTGGATAAGAAATGTATCGTAACTTATTATTTTATATATCACGCACTTAGCGTGTATTCTGTTTCTAACATGGTTCCAAAGAACTGGAATTGTGTTTCTCACTTTGGAGAAATTAACACAGGTTTGTGGCTAAACGCTTCAAAATACGTTTTGTTCGAAACAGTTCAAATATATTGGTTTTTCCGTTTGTTCTTAACGTTAACGCTTGTCATAATATTTTCATTTATATATAATTGAAGATCGAACGATCATACTTTTGTCATACTTTTAAACCGGGGGCGACCGGTTAGATGCCAAACAAGCCGGCCCTAATATTTTTGTACTAAACGTTTAGTACATAAGCAGCGGTTATCGAAAGAAAGCGAGCGAACGTCGTCGGTGAGGCAAGGTCAGTTCGGGACGAAGTTCGGGAGATATGGTTTCAGGCTAAGTTTCTGTAAATTGCTTTCTTTAACGCGCTAGCGCCACCAAGTAAGCGACAATGCAGAGGAGGTAGTCTACGTAATGGGTCACATGTTGTTAGTTGACGCTCGATGAAACAGTCTTTGTAAATTCACATTCCAATTTCCTCCCCTTCCCGTTCATGCGTCTTATGTTCCACCTTCCCATTTTCCACTTCATGTATTGTCCAGAATCCATTAGTCTGTCCTTTTTCATAAGCCTTTTTGTTTTCAGTATTTTTTATTTTGCAATTTAGTTGTTCTTTCATTATCCGTTGCTTCGGTTCGTTTTCTCTAACCTCCTTCTTTCTCGAAAATTTGCCCGTTGCCATTATGATCGTCTTTGGGTAAACTGTTCGGTCATCTCTAATCTCTAGTTTTTTGGTTCCTCACTATATCAAGTCACTCATTCCATCTCCAGAGCTGCCCGCTAACCCATAGCTTTCGGTATCCTATTCTTTTTTTTGTCATCCGCTTTTCCCTTTATTCTTTTCTGCACCTTTATCTCCTCCTGGTTGTAATCACTATCTATATATACATTTGATCCCTTTAATTTACGCTTCATTCTCATAACCTCTTCCTTTTCTTCCCAATTTTCCATTTCGGCTATTAGAATGGCTTGCCCCTTCTCGGATTTACTACATGGATGTCCCGTATCCCTTTATTTGTTCTTCTTATTTTTTCCATTAGCTATTGTATTTAGATCTTTAGATTCTCTGTATCCCTCTAATAATTAAGTTATTCCTTTTCTTATCCCTCTCCATTCTCTCCATGTTCGTTTCCATCCCCGCCATCTTTTCCTTTAGCTCATCATTCTCCTTCTTTAATTCCGTGATTTCTCGCACATACTTTTTTGCTATTCTTTCATCTCTCCAATCTATGCCATTATCCTCATCAAGTCACCCATTTTCTCTTCCTGACCTCCCGCTTTTATCTCCGGGGATCTGATAATTTTTTTGCTGGTCCCGAAGGGGTCTACACTTTTCCTACCCCTCTCATCTGCCGAGGTGTCCTTCATATTGTATTAGTTTCTCTCTGCCTGTGCTCATTGCTGACTATTCTGTATATTGGGTTGCAGACATTTTATCATTTCCTGACTAGTCAGTTTTAAGCCGTCTCTGTATATTTCTTTTTGAACTAAAATAAAATCTATTTACTGTTCTTCTAGCCCTATCGCACCGCGCCAAAGGCCATAAGCCGGTCGACCCGTCGGACCTCTGGCCTCTATCGGTATCTCAGATTTTTACCGTTTAACTAACAAATGAAATAACTAAATAGTCTTACAAGGAGAAGGTAAGGTAATCGGATTTTTGCAATTTTTGATATTTATGGTACGTGTAGTTTGGAGCTTAAATAAGAATATCTTGGAGTAGTTCGACGCAACGTTCATAAATTACCGAGATAATCGATGTTGAAGTTTCACCCACCAGTTAAATCCACTAAATATAATATGATTCTCAATTGGACTTGTGACCTAGTCGATAGCGTTTTGGCGCGATACTCACGAGATCGCTGGTTCAAGTCTTGTCACGGGACATTTCTTTTTCTTCCATTCAAAACGCACCACATGTTTTTTTCATTCTTCTTCTCATATCAAAAATTATGAACAAACGAAATATATGAACTATATGCAGGAACATTCTTCAAGTACTTCATTAAAATCCACAATTGGTTGATAAACAATATTCATTTTGAATTAACAATAAGGTTTCTTCAAAAGAAAGAAAAAAAACGAACGGAGTCCGGTAGGAAATGAAATGTTCTATTATTTTATAGCTGGTATGCGACATTTTACGCAGTGTGGCACCCGCCAGAAAGGCAGTTGTCATAGAAACATGGGAAGCAATATTTTTATTATTACCTTCTTGTTAAGTTAATTCAAAATGAATATTGTTTATCAACAGACTGTGCATTTTAATGAAGTACTCGTAGAATATTTCTACAAACAGTTATCATAATATTTCGTTTGTACATGATTTTTGATATGAGAAGAAGTGACACAAATATCACATCGGTAAACTCCTCACCACACAATTGTTTATAATAAAATCCGTGACACGTGTTTCGCTAGCTACCGATGATATTTGCGTCAGTAAATTACACCACAGTCCTTGCAATCACTTTTAATGGGAAGAAGAATGAAAAAAACATATGGTGCGTTTTGAATGGAAGAAAAAGAAATGTCCCGTGATGAGACTCGAACTAGCGATCTCGTGAGTATCGCACCAAAACGCTCTCGACGAGGCCACGAGTCCAGTAGAAAATCGTATTATATCTAGTGGATTTAACTGGTGGGTGAAACTTTAACATCGATTATCTCGGTAATTTATGAACGTTGCGTCGAATTTCTTCAAAATATTCTTATTTAAGGTCCAAACTATAGGTACCATAAATATAAACAATTACAAAAATCCGATTACCTTGCCTCGTACGCGTACACAGTTTTTCACAGGAGGAACCAAATACCGTACGCACTATACAGCGGCTAGCCGCTAGTTGCGGCGGTTCACAAATTTGAGGCGGCCCGCCTGGCGTTCAGCCCTTCGCCGATGCATACGCACTAAGCAATTTAGTAAGCTGAACGGCGAACCGCTGCTACAACCGCCGCGCAGCTAGTCGCCTGGCGGCCAACCGCCAGTGCGTAGCTACACTTAGCTGCTTCTAATAAATCCTTGCGTGATGACTAAAGTTTGACAAAAGAGTGGATCACGTGTTATCTTTAAGTAGTGTATACCGGACTGACTTCTGTGTCGCGCCTTGCACATAAGTGGAGACAAAGAGCGGTGTACCAACCAAATCCGTCACATTTTGCACTTTTTCCCACGTAGGTAATTTTGTAAGATTTGTCCATTTAAATACTTCTAGTTCTGCATTTAACTACCATCACTACTCCAATTACTCTCTACTTATTTTATAAAATTCAGCGGCCGCAATTTTCACATTCTGTTCAACATCAGCGCCAGTTTCTTGTAATTTTAGCAGTAGATTATGGACGGTGTGAGGAAGGGAAAGCGCATTCTCTTTAAGGTAGTTCTTCCATGAAACCACTTTTCGACAGTTTTTCATGAAATTTTGCATACTAATAAACAGTGATTCGTAAAACATATTTGTTTTTGTGCGAAATCGATTGACCGCACAGTTTTGGAGAAAATATTTTTTAATTTCAGCTACTTTACACAGCTTCCCTATACCAGCATCGAATTTCACGTGCATTTCTCTCGATAAGTTGTAATTACTCGAAAGAAGGTCGAGGATTTTGCACCAAAAACTAAATTAGTGTTAAGGGACATGTAATTTATCTTTTGAGTATTCAACATGTTCACTTTACCGTCTCTTTACTTTTCTATTGAAAGAGAAAGTGAATTGAATTTTGACGTACACGGCTCGCATCACAACGGAATCTAGGTAGCGGCGCGGCGTGGCAAAATTGTAACTGAGGTTTCAGTTCAATTTAATAACGGGACTGTGCAATTCGTCGACGGAGAATGAATGTCGAATGAAGTTTTAAATTTTATGAAACTGTAGGAGTTGCACCTCCAACAGAATGCAATGACGTTACTTGAACAATCGTTAAAACTACTCCATATTCAAGAAATTTGCTATATAAACAAAGTGCGTTATCGGTCTGATGATATTCAGATACGCACTTGCACTATGCGGCGCACACAATAGACTACGTTTATTTTAGTAAAAGTGAAAAATACATGTAAAATTGTAACATCTCATACGTTACTGTATAAAATTTATACACATAATTTCGTGCTCGCAAAATAACTTCAAAGGAATTATAAAAGAGCAAACATCACACATTTTCAAGCAATGAACAGATATTTTACTTTTATCAACTCATTTGGATATTCCATCATATAGAATTGTCTGGGATGTAGAACGTAGTAAAGTAAACAATGAAACATACATATATATATATACATATATATATATATATATATATATATATATACTAGCTGACCCGGCGAACTTCGTACCGCCTTAGAATTAATAAATGTTGTCTTAAGTTATTACCTGAGTTTTATTAACTTGTTCATATTAAGATAAAATTAACTAAGTTGAATAAAAGTTGAAGAAGGAGCAAATTCACGTGGGAGCAAAGCATTTGCTTTATTGAATATAAACCAAATGATTCGCGTATCGTTGTAGCACAACTTCCTGTTAAACTATTTGCTGAATGGGTTGCACTTGTGTCGATTATCTTCATTGAAGTACTATACTGGTACTATATTTTGTGATATACTATAGTTTGCGACTTTATCTATTGTCGGAGCGTTGAATTGTCGTTCGTGTGTTCCAGCGGGGCTATTTGCTTTGATCACGACTCTATAGTCATCACTTGGCATGCGATCCAACGCAGTTTTGAACAACCGAATCAATGCATGATGTTCATGAAGTATTTGCTGCAAATCTTGAAGAATTTCTCTTTTCATTGCGTTATTGATCGTTTGATGCCGATCAAGTTGGTCCTCCATATTGACCATGAAGTAAACTTGTAACAATTTTATGCTATACGTCGTCAACCGGTTGCAATGATCCAATTCTATGGTGAATTTGTTCTTGTATCTGTATAGTCGAAAGGGAAGTGATAATTAGTGATTTATGATTACCAAAAATAAAGGTTACTCTCTTATTAACAAACATTACCTTGAATATCGTACTGAATCCGCGTTACTCAATAATATTTGCTCCAAATGAAGTCATTTGGAAACATGCGTTGTATCTTTAAGCGTTCGAAAGAAAATGTCGTGATTCCTGAGCTTCGCCATGAAGCAATGAATGCAATGGCTTAGCTTGCGCAGGCAACAATGGCGCTCCTCGATTCAAATTAACACTTAAAGCATTTCTTCTTGCGGCTCGACGTTGTTGATCTCTGTGTTCTGCTCGACGATTTCTCATTGGCAACCGAGCCGTTTCACGTATAGCCTCTCTTTGTTCTTGTGTTTGTGAAACACGAAGCCAGGCCGTACTAACGTTTTTTTTTAACAACTGGCATAATCTAACCCACCAAACGTCATCAATTTCCCTAATCTCTAATTTTTTCTTAATTTTTAAATGTTTTAATAGTTTTCTTTTTCCTAAACCTTCACGTAGCAATTAGGAACAAATCCGCAGAAGAAAATATCCAATTTGGTCCAATCGTTTTCAAGTTTTAAGCATCCGAACAAACCACGATTCATTTTTATATAAAAATATAATATATAATAATAAATTACAAAATTTTGATCTTCTCTTGCCATCCGCAGACGTACGTTTCGCGGTTATACCGCTCGTCAGTACGGCTTTGCAAGAGCTGTAATTTCGTATACAAATTTTATGTATATATGGTCTGAACATTGATGTTTGTACATGTGAGAGGGATTCGATATGAATTCTCTCACAATGCACGTATTACGCATTTTTTACAGTTATTTTTCTACAGAAGTGGACAACTTGCGTTGCCACAGCCTCCTGCAGTAACTGCAGTCGCGCTCTTCGGCTTTTTTCTGTAGAAAAAATTACTGTAAAAAATGCGTAATACGTGCATTGTGAGAGAATTCATATCGAATCCCTCTCACATGTACAAACATCAATGTTCAGACCATATATACATAAAATTTGTATACGAAATTACAGGTCTTGCAAAGCCGTACTGACGAGCAGTATAACCGCGAAACGTACGTCTGCGGATGGCAAGAGAAAATCAAAATTTTGTAATTTGCAATTCTCCCACGGCGGGTAGTCGAAGAGCGCGACTGCAGTTACTGCAGGAGGCTGTGGCAACGCAAGTTGTCCACTTCTGTAGAAAAATAACTGTAAAAAATGCGTAATACGTGCACTGTGAGAGAATTCATATCGAATCCCTCTCACATGTACAAACATCAATGTTCAGACCATATATACATAAAATTTGTATACGAAATTACAGCTCTTGCAAAGCCGTACTGACGAGCGGTATAACCGCGAAACGCACGTCTGCGGATGGCAAGAGAAGATCAAAATTTTGTAATTTGCAATTCTCCCACGGCGGGTAGCCGAAGAGCGCGACTGCAGTTACTGCAGGAGGCTGCGGCAACGCAAGTTGTCCACTTCTGTAGAAAAAATAACTGTAAAAAATGCGTAATACGTGCATTGTGAGAGAATTCATATCGAATCCCTCTCACATGTACAAACATCAATATATAATAATATAAAAATATCCAAATAGGTCCAGCCATTCTCAAGTTTTAGCGAGACAAATGAACAGCAATTGATTTTTATGTATATAGATATATACAAGCATATATATATTGTATATCTTTTTATATGTACATATTTTTTTCCACATATTTATTTTTTGAACCTTAGGCTACCCATTATAAATTATATAAATACACATACATTCTAAAAACAAAAACATTGCGCTGGTACTACTTGTATTTTTTTAATCATTGCAGTCTTTTGATCAGTATGCATTTACTTAGCTACTTATATAAAAATCGCATTTTTTATAGTTTCTTAGATTTCTTTCCGTCTTTCCGTAAGTTTGACTTTCGCTTCTTTTCTTTTCCTGAATCTTCCTCGCACTTGTTCTCACATGATGCACAAAAATTCCATGTAGGAATATTTGCGCTGAACTGTCACACATTAATGATTACTAGGTTATGATAGTTTCTGTTTAAAAAGCGTGGGATTGACTGACAAGGGAAGGCCACAACGTTTGGAACACGGATTCTCTTCAAACTTTGTACACTTTTAGTAGTCCACTAGAACAATAGTATGTGCAAATAGTAAGGTGTACTATTCAAGCGTTATCACGAAATTGATAAGAGAAATTTTATCGTCGTATATATACCGGTTGCAATCATTAGGAAGAAGCGACGACGGCCGAGTGGTTAGCGCTCAGGCTCCGCACCAACTAGTGGATCGCCAAGAAGTCTACCTTCCACCTGTTGTTAAAAAGAGAAATGGCAACGGTTTTAGCTTTCTAAAAAATAAAGGCATATTGGCAAGTTTGATGCTACCCTAAATGAACAAGAAACACCACTATGGTAGTTATTCAAGAAAGTAGTTCCGCATTTTCTTGGAAATAAGAAGGTGAACAACTAGAAGAACCTTGTGAAGGAATTATTTGAGAGCTATAAAGCTGAAGATACAGTTTCTTCATTCACATTTAGATTCTTTCCCGGAAAACCTAAGTGACGGTAGGAACGAGCGCGGTGAGTGATTGCACCAGAACATATTCATCACGGAATGGCGTTACCTGGGCCCTACACTACCCTGGGCCCAAATATGCTGACCGATTACAGTTGGATATTAAAACGAGATATTCCTCCTGCAAAATACAGAAGAAATATAATGTAAAACTATCTTCTGTACTGTTATTAATATTGGAATTTAAGCTATCTTAAGTTGCAAGCAAATGCGAAGAATATACGCTTTTCCAAATTTTAAACGCGTGTTACTCAAAAACTATGCCTGACAGAACAATTCGGGAAGTAGATTCAGAATCGGTGGGGAAGTACTATAAGGGTGACTCCATTTGACTAAAGAAACACACAAAAAGTGAATTTTGGCCTACCATTGTAATCAGAGGCCGCCACCCCAGTTTTAATATATTCGTTTTGGCTTATTAAATGATTTGAAAGAACTAAACTAGTTTATCCGAACTGAACATACAATGTATAGTAAGCAACATCCCAATACATGTACAGAGAGATATACAATTAGCAGAACGGAAGAAATGAAGACTATCTATATAATGGACATCCAAACACCTTACACATAACTTGAGAACTTTAGAAAGTACTTCCGAGAAAGAGCTGTAACCCTCCATGAAGCAATTTTCACAGCAGAGAAACAATACATACCGCTTAAACTAACACAGGAAAACACGAAGCCAAATGAAATCACCACTACAGAAAGAAAAGACAATAAAGGTTAAGAAACACGTTGCACAGTAAAGGAAGTATCCTTGATCCATATGTTGATATCTTAAGCCGCTCCTCTGTAGTAACGCGTTTGCATCCACTCCTTGAGTATAAGGCCCCCTTGAATTTTATGATACTGTGTTGTATGCTAATTAGTGCCATTTTCCTCTAACTATAGCTTTGATGTTGTGTTGCTACCTAGATCACTCAATTTAATTCTTCTCGATCTTTTCCTCTAGGGTTGTTTAAAGTCGAAAGATTATTTGAACTCATCAAATTATTCAATATGGTTAAAAAATTGCCAGGAAGTGTGTTGAATTTTGCAGAAACTCTTCACAGTGTACATAAAGAAATATCTTATCGTGTTAACAAGTGCCATGAAGTGAATGGATATCAATTTGAAGATGTAATTTAAGTTAGTTTGTTTTTATTTTGTAATTTTAAATTTAATAAGCGAGGTTACGAAGAAACGGAAAACAAGCAACTCAGAAGCTAAATTGGGAATTTCAAAAGGAAAACAAGCAATAAAAATAAAGGAAATAAAAACATGATAGATACAATGTCAGATGATTTAAAAGAAAGGAAATAATTATAACCAGATACTTGAAAACAATAAGCAAAGGAGTATTAAAGAAGAGATGAATATAAGAGAAGAAAAATGGGAAAATAGAAAACAAATATGGGCGGACGAAAGAAAAATTTTAGATTAGGAGATTAAAAAGTTAGAAGCTAAACTAGAGAATCAAGCGAAGAGAGGAACATCGGAAGGAATATCGTATCATAATGATTAAGGATATCCTTGTGGTAAAGAAATAAATATATATCACAAAAGTGGTATGCGATTTTAGTAACAAAGAACTCAAAGTGTAGCCAAAGATCTAAAGCGCACATAAAATTGGTAAGAGCAAAATAATGTTAGCTAAAATTAAAACACAATTAGTCATAGCAAGAATAACTATATGAAAGATGAAACTAATAATTTGCTGTTTCCGTGCCTCATTTGCCAATTTCTCAGGAAACAGTGCAATAAACATGGATAGACTTTACCACTTCCTAGAAGAAGCTTTTGGCTTGGAAGAGTTTATTTTTAATGAATAGAATTACTATTCATAACATGGCTTCATCTTGCGAACAGGTTCGAATACGCTATCCCAATATGAAGTGGTTCAAACGTATAAAATAACTAGGAAAGAGTTGACGTTTCCTAACAGCAGTAGCGAATATAAACTATTCACATGAGTTTCTCCCTTGAACCGGTCCGAATGCGGTATTCTGACACGAAGTGCTTTAAAAGTACTTCGAGAAGTAGAAAGGGGTTAACACCGATTGCGCATAGAACTGTTTTAGTTAAAATTTGATTTGCATTTATATTAATATTATGGGCGAGCAGGGACCATCAATGGAGCGGCGACACGTTTTCTGGGATTTTTGAAAAGCTGTGGCTTCAACGGGAGGCCTATATTTCTTAGTGTGTAAATTTTTATTTGTTTTACACTTCAAATTTCAAATTTCAAATTTTATATTTCACTTTTCAAATTTCTACAGTGGTGGCTAGTGGTAATATAATTTCAAACTTCTTTGAAATATTAATTAAAGTGTTGGACTTTGAATCGGAACAGATGGAAAAGGATGCTTCATTGGTGGGGTGGATATATTGATTTCAGAGGCGTATTCTGGAAATTACAGCTTCCACCTTGGAGGAACTCCGAAACGCGCAATGTACTCCACTGGCGCAAGCAATACTGTCTCCTAGAGTTACTCAAAAAACCGGCGTGTGAAAGAGTCAGGAAGTGAAGACTCTGTTTCTTCAACAACGACGACGCTGTATCATCTATAGAAATATTGTATGTGTTGGAAAAATGTTATAGCGTGTCAGATGCGGAATTGCGGTCGACCCTACCTGTCCTGATTCAAGGGAATGCTCGTTTACGGTACCGGAACTCGAACGATTCGTGGGCCATTTGGGGTGAGTTTCTAGTCGATTTTAGGGGTCAATATCCTCCTCTCAGGCCTGCCCTCGCTGTCGAGGAAGATATCGTAATTGACAGGGAGAAAGCTTGAAATACTATCTCACTAGTATGTCGACATTGATAAAGCAGAGTGCTCACCGAGAAAAAAGCCGTTCCTGTGAACAATTGAATTAATAATTTTAGAAATATAATACATATCTACCATGTACGAGCCTAACAACTACATATGAGACCCGGCACGGGAAAAGGGACCTTATCTTCACCTAGGTCAGTATTGAGTTATTAGCATCATTGGGAGGAGCATAAATTCTGCATAAATTGATGTAAATTTTGTTAAAATATTCCTATAAATGAGAAAGTTATTGCCATTTGAACTCGCAAGACGTAAAAAGTGTGTTTTGAGAAAACAGTAGTTAAAGTTTTATTATTATTCAAAGGCAAACACCAAGGTATTAACTAACCACAGGTACCTATTATTGAAGCTATTTTTAATATGAATTAAAACCGATATTTAGTTGTTCAGAAAGAATGTAGGTCGCGTGGTGTACAATAATCTCAAAACAATATTTTCACCAAATATCACTAAATTGGCTCTTCTGAAAATTTTGCTCAGTGAAGATAAGATCCCTTTTGCTGTGCCGGGTAATATGTTCGAACATTAAAGTTGCTTTAAAGATTAGCTGTTTGCATATCTACACGTATATCTCCAATTAACACTGTTTTATTACTGTTTATTACTTATCCACTTATTCTGCGTCTGTTTTATAATTATACTTATTGTTATCGTTTCTTTAGTAAACAGATATTTAATAAATTACGCAACAAAATATATGAACAAAAGACTTTTATCAAATAAAAAAATAAGAAAATGACTTCTAATACGTAGCTACATACGTCCCCTTTTACTTTAATAACACCTATATTCGTATTTACAGAGATTTAAGAAGGAACTTTTGGATCTCATAGTCAGGAATGGGAATTAGCAAATGTCTTGCCTTCTATCATCATTATTATTATTATTATCATTATTTTTATTATTACCATTATCACTATTATTTTTTGGTTTTTGTTCGTTTGTCTGTTGTGTCGGTCAAGATCCAACGTTTTAAGGTTGCTTAAGAAACGTTCGCTGGTAGTTTATATGTTACAATTGGCAGTACTTTAACGGTTTCTTAATTTTAGAGCTCTTTTAATTGAATGGCTGGCGGTGTGTATTTTACAGTGTTTTTCTTGTTTCTTCAGGACAATGTTTTTATCATTAAACAGGTATTCATTTGCTGTTTCTTGATGAGTGTGATATCTGGTTTATTATTAATGACCATTTTGTCAAACTTAACTTTTTTTTTTCAGTGTTCACTCTATTATTTTCTTCCTTAGTTTTACAGGAAACGTTTTCAGAACTGTAAAAATTCAATTATTTCCAGTATGTACCCACTGTAACGTTTGTCCCACGTTACTTGTTTCATAATGAATGCATGTGATGTATACATTATGACTTTGAAAACATATTTATGAAAACAATTTTATCTTAAAATTTTGTATATGTAGTTAAAATAGTTGTTATTCTTTTCACATCGTTTTAAATACGTAATTATTTTTTAAAATTGTCAATATATTGGCATCAGTACCGAATTTTTATATCAAATGTTAATATACTTTTCAAAATTTTCTTTTTGATTAATTCTAGTTTAATCGCGAAATTAATTGTGGTGTGAATTAGTCCTCCATCTAGATTTTAATTTTTATTAAATATACATGTTACGTTCCAAAGTTTTATACTGTTCAGTTGCTTGTTCCCTTTTGTCCCTCCTCCACTAAAGTTGTTAGAATGTGTGTTGAGGAGTACCTAAATCGGTATCGTACAGGCAAGAACCATTTTGTTTGTATCTGTAAACCACAACTTGGTACATGTAACTATAAGAATAGAAATTTTTGTAATTATATTTATGAATCAAAATAAATCAATACATTTCAGACATATTTTACGACGTATATACATTAGTTTACAATATCTTTTCTTTTCATTCCAGGTGAAAGTTTGGTTTCAAAATCGACGGACGAAGCATAAGCGAATGCAACAAGAAGAGGAAGCAAAGTCTAATCAGAGTAGTAACAAAACAACCTCACATACGTCACAAAGTAATACACATCACGTTAATAAATGGAAAGAAGAGACGAGTGAAGATAACCACTATGATGGTTATATAGACATGGAGATGGATGAGGATTGTGTTAGTGATGTGGAAAGTGAATCATAAATGAAATCCATTGGATATACTTAGCACAAGACGTATTGTGTAATTTTTAATAGTATGTTATTTCTTTGTCTAATATGCATGAAGAGAAGAACAGTGCAAATATGTATAAACTGTACGTAGGAATTTAATATTCCTAGGGATTGCAACCGTGAATTGGAATTAACTAAGTAATGTTCACGTACTATGAACGTAACTACCCACATTTCTTTCATTGAGACATGTGGCATACGATATGGCATACGGGATACCGTATTAGGTAATATACACATGTATGTAGGAGCGTGTGGTACGTAGAAACTTTCATTGTTTCTAATATTATTACATTACAACTTTTAATTTAAATTCCATACGTTAATTACATCTCACTAATTTGGACTGCTGTTCGTTTTGTAAAACCCTGTAACAAACATAAACATTTTATTGTGCCAACGAAATTTTGTGCCAAACTTTAGATTATTGTGCCACCAATGAGTATCACATTTCTTTGAATTCAAAATATAACTTATTGCATTACTGTTTTGTTAACAATGAGTAAAACCGAATATGTATATATCATAAACTAAATTATTTATTTTCTGTATTAAAAGGAAGTTATATTTATTTGTAAATAATATACATAAGGTGGAAAAGTATTATGTCACACATGTCATTACAAAAAAAACTATAAATTCGTCCACCAATAAAGCATTGATTTTCTGCATTGTTCAAGTGCGCGAATTTATGAGTTAATTATGTATATGCATACATACATGTATATGTATGCATAAAATTATGAAAAGTCCAACATTAATATTTTTGGTGACTAATGATGGATTGGCATTGCATTGAACATGGAAAATAATAATTAAATATTAAGTAAAGCCAAGGTATACATATGCAATGTAGTTCAGATGAAAGTAATTTTAATATTAATTTCCACGTTTAGTTCAATTACTGCTTAAAAGTATGAATACGAGCTCCATACTTTTTCTGATTCACATTTATATTAAATGGTATTATTTTACGGTAATACTTTTTTTTAAATAGATAAACGTTGGACTTTTTCTGAAAATATCTAATTTCATCAATACGTTTTCAATGTTCCGAAATTTTTGATTAAATCAAAACGTTAATCAAAATACAGCTTGTTTGTTTTTTAACCCAATGCATAGTTTTTATCCATTGCTATATCAATCTCAGTCATTATTGCCTTAAGATAGCGATGTATATATATATATATATCTATATATGTATATATATATATATAATATAAGTAATTGATTTTTGATGTTATATGTATATATATATATCTTTATATACATATATAATTCTACTGTACGTGTGTTTGTCACTGAACTCCTCCTAAACGGCTTGACCGATTTGAATGAATTTTTTTGCATGCGTTTGGGTGGCGCCCTGGGTGGTTTAGATTCACAAATCAGCCTGGCACATTTAAAAATTAAAAGAAAATTAGAGATTAAACACATTGACGACATTTGGTGGGTTAGGTTATGACAGTTGTCATGGTGCGCGCAAAGACAGTTAAGGTTATGACATTTGTGATTGTGCGCGCATGAATAATTGTTATGTCATAATAGAAGCAAAGTCAGCAATATCCATCACAGTCGAGAGAGAAGATCGAATCTTTCACAACGAAGCCGTAATGCAATTAGACTGCGGAATATAGCGAATCAATCCACTGCAGATGAAGAAGAAATCGCACGAGAGAAGGGCGCCGTGTTAGTACGGCCCAACTTCGTGCTTCACAAACACAAACACAAAGAGAGGCCATACATGAAACGGCTCCGTTGGCAATGAGAAATCGTCGAGCAGAACGCAGATCAACAACGTCGAGTCGCAAGAAGAAATAGATAAGGTTTCAAAATATAGTATATCACAACGTGTTTTAATGAAGATAATCGACACGAGTGCAACACATTCAGCAAATAGTTTAACAGAAAGTTGTGTTACAACGACATGCGAATCATTTGGTTTACATTCAATAAAGCAAATGTTTTGCTCCCATGTTTATTTACTACTTTTTAAACTTTTATTCAACTTAATTAATTTTATTTTAACATTAACAAGTTAATAAAACTCAGGTAATAACTTAAGACAACATTTATTAATTCGGTGGTACGAAGTTCGCCAGGCAGCTAGTATATATATATATATATATATATATATATATACATAACATAAGTAATTGATTATTTTCTTCTTGGATAGGTAAAATTACTAAAATGTAGATTATTTTCTTATTGGCTCGGTAAAATTACTAAAATGTAGAAAAAATTCGTGGTTATAGTGGCTATAATAAAATGAAATAAATTAAATAATCGATATCAAAGTAGATGGAATATATATCCATTGTGGAATAAAAAAAAGAATAAAAAATTCTATCCAATAACCTAAAAATCCAATATGGCGGCCATTTAACTTAAGGACGTTGATAGGAGTACTTCAAAAGCAGCTACCTTGAATTTTTGTTCAACATGAATTAAAATTCAAATTCAAATTGATCTTATCGGAAGCAGTGACTTTCATATGAAACTTTCTTTGGTATCTTTTATACTTACGAAGATATTTCATGTACAACAAAATGACAGTTTTTTTTTTTTAATAACTTTTGACAGGTTTGACATTTTGCTCTCTTTCAAACATTTAAAATCAGCATATAAAGCTGCAAAACATATCCCATTTAACCAAAACTCCATCTTCAATAATAAGAAAGTTACTATACAATCCCACTCGATTTGGGACACACAGTATATATACATTTAGTTAAATAAAACAAGATGTAGTTTATTCAACTGAAGAAGAAAAGAATTCAGTTTTGTGCGTCTTTGTTCGAGAAGGCTCAACGGGAGAAATATTTTATTTAAATATTGTTTTTAGACGTCATCTTTTCACGTCATAGCCATCACGATTCTGTAACCACGTGATATGGCTGAATAGATCTCGAGGCTCCAATGCTCGTGGTCTGCCGCCAACAAAGCTACGTGGAAGAAATGGCTGCGTTTGGTGTACGAATGGCTCTAAAAGACACTCCGGTGTGTAATGCCCTGCTTTCGATTCCAAATATGACTAAATCAATATAAATAAATGAATAGAATGTTTAAATGTTGTTTTCGTTATAGATCGTCTCGAGCCTCAGCGTGAGAGAGTAGCTGAACCTGCGAACGAAGCGTTTACATTAGAGAGTCGCCGATTTTGTGGGTTGTGAATAATTATATACGAGATGACATTTCATTCTACTATTTTTACACTTATATTTTGTCTATAATAAAGGTTTCTCTTCATAACAACTAGACTTTGCACAAAATTAAGGTATCAACAGAAGATTATCTTTCTATATTAACTAAAGATAACTCATGAATTTCCCGAGTCAAAAGTATTAGTTTTTGTTTATTCGGCAGCTCTTTAAATACGCTGTGCTCTGACAGAGCCCGGTGTCCTTTACGTGATTACTTCGAGGTGTGCCTTTACGGTTTAATGTCATTTGAACCAACCGTTTTTGTTATCCTCAGATTACCCATTGCTTCGTAAAGTTTACTGCAAATTACCGAATCATACGCCTGTTTAAAGTCAATGAAGAAGATATGCAGACCCAGATTGGCGTTTATGGGTTAATAATGGAGTTTTTATAGAACACCTCTCCTGGTCGTGTTATTGTTATAATGGTCCCCTAGATCACCCAATCTTACTCTCCGCGGTTTTTCTCTCTGCCGGTATGTCAAAGAAAATCCTTTCAAGTTTGACACGGTGGCTAACTTGCAAATTTTTGGAACAGTAACTCCTAGAATTGTCGAAGAAATTAGACAGGAGTTTTACGACAGACTTGGTTATTGTTTAAGCTAGGAGGGTGGCGTTTTTTAACTCTCCATAAAGTAACGTTTTAATATTGCAGCTTGGAATTTTGATTTATTTTGTACATACCCTAGTAGAAATTTGGTTAGGGAAATGATGGGGCGCTAGTTACTTTTTCTCTTGGTTAAACTAGCTCCCCACTAGGATTCTCTACTAGTCCCCGACTGACCATGTAACGCTTTTCCCTCTTAGAGAATAGAGTGGAGAAACTGATAGGGAAAACTAGCAGAAACCTGGCGAAATTGAATTCATATTATTTATTCATAATAATAATAATAATAATAATAATAACAATAATAGCCTTTATTGTCCAGCAGTTACAATTGAACCAATTACAGGACAACATGTTAATAAATAGAAAAAGAAAAGAAAATAGTATATGCCAACTAAAGTAATAAAAATTCAAGTGAAATGATCAAAATTCTGTTGCATAATAAACTACATTAAATACTTAATATTATAGAGAATAACGTCTAAATAACTCATTGGCGTTCCGAGATAAGTGCGTGATCGGTGCTTTCTTTAGGGTGTTTGTTCTAGCTCTAGGAACCGAAAAAACTTCAGAGGAGCGAGTTGATCGTAGCGGAGTCAAAAAACCAATTTTACTTAACAAATGGGGTGAATCAATTTCATTCGCAATAAGTTTTACCACGAATCTAGCGCTGGAATCCCTCCTCCTATCAGAAAGAGATGGGAAATCATGACGATTTAAAAGGTCGACATAAGATGCGCCACGCTGGGGGTAAATTCGATCAGTCTTGTACGACAGGTATTTTAAAAATCTCTTCTGTACACGCTCGAGGGTTAGATCGAGGTAAACATAATTCGGATACCACACAAGGGATGCATATTCCAACTTGCTGCGCACGAAGGCACAATAAAGAGATTTCAGCGCAGACAAGTTATAAAAATTTTTACAGGTGCGGAAAATAAAACCCAGAGATTTAGAGGCAGCAGCAGAAACGGCAGCAACATGGAGATTAAATTTTAGTTTAGTGTCAAAGAGAACTCCCAAGTCCTTCACTGCAGACTCCCTAGGAATTGGAAGCCCATTGATATTGACAGAGACATCGCATCTTGTGTAGGATACAGCACAACATTTATCGATATTTAATAAAATTTTGTTAGCAGAGCACCAGTTACTAATAATTGTTAGATTTTCTTGAAGTTGCATAGCATCATTCACATTAGTGATTCGATTGAATATCTTCAGATCATCAGCGTAGGCCAGGGTATTGCAATTTAGTAACGGAAACAAATCATTCAAATAAATGTTAAAAAGCAGAGGACCCAGGTTGGAGCCTTGCACAACCCCGGAGGCAGCAGAAAAGGAGAAGGAACTGTGTCCGTTATAAGAGACATATAAGGTACGTCCTGATAGATAAGACCGCAAAAATCCAAAGATTGGGTTGTGAAGCCGCAAGCATCAAGTTTCTGTAGTAAAAGATAGTGATCTAGTGCATCAAAGGCTTTAGAAAAGTCTGTGTATAAAACATCGACCTGCCCTCTCTCATCAATCGCCTCACTGATGAACTGAGTAATTTCCAACAGATTTGTTATGGTTGATCTGCCCCTAATGAATCCATGTTGATGAGGTGAAAGGTATGGTTTGATTTGATATAGAATTTCGTTATATAGTAAGTGATCAAAAATTTTGGCGAAATTAGATAAAATACTAACTGGTCTATAATTATTGACGTTAGTGCGAGAACCACTTTTATGCACTGGAGAAATTCTACTAACTTTCCAAACACTAGGGAAAATACAGGTTCTGCAAGCTGAATTAAATATAAGGGTAAGAGGTATACACAGGACATCGGCGCAGTCCCATATAAGAAAGCCAGGTAGCCCATCATGGCCAGAACTCATATCTGCTTTTAGACGTTTTATACTGGCACCGACTTCAGTAGATGTGAAAGAGTTAATACGGAAGTTGTTACATGTGGTAGGAAATGAACAAGAAGAAGGGGTAGAAGGACGATAGACGCTGGAAAAAACTGTAGCAAAAGCGTCAACAATATCTTGTGGGGTACTGATTTCTTGACCATCCAACTCCATGCAAATCGGAATCCTGGAACGTTCCTCCTTCCACCAATAAACTTCCAAAAGCATTTCGGATCGCGAATAATATTGGATTCAATATTTTCTTGATATTTCCGAAATTTATACCTGACCTCAGACTTAATCAACTTCTGCAGTCTTTCATATTCACGTGAATGGTACAACGAGACCGATCTCTTATGTTTTCTAAAATGGTACTCCTTCTGCTTAATTAGCTTCTTAATACTTGTATCAAACCACGGTGGAAAAATACGATTGGGTGTAATGAATTTGGGAACCAATATGTCGACAATTTTATATAGTGTATCGTAAAATTCAGACACAGCCATGTTTACATCAGAATAATTCTGCAGAAATTGCCAGTCCACTGCAGCCATATCACTATATAAACTTGATAGATTAGCTTTTTTGAAGTTATAGCGAAGGTTGAAATTAGACGGAAAATGCCCATCCTTATTGTCCTGACAAAGACCACAAGCTATTCCCAAAGCCGGATGATGTAAATCCTCTGCAACAAGCGGATCATGATCGCGCGAGACAGTGAGGGAACATTCCATGTTCGATAAAATCAAGTCGAGAAGTCTGCCATTCTCATTAGTAACGGTGTTATATTGCTGCAGTTGTAAAGTATTAATAAAGTGTTGTAATATATTAACTTTCCGATCATTGGCACATGTATCAGAATTAAAGTTAGTGCAATTAAAATCACCAAGAATAAGTAAATTCTTATCAAGTAAGAACAAACAGAGGGCATCCATGAACAATTCATAATCGTCAATGCCAACAGAGGGGTGAATATATATATTGATAACGTGAACAATCTTAAATTTAAAAGAACATTTAACTACTATGATATCAATCAAAGGCACTAAGGATGAAATAGGAGATGAGTCGACCGCCACCGACTCGATACAGCCGCGGAAGGCAGATAACACACCTCCACCTGAAGCAAGGCCCACAGACCGGAAGTCTCACGAACATTTTGATAATAAATCTGTAGAGGGTAGTAACTGCTGGACTGCTTCCCGCTTTACTGGACTTAACAATAGTTGGTACATCCCTCACATACTTAAGCGTAATATCAGTCTCTCCCGCACTCCTTCGGCGATTCAACTCCTTCCTCACCACTCTATAGAGATTCTGTTGAAAAGGTGTTTTATCTCTACTTATAAATATTTTTCCAAAACTTTGGTTATCTTTAAGGTTCTTAGCACGACGAAGTACCCTGAAGACAATATTCGCATCAGGCAACGCAACTCTGATTGGTCTCCTTCCTCCGCGCTCGGTCTGGACATACCTACCAAGCCTTACAGGCTTGGCAACGTCGACAGGCATCTCCAAACATCCCAATATGTTCTGGACGGAGGTTATGTCGGCCGCGACCTGCTCCGACCTAGAGCCATCATCCAACTCCGGAACGTTGAAAATAATTATATTGTTTTGCGATGTTCACGACCAGCTACTTCTTGAATAATTTTCTCAGAATTAAGCACATCCCAGTCCATTGCAGCAGGCTTAGGAGCAGTTTTAGATTTCAAACCATTAATATCCTCCTGTAATGCATCAACCAAGGATTTAAGTTCGTGTAGATTATTTAGTTGTGCCTTAAAATCAGTGCAAGTTGTGCACAGGAAGGATAATTTGCGGTCCTTAGCTTTCAGACATTGTATCTCATTGCGAGATAATCCGCTGCATACCGTGTGAACAGGATTTTGACATAAATCGCATGCAATCTCTTTGTCGGATGAAATCTCGGCAGGACAAACAGAGCAACGAAAATTCATATTTAATTTATATAATACCAACCAATAATAGATTAATAATAAAACTGGGAAGGAAACAGGAAAAACACTGCGCCAGAGGTGTCCGTCACGGCGACTTTAGACAGAAATAGACAAGACCACGGATGGTAGACAATAGAGAAACAAAGGAATCTAATAAAAGGTAAAACCAAAGCGAACCGTATATTATGTATACAAATTGTAAATCACGGAGGAAGAAGAGATCACAGATGCAAAAAGGCTAGGTCTTGTACACACACTAAAAGGACGCAAAAAGCAAGAGATTCACCTCAACGCAGGAAAATTAATGTATAACCTGTATTTTTGTTTGAAAATACACCAACTCCCAGGTAAAACATTCAAAGTTACACAAAGTTAAACATTCATATATAATAAAATAGAACTCTTCATTATTTATGAACCAGAGCCCAAATCGTTTGTTGTGCCATTATTGTCACGAAAAAAGATCGAATTAATTGATGTTGCACTACCAACATACTCGTCTGTATCTTCGTCTCCCGAAGTTGAGTCTAACAAAAAATGTAAACTCAAGGTTATAAAACATAAATTCGAGGTTAAAGTATACTTATATATCAAGTAACGCATTTAAAACTTACCGTGATATTTAGCATTTAATAATTTATTCTTTGTTCTACATCTACGCACTCGTCTAGCAATTAATTTCTTTTTACGCTTATCAGATTCCATGCTTGCTTTAAGATTCGAATTATAACAAATATTTTGATTTACTGCATCATGTGAAATAGGTTTTAGGTTAGGTATACAAGTAAAACGTCGAAACTAGTTTTTCCACACATTTTCTCATGAAATTCTGCCGGGGAAAAACTAGACTAAAATTCATATCAGGAAGACTGATATGGACTCGACAGCCGAAGTCGAGTTACAACTAGCTAGAGATTCAAGGGGAAAATCTAGATGTGAGCTAGTTAGATAGAGTCAAGTTACAACTAGCTAGAGATTCAAAGGGAAAATCTAGACGTGAGCTAGTTAGATAGAGTCGAGTTACAACTAGTTCATTTTTACAGACTAAGTTTTAGTCAGAACTCAGCTATTTTTTCCCTTATAGGTTTTCCTCGCCTTAACCTGGCTACTGACTGACCAGAAATGAGGAAAAGCTAGACAAATTTCTACTAGGGTAACTATTACGTTTATTTATTATTTGTTTTGTCAGAATTCTCTTTTTATTTTCTCATTTAGAATTCCTAGCGACAAAATAAATATGTAATCAATTGAAGAAAAGAAAACAAATTAAAATATTACTGTAGCGTAATTATATTATTTATTGCCCTGTAAACCACATCATAAGTGAATCATGACTGAAGTTGGTCTCAGGTGAAACATCGTCGAGCCCCGCTATCTCGCCGGTCTGTCTGGAAGAATGCGCGGGGCGGCGTTGCAATTTAGTGTCACTATATTGCATTGTTAAAAGGCCAACCGTGTATATATATCTGACCTTTTCAAAACGCGATATAGGGACAATCAATTGCAATGCCGCTGTTCTCCTAGATATGTTGGAGGGAAAGGTAGGGAGACTCGACAGTGCTCTCCGCAAAATTAGCTTCAGACACGATTTACCTATGATACGGTTGTGACAAGAATAAATAATACAAGTGCGGTACAGTTCGTATAATACTTGTTACCTATTTATTTTATCGCTATCACGTGGCATATGAGAAACGTGTAAGAAATTTTAAATAAGAAAATAGAAAGAGAATTCTGAGAAAAAACTAAATAAACGTAACAATTATGAACAAAATAAATAAAAATTCAAGGCTGCAACATCAAAATGTAATTTAAAAGGGGCTCGAAAATGCTACATTTCTTAGCTAAACAATAGCTATGTCTGTCGTTCACTGTTTTGATAATTTTAGGAGTTATTGTTATAAAAATTGTTAAAAGATTTTTTAAAACTGTTGCAAGTTGCTCGCCGCCTTAAATCTGTAAAGATTTGCTTTAACATAAAAGGAATTCGCAAAAAGTCAAATTGGACGATTAAGGTGGCCATTCGATTATGCCTTTGGTGGTAAAACACGATCAGGAAAGGTGTTTTGTAAAATCTCCATTACTAATCCGCCGTTGTGCATGGGACAACCGTCTTGTTGGAACGAACTACAGAAATTATATTGCTATCAATAGCAAGTGGTCCTACAATGTTGCCACTTAAGATATCCGCCTAAACGTTACGCCTTTCGGTGTACTGAATTCTTGTATGACGAAACATATGCCGGTTTTCCCGAGACCAATATCGCGCGGCTGCCGGTTTGTGATGGCTATGACGTGGAAGAGATGACTCGTCCGAAAACAGAATATTTGTTTCACTGAGTTTTCAACACGGACTGACAAAAGACAAAACTCCACTTTTGCAAAATAGTCGTTAGGACAAATCCTAACAAGTTTGAACTTTTAAGATTTGTATTTGTTTAAAAATTTCTCTGACAGTCTTATTACTAATACTGGTTTCGTCTGCGACTTAGCGGCTAGAGCAAGGTTCATTCATTTCAATGGACGAACAAACCCTTACTCTCATTCCGCTCGAGTTTTATTTGAGCGATTTAGGCCTGCTTAAACTTAATTTGATATTCTCTATAATCTCCAAGCACGACTGGATGTTTTTTTTTGCCGAGTTACTCAGTTTGTGTCAATATTACAAATATCTGAAACAGCTGTACTAGAATAGTATACGCTATATCTGCTAATGAGCTCAAGCTGATCCGAACGCCGCTGGGCGATAACCGTCAATCTCTGCGTTGTCATATCACTGCTTATTCTTCGATCCCTATATTGCAAAGTAAAAGGACTGTATATATATGCATGCATATATATATATATATATATATATATAGCTATGATATATACACTACCGTTGATAAGTATTTGGACACCCATATGTTATAAAACAATTTGTACTACACAGCTTCTAGGAAATTTATTCTTGCAACATTGACTAATTATAGGCAACGCATTAAATTCACAGAAATGCTGCATATGTAACATTATGTAAATTACTTTATTACCTGCAATAAAACAAATTTGGTTATTGCGATTACATGGGTATTAGTCCATGAAGGTTTCGCCAATTTCTTGTAAATGCCCTTCTGTGGAGGATACGTTTAGTAGTGATGGTTTAATGGTCTCGAACAGATTTCAGGGTAGATTATCGAAATTGCTCTCAGTTACGTGTCTGCATTTGTTGTGAGATATTCCTGTGCGACTACTGTTGTTAAGACTCTGAAACATGCCGAGACGGAAAGATTTAACATAGAAACGTGTGCTCTTATAATTGCGTACCATCAAGCTGGCACAAGCAGCCGACAAATTGCGAAACAATTAAAGTTAAATAATACCACCGTAGACTATACTGTCAACAAATACTGAGAAAGTGGCAGTTTTCTGAATAAATCACGAATTAGCAAAAGAAATCGACGGAAAACAGCCTCACAAATCGCTCCTGAAATCAATGCAGGCCGTCAAAAATCAATAAGCGTAACTACAGTCAAACGTCGCTTGCACAAAGCAGGTTTGTACGGACAAATTGCGATGAAAAAACCGTTATTGCACATACAGAATAAACGCAAACGCTTAAACTGGGCTCGTGAACAGCAGTATTGGTATCTGTAGGTGAACTTGCGACAGAACAATGTATTCTTCCTACGGTTAAATATGGCTCGGTCGTGGGTGATACTGTAGAGATCGAGGGAATATTAAAGAAAGTATCCGAACATTTTAGAGAACAATGCTGTTCCTTCAGAATTAGGACTTTTGGGTCCGAATTTAGTGTTCCAACAAGATAATGACCCGACGCATACATCTAAACTGTGCAAAGACTATTTTGCAACACTTGGAAGTAGACGGGTCCATCAAAGTTATAGAGTAGCCTCTCCACAGCCCTGATCTAAACCCCATAGTTATTGTGGGAGGAACTTGATCGGAAGGTTCGGAAAGCAGTACCAACATTGGAGACTGATTTGTGGAACAAGCTGCAAGAAGCGTGGATACGAATAACAGCAGATACTTTGACGAAACTAGTTGCATGCCGCAATTGTATGCTGCCGTTATCAAGAAAGAACGAGGTCACATTGACGAATTACGAGTTTAGATATAATGTGTGATCCTACTGCCACATATGTAATTAGCTATGTATATGTAACTAATAAATATATGTTCACTTTTTCACTAGTGCTTTTAATCTTTTCTTCTAAATCTCAATATGGTGGAAGAAATCCTTGAACAGGTAGATTTTATTTGATAAAAATACACATTTTTGCATGATAGTCGATTTTCAACCATCAGCTATTGTTGAGTAATAACATCATATTTCTTTTAAATAGTGATCGCCATCTTACATAAGACATTCTTTGAGTAAATTAGAATTGAATGTTAGAAAACGTAAAGGAGTACCTCCAACGAAAATTTACGTTTTTCTCAAACTCTGTGGAAATGTGCTGGTGAAAGACGTAGGTCATAGAATGTATATGTATATCGCCGTATTCGTTTGTTTCGGTTGATTTTCTATTGTCCAAGACAAATGCTGCTTCCCATACGTTTTTTTAGACGAATCTCATTTCCGTTTGTGGACCCACAATGATCGTAGATGAGTTAGACGTAGCAAAAGAGAATGGCAATTTATAAATTTTTAGTTAGAACATGAGACTGGATTTCCTAGGGGATTGATGGTTTGAGGTGGAATTAGCATAAGAAGTTAAATCCCTTTAGTATTCTTGCGAGCCTATTTAGATGCTCAAATGTACATTCACGCACTTTTCCCATGCTCTTTACCATAGATCTAAGCAGATCTAAGTAGTCCCATATTCCAGCAAGACAATCCGCGGCCTCAAGTTGCCGTAGCTATACTATGATTCCTGCAAGAGGCCGGCACCAATATTCTCAATTGAAGTGCGCGATCGCTGGATCTATCGATCAGAGAACATGTCTAACAATAAGATATAAGGTAACAACAGCACATAATATTCGTGCGAGTTTTTGAAACTTGGAATATGTCCAGTGATCTCGTATTATACTGAGAATTATAAGAACGAGTAAGAAGGAGGGCAGAAGAGAATACAAGCAAATACGCAAAGGTGGTGGACGGTGGTAAGAAAATACAAGATAAAATTGGTGATCAACGAAATAAAAGCAATAGAACTGATTGAGAAGGAGATAATAATCAGAAAGACCAAAGTATTTTATCAAGAAAATAATGGAGAAAATAAGAGATAAACGAAAGAAAGAAGGAAGGAAAGTTATCTGAAAAACTGCTATTTGAACATAACAGATGATAAGGAAAAGGGGGAGAAAGGGCAGGTAGCAATAGGTAATAAAGTATTAAGAGAATCACGCATGAAAAAAATAAAAAATATTAATAGAAACTGGAACGGCAAGGCCCCAGGTAAAGACCATAATTTAGACATTATTAATATAACCCGATAATTGCCCCCAGTTGTAACACTTACGAGTTAGATTGTCTTTTCCTACTCTACATATTATATTGTTTACTAACGAAATTAGTATTGGTATGCGTATTGCTTTATGTTTCTTAATTAAGTTATTATACCGTGATACTGCCAAAGCCTGGAACTAAACTTTTTATTAACTCATCTACTATTTATTGTTTCTAATATGTTTACTTCTTTAAAGTTTTCTTTTTGGTTGTTGTCGTCTTAAGCGTTATTTTGTGCTGGGCCAGTTGTTTCTCCGTAAGTACGTATCTTCCCTACATAATAATGCTAATGTTGATGTTAAGGTGTTAACGATAATGGTAACGTTAATAATGTTAATGATGACTAGAGGCCGGATTATATGCAAAAAAAAGTGGAAATATGCACATAAATATGCAGATGTTTTGGCCTAAATATGCACTTTCTTATGAAAAATATGCAGATAAAAAGATAGGAGTAATGCTAGAAAATATAATACTATAGAAAAAAATTTTCTATTATGTGTACTACAAGTTTATTTATAACATTTTACAATATAATTAACTATGAAAACAATTTACAATTACATATTTCTCAAAGTTTTCAATAGAAAAATTGTGGCGCTTGTCTGATAACATGTATTTATATATTGAAAAGGTTCATTCTACATCCACGCTTTTTGTGGGAGTATATTTCAAATTAGAAATATCCTCTATTGTCAACTCAATATTTTCTACTGACTCACTACACAAGACTTTAGCAATATCCTTTAGCTTTCTAAAACCCTCATTTTTTCTATTACACTTAAAAATCTTTCATACACGGATTTTCCCACCCTTCCTTTAACATCAGAACATAACTTTTCAAATTTGCTTATTATTTCAACGCTCTCAATTAGCGACATAAATTGTTTTTCCAATTGCAATATAGAAATGGAAATAAAACTGTGGTTGGCTTTAATAAACGCCAACTGTTGAGGTATTTCTTTACTCGAATACACCTTTTGGGCGTCTAGCACAGATTGTGTATCGCTATCAAGATCCATAATAATTGTCTTTATTTCTTCATAATGATTTGCATGAAAAATAGCAGCTTCCAACCACGTTCCCCATCGTGTGATTACTGGTTGATGAGGAAGCGGAATACCGGGTAGATGTTGTTTGTAAAACTGAACTCTTAATGGAGCCCTTAAAAACACTTTCTTAACTCTACTAATTAAAGTATTTACCAAGGGAAAATGGTTTCTTACTTCTTCTGCAACGCGATTTAGTCCGTGCGCCAAGCAAGTTGTGTGAATTAAATTTGGGTAAAAGATTTTCAAGTTGCAAGCTGCCTGCACCATGTATGGTGCGGCATCCGTTAAAAACAATAGAACTTTTTCTGTTGGAATCGATTCCGGTAAGAAAAAGGTTTCCAGTTCTTCCTGTATAAACCTTGTTATTGTCAAATTATTTGCCTTTTCCAAAAATTTAAAGAGGGCTGTTTAACTCTTTGTTTGTTAGAACAACGACATATTTTTAGTAATGTCTATCCTATAATAAATTACATCCAATAAATAAATAAAACTTGGATACTTCAAATATGCTGAAGTACTACAAAATATGCAAATAATATACAAAATGCATATATTATGCAAATATGCAAATTTATGCAAACTGCATATTATCCGGCCTTTAATGATGACGTTTAGAGGTTCGCATTTTCAAAATTCGCGGTTATAGGGAGGAGCCAAACCAACGTTTCAAAATAGTAAACTTAAACAACGAACATAACCTTTAATGATTTGTGATTCTTCTTTCTTTACTTACGCTGTTTGTGCTTATGATGTTAACAATACAGGAATCAAATATAAGAAAATAAAAAATCTTTTTCTTGCCATATCTTTTTTAACCTTGCTTGTAATGTATTTATTAAACTTAATGTTTTTCTTTGTGTTAGCTATATTACTCCCAAATCGCTGGAGATACATTACATGAAAAGAGAAAAAAATGACAACTCGTGGTAACTAAACCGGAAGGGAGCGATGAGATTAATTTATTTGCCAGAATGCATTGGCATACATTAGTAGGGATCGTCAGTGATGCAAAAGCATTAGAAAGAATAGGAGTTAGGAATAACTATATATGTATGTACTTATATTTTCACTGATGAAGGTTTTCCGAAAATCTTTGTGAACGTTCTGAAAATATAACTCATTTATTGTCGCTTAATTATCCTTGTAGTAATAGAAAACTATCTACAAGATAAGTATAAAAGGTCAGGAAATATATATATATATATATATATATACAATTTTTTATTATCAGAAAACGATATTGTACTTTAGCTAGAAGTTTTTATTCTTACCTTTAGCTTTTGCGACGAAAATATTATTTAAAATTAGCGCGGTCTGCGACGGGACCTTTTATAAGAATTTGGTTGTGTGAATTGTAAACATGCCGAAAACGATGGAACATTGAATTGAAATGCGCTCTACAATAAACGCCAGATTTCGAGAAAACTAAAAGTAGCAAGAAGAGGAGTTGACTATGATGTGAAGAAATTTAAGACCGACGAAAGCGTTGGAAACAAAACACGTGGTGGAAGACCCAGAACGACTTCGGCTGAAAATAGGAAGATTGTGACTGCTGTCAAACGTAATAGACTGTACCATAAATAACAGCGCAAGTGAATGCGGAAAGGTCCAATTGCCTCGGTGTCAACCGTGAAACACAGACTTCAAGAGTAGCCGAGTAGCTGTAAGGAAACCATTGTTACGCGCCGCCAATAAAAAACACAAAAACTGGACACTTGAAGAATGGAAAAAGTTTTATGGAGTGAACTGTTTAAAGTCGAAAATTTGGTTTAAGGTGAATAGTCTTTGTGCGTACGTTAGCAAGAAATCTGATCAATGTTTAGTGCCTACCGTAAAACATGTTGGCGTTTCTGTTATGATATGGTGCTGTTTTGGTGGAGACAGAATCGGCAACATTTGGAAAGAGGAAAGAGCGGTACCGGTATATCCTTGAAAATGAAATGTTGCCATCTGAAGCCCTCTTCGAAACTATGTAGAGAATAATTGGACAAATTATTAGCTTAATGTTATGGCCACCAAAGTCCTCTGATTTCAATCTCATTGATCTCTTGTGGGATGAGCTTGACAAAAACATCAGGAAAGTTTGCCCTACTTCTGCTGAACACCTGTGGAATATTATGCAGACAGAATGGAATCGATTTTCACCAAAAACACTAATAGAATTGCTTAATAGGAAACCGAAATTTTGTGAAGCGGCTATTAAAGATAAGGGTGGACACATTGATGAGTCAAAAAGTTAATAACAATATTGTTGTTTGTAATCTTTTTGCTAACTTTTTATTTACTTTATATATACTATAAATACTGCTCATCAGAAGTTTTTAAATAAAATAATATTTTCTAAACCCAAGAAGACTCGATTTTCGTGGTGCACAAAAGCGTTTGAGCGGTGGTGTATATGTTGTATATCTTTTATGACCTGAGTAAGTTTTTACTTGAGACTTATTGTTAGTTGTAAATTTCCATGCTATTTGTTTGCTTATTGAATCAAATGTAGTTCTTAGGTTGATAGAAATTAAAACAGTTTGTACTCGTTATTTAACATACGATATATTAGAGTGAGTATGCGATACAAGCTTGGATTAGAATTGGAATAAAACGAATGTTACAATCATTTAAGGTGAATTAAATATTTGAGCTTGATGATTACGTTGTGAGTGATCTGATGGTTGAGGAGGGTCTTGAGGTTGAATGGGAGTTCTTCTGGCATAAGGAAGTTCATAGGGGCGAATTCTATTCCTATTTTTATTTCCGGATTCATGGACTCTTTCTTTGTCTTCTTAGGTGCTATTTCGTACTTGGTTGGTGTGATGCTCCAAAATCCTACCGTTATGTTGTACATTATAATGCAGAATATGAATCCACATTCCAGTGGGGGTAGAAATTTTTTAACTGAATCAAAGAATATAGGTAATCAGAGAATTTGATAATTCGCTCTAGACCGTATAGAACTTTTAGACTTGGTTACCAAATAACTGGTATGCTTGCGACCTTATTGGACGCGCGTAGGTCAAATTAGCTCGTGGATTGGCATACTTAAAGTAAGAAGTTCGGATGCCATTTTGTTATATGTACAATGGTAAGGCGCATGAACGCATTACTTATATTAAGTTAGTTATAGAAGAATTTAATCCCCGTAATTTATGAAAGCATTCGCTTATTCTTGTAATTGGATCTTCATCAAAAATGTATCTGTGGTTTTAGTGTGGCTTTGTAATCTCACCTGATTCAAATTTTCCCTGCTTTAACAACCACGTGTGTAGAAGACACCCCTTCTGAACGTGTACTTTCTTTCTGAGTCAATTGGTACATCAACTTTGGCTTTTCGACTAGGACTGTATTCTTGTTCGTAATCTGAAATTGTATTGATTCCTAAAAATTGATCTATGTATATTTGCTTCGAAATCGACTATATATGACTTGTGCGGATATATACATGACTTGTCCGGATATATACATGACTTGTCCGGACAATCAATGATATTAAGACTAACTATCAATCTCCAATAAAAGACTTTGGTGTGACGTTCGACGAGAAATTCACCTTTTCGAATCGTCTCCTGAATGTAACAACTGCTGCATCGAAATCACTTGGATTTATTATCCGCACATGCAGAGATTTTGATAATATTGATACTACTAAAGCTCTTTTCTATGCCTATGTGATGTGAATTGCTTGGTATCCATTCTATGATACTCAGATGAATCTGCTAGAGCGAATCCAACGCAAGTTTTTGAAATAACTTTCATATAGATGCGATGGTCGTTATCCTATGCGTGGTACGGACTATAATGACTTACTTCAGCGTCACGATGTAGTCTCTTTTGCAGAAATAAGGAAGAACATTAGTGCTCTATTTATGCAGAATATTGTCGCTGGTAGGATTGATTCGCCGGATTTGCTGTCCAAGGTGAGCTTTTTGGTGCCGCGTCTGGGATCAAGAACAGATCAGTTACTGCATATTCCTACCGCTAGGACTAATACATTGTTGAAGGCACCTTTAGTGCATTCAGCACGAAACTATGATTTGTTTTGGGTTGGATATGCCATGATTTTACATTTATTAATTTTATTTTGTTTTATGTTGAATACATTTATTTGATTTATTGATATAGTATTAACTATTGTTTCATTATTTTGTTTGTCCAGTTTTGGATGTTATCTGTTGGGCACCTAATAAATATTATTATTATTATTATTATTATTATTATTATTATTATTATATGCTTCAAGTCGTCAGAATTTCCAACTTTTTAGTTTATGCCATTGTTTCCAAATAGTTACAAATTATAAATTTTAACAAACGCACTGCACCTTTCAATATCCCCTACTGATAATTTTAATACAAAATCTGATTGTGAGTTCGCATACGTCGTTTTTGCAAAAAATTATAAGCTGCACTTGTTAAGTTCAGCTTATATTCTGGGAATGAACGATTATAATTTTCAAAATTGTCTGAATTCAAGGGCGATGCGGCAAGCAAGTGGTTTCTAAAAGAAAAACGTTTTTTTGCATTATTTATCACAACGTCCAAACTTCTATATATGCAATACGGTGATCTTGTTTGCTATTATTTAAACGTTTCCTTCTTGCATCGCAGGAGACTACTAAAATTTGAAGCTTGCTGTGTGATGGAATCTATTTTATTTCGAATGTTATTAATGCTTTCCTCGGAATTATTTACCACGTTTTGTACATTTATTGGATTTAAATTACGATCACATCGATATCATTGGAAACAAGTTGTAAAGTTAATATACCCGCAAAACACGCTTTCAAAATGTTGTTAATTTCACTACCGACTTCAACTATAATCAGAAGTTCTGCAAAAGTGCAACCTGCATTGGTGTCCTCACGAATGTACTGATAAATATACTATCAGTTTACAGTATAAATAAAGGTCTATACATTGGTGTAAATCACTTTGTGAATGGTGGCTTCCGGGAACTGCTGTAAATAGCCAAAGTTTTAAACATTTTCATCTCTTTGGTTACAGTTCATGGTTTTACATGGGCTTTTTTGTCATAACAGTTTTTGTTTGTTAGTTTCTTGCGAGCCTGTTGTACTATTTGTGTGTTTGAAAATATATATACGTATCCCTGTTTTCCATCTGTCTCTGTTGCCGACCCCCATCGTTGCCTTTTACCGCTGTCGTTGTGCTAGGTACTACAGGTCGCTACGACGGGCAGCAGCGTTAGCGTGTAGTTGTATCCCCGCTACTTTTTCCCAATTGTAAACAACTATTATATTTTCAAAATTATTAAATGTTTTCATTGTACTCGTTCTGATGAACCACATAAAATGCTATGTTGTATTGTCTGTAGTAAATCCTTTAGAGCAGAATGTTTTGACATCTCCAATTCGGAAGCGCGTATAATTCATACAAAGACTGAATTGTCATGGACTTGCAAAGACTGCTCACAACTCGGCAATGATATAAACTCATTAAAATCGGCTCTAATATCTCTTCAAGATGAAACTAAACATTTAAAAGGATCCTTTCCGGATAAAAATGTGTCTTCGAGTCCGCTGCTTGATACCGAAAAAATTATTCAGGAAATACTGAAAGCGAAAAACGAAGCCGTAATGTTGTGATATTCGGATGCGCGGAGACTTCCGGAAAATCTAGTATAGAACAAACGGACTTGGATACTGCCGCTGTTTGTAAAATATTTGCATCTATACATGTTGATGAACCCCAATCAAAACCCATAAGATTGGGAAAGCGTAGTCCAACTAAAAAATTCTTGTAGACTGATTAAGCTTACTTTATCTTCGATACAAGCCGTGGGAACGACAACAATTCAGAAAGTCAAGATCTTCATCTAATTTAAACAATATCTCTATGTTTAATGATCGTACTCCAATGCAAATCCAGATTAAGAGGGAGACTAGGGCCGAACTTGGTAGGCGCTTGAAAGCTGGGGAGTCTGGACTAAGAATGAAATATATTAATGGCATTTCAAAAATTACTTCGTCTTTAAACTAGTTTCGCTAGTTCCTACTAGTTCCAGCAACAATTAGCCTTTATTATCAGAATGTTCGCGGTTCATGTTCAAAAACACATATGTTTTACAATAGTGCGTCTGAATTAACGTATGACATTTTAGTTATTACTAGAGGCCGGATTATATGCAAAAAAAAGTGGAAATATGCGCATAAATATGCAGAGGTTTGGGCTAAATATGCACTTTCTTATGAAAAATATGCAGATAAAAAATAGGAGTCATGCTAGAAAATATAATACTATAGAAAAAGTATTCTATTATGTTTACTACAAGTTTATTTATAACATTTTACAAAATAAATAACTATGAAAACAATTTACAATTACATACATATTTCTCAAAGTTTTCAATAGAAAAATTGTGGCCTGATACCAAGGGAAAATCGTTTCTTACTTCTTCTGCAACACGATTTAGTCCGTGCGCCAAACAAGTTGTGTGAATTAAATTTGGGTAAAAGATTTTTAAGTTGCAAGCTGCCTTCATCATGTATGGTGCGGCATCCGTTAAAAACAATAGAATTTTTCTGTTGGAATCGATTCCGGTAAGAAAAAGGTTGCCAGTTCTCCCTGTATAAACCTTGTCATTGTCAAATTATTTGCCTTTTCCAACTGTTTCGATGAAATTAAATAAGATTTTGCTGGAACCGATACGTTAAGGATGCCTATCATTAAATGAACTATGTATCGGCCCACACTATCAGTAGTTTCATCTGCGCATATGTAAAGGTAATTGTTTGATACAGCGTTCTTAATGCTACTCAATGTATGCATAGATACGGTGAATATAATTTTTCTTAAGGTGCTCTCGTCGGGAATATTATATTTGCTGGTGTACTTTTGCAAAAATAACTTGACATTTAAATTGTTTATTTTATGTAGTGGAATATCTGCCGACACAAACATTAGGCACAAATCTACATTAAATTGTTCTAGTTCCGAATTTTTTGGAGGTTCATGGCAAACATTGCGGTATATTTGCTGACCCTTCTTCGCCAATTTCATCTTTGATAGTTTTGCAGCATGAGATGGAGTTTTAATATGCTGGACGACTTGAAACTTTCTCTCACTTGTAACCTGCATAATAAATATCATAGCATCAGTTGCTTTCTTATAAAATAAGTGTTAGTAAAAGATAAAGAAGTAATAAAAAACTAATGTGTAAAGAGTTTGCGAAGCAATCGGAATAAACGACATTTAATAAAATAACCAACAAAATGCTTCGACAAATAATGCAGATATTTTGGCCTAAATATGCCCTTTCTTATGAAAAATATGCAGATAAAAAAATAGGAGTAATATTAGAAAATATAATACTATAGAAAAAGATATTCTATTATGTTTACTACAAGTTTATTTATAACATTTTACAACATAATTAACTATGGAAGCAATTTACAATTACATATTTCTCAAAGTTTTCAATAGAAAAATTGTGGCGCTTGTCTGATAACATGTATTTATATATTGAAAAGTTTCGTTCTACGTCCACGCTTGTTATAGGAGCATATTTCAAATTAGAAATATCCTCTATTGTCAACTCAATATTTTCTACTGACTCACCGCACAAGATTTTAGCAATATCCTTTTGCTTTTTGAAACCCTCATTCTTTTCTATTACACTTAAAAAATTTTCATACACGGATTTTCCCACCCTTCCTTTAACATCAAAACATAACTTTTCAAATTTGTTTATTATTTCAACGCTCTCAATTAGCGACATAAATTGTTTTTCTAATTGCCATATAGAAGTGGAAATAAAACTGTAGTTGGCTTTAATAAACGCCAACTGTTGAGGCATTTCTTTACTCGAATACACCTTTTGGGCGTCTAGCACATATTGTGCATCGCTATCAAGATCCATAATAATTGTCTTTATTTCTTCATAATGATTTGCGTGAAAAATAGCAGCTTCCAACCACGTTCCTCATCGTGTGATTACTGGTTGAGGAGGAAGCGGAATACCGGGTAGATGTTGTTTGTAAAACTGAACTCTTAATCGAGCCTTTAAGAACACTTTCTTAACACTACTAATTTAAGTATTCACCAAGTAAAAATGGTTTCTTACTTCTTCTGTAACACGATTTAGTCCGTGTGCCAAGCAAGCTGTGTGAATTAAATTTGGGTAAAAGATTTTCAAGTTGCGAGCTGCCTTCACCATGTATGGTGCGGCATCCGTTAAAAACAATAGAATATAATAATAGAATTTGTTCTGTTGGAATCGGTTCCGCTAAGAGAAAGGTTGCCAGTTCTTCCTGTATAAACCTTGTTATTGTCAAATTATTTGCCTCTTCCAGCTGTTTGGATGAAATTAAATAACATTTTACTGGCACCGATACGCTAAGGATACCTATCATTAAATGAACTATGTATCGGCCCACACTATCAGTAGTTTCATCTGCGCATATGTAAAGGTAATTGTTTAACACAGCCTTCATAATGTAACTCAATGTTTCTGCATAGATACGGTGAATATAATTTTTCTTAAGATGCTCTCGTCGGGAATATTATATTTGCTGGTGTACGTTTGCAAAAATAATTTGACATATAAATTGTTTATTTTATGTAGTGGGATATCTGCCGACACAAACATTAGGCACAAATCTTCATTAAATTGTACTTGTTCCTATCTTTTGGAGGTTGATGGCTAACATTGCGGTAATGTTTGCTGACCGTTCTTCGCCAATTTCATCTTTGATAGTTTTGCAGCATGAGATGGAGTTTTAATATGCTGGTCGACTTGAAACTTTCTCTCACTTGTAACCCGCATAAAAAATATCACATCATCAGTTGTTTTCTTATAAAATAAGTGTTAGTAAAAGATAAAGGAGTAATAAAAAACTAATGTGTAAAGAGTGTGTAGAGAGAATGTGTAGAGAGTAAAGAGCAATCGGAATAAACGACATTTAATAAAATAACCAACACAACGCTTCGACAAATAATTTTATTTTAAAATGATTTTTATTTAAAAATCATCAGCGGAATACGGAATATCAGATATTCCGTATTGTGCTGATGATATGCGAAAAATACGCATGAAATATACATCTCATTTTACTCATTTTTAAAATAAAATTATTTGTCGAAACGTTATATTGATGATTTTGTTAAACATCGCTTAAAAACTATAGATTAATAAGAGGAAATAAATTTAAATTTTACTTACAATCTTGCTGCGTGCTACGCAAAATACTTTTTTTCATCCATACGCAATTCTGAATAGGGTACAATCCATCCAGGCACAGTCGCTATTTTCAGCTTCTTTGCTATTATCAACAAGCCACAAGTTTACACTTCGGAAAACCAACGTAAAATGACGTTTAAAATAAATAAGATTGCTTTCGAATATGGGAATAAATTTCTCCGAATAACAAAGAAACACCTGTGCTCCTAATTTTCTGGTAACATGTATTTTTGTATTTATTTAGAAGTTTCAGGGAATTAGCTTTTCCTTGAATTCTGTCCCGGTCTAGATGTATGAGAACAGCATTAATAAATTTTTGGAGGCGCTTATCGGAAAGTATCGAGAAGAGGCTTCATAAAATGCTATTTTGAATTTAAAGAGGACTGTTAAACTCTTTGTTTGTTACAACCACGACATATTTTTAGTAATACCTATCCTATAATAAATTACATCCAATAAATAAGTAAAACTCGGATACTTCAAATATGCTGAATTACTAAAAATATGCAAATAATATACAAAATGCATATATTATGCAAATATGCAAATTTATGCAAACTGCATATTATCCGGCCTTTACTAATAATAGTAGTACCTACTTTTATGCCGTGTGCCACTGCCAGTACCTCTTTGTCAACAAACTCTAGCAACTATAATTTAAACTGGGACTACTGTCCCATTACACTAATGTATATTTACCACTCATGTGACTCTAATCTTTTTTAGATAACTTTTCAGTTATAATCTATTTTTAATGCCATAGTATACGAAATTTCATTAGTTAATTGTTCAATGTACCTCTAGCTGTAATGAGTTGAATTTCCTTCGTAATGTTATAAAGCTACCACTTTTGGTAAATTAAGTTAGTTTTATTACAATAATTCACCAGTAACTACAGTGCTCAATGTCGTACGCAAGGGTTAAGAAAGTATATCATAAGTGTGTAACAGAGTTTGTGAACGTATAATGCCGATGGAAATCTTTACATCAGAAAAAGGAACACCTAAACTGTGCTTTGGTGGACATTTGTTTTATGACAGGGAAAATGAAAGAAAAATGTATTAGAAAATTTGCCAAAACTACCGAAAAACTATCTGTGCCGCATAAGTTACTACGGTAGAAAACACCATCGTGAAAGTTCTACCAACGCATTGTAGGGATATAGTTTCTACAGAAGAATATATAACATGCAACAGAGAATTGTTGTACATAGACTGAAAGACAAATTATCGCTTCCATTAGTTTATGCATTATTGCCTAATAAGTCTGAGGAAACGTGTGTACTATATATTGCTACTACAGCACTTGAGAGTATTGGAATCGGCTATGTCCCCGTAATCAATAATTATAGATTTTGAGACGGCGATGATGAATCCTTGCGGAATAGTTTTTCCTGACGCTTCGCAAAGGGGTTGTTTCTTTCACTTTTAACAGTGTATTTTTCCTTTCGTTCAGAACAATGGATTAAACCAACGTTATGAAATTGACTAAATTTTGCTTTAAATATGCGAATTTTGGCAGCAATTGCATTTGTGCCCACTCCTACTGTGATGACCGTTTTAGAACATAATGTGTTTCCTCTGCGTTTTTTGAACGTCCGTCCTTTCTTTACGTTAAATAGCGTCTGTCGTCTGTTGAGGCCTAGCTTTCTTATCTGGACTAACCTGGCCCCTTTGTGTATGCCTAGTGAAGTTGCCCTTGATTACGGCTCTTGTTGCCTGTATATAATTTTGGCCTTGTTTCACAAGCTTTTGCATTTTAGCCTTGGAAATCCCAGATAGTTTAGCTATACGAACCTCCCCGTCGGATATCTGATCCACTTCCTCTACGGCATTCACCCTCACAGCTTTGTGTACTTCCTGCTCAACTTTGCCTTCCGCATGGATGGTTCCTGTCCTACGGTTTCAGAACCTTTTACATGTCCTTTCTTTGTTTTTTGTTTTATTCTACCTATACTGTTCCCATCAGTAGGTAGGGAAGTATCTGTCCACCCGACCAGAGCCCCGCTTGATCGGGCAAGGCTAAATACATTTGCTTCCAATTATTGTGACATCGTCTGCATAAGCTACTATTTGTAATCCATCAACTATTATATTGCTTGTCTAATTTTGCTCTTCTAATGGCATTTTCAAAAGCTAAATTGGATATTGTTGGAGATAGCGGGTTTTCTTGTTGTACTCCTTTGTTTACTTCGAATGGGTCTCCCATTGTTCGCATGCGTCTCACTTTAGTTTTTGTGTTCCTAAGACTCATTTTTACAAATGCCTTTCGTTTTTTCTGGTAATCCCATTGATTTCATTGTTTCTATATTTCATTCCTGTTGACGGTGTCAAAGACTCCCTTGAAATCAATGAAGGCTAGATGTATTTCACTCTCATACTCCCATGTCTTTTGGCTTATTTGTTCTACCATATGTATAGGATTTATGGTTGATCTGTTGGGTCTGACGTCGTTTTGGTAGTCACCCTGGACTTTCTCTGCCTATTCTTTCAATCGTGTATTCACTAGGTTGGCCAGTATTTTGTAAGTGACATTTAGCAGCGTTATCGGTCTGTAGTTCTTGCAGTTTTCTCAATTTCCATTTTTATAGATAGGCACCATTACTCCGGTGTACCATCGTTCGGACATGCAGATTTGCTTTCAAATTTCTTTAATCAAATTGCTTATTTGTGTTTGTAATTTATATCCTTCACATTTTATTAATTTTACTCCTATTTCATCTACCCGGGTGTTTTGTTATTTCTTAGCGTGCTGGTTTCCTGCAGTATCGCCTTCTCTTTGGGAGGTTCTTCTCCCTCGTCTTGATTTTTAGTTATTCGTTCATCATCCTCTTGTGTCCTTTTTTATCCCATACACATGACCTCTTTGTTTTCTCCATATATTTCCCATTTTTTCTGGGTCCTATTCTGTACTGTTTTGTTGTTTAATCGCTAAATTTTTCTATAGATTTGTCCTGTATTATGGCATCGGCTTGAATGTCCCCTCTCTTCCAATATTGCATTGATCCACTCGTTCTTCTTGCTTTTATATATTGTGTTTGCTTTGGTTCTTCCGTTTCATATGCCTTCCTGCCCTCCTGTTTTTTTTTGTTTGTTTGTTTTAATGCAGTCTATTCTAAGCCCATTCTTTCGTTTTCTTGCCTTTTTACATTCGTCATCAAACTACTCCTTCGTCCCTGCTTTTCGCTTTGTTGTTTCAAGCGTTTCTTCGGCTGCCTGGGTTATATTTTTATTCAGCTCCTACCAGGCCTATTCTATTTATTGTATGCCTACTGTTACCTTATGTAGACTGTTTGTGATTGTCTCTCCTAATTTTTGTCTTGTTTTTTCGTTTTCAAATAAATCCACCTCCCATTTCTTTGTGTTCTTATTTCCCCAGTATTAGTGCTTCTTGTTTATGCCTTGTACTGTTGCTACCACCAAATAATGGTCTGTTTCTGCTTGCGCTCCTCCAAATGTTCCGTTTCATCCCGTGTCTTCCCCCTCTCGTTTTTACCTGTACAGTTTTTGTGATTTTTCCAATTCGCTCCATTCCGTCCTCACACTTCTTGTCTTTCTCAGGAGTCCATTGGCCCTTTTTCATTCCCTTTTTTTGCTTTCCTTCTGTTCTTCGTCTGTACTACCTCTTTTAAAATTGTTTGCAGAATAGATTTCGCCGTTTATTAGTAGCTTGTCAGATGTAATTTTAGGATCATGTCCCTCCCTTCGTGTTCTCTTTAGATGCGGAATTAGCTCCTTCTTGCCTTTTGAGTGGCCTTTGAGAGATCTTCTAACATCCATGCTTTAGTTCGTTTCAATTCTTTTTGCTCTCCTTATGGTTTCTGCCGTCCTTTGTGCTGATGCCAGTTCAATTAGAATGATTCGGGAATTTCTTATTCCCTAGTTTTCTTCCCAATCTCATAAATTTAACGTACTTCAGTCTTTACCTTTATTTGCGTTCCAGTTTTTTCCATTATTCCTTCAACTATCTCTTGTAAGCTGTTTTCCGTTTCATTTTCGGTGTCCTCAGGTGCCTTAATTCTTTCCTCTTGATTCTTCATTTGATTTTGGGATATCCTATGTTACTCCTTGATTATCACGTTTTACATTTTTCCTCCAGCCACTTTTTTGATGTAACGCGCCTAGTTTTACGTCCATTCTCTTGTTAGAGTTTTCAATATTGTTCAACTTACTTAAAAATTCCGCAAGTGCCACTTCCATTATGCTCAACAATATTATTTGTTAATTTTCAATTTTTTAAGCCGGTACTATCCACTTTTATTATTGCCGCGCAACAAGGCCTTAACCGATCAACCCGTCGGATATCACATCTTATTATTACCCTTGGTTATACTTTTAGGTTATCTTTACGTTGGATTAATGAATTTATTTATTTACTAAACTGCTTGTTTGTGTCCCACTCAAGTTCAACTATTCACTACAACCACTTTTATACATTCGTTACACGCACTTTTCGTTATATTTTCGCTTGCAATCAAGAAATTAGATCTTATGGAGTAAAAAGCACACGTTGCCGTTCCCAACAAAGTTTGGACCCCCAAATTATTTGTGCGATAAACTGATGTGGTGGTAAACGGTGGACGATCAATTGCAGGCGATAAATTGTTGGCTATAAATTAGTTCTGCAATAACTTGACAGCGCGGTGAACTGCTGGTGACTAATTGCTGGCCGTCAGTTGCTGGCGATCAAATTTCCTAGACCGGAATTTAAAAGCTTTTGTTATCGTCCCTTGTTCGTCTCACTGTCTTCGTCTATCACTATAAATGCGTAGTTCTCCTCCTTCCTACATTCTACACATTTTAATTTGTCAATTGACGTATGAACACCAAGGTGCTCTTCATAAATGTGTAAATTAAGAGCGTCTTGTCTAAGGACAATCAAGAAGTTGACATCGGCACGCATTAAACGTTTCGATAGACGTGAGCGCGTGAGTTTAACGTTGTCTGTGAGTGAGTGAGGTTGTTTGATCTGCACCCCGTAGTAAACCTCGAAACTTTGGAACGTTGTAAATAAAAGATTAATTAAGTACTGTTAGAAGTAGCTATAAAAAACAGCTGAAATTAAGGAAAAAAGACAAGGAAAAACGTATTAAAGAAGAAAGTGAATTTAGTGCAACTATTAGATAAATAATCGAAACAACGAGGACAGAATCACGCCGACGAGTGAAGTAAGCGGTCGAGACCGTAGCGCACGAGAACAAAAATTAAGGCAGAAGAGACAAGAGAAAAACATCACTGGCCAGAGACGTAATATAAACAAGCAAGTATTTTACAACAAGGCGGAATAAGCTTGGCACTTTTGTGGAGATGATCCGAGTGGCTGGATTTTCACCAGCAAAATTAATTACAATTTTAATAATTAAAATAATAAATATAAAATAAAGTAAAACAAAATAAAAATAGTAAAAATAAATATGGAGAAAATCGAGGAGGATCACAATAGGGTTCGAGCATATAATGGAAGAAATTACAACATATATATATATATATATATATATATATACATCCACGAGATGAGAAAAATTCCTAGGACCGGATACCGGTCAGAAAACTAAATGTAGTTAATACAAGAACAAAACACAAATGATGACCTAGACAACGGACATGGAAATGAGCTCAGAGATATAGACAAAAATAAAATAAGAGGAAGCATGAAAAAGAAGTGAAATGTACGTAGCAACATGGAACGTTAGGAGCACATTTGCAGAGGGTCCTCTCATTAGGTTAACCCAGATTATGACTGAATACAATATAACCATAATGGCCATCCAAGAAACGGATCAAACAGGAAGCAGTATTACGGAAATAGGGGAGTATATACTGTGTGTCTGGCTAAGTTCGCGACAAATGGAAAACTTTTTATTCTTGGGTTTATGAAAAAAGTTATTCTTTATAAAAAGTCCTGCTTCATCCAAAACTTATATTCAAATTGTCAGATTTTAATATTCAATCACATTCACTTACATTTAGTTTTTAATTCTTACACTTTTCTCAACTACAAAGTCAACAGTTTGATGTACACATTTTTAATCTTAATCTAGAATACTCTGATAAACAATGTTTGACTAAATCTGTCACTATCATCGTTTACGCTTGTCAAAATACAATAAGTAGAAATGCCTGTAATATTAAGTAAAGAAGATAAAATTGAAAACGTCTTAATAGTGGGCGATAATTACAAAACTTTCAGGGAAGCAGCAACTATTTTTAATCTGCGGCATCCTGACAAGAATATTCACCACGAGACGGTAAGACAACTTTTAAGAAAATTTAAGACTTTCGGAAATGTCGAAAACAGATTTAACAACAAACGCCAAAACCATGTTGCTGATAACATGATAATAGAACAACCGAGGTGTTCGTTGCGGAAAAGAGCATTGTTGATGTCAAACACTATAAGCAAAGATTCGGTAGCTAAAATTCTAAAAAACAAATTTCATCCCTACAAGCCTACATTTGTACATACTCTAAGACCAGGTGATAATGACAGACGATTGGAGTTCTGAGCCGACATTCAGGCAATATTAGCAGATAATCCTTTTGTGTCGCGACAAATTTCATTTTCCGATGAAGCAACATTTACATCGAACGGAACTGTATCGAGTCAAAACTGCCGTTGGTGGACAGATGCCAACCAACATTTTACAATAAAAACTCGAAGTCAATATGCGTTCAAGACAAATGTATGGTGCGGAATCTACAAAAGTTATGTAATTGGACCTTTATTTTTTCACCAATCTTTGAATGCCGACCGGTATCTAAATTTTTGCAAAGTGATTAGTAATTTTATCGACAATCTTCCATTGTTCCATATTCGGTTTCAACAGGATGGTGCACCTTGTCATAGCAGGTTGGACGTAAGGCAATATGTTGAAGATTGTTTTAACGAAAGGGTTATACACCGCTTTTCCACAATACGTTGGCCACCTCGGTCTCCAGATCTGACCCCACTTGATTTTTCTTGTGGGGTTATTTAAAAGCACATGTTTATATTCAAGCGCCGTTTACGGATGTAGGCCATCTAGAACGTGTTATTAGAGAAGAAATCCGTAAAATAACTCCACAAACAATTAGAAGGGTTTTAAGGCATTTTTGTGATAGAACCGTTACATGTATGGAACGAGAAGGCGGATATGTTGAAGCATTTGTGTAACATTTTCAATGCTTTCTTTTGTGTAAATGCTGTATTTAAATTGTATAATTTCCAATTCTGAACGACTATTCCTTATAACATTTTAAGTATTATTGAAAATAAAGGTACTTTACTCTTATACTAATTTCATATTTTTTGTCATATCTCGTATATGACTAACAAATATTAAAATCTGACAATTTGAATTCAAGTTTTGGATGAAGCAGGACTTTTTATAAGGAATAAGTTTTTTTCATAAACCCAAGAATAAAAAGTTTTCCATTTGTCGCGAACTTAGCTAGACACACAGTATGTCCAAATAGTAAGTAAAATGAAGAAGAAGAAGATTCGAGACTGAATTCCTATTAGCTAAGAGATTGAAAAGTGAAATATTTGTTGATACCCCTGTGTCAAGCAGATTATGTAAATTAAGAGTAAGGTGTAAATATAAAAAGCATTATTAATGTTCACTGACCCATGGAGGATAAAGAGGAAGATAAAAAAGAAGAATACTGTGACCGCTTTGAGAAAATCTTAGAATCATAGAAATTTCAAGATATGATAGAAATATGACTGTAGGTGACTTTAATGCCCAGGTAGAGAAGGAAGACATGTAGAGCGTGACCATGGGAAAGTACAGTAAACACCTTGTGAGTAATAAAAATGGAAGATGGTTTATTGAGTTTGAAACAGAAAAATTTAACGATAGGACATATTTTCAACACAAGGAAATTCACAAAGATACTTAGATTTCACAAAGTGGACAAGCAATAAATCAAATAGAGTACATGGTTATTGAAAGTAAGTACATGAAATATATACTGGATTCAAGAAGTTATAGTGGAGCTCATATAATATGCACAGATCATATGCTAGTCAGAGCCAAAATTAAATACAGAAGACCACCCAGAAAAGGGGAAAGAAGAGAAAGAAAAATTCAATATTAAAAATAAATTTCAAAGAAGAATAGATATGAATTTACAAGTAGGTGTATACGAGAATGTTGAGTAGAGCTGGAGAAAATTTGAAGACAGGAGGGGCACAAGTATTAAAAGGAAGAAAGGGGGAAAAGTATAAAATGTGGTATGACGACGAATGCAGGTAGGCAATAACTGACTCAGAGAAAGCCAGAATGAGTATAATGAATAACAACAATGCAGAAAATAGAAAAGAAAATAATTATATGAGGAAACAAGCCAGAGAATTCTACCAAGGAATAGGTAGAGAGAGAAAAAATCAAGCATAATAAAACGGCCTTTTGTAAAAACAAAAAAGGGAAACTGGTGAGGGGTATAGAAGAAAGTTTAAATAAGTGGGCAGAGTATTTCCACGATGTGTATGGGGCAGAGGAAGAAGAAGAAGAAGAAGAAGAAGAAGAAGAAGAAGAAGAAGAAGAAGAAGAAACGATTCATCTGATGGAACAAATCAACTCAATAATAATAGAAGATTAAGAACCATCAAGAAGAGAAGAGATTGCGGAAATAATAAAATCGCTCAAGAATAATAAATCAAACGGAGAAAATGGGATAGCTGCGGAAATGTTAAAAGCAGGGGAAGAAAACTTCCAAGAGTATATTCATATGATAATTCGAAAGGTTTGGCAGTCAGAAACAATGCCAAGGAGATGTAGGGGATCATTAATCTACCAAACTCACAAAAGAAAAAGGCAAGACTGTGTATGAAAATCACAGAGCCATCGCTTTGATGGAGGTTGTCTACAAAATAATAGTGCCGGCAATAAAAAATTAACTAAACGAAGTGACAGAAAATAAAATAGGCCACTATTTATTTATGTGGATTCCAGAGAAATAGATCAGTAATGGACTAAATATTTACACTAAAACAGATTATGGACAATAGCATAGAGCAAAACTTGTCCCTATGCATCATCTATGTTGATTTCCAGCAGGCTTACGATAAACTAAGAAAGGGAAAGTATTCGAAGTCATGAAGAACAAGGGCATAGGCAATAGGAGGAAGTCACATAAATTTTGTGTCAGGAATGGTTTGAGACAGAGTGGCCCACTGTCAACAACTTTATTGAATACAGTTTTGGATGCAACAGTAAGATAGAGTGAAATACAAACTAGGGGTACGATATATAATCAGAGAAGTCAAGTCATGGCTGATGCGGATGACAGTGTGATAATGGTCCGAACAGAAGAAAATTTAAGAAATGCATTTAGAAAATTGAAGCAGTCGGCCAAGGACAAGGTATTGTTGATTATGAATTAGAAGAGGTAACAAAATATAATTATCGGGTAATAAAAATAACAAATAGGCGAGGAGAAGAATGAATTTCAGTGCAGAGGACTAGAACAAACGAAGAACTGATTGAACAATACGGAGAATCATCCATAACTGGTCTGGCGAGAGCTCGGAGAGTGATATGGCTGGGGCAAATGGTGAGGAAGCAGGTGTTGACGAAGGGAGTATTGAGAAGAAGGATAAGAAGAAGATCGCGAATTAGGTGGCTTTAGGAGGAGGAGAGGGTCTTGAGAGAGATTGGGATAAGTAACTGGCGGAAGACGATAATGGATAAACAATAAAGGAATTTGTAGCCAAGCAGCATATACATATATATATATATATATATATATATATATATAGTAACAATGTATATCGACTGTACTGTTTAGAGTAGAATATAAAAACGAGCGAAAAACTCTATTGGGGTGGTCGGTCCGTGAAATAAAAAGTCTCATTTGTTCAACCTCTATATTTCGTCACCGTTTGGTAACTTCATCAGGAGTATGCTGAAAAATGTGCTATCACAATGTTGCAACTTAAGGATTAAATTAAGACTTACAACTAGAGTAGATCACTAGCCTTCAGATACATATTAACGTGGTATTAGACCATCAGATTTTGTACGTGTATTCACATGAACGCGTGGAATACGTATGAGTATTTGTTGAAATTGCAACGACAAGTATACATGTTAAGCGCAAGAGAGACAACAACAAGTTTGTTTTTTATTGACGTGCAAATATTTTTATGTACAAGATGCATAAACTAAAATGTATACACAGTTCATCCCAAAAACCACCAAAATTGGCAAGGTTACAAGCGCATCAAAGATTTAGCAATTCTGTATATATTATGCTCAATTGATTGACATCTGTCTTAAAGTTGATGGCCCTATTGTTTTTTTGAATGTGTATCATTTCCAACAACAATCTTGTTTTGTAGTTGCTTTCCCTATCCAAAATCTTGACACTATCATAATCAAAAGTATGAAGAGATTGCTGAGAATGAACAGCCAACGCACACGAACCCTTTTTCACCCTGCAGTCGCTCTTATGTTGTGTTAATCTTTGTTTTAGCAACTGTGATGTCTGCCCAACATATGTAGACTCACAATCACCACATGGAACTGCATAAACGACATCTTTTGGTTGAGCAAAGGTGTTGTGTCTTTAGTTCTTGTGAGTATGCTACCAATATTGAAGGGATTGTATTTAGCTATTTTAATATTAGGGAACTGTTTAAAATGTTTTATTATTTGATCTGTTAAATTGGATATATATGGGATTTTTTTGTAAGCTATTGATTGTTCATTAAATGTGGTTTCTGTGGGTCCATCAAGAGCATTAGAATTATAAATTAATTTGTTTAATATGTCTTTGGGATATCCATTGTTTCGGAAAATTTTGTGCAATTGCTTCAAATTGACATGTATAAAGGAGCTATGGCAGATATGCGTGATTCTGTTTTTCATTGCTATTACTGTATTATATTTTTGTGCAAGTGGGTGACTGGAATTGCAGTTGATGAATCTACCCGAAGCCGTAGGTTTTTGGTACTAATTCAATATCAGTCTACCATTGTCAACTCTCAAGACTCGTGTATCTAAAAATGGAATGGATCTATCTGTTACTGTTTCTATAGTGAATTGCAGATCATTATTAAATGAATTAAAAATGTGTAATGTAATCTCTTTCATATTATGAGGTATGGCACAAATTACATCATCAACAAATTTATAAATAAATGGTAACTGAAAAAGAAGATTATCAATCACATTATCAAATAAATAATCAAGTACGATAAGCGCCAAGATGGGACTAATTGGTGACCCCATAGGTACACCAGATTTCTGCATATAAAACTGCTGATCAAAAGTGAAATAACAGTTGTAAAATATGAATTGTAGTAACTCTAAGAAGCTCGGTTTTTTAATACAACAATGTAGTTCTATTAAATTCCAATGTAAATTAACTGTGCCTACAATAAGCGTGAATGGTATGTTAGTAAATAAGGAGACTACATCCAAAGAAATCAATTCATAATTTTCTGGTAATATTACACCATCCATGGAATTTACAAACGAGAACGTATCTTTTATATTATAATCTGTTCTATCTGCAAGACTAAGGGTAAGGATATCTGATAACAATTTTGATAAATTGTATGTTACAGAGTCTATTGAGCTAACAATGGGACGAATGGGGGTGTCTTCTTTATGGATTTTTGGCAAACAGTACAGTTTGGAAGGTATAGAACTGTAAGTAGTAAGTCTTTTTGCTGTGGCTTGTGTAATTTCATTATTGTTTTTTAACTTTTTTATTAGATTATTGTGTTTGTTTTGTATCGTAATTGTAGGGTCTCTTGTTAAGGGTGTGTAAGTATTTATGTCATTCAGCATCCCACGAGCTTTTGGATATAATCAGACCTGTCCAATGCCACAGTACAACCTGCCTTGTCAGCTTGTACAATGTACAAAGATACATTATTTTTTAAAAATAATTTTGTTTCGATGTAAGTGGACAAGAATGGTGACTGCAATGATGATTGTGTGAATTGTAAAAATAATTGGTAATGCAGTTAGTTACCTTAGCTCGTACCCTGTTCTGTTGGTCAGCTGGAATCTCATTTATTACATTTTCTACTTCAGCAACTAATCTATTGACATTTATGTTATTATTGGTAGGATAGACACTAAATTTGGGTCCCAGGGATAAAAAATCTTTAATATGAGGAGGTCAGGTTGCCATACTGGACAAATTCTTGAACCACTTACTGTTATCGACGAAAAGAGTGCCAGGCTCGTGTTAGCTGCCAATCAGCACATTGAATTTATGTATTTGTGCCTTCTTTACCTTATGAAATTGTTTTTTGAATGTTAATTGTAGTCTATGTTTATATTCATTAAGTACAAAATCAGGCATAATGCACCTCACACTCAAATAAATAGATTCTATAATGCTCTTTATGATTTTTATGTCTCTGTGAGTGATGTCTATTTCAAAATTAAGAATTTTTAAGCCTAACTTATTGTAGTTGAACGTAGTTGCTTCTCTGGAGTATTTTCTGTTACCATCCGTTAGTATGTTTTGTACATTCTTGGAGCTATCCGTTATGTGTCTTGGTAGTATTCTTGATTTCCTGCATCTGAGTAAGAAAATTCTTCTAATCATTTTGTTAGCTAGCTTGATGTTCAATGATGCCCATCGCTTAAGTTTGTTTGTGATTTCAGCGCCAAAGGTGTTCGTAATTTGTAGATAAAACCCCATCTGTGATAATAGTAACAATGTATATCGACCGTACTGTTTAGAGTAGAATATAAAAACGAGCGAGAAACTGTATTGGGGTGGTCGGTCCGTGAAATAAAAAGTCTCATTTGTTCAACCTCTATATTTCGTCACCGTTTGGTAACTTCGTCAGGAGTATGCTGAAAAATGTGCTATCACAATGTTGCAATTTAAGGATTAAATTAAGACTTACAACTAGAGTAGATCACTAGTCTTCAGATGCATATTAACAAGGTATTAGACCATCAGATTTTGTACCTGTAATCACATGAACGCGTGGAATATGTATGAGTATTTGTTGAAATTGCAACGACAAGTATACATGTTAAGCGCAAGAGAGACAAGAACAAGTTTGTTTTTTATTGACGTGCAAATATTTTTATGTACAATATGCATAAACTAAAATGTATACACAGTTCATCCCAAAAACCCCCAAAATTGCAAGCTTACAAGCGCATCAAAGATTTAGCAATTCGGTATATATTATCCTCCATTGATTGACATCTGTCTTAAAGTTGATGGCCCTATTATTTTTTTGAATGTGTGTCATTTCCAACAACAATCTTGTTTTGTAGTTGCTTTCCCTATCCAAAATCTTGACACTATCATAATCAAAAGTATGAAGAGATTGCTGAGAATGAACAGCCAACGTACACGAATCCTTTTTCACCCTGCAGTCGCTCTTATGTTGTGTTAATGTTTGTTTTAGCAACTGTGATGTCTGCCCAACATATGTATATATGCCCTTAGTCTTGCAGATAGAACAGATTATAATATAAAACTTGGATGCACAGACCGCGGCCCGCCTGTTGAATACTGGTGGCCCGCCGACAGCAAAAATAATATTCTCGTACATTCGAAGAATATTTAATTCTATTCCAGAATAAAACCAAAAAAATATGTTCGAAAAGTAATTTGAATCTCGCGCGCGCTATTTGAATCTAGCGCCCAAAAATGCTAAGTCAAGTAACATCGCTTGCTGCCTTTATATAAAGTTCAAAATAGTAGAGAAATCAAGAATTTTCTAGCGCGGTGTGAGCAAGCGAGATAGCAATTGTCCCGAATTCCCGATTGCTCGCGTAGGTACGAGTAGATACACGAAGCTTCCAGAGTCGTATGCGCGGTATAAAAGCCACGCTAACCGCAGCGACCGATAGTTCGGTTTTAATTTGAGTGAAATATCAACAGGAAGAAATAAGCGCGAAAATGCAAAGCGAAGTAATAAGTGATTGAGAATAAGTGCAGTTTAATAGTGTTTTGGGGAGGCAATAGTTCTAGTGTAGATTTTAACTCGACTAGCCGGTGTCATATATTTTGATCCACATTCAACGTAGATTTCCTGTTAACCCGTCAAGTGCCGTGTATAATTGTGTTGTGAAATCGTAAGTAAAACTCAGTTATTAATAAGTGTTTCCCTACCTATTTAATCAATTTTAATCAAATTTAGCATTAATGTTGGCCAAATATTAAAATAAAACAAAGAAATTACTATTTTTATCAGAATTTCTCTAACTGTAATAATTACGTCATTATTTCAGATATAAAATCTCTATAAAAATCTTAAAATTTCTGAGGAATTTAATCAATTATTTTTGATAATTTAAAAAAGAATGGGTAATTTAAGTTGGTACTGTAATTGTTTTTAGGTGCTGTGTTAATCCTAGCCAGGATTAGAACGCAACATGGAGAAGCCAGGACCTAGTAAAAACGTAAGGTTAAAGGTGAAAATCGGCAGTTTCAAGAAATTTGGACTGAGAAATACTTTTTGTATGGTCGCATAACAAAGTCGTTTGTTTAATTTGCAAGAATTCTGTTGCGATTGCAAAGGAATATAATGTAAAAAGGCACTATGAAACGCAGCATCCTTCTTTTACCAAGTTTACAGGCGAATTAAGAAAGCAAAAAATGTTGTCTTTAAAACGGGAGCTTATTGGTCAGCAAGCTATGTTTACAAAACCCATTCAAGATTCAGAAACAGCTACAGAAGTTAGTTATGAAATTTCTCGAATGATAGCAAAGCGAAGTCGCCCCTTCAATGATGGCGATTTTGTAAAAGAATGCATAGAAATTGCCGCTAAGAAAATGTGTTCAGAAGCAGCAAAAAAGTTTGAGAAAATTCAACTGAATCGTATGACTATCCAAAGACGAATTATGTCTTTGTCAGGTAATATTGCGGAACAATTAATTGAAAAAACTAAGATCATTGAATTTTTTTCATTAGCACTCGACGAATCCACTGATATTAGTTCCAGAGCTCAACTTCTCATATTCATACGAGGTGTTACTCAAGATTTTGAAGTCTTAGAAGAGTTATTCGGAATCTGTTCATTGAAAGGTCAAACCAAAGGAGTTGATATACTCAATGTACTTTTGGATGAGTGTTCAAAAACTGATTTGGACTTTTAAAAATTATCGGGAGTTGCGACTGACGGTGCTCCTTCGATGATTGGTGTCAATTCCGGGCTAGTTACTTTACTGGAAAAGCATCTGCAAGGAAAAAACATAAACGCTGAAGATCTCATGCAGTTTCACTGCATTATACACCAAGAAACCCTCTGTTCTAAAAAAATTGAATTTCAAAATGTCATGAAAGTGGTAGTTTCGACTGTAAATTTCATAAAATCACGAGGACTCAATCACAGACAATTCAAACAATTCCTTGATGACATCGAAAGCGAATACGGAGATTTACTGTATTATACAGAAGTAAGGTGGCTAAGCCGTGGATTGACACTGGAACGATTTCTAAATTTAATAGAAGAAATTGGAATATTTCTGGAGGAAAAGCAAAGGGATGTCCCGGAACTTAAAAATCCTGATTGGTTGTGTGATTTGGCTTTTTAGTTGACATTACAAATCATTTGAATGTCTTGAACACACGGCTTCAAGGCAAAAATCAACTGATATCCCAGCTCTACGCTCATGTATCATCCTTTCAATGCAAGCTGACACTTTTCAGATCACAATTGAATTCTGGAAATTACAATCATTTTCCGAATTATAAGAAAATGGCTGAAAAATTCAACAAAACTGCGATTAATTTCAGTTATGTAGAAAAGCTAGATATTTTGATTCAATCTTTTCAAGACAGATTTTCGGAGTTTAAAAAGTGAAACCTCTGTTGGACATATTCAGCAATCCTTTCACGATTTCAGTTGAAAATGCGCCAGAGTCAATGCAGTTAGAAATTATCGACATTCAAAACGATCAAGATTTACGCAACAAATTCAACGAAGGAGACTTGCTGAACTTTTACCGCTGCATTGATAAAAATATGTACGAAAAGTTGCGCATAAACGCTCTGAAGCTCTGAAGCTGGCACATAGCTTATTTGGTTCTACCTATATATGTGAACAAACTTTTTCAATACTAAATAATAATAAAACAAAAATCGAAACCGCCTTGCAAATGAAAGTTTGGCAGCAGTTTTACGTGTTGCTACAAGTAAATTTGAGCCAAATATAAAAAGATTGTAAGCACTATGCAGTGCCACGCTTCAATTGATAAATTCTTTTTGAATTTTAATAAATTATTATCAATTCTTTATTGTCTTTAATTACCTATACTTCTGGCGGCCGGCCCGCCATCAGTTCATGATTTGCCCGAGTGGCCCCTAGTCTTCATAAGTCTGTGCAACCATGATATAAAAGATAAGTTCTCGTTTGTAAATTCTATGGATGGTGTAATATTACCAGAAAATTATGAATTGATTTCTTTGGATGTAGTCTCCTTATTTACTAACATACCATTCACGCTTATTGTAGACACAGTTAATTTACATTGGAATTTGATAGAACTACATTGTAGTATTAAAAACCAAGCTTCTTAGAGTTACTACAATTCATATTTTACAACTGTTATTTCACTTTTGATCAGCAGTTTTATATGCAGAAATCTGGTGTACCTATGGGGTCAACAATTAGTCCCATCTTGGCGCTTATCGTACTTGATTATTTATTTGATAATGTGATTGATAATCTTCCTTTTCAGTTACCATTTATTTATAAATTTGTTGATGATGTAATTTGTGCCATACCTCATAATATGAAAGAGACTACATTACACATTTTTAATTCATTTAATAATGATCTGCAATTCACTCTAGAAACAGTAACAGATAGATCCATTCCATTTTTAGATACACGAGTCTTGAGAGTTGACAATGGTAGATTGATATTGAATTGGTACCAAAAACCTACGGCTTCGGGTAGATTCATCAACTACAATTCCAGTCACCCACTTGCACAAAAATATAATACAGTAATAGCAATGAAAAACATAATCACGCATATCTGCCATAGCTCCTTTATACATGTCAATTTGAAGTAATTGCACAAAATTTTCCGAAACAATGGATATCCCAAACACATATTAAACAAATTAATTTATAATTCTAATGCTTTTGATGGACCCACAGAAACCAAATTTAATGAACAATCAATAGCTTACAAAAAAATCCCATATATATCCAATTTAACAGATCAAATAATAAAACATTTTAAACAGTTCCCTAATATTAAAATAGCTAAATACAATCCTTTCAATATTGGTAGCATACTCACAAGAACTAAAGACACAACACCTTTGCTCAACCAAAAAGATGTCGTTTATGCAGTTCCATGTGGTGATTGTGAGTCTACATATGTTGGGCAGACATCACAGTTGCTAAAACAAAGATTAACACAACATAAGAGCGACTGCAGGGTGAAAAAGGGTTCGTGTGCTTTGGCTGTTCATTCTCAGCAATCTCTTCATACTTTTGATTATGATAGTGTCAAGATTTTGGATAGGGAAAGCAACTACAAAACAAGATTGTTGTTGGAAATGATACACATTCAAAAAAACAATAGGGCCATCAACTTTAAGACAGATGTCAATCAATTGAGCATAATATATACCGAATTGCTAAATCTTTGATGCGCTTGTAACCTTGCCAATTTTGGTGGTTTTTGGGATGAACTGTGTATACATTTTAGTTTATGCATCTTGTACATAAAAATATTTGCACGTCAATAAAAAACAAACTTGTTCTTGTCTCTCTTGCGCTTAACATGTATACTTGTCGTTGCAATTTCAACAAATACTCATACATATTCCACGCGTTCATGTGATTACAGGTACAAAATCTGATGGTCTAATACCACGTTAATGTGTATCTGAAGGCTAGTGATCTAGTCTAGTTGTAAGTCTTAGTTTAATCCTTAAGTTGCAACATTGTGATAGCACATTTTTCAGCATACTCCTGATGAAGTTACCAAACGGTGACGAAATATAGAGGTTGAACAAATGAGACTTTTTATTTCACGGAGCGACCACCCCAATAGAGTTTTTCGCTCGTTTTTATATTCTACTCTATATATATGTAAATGCAGACCAGGAGTCTTTGCCGTTGAGAAACAAAGGTGAAACGAAGGTTATTGGGGAGTTCAGCGATCATACATTCAATAGTAGTATGTTCAATTTATTTTTATACCGATATTTTGCATCTGATAGTATGCTTCATCAGGGTTAATTGTCATTTATATTCGTTGCCCTCCTAAGTAACGTGCGGTTTGTAGTAGTCAATAAGCATCTGTTTTTGGATCCGTGGGTGATCTGATTTGGTGTTTCGTTGTGACGTCTGCATTTGAGTAGAAAGTTCCTTCTGTTGGTGAGTTTTGCAATTTTCTTTGACCAAGACATCTCGCGTAATTTTGGAGGAAAAGCCATGTTAACTCTGAAAAAATGGTCCACAACATCAAAGAAAGTTATGCTTATGGCCTAATGGTCTAAAACATCGACACAAATCAGACTGCAGACTTGAAGATCATGGAATTGAGTGAAACCTAAAGGCGCAAGTTTGGGAGAATAAGTTGCCGCCTGGACGGTAACATCATAAAGGCAAAAGGGAAACTGGGAATGGGAATGAAGCGAAAACTTATTCCTTTAAGAAATCCATCGTTTTAAGGGCAAAGAATGTGAACCCTAAAATTCGTAATATTAAAAAAGGTGCTATATTATCACTTGCGGTAGCGACACTTGCAGTTAGAGCTGTTGGAGAACGAAAAAGTATGCAAACACCTAAAGTAATTCCACCGCTAAAAGCTGGAGGTCTACTTCCATTTCCTATACATAATAAAACAGTGGAAGCTATCACCCGTTGTGTATCTTGGTTTCCGGGTTGAAACCGTGTCTGGTGTGGCGTTGGTGCTGACGTTTCGTCCACTGTTGCAAGGGATATCTTAAAGGCTGCTCGTTGATCGCGTTGCTGTCGATTGAAGACTGGCCTGAACTCTGAGTGGAGCAATTTGTACAGAGAGGGGACGTAGAGCTGTCAGAACACGGCGTTGAAGCTGTTGTTTGTGGCACGACGTTAGTGGAAGGGGATTCAATTTTACCGTAAAGAGGTAAGTGCCAAAATGAATGTAACATATAACCCCCATCTCTGTTTAAATTCTGTGGATGTTTATAAATTTCGATAGATTCACGGAATTTTCTAGGGAAAAAATGAGATTCACGTTACAGAAGTTTGGTGTCATCAAACCGTATCTGATGACCGGAAGTTTGTTTGTGCTCTGTTAGTGCCGAACCAGCTATACTTAGCAGCCGCTCATGTTCTGACACACGCACGCTAACCGACCGCTTTGTTTCACCGATATATACACTGCCGCACGAACACGGGATGCGGTATACACCTTCGGTTTGCAACGAAGATCACAGATGTTTTGCCTTCCGTCGAAGACAAATTATTCCCATTAGTCAAACGTTAGGATTTAGTAAAGAAATTGAATCAAATGTTAAAAATGTTTCAGACATTCGAATTGAAATGAGTAAAATGGACAAATGCTGGTGGAGTGTAATATTACAACAGCGGTCTTTTACTACGCACATCCAATACACACACTATACTAATTTGCACCACTGGTCGAACAAGGTTATAGCATCAATATTGAGCCAAGGAATATTATTTATATACAAATCGATATATCACGCGTAGATAATATTACTATCAAGTTAGTGGATCGAGACGGTTACCCAGTAGACTTCCGTGGTGAACAGATGGTCAGATTGAAATTGAAAAGTATGGGGCTGAATTTTAAGTTATCTTATAAAAACAATTCATCTGTGTTACTTTCCGCTAGTCCAGAACGAATGAGTTAACACTTGAAAACCGCTTTTCTTGAAGCATTCAGCTGTAAGATGAGAAATCATGGAAAAGTTAGAGATATTCGAAGAGCATTCGAAGATCATTTCAAAGAAGCAATCACCAAGAAAGAATACCACATCTACTATCCTCGTATGACGAACTTAAATAATAATGATAAAATTCGTATTTCCGTTCAATATCAATACATCTATACTTTGCCTAGTGAAAGTTTCATCTACGAGAGCTGTCTTTTTTCAACCTCCAATAGGCTATAAAGGAAAAACGGGTGAACATAAAAAAATATTTTATTACCAAAAGTAATATACAATAAATGTACTCTACATAGTCACCTTGACGATTGAGGCATTTCTCATATCTGTGAACAAGCTTTGCAACACCCTCTTCATAAAATGATTCGAAGTGAATTGTGACAGTTTCTTTGAGCTCCTGGTCAGTTTGGAAGCGCTGTCTCCCAAGCCACTTGTACAGTTCAGGAAAAAGATGGTAGTCACTCGGCGCTAGGTCGGGACTATATGTTGGGTGTTCGAAAATGTCCCATTGAAATTGCTCATGGAGCCGTTGAACGATTGCAGAAATCAGCATGCCACTTCTTTTGTTTTGAATAGCTCTCCGTAAGCGTTGCATAGTTTCACAATAAGAATATGCAGTAATTGTTATCCCCGGTTGCATAAACTCCACAAACAACACATCTTTTTGGTCCCAAAAACATAACCTTACGGTTGTTGAAGGTTTATTCGAATTTTGTGTATCCTTTAGAGAATTTGTGTGCATCCGTTGTTGTGATGTTGTTTCGGGAGTGTCATATTCAATCCATGTCTCATCTCCTGTCACGATGGACTCCAAAAGTCTTCTTCATCAGTATTGAAACGCTCAAGAAACGCCAAAGCTGCAGCCATTCAGCGAGTTTTGTGGTTGTTAATCAACATCTTTGGGACTCAGCGAGCAGAAAGTTATCTGTAGCACAACTGCTCAGTAACTGTAGAGTGCAGGGAAGACCTTGAAACTTCCAGAAATTGCATCGATATTTCACTTATGGTGAACCTTCCAGTTTCCTTAACCACTGTCTGTCTGACTGTCGTCTGTAGCGACAGACTTGCGCCCTTGACCCCCTTCACCATGCACATCAGGTAGGCCATATTTAAACTTTCGACACCATTCACGAACAACACCATCACTCATAAAGCCGTCTCTATATATTCGATTCATTCTTCAATGAATTTCCGCTGTACTTTTTCCTTCTGCCTGTAAGAAACGAATAACACTTCGCAGGAGAATCAATAGAGAGAGCCATGTTTACGTGGCTGCAGCTCAACAAGAAATGGCGTGTTGGACTCGGCAGTGACAGTGTGTGGAGGACGAGATGCGCAGCCACTAATACGCTCACCGGCCATCCGCCACGTGTCTGGTCTTCATTCGACCCTGAAGCAACAGGTACCGGTGTTTGTAAACTAATAATGCTTACTTTGTTCGATCAGATCCGCTTCGAAATTAATGGCGTAGAAGTAGATAGATCTACAAAACCCGAGATTACAAATGCTACGAAGGTCTAGGTATGATATGGTAAAAGTGGAAGGAAATTGTCGAATGGTGTTCATAGTATGCACAGCCACCGACTATATCTGTAGCTTGTAAGAAGGCATGCATTGCTTTAGAATTTATATTAGGCTTCGCAGAAGATTGTGGAAAAATTATCATTTGCACTTGATTTTGCTTTGAAGTGGAAATGATTTAAATTCTTATCAAAATAATAAATAATAAACAGGGTACAAAAAAGACATCATTCGAATTGTAGAAGATTGTGGCATGAAATTCGACTGAATTAAGAATTAAGAAAGTGGGAGCTATATGAACTACCACTTTTACGTTAAACGAAAACGGATATTTGCCCTACTAAAACGAGCAGTGAAATACGTAAATTGAGTCACACATGAGTCACCAACATGAAACTTTATCTTATTCGGATAGTCATCCTTACGATAACGTGTACCTTCAATCCAATGTCAGAAAGTATAGAATAGCATATCGCATGTATGCAACTTTCCAGTAAAGCTATTATAATAAGTAGAGTTGCTCAATCTGCGGCCAGTGGCAGGCGCATAAAAGTTAAACATAATATAAAACATTGGTCATTTCCATGACGTCGGCAATATTTTTATAACAAACCTACAATTGCGAAATAGTATTTATGGCAGCGTACATGTATACACAACAGGTCTCATTGAGACTTGGAGTTATACTGAAAATTGTATCGAACCCTGCCAGTGCTCGTCGGCGTTTGTGAGCAACTCTAATAAGAAGAATATCTTAAATTATAAAAAGTTCAGAGAATGCGCTCTGGTGGTTATTGCCATGACTAAAAAGGAAATAGTTAAGTCCTTCATCGTTGATATCAAGCAAGGGTGGAATCGCTTAACACTTTGAAAAGACTATTTGCCCCCATTATATACAACAGCATTTTGGAGTATTCACTTTTCTCTGGAACAGTACGATTATTATCTTAATAAAATGGCATTGATGATGATCGATGTGCAAGGTCTTTTTATTGAAAGAATTTATCTGGTAAAGGAATAACTGATAACTAGGATGGTTCTTCTCTAGCCAGTTGACCCGTCATTTCTCAGCCGGTCTGTTTCAAGTACGGAACGTGTGGTTTAAATAGAAAATGGTTTAATGCTTTTTCATCATTTATCACTAAAGTTCGACAAACGAGTGCATCATAAGTTGTATAAACCGAACTGACGCTGTCACTCCTCCGAATTTTAATGTCGCGCTTTGCACATAAGTGGGGTCAAGCGGTGGAGTGACAGCGTCAGTCCGGGTTACACTACTTAATGATAACTTATCATGCACTCGTTTGTCGAAACTTAGTGATAAGTGATAGGAAAGCACGAAACCATTTTGTATTTAAACCACACGTTCTGTACTGACAAAGACCGGTTGAGAAACGACAGGTTAACTGATTAGAGCAAAACCATCCTGGGTTACGTTATAGTGAAGATCACGTTCATATTTACCAGCTTCCATACATTTTACAATGTTTCGCTAAAGACGTAAAGACCATCTATGTTACACCAAGGAATATATATTTTGAAAAATATATCAATGTTCTCGTAGTGAATTTGCAAAGTGTTAAAAATGTTCCTAAAATACAAAAGATAAGTTCTAAATGTTAGCTATTTCATAAAAGTGATCCAAAAGTGTGTTCTCGACCTAATGATTATGTTCTACATATATGTATATTCTTAAAGCTATAAGTAAAAAATTTTAGAAATTCTTACTGCTTCACTTTTCACAAGACATACTATGTCTGTTTTAGTCATAGTGACCATACTGACCATAAATAAAGTTAGTTCTTATATATTATTAAGTAGCATAGCAGAATACTAGCATAGAGCCGGTAGTGGAGATATGTAGTATGATATACGAGGGTTGACAAATATATGTTCGAACATTAAAGTTGCATTTAAGATTATTTGTTTGTATTTCTAGTAGTATTTCTCCTGTTAATATCTAGGTTTATTACTTTTTGTCAATTTGTAAAAAATAGGTCTAGATAAAAGATAGATAGATAAATTATTTATGATGATTTAATATTGAGACCAGGTTGCAGAACACCCATATTTGAATATTAAAAACATTTACAAAAATAAAGTAATGTGTTCATGGCAACGCTTGGTGATGATATTTTTTGTCTTTCCGTTTGGAGAGAAAACGAATAGCGCCGATGGTTTACATTAGGTATGGGCAACCTCCGCCCCGCGGGCCACATGCGGCCCTCGAGTAAGGTTTGTCCGGCCCGCTACTGAATTCTTTCGTTGCATATTAGCACGGCCCGTCTAAAATTAATTCATAATGAATCATCAGGATACTACAAAAATGTATATTTTTCAAGATTACTCATAAAAAAGCATAAAACTTCTACAAAAAAGGTTGCCCATGCCTGGTTTACATACTCACGCCACATACAACTGCTCATGGGAAAAACATGGCAATTCAAGGTTTATTCCACACGCTTCAAATGATTGGCCTTGCGATTTATTAATCGTCATTGCAAATGCAAGGCGAACAAGAAACTTAACTCTCTTAAACTGAAACGGCAAATTGGTTGGAATCAGTGGTGTTCTTGGAATGAGAACATCCTCGCCTTTGAACGTTCCTATGATTATCGTTGCTTCAATCACGTTGTTTATAAGTTTCTTAACAGCGAGTCTTGTTCCATTATATAATTTCAGTTGGTTCAGATTGCGTAACATGATTATCACCAAGCCGACCTTGAGCTACAAATTGTGCGATGGCATTCTTGGTAAATCCACTGAATTCAGAAATTCAACTAGATAATTGACGATTTCGTTTGGATCGGTAATTGAATCGATTGATTTAAATGAATGCAGTTGGCGAATTTGACTTTGAATTTTTATGTTCAAATTGACTACGTCCTTATTTTTCGCTGCCAAAATAGCTCCTTTGCTCAACCATACATGATTTTGTAATTTGAACTAATATTCGGGAACACTTTCATGATCAATTTCTTTTCCGACGTTATGAATTGACAAAAATGAGGTGGAAACGAAATGGGGCCAGTGGAAGCGTCTACCGGAATTTCTCCATTACCAACGTCTAATAATTGTGTGGAGAACACTTCCGCCGATTCATTACTTTGTAGCGTGACTCGCATATTCGTTGTTAACTTTCACGTTTTTCACGTTTTCACGTATTTCTACAAATGTGATGACTTTATTTATTCATTATATATTGCGTTTATTTCATCAGCAGCTGTTGACCTTGGAATAACTGGCAGCGTTTGCCGAAAATCGTCGGGCAGCAGAATCATAATACCTCTAAAGAAATGCTGATTATTGCGCAAATCTTTCAACGTTTGATCGAGTGCCTCCAATCCTCGTTTGTGCGCCATCGTACACTCATCGCAAATTATTATTGTCCGATTCTGTAGCACTTTCGCCATTGCTGATTTTTTGTCAACATTGTACGTCGGTTTCATCTATCGTTTGCAAATTCAGGTACAGGTTGAGTGCCGTGGGGTGTTCGTCCTCCTTCTAATAATGTGGCAGCGATTCCTGATTATCCTATGGCCAGCGCTATTTGACTTTGTACGCGAATCGAACCTGAAATCGATAAAATTAGGAACGTTTTGCCATTTCTGCCAGGTGCACCGAGGAAGAATATTCCTCCGTAGCCGTCGTTGACTGCTATCATCAACGTATCATACGCGGTTTTCTGCTATTGATTCCAAATTCTGACCATTGTTCGCACTGATTGACTCAAGCACCTCGATTGTATTGCTGTTCTCGTTTAAATTCTCGATTGAATGCATCGTGCTTGGGGAAATTCTGCCCTGGCATTCCTAATTCGTGCAACATCTTACCGGACGTTATCAGACACATATACTCTACAGAAATCAACGCCTTCTTGTGGATCTCTGCGTTAAATTCAAGTTCAGGATTTGCTGTTGTTGTATGCACTCAATGCGAAATGTATTCAGCCATATTGTCTTTGTATTTGTTCCATAAACGAGGTTGGTTAGATGAAAAACACGTTGATGATGGCAAAAAGTAAAAATAACGGCATCAGCAAGTGTATGATCCTAATGAATGTCATTCTAAGGCAAATGTAAACGCTGTCACGCTTCTCGATATGTTGTGCACAACTCACTGTTGACAGTTCTTAGAAACTCAAATGAAGTCGGTCCACGAACATTAACCAATAATAATAAAAAAAGCATTTGTCATTCCGCGTATGAACTGTGCAAATGCGCCCCAATGCATGCTAAATGGACCACAGTGGGATGACGTTCGTGTATCGCGAATAAAGAAATTCTTCAAATCGCCTCATTGCTGCTGACATATCTTCTTGTTTGATATTGCGAAACTTCATCGTTGGCATCAGGAGATGCAATATCAAATACAGCCACGTCGTTTCCTTTCATGACATACTTGCAAACATATTTGATGGACTTGATAGAATTGCGGTACTTAACATTGCAATAAGCTTTGAATGTTTTGGAAAGCAACTGCAAATACGGAACAATCCAGCTATCGACTACAACGTCCTTATTCTTGACTTTCAACGTTATTGTTCTGCCGTTATCCTCTGCAGAGCGGCGACGCTACAGGGGGTAACCGTTATTACATGTGATTGTTGCAGGCAACAAAGCACGCGGATAACGTTTGGAGCATTTGTTTTCGATCATACAAGGTGATTCGTGGTTGTGATTGCCACATGGTCCATGAATCATATTCGTCGTCACAATTTCATACAACTCTGGATCTCTTTCCTGATCTAGAATTTCTGCGCAAATCATGGTGTCAATTTTATCCGGTCTTAGTTTCTCGACTATCCACAGGAGAATATGCGCATAAGGCAGTCCTTCTTTCTGACACTTCACAGAGTACATCCAAGATCGCACGCCTCCGAAGCCATGATACTTCACAATGAAGTTCTTGGGCGCATTAAGTTCCTGCTTGAGTACCTACTCGTGCTGTAATGTCGTGACTATCGCTGGATGATTGACCAGGTAGTACATTTAAGTAGGTCATTTAATTTTGCGCGTATTCGTGCATGTGCCTTGGACTTCCAACATACGTTGCTGGCAAGATGGTAAGTCGGCCGACATTGTTTGCATTTCCATGTACCTTCATGGTATCATGCAGATGGATGTATTCTTCCGAAAGCAATTTTTGCTGATCTAAACGTATAATTGTTAGACGTCCCGTGTCGATTTTGATATGTACATATCAAGGACGAACTGATGAAACAGTCTGCGACATTTTAATATGTGATTGTTCAAAATTTCCGACTTTTTCAGTGGGTTTTCCAAAAATTTTCGAAATAATATGAGAACGCGACACATTCTACTATTGAAGTTAAACGTTGGTTAAACGAATACTTGCCATATATGATTGATGGACGAACTTAAGTATTCTTATTATTTTTTCTGTATTTGCTAGTTGTTACTTTAAGAAAAGCTCACTGTGTAATTTGCGTTAATTTATTTGGTATTTCACTGCTTCACACCATATATTCCTTGCATTATATAGTGTATATTCTTGGTTCGTTCAGTTGCCTGTTTACTAATTGCTGTGTTTCTTTGAATTATTAAATATAATTAAAATTTAAGATGTATACAGAAACACGCTTTGGAAATATCTCTTAAGATTAAAAATGTAGTTTGATAAATTTTTATAACAGAAAATAAAAGTATTTTAGTAAAAATTTTCGAACGATTTTATTTTAAAATGTACCCAAGAATTTATAAATATACAAATAAATGCATACATCATCGACGAAATCTAACAAATTCAGGCTCTTTTATTTCTGTTTCAGCTGCTTTTAGAACTTCCATGACAGACACGTTAGCAATTTCGTTGTAACTTGCCATTTCTTCTTTAATACTCTTCTTATAATACACAAACGATTCAAGCGAAAACTGTAATTCGATTGGTGTTTACCGCTCGAAGTAAGTCGGAGTTAAAATCGACCACGTCCACGTCCATCCTTAATTGCGTTTAAGATAACGAGTCCTCCTGTTCTTCGTCTCATGGACATTCCCTAGGGTTTAACAGGTTATACAATAGCTCTGTTAAACGGAAAAATTCCACAGCCCGATCCAATTTCAACTCGGCACATCTCTAGCATCTCAAACATGTACCGAGCCAAATTTCCCGGAGATTTTATTCGTCCGCTAGAACTTATTGTATCTTTGGCAGACCTTCAAATGCTGATACCCATGCAATGAGAGGCAGTCATAGGCCTTCCAATAATCACTGATGACCGTTGTTCTATACTATGACGTCACAAACAGGTTTCGACGAGAATATTGGACGCAGGCTAATAAAACGCGATTACAAATAAAATCACGTTCGCCAGACAATCGCACTTATCCAAGTACTGACCGCGCCCGATGCTGTTTAACTTCTGCGATCGAAGAAGAACGGCTGTGCTATGACCGTTGCATTTTTAAATAGACATGCGGTAAACGTTCGATGAACGGACGAGAGTTGGTATTGTCAACGTGCTATGGCCGATTATTACAGAGCGACTCTATATATTATGTAATATTACGCAATACCATTACGTCACAAACAGGTTTAGACGAGAATTTTGGATGCGAGCTAATGAAACGTTATTTATTTATTAAGACAGGCATATGTCAGAACATTGCTCTTAGTCAGAAGATGTTGATAGAACTGACAATTATATATCGCTCCCCCTCCTTCCCCCAATAAGATATTGCGTAACATCATGATGGCATAAACAGGATGAATGTTAGATGAGAAGAGCGCTCTGATTGAGGGTATCATATAAAATGCGTTTTGATTGGTCGCATTGTATACAATGCCGCGTCTTGCTTGGTTACCAACTCGAAATTCAAAATGCCCCAATATGTATAGGAACGTAGTTCACCCAACAACATCCTTAACATAGACTGAGGCGATGACGTTGGATAGTAAGTGATGAAGTCACTGCGCATGCGCAAGTTAGTCCTGACGAACACTATGTATACATTATCGATCGCTCGTCAGTAAGGTGAACAACCGGTTTATACGTTTGAACGTAAAATACACTGAGGAATCGGGAGATGACGCGAGCTTCATACGATTGATCGACCACCAATCACAGTATTATACATCATTAGACATCACAAACAGGTTTGAACATAATATTTTAATATGAACAGGATGAATGTTATGCTATGTATAGGAAAGTAGTTCTCCAACAACTTCCTTAATGTTGATCAAGGTGTTTAACGTCAGACAGTAAGTGATGACGTCACTGCGCATGCGCAACTTAGTCCCGGTGAACGCTATACTTTTTATCGCCCGTCAGTAAGGTGAGGAATCGGTTTATACGTTGGCAGGTCAAATAGATCAGACTGAGGAATCCGAGGTACGCGGGCTTCATACGATTGATCGACCACTAATCGCAGTACGATACATCATTAGACATCACAAATAGGTTTCGATATTATATTTTAATACAATATTATAAGCAAATGGAACGTAAGTCAGTTATTAGTCATTATTACCATACCAACGATAATCGATGGTAAATCAACGAAGTCAAACATACAACGCTCGGTCAAGTCGTAGACGGATAGAAGCCAATAGCATTCAGTGAGATATGTGTATTTTCTATATCGATCCTATATAGTCGGCGTCTAATAAGATTACGTAATACAGGGTTCCTTTGTCTATTGATACGACCATGTAACGTCACAAACAGGATTCGACGATAGTTCTGTGTTAAATGGGTAAGTTAATATAAAATGGAATTTAAGGAAACCCCAGTCTATTATTTATTAATATATTAAGATACATGAAGAAAAACACTTAGCAAAGTTTAATTGATCGCAACATATAAAATATCGCATTCTGATTGAATATCGATAAATGATATAAAAGGGAGTCCATTCTTTTCACAATTTACCAACAGCTTTCTAACAGTAAGATCGTGAACTTCAACATCTTTAGCTCCAGTATATCGTTTTAGTGTTTATAGTTATGCGTTGATTTCCAACTAGTTTATCGTTTTATTATTATTATTTAGTATTCATTGTTGTTGGACAGGCATATTTTAGGTAAGTGATTTAAATTTTACCGCATACTTCCCCTAATAGACTGCAATATTATAGTTTAAGATGGAGGGTGAGATATGCCACAAAGCGCTTGGAAGAAAAGATGGCTTGATCAGACATTCCTGCTTAAATAAGAAATCTTACACATGCTCCATATGCGAAGAAATCTTTACGATATCGGATAGTTTGTCTCGACATAAGAAACCACATAATATCGATCCCACTACCAAGAAACAAGAGGTTTCAGAAGAGAAGCAGCCACCAAGTGAAACGGACCATCCGCCCAGTAGCATGTCGGAACAGGATTTTCTATGCCCCGACCAAACTTTACCGACGGCTGCATTACACAATAGATATTTTTGTTTCCATGCGCATCTGAACAACAATTCTCTTAAACTTGAAGGGGATATTTTTACCATAAAACTCACCCGAAATAAAAATGTAAAATTAATAATAAAGCAGGCACTCCATGATGTATTACAACCTACAACATGAAAAGTCACATAAATATAGGAAGATTTTCTGCCAGTACCATTCGACGTGAGGCTCATGTCGATGGACCGACTCCCTCCAAGAAAAAGTGTAGCGAATGAAATATAATAACGGAATAAAATAATTCTATACATATCATACTGAATAAAAGATATCGTCATAAACTTTACGAATTTTATTTAAAGGATGGAACAATAAGTATGCAGTACTAGAATAATACGATATTACTAATAGGTATGCATAACAAAACAGCGTAAGAATGTTTATTCAACTGCTGTGGAAGTTATAAAATCCCACTGATTCGATCTCATTTTCTACGTAAAACCCCTTCAACAGGGTATACGTTTTCATATTTGTCTATCTGTAATTCTTATTTATAAGAACTTTCCAGAATCGGTTTCTCGTTTACATCTTCAATTAAATATACATTGGGATTACGCGCCTTACTTAAACATGTAAGAATACAGGGTTTCATCTGAATGGATCGATGTTTTATGTGATTGTATCCATTCACCTATACAAACCTCTCAAACTGAATAAATGTGCAATGTTAAGCTACCAGCATTATTAGACAATCCTAACCTCGGCAGGAGTCGAGTTGCTGGTGAAATTATATCATACTGAACACATCAAATACATCTCTATACAAACGTATACAGGCTTGACTTCAATGCAGAAACAAAACCCCACGAAGTTGTATGAAATTGTATTTAATAAGGAGTGGAAAAGGATACATGTATTTATATACTGTTGGTAGAAGACGAACAAAAGTCTCATTCTAACACGATAATGGAAGTATCTTGTTCGATATCGACATCATGGACATACGAAAGGTGAATGTAACGGGATGTTTAACGTGATGTCTACGACGGAGACGAAGAAAAGACAAGATGACACCGTTAAATATAAAATTTGCAAGCCATGAATGAAAATCGTCATATATCAATCTCACCAGTTAAATAAATGGTGTGCATCTAATGATGCATTACAACCTTTCTTTACCTTCCACTTGAAGTCACGTAAATATAGGGTGATATGTTACCAGTACTATACAACAATCCTGAACTTGCAAGGAGTTGAGTTCCTGATGAAAGTATAAATATGGATGCCATCGACTTCAATATGGAGATGAAAACGCACGAAATTGTATGAATCGTGTTTTTAACAACGGCGAAAAAGGACATACATATTGTTAAGGATTTAAAGACATTTTCAATAGACTCTTAAATTAACAGTTTTTCTATATATTATTATTATTATTCATTTGTTTTAATTTCAATAGATGTTTTTATTTTTATCAATCTGTTAAAATTAATATTCATTTCTGTTTATGTATGTACTAAATTTAGAATAGTTTTATGTTTCAACTTTTGTAAATGCTATGAATTTAAATAATGTTTGATACATAATACAATGTATCAAACATTATCTAAATTCATCGCCGACAAACAATGAACGATAATGTGTACCGAAAATCCTTAACATACAGATAAAAGAAACTTCGTCGATCGGCTCCAGTACGAACGTACAAAGAGTTATTTATCAAGCGACGACTACATACATGTGGTCCATTACGGGGGCTACGAGTCGAAAAGGACCGACTGGCTATTTGAGTAACGTTCCCTGGAATTGTCGCTTACTAGGGTGAGGCGAGCGCGTTAGCAGAAAGACATACAGCATAAATTCTATCACCCGAACGTCGTCTCGAACTGACCGGCCTCACCACGACGACGTTCTTTACCTTTCTTCGAATAACCGCTCTGTGTACGAAAAGTACAAGAATATTAGGGTCGACTTGTTCGACACCTAACCGGCCGCCCACCGGTTTAAAAGCAAACAGATCTTTCGATCTTTGAATACATAGATGCATAGAATATGAAACGTTTAAGACAAACGTATTTTAAAACGTTAAGAACAAGGCAGAGATATATATTTGAACTAATTTGAACAAAACGCATTTTGAAACGTTTAGTCACAAACGTGTGTTAAGTGGGAAACACAAGTACAATTCTTTGTCACTATATCAGAAAATAAAGACAAATAGAATACACGCCAAGTGCGTGATATTGAATATAATATAAGTGAGTTGCGAACATTGTGTAAGACAAAAATTTGACCTTGAAACAATATATATATATAGGAATACGTCTTTTTATAATTATTTTATTGCCTACTAAATATCAATAAGATCTGTCTAAATGTGTTATATGTTATATGTCTATCTAAATGTCTTTTATTGTAAAATATGTCAATCTATCTGTTTAAATAAACCGACATGAAAACAGAAAAGCCTGTTTTCTTATTTTATATCCCCACGCAAACGGGTAACTGTTTGGTGCTCTCTCCAAACCAGGAGACCGGAACACATATCAACCTGCTATTAGTGGAAGAGGGGCAGAACATCATTATGTTCTGATGACGGAAATGTCTCGTCCGATGTCGACATTATAGATATATCGGAGGTGAATGTAAATATTCCAAATGATGAAGAAGGGTGCATCGCATGGTGAGTTACTGCAATCTTTCATCTAGCATGAAAAATATATATAGGACGACCGATTATCCGCCCTGACACTCCTAATCTTGCAAGAAGTTGAGTTTCTGGTGAAATTAAAAGGTATTGGTCACATCGGGACCCAAAACATATACATACATATATATATATACATATACGAATATGTAAATGTACATGAATTCGACTTCATCATAAAGACAAAAATATAGGAAGTTATATGGATCATGTATTTAACAAGGGCGAAAAAGGACATACATATCAATCCACTATTGATGGAAGAGGATCAAAGCATCATTATGTTCTCATATCAAGTTGTTTCGATCGACATCAACATTATAAACATATCAAAGGCGAGTGTAATAGAATGTTAACCGTTTTGACGATAACCGAGACGAAGAAAACGAAGTTGTTGGCATGATATGATGAAATTTGTAAATCACAAATGAAGAACGGTGCTACGTTTTATGGTCTACGCCGACTTTGCGTGTAAACCAATAGAATCGTAATAGTCCGAGTCTCAAACGACAAATACAAGTGGAACGCGTATCCATCAAAGACACAGTTTCACATACAACATAGTATTATCTATAGTATTGTGCATAAGCATAATAACGCCCACTGGATCGGACTGCATCAATGTTTTCGTGCAACGATTGACGGAAAGACATCCAACAACTATACGGCCATCACATGGAATTTCCCAAGCCTTGAACCGCTTCACCGACAATGGACGCAGAGCATAAGACTGAAGTCGAGATATGACATACATATACATATGTGAAAAGGCATTAAACGGACATAAAGTAACACAGCATTTCTATTTGACTTAACCATTCTGGGGTGTAGCGCATTCCTGTTGTAACCTCAACTGCAAAATGCCTACACTCGTTCCGATTTTGTTTCATAACTAAAGAGGATATTACAGTCATCTTCAAGTTGGCCACCGGGCCGACGATAGCAAAGATATGTACGTTATCCCACTTAAAGAGAAATATATCAGCTTCGCCAAGAAGTTTAAATCGGATCAGTATCTCGATAAGGTAGGTGTATTTAGAAAAATAACTATTCAAATACGATTCATGGACTCGTTCAGATTTATGGCGATATCAATTGAGAAGCAGGATGAAAATCTTTCTCAAAATCAATGTAAATATGTCCAGGTGTACTTCGACGACTAACAGTTGAAGTTCATAACAAAGAAACGTGTGTCCCCGTACTAATATCAACAAGTACGAAAATTAAATGAGTAAACTCTGCTGACCAAGAACAGCTTCCAAGACAGATTGATAGGTAAAGGCGTTAGCGATCAAGACTACGAATATGCTATAATGGTCTAGAACACGATCACTCGTTCCAACTTACTGGAATTTTGGAATATTTACCTTTAAACAGATCTCCTACTGCTCGCAGACGTATTCGGAAATTTTATACAAGTATATCACGGTACACACACGATTTGCATCCAACAATCGGTAATTTCATGAATATGAGCATTCAGTGTGTTTTATCTCAAGTTAGTTTTCACCATGCAAGAGTCAACAATAAATACATAACCGGTTATCACAGCAGCGACCCATCAACGTACCTGGTAGTCTGAGGTGCTAATAACTTATGTGGATGAGTTATGTCTCAATCGCTGTCCTGCCACAAAATCGAGTGGATGGATCCCGATGAAGTCGATCACCTCGACATTAGCAGCATAGCGGACAACGATCAAACGTTATTGAACGATGCCCGCAACGACGATCAGTTCCTTCTCGAAAACATAATTCCTACCTCTTCTGCTGGCTGATCTGCCCATGTGTACATGAAATATCACGCTCTCATATTTTTCTAGTTGTGTTGTAGTGGTATTTGAAGTTTAATTGTTGCTTCTAATTTTAGCGGTAAGCCCATTGAATGGGATTTCTAACGGTGTAATTACAATCCGTATATCTGGTATTAGTGGGCAAATACATTAGTGTACGGACGTGTTTCCTTCGCTCTCTATAAAATTGCTAATTTTTGCTCTGAAACCCAGTTGTTTTGTGAATAGTTTATACTATTGTGCTTAATTTCTTTCACTGTTTCGTTCCTGATTGCATAAATTTCAGAACTGTTCTTTGTGTGAGCGGTAGCTGCATGCAGATATTGTGGATATTTCCGTTTCGTGCGGGCTGAGATCAGTGTTTCGCTGTGTACAAGATATAAAACATTTTTCCTTCTTTTTAAGACTCTCCTTTTTTCCTATTTTTTCCTTTTTTCCTTTTTGAATCTACACCATTGTTTCCTAATTTATTACTTACTCTTTAATAATTCTTATACCATTGCTCCTTACATTAAATTAATTATTATTTTAATATGAGCAACTGTAAAAATTGCGACTCGACAATTAAATCTAACGTGCATACTATACAGTTTGATGCTTGCCAAGGCCTGATCCATGCTGGGTGCGCGGGTCTATCTGAGGAAGATGCCATTATTACTAAAGCTAAGTCACGCTGTATCAAGGTCATGTGCAGTGTCTGTAGCGGTAATATGTCACAGTTTAGCGATATCAAATCTCTTGTTGCTTGTCTCAAAAGTGACTTCCGTGCAACATTGGAGTCGTTAAAAAATGAATTTAATGAAAAGCTTATAGCTCTCAAGAACGAGATTGATCAGCGGTTGAAAACTGCGGAGAAGCCTGAATTGGATTTTGAGGAGTTGATAGCAGAAGTGAACAAGAGACAACAGAGGAAGCGTGATATTATAATTTTCGGTGTACCCGAACATTCGCCGGATTTGGATGGTGTTGCTGGGGTGACAAACGGCAGTATGGAGGTGTCACTATTGCTTAAGTCGGTGGATCCTACTCTCGATATTTGTGATGTGAAGCCAGTCAGATTGGGTCGCTACAAGATCTCTCATGTCGCAAAACCGCGACCAATTAAAGTAGTAATGGATAGTGAATCTAGTGTCCACTCTGTTATACGCAATTCCAAAAATTAAAAAGAAATAGCAAAATATAGTGGAATTTCTATTTTGTTTGATAAAACACCGCGACAGCTGCAGATGTATGGGACTCTTAAGGTTGAACTACAGAGAAGAATAGCGGCAGGAGAAACTAATTTGAAGATAATGTACATTCGTTGTGTTCCCAAAATAGTTCATTCAAACAAGACGGCCAACCTAAGTACAATGACTCCAGCGACTGTGTATATCAGAATGTCAGGGGCCTTAATACCAAAATAAATACCTTCTATAACAATGTGTCTTCGTGTGACTGCGACATCATCTGCCTTGCGGAGACCTGGCTACTTGATGGTACGTCTACCAGTGAACTTTTTCCCAGCCAATACACCGTTTTCCGTAGTGATCGGAACTTACAGGCTACCGGCTTATCTAGGGGTGGTGGGGTGTTGTTGGCTGTCAATACTTCCTTATCAGCTGCGCCCGTGAATGTAGACATTTTCAAAAACGCTTTACCGGAAATTGATGTTGTTGCTTGTAGGATACTATGTACGAATAGTTTTCAAGTCTTAATATTTGTAGTTTACATACCACGTTCCATATCCCTGGATGACTTCCAGCATTTGTTCTCGCTTTTTGAAACACTAGATTTGATTTACCGTAATAATGTGATTGTGCTGGGTGATTTTAATGTTCCTTTCTATAATGGTGAGCTTAATGATCGAAAGACATTTGTATTGAATAATTTTCAGAAAGTTTTGGCCTTAAATCAATATAATCAAATTCGGAATGCTAATGACCGCTTGCTTGATTTAGTGCTTTCTAATTTGGACTGTGCTGTTCAGAGTGAATTAACTCCCTTAGTGCAGGAGAACGTACTACATATCAATTTCAATTGTACATTAATACGCCATGTTCAGTTTCGGCAACACGATCGGTGTGAAACATACAACTTTAAGGAAGCTAATTTTCCTTTAATAATAAAATATGTTGTTTAATGCGGACTGGTCATCTGTTTCGGGTGCTGATTTGGTTGAAGCTTGCACTGATGCATTTTACCTCATGTTGTACAACATTTTCGATTTGACAACTCCGAGACATGGTCCCAATCGCTCCAAGCGTAGCTATCCTCCATGGTACAACTTGAATATAATTCAGCATCTTCGACGCAAGGATAATGCTCACAGAAATTATAAGAGATGCGGCACTATAATTTACTACAATGGCTTCAGGCAGTTGGGAGCATTGTGTAAGAGGCTAATTGACGATGTCTACAATGACTTTATTCCAGTATTCAACGATCAAGTCTCTAGAGATCCAAAGCGGTTGTGGCGTTTTATTGGCAATAAGCGTAACCTTACCAGGATACCCGGTGTTATGACATATAATGATGTGGAACACAATACGCCACAGATATTATGAATGCATTTGCAGGTTATTTCGGTGGTGTCTACACTCAATCTGACGAAGGCTACTGTGCCTTGCAGAACCTGTCGACAGCTGTATTGAACAACATCCTACAACAACATTTATCATCTATAACAGAAGACATTATATTACAACATTTGAAACGAGCCAAAGATAGCCTGCTGAGTGGTGTGGACGCGGTTCCTAGTTTTATTGTTCGTGATTGCGCCGCAGTGTTTGTGAAACCTTTATACTATATATTTAACAACATTTTGAAGACGTTGGAGATTCCACACATTTGGAAAATTTCACGTATGTGTCCTGTGTGTTGTTGGTAAGCCAGACAATGTATGTAACTATAGACCTATCTCCATTTTATGTAATTTTTCTAAAGTGTTCGAGTCTATACTTTGTCACCACATATACAACTTTCTTCAGCATTACATCTCACCGACTCTGCATGGCTTCATGGCGAAGGGTTCCACAGTTACCAATCTCAGCTGTTTCAATCAATATGTATCCGAAACACTGGACAAGCAAGGCCAAATTGATGTAATATATACAGACTTCCAGAAGGCGTTCGATCAAGTTGACCATTACTTACTTCTATGGAAACTTCAGACCATTGGATTTTCACCATCGTTAGTAGCCTTATTGAAGTCATACCTGTTTGGGAGGGAGCAGTACGTGGAGTATCTTCGTGTTAGGTTTGATTATTTTTATCCCTCTTCTGGTTTGCCACAGGGTTCAAATCTTGGCCCGATATTATTCCTAATTTTCATAAACGACATCAGTACCATTATTATCAGTGAGCATTTAATATTCGCAGATGATCTGAGGATATACCGTCGGATCGGATCTGTAAATAACTGTCACGCTCTGCAGAGTGATTTGATTGAGATCTGTGATTGGTGCAGACGTAACCACTTGCCTCTTAACATCGGTAAATGTAGTATGGTTTTCTACACCCGGAAAAACAACCCTATCGAGTTTGACTACATCTTGGAGGATATGCACCTGACCCACCGGGAGATTATTAAGGATTTGGGCATAACCTTCGACAGCAAGCTAACCTTTGTAAATCAGATAAATTGGACTGTTATGAACGTTTATCGGATGTTTGGTTTCATTTATAGGAATTGTCGTGACTTTAGTAGTATTAAATGTTTAACCCCTCTTTATTTTGCATTTATTAGATCTAAGTTAGAGTATGCGTCTTTAGTTTGGTATCCAATTTATCAAGTGCATATTAGTAATATTGAAGCAATACAGAGACGTTACTTGAAATACCTCCTGTACAAGATTGATGGCGTTTACCCGGATAGAGGATATGACTATAACCTTATGTTGTCGAGACTGAACTTGGTGTCATTGCATAAGAGACGTGTTATTTCAAGTGTAAAGCTTTTGTTTGATTTACTCAATAACTCTATACACTGCGCGGGGTTATTGTGTTGTCTAAATTTCAATGTTCCTAGGCCAGAGTCGCACTACCAATTTAAGTTTTATTGCACTGCGTATAGAACCAATATTTTAGTTAGGTCTCCAGTTCATATTATGTGCCATAACGTTAATAGCATATCACATTTGTGTGATATTCATTACGACTCTTTTAAAAGCATTTCGGAAATGATTATTGATTCATAGAGATTTTTTTTTGTTATTTGTATTCGTTCGTACTTTCTATTTTATATGTTTAATCTAAGTTTATTTGGTTAGTATTACCATTTTTTTGTATTTGCCTACTATTTATTTAGTACGTATATCATATATTTCCCGTACTTAAGTTTCACCTGTTGGAAATAAAGGAATTATTATTATTATTATTATTATTATTATCTGGTTGTGCAACGCAGATATTTCACTTTTACTAAAAGCATTTGCTGGTGTATCATCTAATACCCTAAGTTCTTTTACTCTTTGCTTTTCGCTTCTTGCTCTACTAGCTCTGATATTTTCATTTTTTTATATATTGTCTGAAATACAGTGTCGTTTTGTGTTTTTGGTACAGGATCGGACTTGGTAAATTTTCCTTTGTTCTCTATTGTTTTACCTTTCCGCGGTCCAGTGTTATCTTGTGCTGTCAGTCACCGCGACGGACTCCGCATGTGTGAAGAGTTGGTCCTTTTTATCCTTTATCCTTTTTTAATTATCACTCAATAATATGGTTATTTGCGTGTGTTGTAATAAGGAGAGTGATGCGCATAGATTAATTATGTGCTCTACTTGGAAAAGAGCTTATAATATCGACTGTGTCCCGATATTTAGTACGGTTGCGCGTCAAATTCGTCTCGATTCGGGTATCTCCTGGTCTTTCAAGGATTGTAAGGATGTTGATAATGATTTTGGCACACTCAGGAGTATGATTTTGGATCTTCGCCGTGAAATTATTTCTATTAAGGAAACATTGACAGTTTCTTCTCAGTCTACTCAAGCTTTGATCCAGATGGAAAAGGTTGTACAGGAAGTTCAGGAGCGTGAAAATCGTAAAACCAATCTTATAATCTATGGTGCTCCTGAATCGTCGCAATCTGCTCCAGGTGGGGATTGGAGGGAGTTGGATACCACACTGTTGAGGGATGTTCTGTCGTTTCTTGGTGTGAGGGATGAGGTGATTGCGCCTGTAAGATTGGGAAAGCTTGATAAGTCGCGAACAAATTCCAAAAGACCCATAAAGATTAAACTATCAAGTGAGAGAAGTTTGATATTAGCTTTATAGAATAGTCGCAAACTGAAAGATTCTCGTTGGTCATATATTGTTTTATCCTGTGATAAAACTCCGATCCAGTCTGAGTTATATCGTAGCGTTCGATCGGATATGCAGCAACGCATACAACATGGCGAACCTAATCTGAAAATCAAATATATTTTAGGAGCTCCGACTATTGTTAGACCTGCTGCGGAAAACTAAATGCGTCTCACATTACAGTCTCACATTATCTCCATTGTCTATTTATTATCAAAACACTCGTGGCCTTCGTACTAAAACACATGCTGCCTACACTGCGATCTTGAACTCCGATTTTGACATCATTATTTTTACTGAAACTTCGTTGAACTCATCGATAGCAAATAACGAAATTTTTCCTGGTTTGTTTTCTGTTTATCGTTCTGATAGGAAATTTGGCCTGGTCAATCTTTCCACTAGGACTGGTGTTTTGGTGGCGTTGCGGTCAGATGTTAGCCATGAATTCATTAAACATGATCTTCACAGTTTAATTCCTTTAGTTGATACGATTGTATGCAGATGCGTTGTGGGTGAATATATCTTTTATGTTGTTGCAATTTATGTGTCCCCTTCTGTACTTGCCAATGACTGAAGCTTGATTCTCGACGCATTAAGTGTTTTACTACCTGATCATCCTGCTATTTTCGTCGGAGACATTAACATACCTAATTACTTTAATTCATACGGTACCGATTCAAAACAACAGCCATCCATAATTTTGCAGCAACTTTAAATTTAGGTCAATTTAACTCAATTGTAAATAATCGCGGCAGATTACTTGATCTTTTTTCCAATATTTCTCCTGAAATAAATGTTGAGCGTGAGTCTTCGCCGGTGGTACCTGAGGACGTGTTTCATCCTTCTTTATCTATAACGGTACATGTTCCTACTTCGATTAGACGGTTTCACGGTTTCACAAAGTTTTCGCAAAGCAAACTACGTGAGATTATACGAGGAATTGTTTACGACAGACTGGGAGGATTTGGAGTTGGTTGATGATATTGATGTGTGTGGATTTATTTTATTCCAAACTTTATACTATCTTGAATCACTCTGTTCCAAATTTTTCTAGCAGGAGAAGCCATTGCACCTTTCCTCCCTGGTTCACTGGCAATATTATTCATTTCCTTAAACTCAAGAGATTCTATCATTGTAAATGGAAGTCTACGGGACGTCAGTGCTTCTATCTTGAGTTTGGTAGGCTTAGGTCTTTAACTAAAACCTTAATTGATGAGGCTTACAAGAATTATTTACAATTAGCCGAACAAAGCTTAAAGCTTAATCCACGTTTCCTTTGGCAATACGTACGTCACAGAGAACGCACTACCAGACTACCTTCTGTTATGAATAACGGCAATAGTGTTCTATATGGCCCTGTTGAGATCGTTAATGGATTTGCAAATTTTTTCGGGTAATTATGTGCCTCCGGGTAGCAATGAGGACTTGTGTGAGGTAAGCCTATCCTACAATTCCTTTGGTATCAGCTCTGTATCGAATAGCGATGTTTTACATAGTATAATGCAGCTTAAATCTACTTCAACAGCGGGTGATGCGTCGCATGGTGTAAATGTGTCCACTGAAAATATTGTTTAACTTGTGCCTAAAGACATGTCAATTTCCGGTGCGTTGGAAGTTTGCCCGAATTATATCAATATTTAAAAAGGGCGATAACTCTAATTTAAACAACTACAAATCCATATCAATTCTTTCAAATTTCTCAAAAGTTTTAGAGCACATTGTGTACAAATACATTTATATACATGTTGATCAGCAAATTTCGGCGGTCCAACATGGTTTCATGCGTGGGAGGTCTACTCTTACTAATTTGCTTTGCGTAACTCAGGACATTTGTACAACACTGGATTCTGGTGGTCAAATGGACATAATTTACTCGGATTTTGCGCGTGCGTTTGATTCGGTTAACCACAACATTTTACTTCTAAAGTTGGACCAATTTGGTTTTAGTGCCGATTTAATTTCTTTATTGAAGTCTTATTTGTCCAATAGACCCGGCTGTGTTTTCTATAATAGATTTAGATCATACGAATTTATTGGTTCTTCTGGTGTTACCCAGGGTTCGAACTTGGGGCCTTTACTATTCCTACTAGTTGTAAACTATCTTCTAAATGCTTTAACGTGTTCTGGGCTGGCGTACCCTGATGATCTAAAGATATTCTCGCGTATAAAAGGCTGACACTACCCACCTGCAAGAGAATCTTTATATAATACATAGTTGGTGTAAAAGAAACAGAACTAAATTGAATATTGAAAAATGCTACTTTGTGCGATTTACTAGGAAGAAAAACTGTTTCGATTTTTCATATAATATTGATAATCATCTATTGTGTATTGATTCTGAAATTACTGATCTGGATGTTTTTGACGCAAAGTTAACTTTCGCTAGGCATGTGATGAGTCTGTGCCAGCCTTCCAGCAGAACATTGAGATTTGTTATGCGGTTAAGTAAATATTTTACTAATCTTGATGTCATAAAGAACCTATTTTTTGCACTTGTACGTAGCAAACTTGAATATGCGTCCGTTATCTGGCATCCTGTGTATACTTGTTACGTACTTCAAGTTGAATCTATCCAAAGAAGATTTCTTAAGTTCTTAACCTAGAAACGCGATGGGGTGTATCCTTTACGTGGAATGTCTTATGGTGTGCTTCTTCTGAATCATGGAGCTGATTCTTTAAAAGTTTGGCGAGAAAAATGTGCAGCTAATTTTCTCAGCAATTTATTACATAATAAAATAGACTGTTCCTGCATACTTGACATGGTTAACTTTCATGTGCCACGTGGGGGATTTAGACATTGCACAACTTTCCAGTTTCCCAAGTGTTGAACCAACATAATGATCAGAAGCCCAATTTACCATATCAGTAAATGTGCTAACAAACTCTCTAATGATATTATGGTCGATACTCGTCTGTAGTTCTATAATGTGTGGATTAGTAAGCACTTGTGTTTTTATTTATTTTTCTCTTTTTTGTGCTTTGTTATATGTATGCATATATTTTTCTATTGCTATAACGAATCATTGGTGGCCGTGACCGCACGATGGAAAGGTGTTCAGTTCTGTTTACTTGTTGCCTCGTTTTTAATTTTGACACCTTTAATTTTAATTAAATCCTTCTCAAGTGTAGCAATATAGTACTAGACTAGCTAAATTATGATAAACTACCTTATAATTAAAACTAATTCTACAATTAGAAACTAATTTGTGGTTAACAATCTTATAAGTAAACTAATTCTCAGATTTTGTTTTAATTAGAATCTAAAATGTAATCCCTGAGGCATCAGGAAGTTTTCTGTCTAGTTGTTTTATCATTTAGCTGTTGATTGTTCAATGTTAGCGTATTATCATATTTAGCTTTCTCTAATTCTTTATTAACCCGGCTTCGGTGGGGATGGGTCAACATTACCCGGCACTTTTCGAACTTATTGTGGCATTAAAACTGCATTTCTCGTCTCTACGCTCTTCTCAGTAGCTGCAGATATCGAATATCTCTAAACGTCTTTAATTCCCAATTAGTCGAACGGCGGTCGCATATCGAGTTATACGTGCTGAAAGTTAAAAACGGTAAATATGACCCATCCCCTCAATCAATGTAGCTATTTTGCGCCATGGATATTATGTGTATTTTGCGAATCTGATAATATTTTTAGTTGCTAGTAACTACTTCCAATTAAATTCTTGTTACTGTTTTCTAAATATTAATTGGTGAAGTTCATAAAAGTGAAAGACTGATAAAAGAAAGAACTGTTTTTTATATTTAAGCTAGAGGAATGTACTTTTGTTAACCTTTTCAATGTTAAAGGTTTTCTTGTTAAAAAAATAAAAATAAATATGTTTTTGTTAATAAAGTCATGCTTTAGTTTCTTCATAAAGTCGCATATAATCAAAATTTTTTTTTTTTTTCATAAATATAATTAAATATCTGGCGTTTAATAAATGGGTAATTATGACCCAACCCCCCGTCCGTGTAACTAATTTGCACCCCCGACGCCGGGTTAAGTTTGCTACTTCTTTATCTTTACTCTTCCTTTCTTTTTATTCGTTTTCTGCTTTATCGGCGCTGCAAGGTTCGTTGCATCACCTAAGATTCTAATTGTTTCAGTAAATTATTCCTCACGTCCCTAGGCTGCGCTAATTGTTGAGAGTCATCACTGGAAGCTTTTTCCAGGTCTACTTGTTTTTTCAATTCGTCTAATTGCTTATCTCTATCATCCAATTGTGCTTTCTGGTTATCTGTAAGCTGATTCTTCGCAGGCAATTCTTTTAATTGTTGCTCCATTTGTTTATTTCTATCTTGAAATTCTTCAAACTTTTCAACATATTTTCAAATCCAGCTTTAAAACCATTCATTTCGTTCTTATACGCCTTACGGTCTTGCGAAAGCTCGTCTTTTTCTTGTTAAAGCCGAAGTTGTATCGTGTTTCTTAGCGTTTTCAGATTTAGCAGCGGCAAGGTCATTGGATAACTGGCTATTTCTTTATCTTTACTGGTATCATTCTTAAGACCTTCAAGATCTTTTGCTGTTTTATCCTTTTCGGCTGTTAGCGCAGCAATAATATCTTCTTTACCTTTTGCATCGTTCGTACTGTTTTCTAGATGTTTTTGCAATTTCTGCCTTTTACCTTTCAGTGATGCAATCATATTATCTTTGCTAGCATGAAAATATATTAGTAAATTGGGAAAAATGGAAGCAGAAATTTGAAATTTTTATGAAGGCGTCTGGAAAAGCCTCGAGAAAAAGATAAGTCGGTTAAAGTAGCCATATTCTTAAATTTGCGTGGAGATGAAGATATTGACATTTACAATACATTACAAATCGAAGATAAGGCAGAAATAACTCTTGAAGAAGTAATCGAGCTATTTGATAAACAGTTTATACCTCAGGAAAATCCAATTATGGAAACGTTCAAATTTAATAACTTGTCTCAAAAAGAAGATCAGAACATAAAATCGTACATAATTGACTTAAAAAAACAAGCATGAATGTGTATGTTTCGTTGCGTTAGTTGCAGTAGTACCTTTGAAAATCGTATGATACGAGATAGACTTGTAATTGGTATTTGTGACAAAAACAAACAGCAGCGTCTGCTTCGTGAAAGTGATCTCACAGTAGACTAAATCAGAGATTACTGTAAATCTATTGAGATTAGTAAAAATCATGCTCAGTTGCTAAATCCAGAAGAAGAAGTTAATACTATTCGAAGGAAGATTAGAAATTATCAAAAAATAAAATGTCAGAGGTGTGCATATGACCATACCAAAAGAAGCTGCCCTGCTTACAATAAGACATGTGCGATTTGTTAAAGAAGAAAACATTTTGCACGTGTCTGTCGTACTAAAAGGAATCGTGATGATGAGAACAAAGGAAAACATAAGAAAGAAAATGCCCAATCTGTTAGCACAGTACCAGGAAGAAATATTCAAGATATCGAAGAGGATATTCACCATCTATATCCATCCATCAAACTTGGACCAATGACGATACCAGAGGCTGGTACCAAGATATCATAGCGAATGGAAACAAGATAAGGTTTAAACTGGACACAGGTGCGGAAACTAGTATTTTACCATTTGAGAAATATAAAAACTTATCGAAATATGATAACATTAAATTAAATCCTACACGTATTACTTTAAGGTCATATGGAAATTTTCGTTTAAAACCACTTAGTCAAGTTAAATTAGACTGTTGCTTTAATCAAACCCATAGAGTGTCTTAGGGATTTTCCTGGTTTGAAGAATCCTTCGTTGAGGCGTGCCCTTTAAACGGTTTATTAAAGAACGCCGCCGTGGATTAACACTAACTTTACAAATAAAACTTAACACTTTAATGCATGTAAAAGCGAATTGAAAGGTTAAGATCGAATTAAAAGGTTAAAGGTGATAATACGCTAACATTGAACAATCAACAGCTAAATGATAAAACAACTAGGCAAAAGACTTCCTGGACGCCTCAGGGATTAGATTTTAGATTCTAATTAAAACAAAATCTGAGAATTAGTTTACTTATAAGATTGTTAACCACAAATTAGTTTCTAATTGTAAAATTAGTTTTAATTATAAGGCAGTTTATGATAATTTAGCTAGTCTAGTACTATATTGCTACACTTGAGAAGGAGGGGCGTGTTATATATCTATGTTCATGAGCATACCCTCAATACTGCCAAGTTGATCGTGGCAGCTGTTAGACATGACACGACTGTTACTATGTAATTATTACTGATTCCTAAATAGACATAATGTGTAGCATTATATGAAACACGTTGTCCGTGTTGTTTAAGCTAATGAAGACAAATCTGGCTGTGAGGAAATTCGCGAAACTATACAGGTGGCTCACCACCAGCGCCTCAGACTGTAGCTTCCAAACTAATAATTTTTTTAAATCTTTTTGATAAGATGGTCTACGTTTATAATGGCCAAAATTAGAAAATATTTTCATTGATACAGGATGCCCCAACAAAGCGCTAAGTATCAAAGTTATTTTTTTAAATGGAACAGTATATATTTCTTGCTTTTTTCGAATTGTACAGAAACAATAAAGGTGAGTTACTTCAATGTTCCATATACCTATCGTTAGCCGTTTTCGAAGTATTTGAGGATTTTCGAAAAAGTAAGATGTTTTAAAAATGGACATAACAGACAAACTAATTGAAATTTTCAAATCATGTTTTTAGCCTTGATTTGGTATATCTTGTGCTACTTATTTTCAGGTATGTAATTTTACAATAATGTACAGGGTGATTCCATAGACCGGCTTTATTTGTCTCAACTTTAATAGTGTATAACTTTGTTATTTCAAATGGCACACCCTGTATATTTTCAGACTCGGAGAAAGGTTTTTCAATTCCTACCCAAACTGTATTAGGTTTCCCTATACCTATCTCTTGTGATTTCGGAGATATTTGAAGATATTTTAAATTTTACCTAGATTGAAATTAAATCGTAGCTGCTGAATATGGAAAAGCAATTGTTTTTTATTTCAACGATCTGAAAAAGTTGCTAATGAAACACATATGCCTTTAAATGATAAGTATTATAATAAATGTTCTACGTGATCGCCATTTACGCTATGTATTGTATTCTTTCATTAATTGTAACCCCTTCGTACATATTTTAATAATTTTTGCGTTCCTCCTAATTAAAAAACAGCCTACTACTAGATACAGCAATTAAATTGTCATAATGACATACCTTTTAAATGTCAGCACAATTTTACTTTAGTTTAGTATACTTTATTCTTTGATAATGGTACATAACTACTATTAGAGAAATTTAAAAAGAACTTGTGAAATAATTGAAGTGTTATTTTCTTTTATTTGAGATATTTTTACAATGATGGATTTGTCTATCCTAGAACGAGTGGATATGATTTTGACCATAGGTGAATGTCATGAAAACTGTTTTTTGGCTGGCAGAGTTTATGCACAAAAGTATCCTGAACGAAGACATCCTGAAAAGCGGGCCTTCGAAAGACTTTTCGCAAGGTTTCGAGAGACAGGTAATACTTCCTACCCTAAACGAAAACGAAGGAAATCAGTCGTTGATAACGAGGAAAATGAATTTCTAGTGTTAGGTTCAATTGCTGAAAATCCTAGTACCAGTTCACGGAAGATTACCCAAGAAACCGATATAAGCAGATCTAGTGTACAGAGGATCATAAAAAACACAAGTATCACCCATATCATATCCAAATACATCAACATTTATATGGGATGGACTTTGACCATCGATTGGAATTTTGTTTGTGGGCTCTGGATCGTGTTGGAGAAGAGGAGGATTTTTCTGAATATATTTTATTCACTGATGAATCTATCTTCTATAATAACGGATTAGTATCTAGACATAATTTTCATTATTATGATACAGAAAATCCACACATATTTAAGACTGTTGATCAACAAAATCGATGGAGTTTAAACGTCTATGCAAGAATTATTGGTGACTATGTTATGGGACCTTACTTTTTTGAAGAACGATTGAATGGGCACCGTTTTTTATAATGTTTACAAGGAGATTTCTGGACTTTTTTAGAATATGTTCCCTTATTTTCAAGAGGCAAAATGTGGCTGCAGTTAGACGGGGCTCCTGCACATTTCCACGTAGATGTTAGAAACTATTTAAATTTAATGTTCCCAAATAAGTGGATTGGCAGACAAGGACCCTGTAAATCGCCACCCAGGTCACCCGATTTAACTTGCATAGATTTTTCTTATGGGGATATGTAAAAAGTATTGTGTACAATTCGACACCAACTACGCCGGATGATATGAAAATCAGAATAACAAACGCATTTGCTATCATTACTCCGGAAATGCTAAGAAGGGTTAGAAGATCGTTTGAAGAGAGAATTAGAAAATGGCGATCATGTAGAACATTTATTATAATACTTATCATTTAAAGGCATATGTGTTTCATTAGCAACTTTTTCAGATCGTTGAAATAAAAAACAATTGCTTTTCCATATTCAGCAGCTACGATTTAATTTCAATCTAGGTAAAATTTAAAATATCTTCAAATATCTCCGAAATCACAAGAGATAGGTATAGGGAAACCTAATACACTTTGGGTAGGAATTGGAAAACCTTTCTCCGAGTCTGAAAATATACAGGGTGTGCCATTTGAAATAACAAAGTTATACACTATTAAAGTTGAGACAAATAAAGCCGGTCTATGGAATCACCCTGTACATTATTGTAAAATTACATACCTGAAAATAAGTAGCACAAGATATACCAAATCAAGGGTCAAAACATGATTTGAAAATTTCAATTAGTTTGTCTGTTATGTCCATTTTCAAAACATCTTACTTTCTCGAAAAACCTCAAATACTTCGAAAACGGCTAACGATAGGTATATGGAACATTCAAGTAACTTACTTTTATTTTTCCTATACAATTCGAAAAAAGTAAAAAATGTATATTGTTCCATTTAAAAAACATAACTTTGATACTTAGCGCTGTCTTGGGGCGACAATATTTTCTAATTATGGCCATTATAAAGGTACACCATCTTATCAAAAAGATTTTAAAAAATTATTAGTTTGGGAGCTACAGTCCGAGGCGCTAGTGGTGGGCCAGCCTGTATATACTTGTCTATCGATGTTCTTCTTGGTTTTTCCATAAACGGAATTGTTCATTAATTTAAAAAAGAAAACCTCTAGAAGTAATTGTGGGATTGCTGCCTCAGGGAGGTGTTCTAATTAATGTAGTATTTCAGACAGGTGAGCTGGTTGAATCGTATTACTCGATGGATAAGTAGGAGTTCTAGAGCGCTGACCGGTGATATGCTTAAGGTTGCGATGATGTATAACGTTATGCTGGTTTTTATAGATTTTGTAGGAATTATATTTTCGAGAAGGAACTGATCGTCATTGCGGGCATCGTTCAATAGCGTTTCATCGTTGTCCGCTATGCTGCTAATGTCGAGGTGATCGACTTCATCGGGATCCATCCGCTCGATTTTGTGGCAGGACAGCGATTGAGACATAACTCATCCACATAAATTATTAGCACCTCAGACTACCAGGTACGTTGATGGGTCGCTGCTGTGATAGCCGGTTATGTATTTATTGTTGACTCTTGCATGGTGAAAACTAACTTGAGATAAAACACACTGAATGCTCATATTCATGAAATTACCGATTGTTGGATGCAAATCGCGTGTGTACCGTGATATACTTCTATAAAATTTCCGAATACTTCTGCGAACAGCAGGAGATCTGTTTAAAGGTAAATATTCCAAAATTCCAGTAAGTTGGAACGAGTGATCGTGTTCTAGACCATTTTAGCATATTCGTAGTCTTGATCGCTAACGCCTTTACCTATCAATCTGTCTTGGAAGCTGTTCTTGGTCAGCAGAGTCGACTCATTTAATTTTCGTATTTGTTGATATTAGTACGGGGACACACGTTTCTTTGTTATGAACTTCAACTGTTAGTCGTCGAACTATTTTAATATTTATTTTTCTAAATACACCTACCTTATCGAAATACTGATCCAATTGAAACTTCTTGGCGAAGCTGATGTATTTCTCTTTATTAAGTGGGATAACGTAGATATCTTCGCTATCGTCGGCCCGCTGGCCAACTTGAAGATGACTGTAATATCCCCTTTAATTATGAAAGAAAATTGGAACGAGTGTAGGCATTTTGCAGTTGAGGTTACAACAGGAATGCGCTACATCCCAGAATGGTTAAGTCAAATAGAAATGCTGTGTTACTTTATGTCCGTTTAATGCCTTTTCACATATATAGTATATGCCTTTGTTTAGAAGTGTGAGTGTTCACATTTGGTGAGTTTTTAAGTCCTTTCTTTATGTACTGAAATGGAGTCCGGACAATACGGAGAAGGTGGTAAAAACAGACAAGTAATTATGAAAGCGCGAATTATGCCAAGCTTCTTCTCAAAAATAAAGGAATAAATAATTATGACCAAAACCCCGAAAATAATGAGGGAACAAGTAGTAACGAAAATTCCGAAGGTGCCCATAATGATAACATAAATATGAATGTTGATGACAATGTAAATGAGAATCGTTTATTTCAAAACAATTTTGAAATGAAATTTGCACACTTATACGGGGGACTTTTTATGCGTATATAGAACATCACGTCAAAAATATAGGATGTTTGCCTGAAATGGGAATCAGGCGTATACTTCATGAAGAATTAGGTTTAAAATCCGCAATTAAAGAAATCTCTCGTGCAGGCTTAAATCGTATTAAAATTGAAATGAGAACTTTGAAAGATGTAATTGATTTAGTTAACTATCCAAAGTTGAAAACATTAAAATTACACTGTTTTGTACCATTTAACAGAGGTGCGAGGGGTGATTAGATACGTAGATAATACTATACCTGAAGATAAACTGCTTCACTCAATTGAAGGTGAGGATATAGTTAAAGAGGTTAAAAGAACAGGCAGGAGAGTGGTTAAAGAGAATAAAACAATACAATTAATACCTCGGTAGACTGTTATTGAAACATTTTATGGTAACAGATTGTCACCCGTATATACGTATTATACGTATAATACGTATTCATCAATAGTTGTCGCAGATCAGTCGACATTTATATTAGTTGCGTTACTCAGTGTTACAAATGCCTTAGATTTGGACATATAGCAAAAATGTGTAAGAGTAAAGATAAGCCGTGTAGAAATTTTGGGGAGTCGCATGAGGGAGAATGCACATCAGTTACCAAGTGTGTCCATTGTAAATTACCCACACATGATAGTTTATCAAAGCTATGTGAAAAATATATTACTGAAAAGAATATCAAACAAATAATGGCGGAAAAAAGTATTACCTACAGGGAAGCAAAAAACGTAGCCAATAATCCAGATTCCTTTGCGAATAGACTGAGCAGAAATCGCTTTGAGCCGTTACTTAATTTGGATAATGTAAAGGACTTCCCAACTCTACAATCTAGTCAGACACGTAAAGCTAATTTTATCAAGTATAGAACTCGAGGGAACAGCGATATAAACAATAAAAAACGAAAAACTATTTCCCCTACTATTAATATCGCTCAGCCCTTCTTTCCAAAAGAAGGTGAACAAACTGAGAAATCTACATTTTTTAATAAAGAAATTAATTGAGAATCACCATTTACACACAAAACCACCAGTTTAGTAGAGAATATTGCTAAATTTATCGAGTCCATTGTTACGAATACGGAGTATATATTTGATAAAAATGTTATAAAAGATGATTTAGAGAAAATTGTTGGTGTAGAAATTAATAGAGAGGTCAATAGTAACCACACCAGTGGGAAATAAGTATTACCGTTTATATTATTATTAAGTCAACTTGAAGAACCTTTTTTATTATTTTCATGGCCAAACAACTTACAATATTTCAGTGGAATAGTACATCAATCAACGCAAATAAATATAGTTTAGATAATTATCTAAATACACATGATGTTGACGTAATTTTATTGGCAGAAACGTGGTTGAAGGAAAATCAAATTTTCTTCATAAAGGGATTTCAATGTATACGACAGGACAGATACAAGGGTTATGCCAGGGTAGCTATGCTGGTTTCTAATCGTTTAAACTTCACTAAAATTGAGCTATGCGACAATTATAACAAGGAATCATGGCTTGCGTTATTCAAATTGAATTCAGCACAACGATTGATATAATGGTTATTTATAAACCACCATCTGTGTCTGCTTCCTTTTTAGATTGGTTCAACTTGTTCCAACAATGCAATAATAGTAACTGTATCATTGGTGGAGATTTTAATATCCATAGCAGCACTTGGGGTTGCAGAGATAACTCTAACAATGCTTTAACGACGATTTAATTAATGCTATAGATGAATTCAATCTCATTCCCTTAAACGATGGAACAGGTACTTATCTTAAACCGAATGGCAATACGACAGCAATAGACTTATCCTTTGCTTCCCCAAATTTAGCGACAAATTGTGAGTGGGAAGTTTTAGAAGACACGTTAGGTTCGAACCATTACCCAATAATCATTAGACCCTTACAAGTAGGTGTTTTAAATACACAAATTCTTCCCTCGAGCAGATGGAATGTTAAAGATGTTAATTGAGAAGAAACCCATTTTGACAATGTAGATGAAACTATGAAAGCAGAGAAAATGTATCGATATCTCCTAAACAAAATTAATTTAGTCGCAGACTCAGTAATAAAAATCAAAAAACCTTTTTCCCCGAAACATTGAAGAGTATGTTGGTAGGACAATACTTGTACAGAAGCCATTGATAAACGAAAGGAAGCACCACGAACATACAGAGTATATCCATCCATTGAAAATTTCATCATATACAAGAAAACAAGTGCTGAAACCAAAATATGATTAAAATCTAAAGCAAAACAGAGTTGGAGGAAATTCTGTGAACAACTTAATAAAGATACGTCTCCTAGTAAAATCTGGCAAGCTATCAGAGCAATTAGACACAATAAAAATAACAAACAATTTGAGATTGCCGAAAACATTACCAATCTCTATGAAAGCAGGCAGTTAAGGATTAGAACTGTCGAGAACAAGTTCTTAGGTGCCAGACTTATATCGAGAGGACTAGCACAGGGATCCGTTCTAAGTCCACTCTTATTTACTGTTTATACGAGAGGTTTATTCACCCCAGAAGTAGAAATTCTGCAATACGCAGATGACATTGTGATATACACGGATCAATCCACCTACTACAAAAGCATTAAAATGTTGGAAAATGCAATGAACTTATTTACAAAATGGTGTGAAATGAAAGATTTGGAATTGTCAACCCAAAAATGCAATTTACAGTTCTTTACTAGACATAGAACACCAAACACTGTTTACATCAGGTTGGCGGATAAAAATATACCTGTTACTAAAACAACTAGCTGCCTCGGTATGTTGTTGGATAGTCAATTGAAATGGAGGCCGCATATTACAAAAATAATTGACAAATGTGGCAAGGCGAACAACATCCTAAAGCGAATCAGTAAGGTCTCCTTTGGGGCTGGTTTCCATACCACTAGACTAATCTATAGGGCCACGGTAAGGGCAAAGTTGGACTATGGATGTATTTTCTATGGATCCGCATGTAAATCATTACTTAGTAAACTAGATGTGGTTAATAATAACGCCTTAGGAATATGCTTAGGAGCTATGAGAACTACACCAGTACATGTATGCAGCAGCACATGAACCACCATTACAACTTCGACGTGAATACTTTTCCTAAAAATTTATACTGCAAAGTAAAGCAAGAGAAAACAAGGCATTTTTGGATAGAATATCTACGCTAAATCGACAAGATTTAATGACAAAGTATTGGAACAACAAAGCATCTCTACAGCTTACAGCAGCTTTTACTAGTAGAGCAACATATGGTGACGATTTATTAAAGTGTAGCACACGGCTTTACTTTCTACTTCCTTTTGATGTCTTGAAACATATACCCACGGTCTACTTCCCACAATTTTCTGACAATATACACATTAATAAGACAGTAGTTACTGAGCTGAAACTGAAATTACAAGATCGTATAGATATTTATACAGATGGTGCCAAAAACAATAGCGGAACGGGATACGCGTCTTATGTGCCACACATAGAATATCACTGCAAAAGAACATTACCAAAGATAGCGAGTGTATTTACTGCGGAAGCAATAGCTATTAAAGAAGCTCTGCAATACGCTCTACATAACAGCAGTAATAAGTATAATATTTTCTGATTCTAAAAGTGTGCTGTTAAGTGTGCAAAATTATACATGTAAATCATCTCCTATTGTGGGGGAAATAATACAATTTGATCAATTTTTAAGACAGAAGGGAAAGTCGGTAATATTTATTTGGATCAGAGGACATGCAGAAATTGGAGGTAACGAAAAAGTAGATTTCCTAGCTAAAGAAGCCTGTTCGGAAACGGCCATGGTAAACACCCCTCTTCCGCATTCAGATTACGCTCAAGTATTAAGACAGGAACAATATCTACGCTGGCAAAGAATATATAACAGCGTATTTAAAGAGCGGCCTACAAATTATTACATGATATTCCCTGACATCAAAAAAGAGATGGTACGAGAACAAACATATTAAGAAACAGATGCTGACGCAACTGACCAGACTATCGTCCAATCACGGTAGATTTCCAGCACACCTATATAGAATATCGTTAGCCGACTCTGAAACTTGTGATCAATGTAACGAAAGGGCAGACACAAATCATCTAATTCTGGGATGGCAAGGGCGTAACAACAGTTCGAAGAAACTAATAAAAGATCTAAGAGAGATGGAACTTCAGTTACCACTAAATATTAACTATATATTGGCACAAGAAAATCCAAAAATATATGAACGTGTGTATAGTTTCTTAAACGATCAACGGATCAAAATTTAGTCTCGCTTCCTTTGTTTATCCTGTGTGGGAATTCCTTTCTTCCTATAGGACTCACTGTACAGTTAAAGTGTTAGTCAGCCGATCGGCTCCGGTTGTGAAGTGCGGGTTTATGTTTAAAATTGTGAGCGTTCAAGTCAGTTAAGTTCTGGGAAAATTGCCAAATGGCGAAAGCCGAAGCCAAGGGATATCCTAAACGGAAGGAACTAACTAACTACAAACTTCCATTAGAAACTTCTTCACAATGAAGTTGACTATTCGGAGATTTTATCTTTATTTAGCTTCCTCGTGCCACAATTCTTCACTCATCCCTCTTCAACTTTCTATATTCCTATTCCCAGAACCAATTTAATGATAAAATCACCTATCTATGTGATGTCCTGCAACTACAATCAGATACCTTCCTATGCAGATATTCATTTCAACTCGTTACCTTCATTTAAGCATATCATAAACAAACACTGCAATAGATATACTTTATAATTATCTTCTACATATATGTTGCTTGATTACAGTACTTTATTTATATTTCTGCCTTCTATTTTTAATATTCTTTATACATGATTTAATTTAATTTAGTTTTATATTTGCTGATGTATAACCTATGATCGATCGATCGAGTCCGTGTACATTTACATATTCGTAGGTTGTTTTGGGTCTCGATGTGACCAATACCTCTTAATTTCACCAGAAACACAACTTCTTGCAAAATTAGGAGTGTCAGGGCGGATAATCGGTCGTCCTATATATATTTTTCATGCTAGACGAGAGACTGCAGTAATTCACCATAGGATGCACGCTTATTCATCATTTGGAATATTTATATTCACCTTCGATATATCTATGATGTCGACATCGGACGAGACAGTTCCGTCATCAGAACATAATGATGTTTTGCCCCTCTTCCACTAATAGCAGGTTGATATGTATGTCGTTTTTCGCTGTTGTTAAGAACACGATTCATACAATATTGAAGTCGATGGGATCCATATTTATACTTTCATCAGGAATTCGACTCCTTGCAAGTTTAGGATTGTCGTATAGTACTGGTAACATATCACTATATATTTACGTGACTTCAAGTGCAAAGTAAAGAAAGGTTGTAATGCATCATTAGATGCACACCATTTATTTAAACCATTTATTTAACTGGTGAGATTGATATATGACGATTTTCTTTCATAGCTTGCAAATTTTATATTTAACGGTGTCATCTTGTCTTTTCTTCGTCTCCGTCGTAGACATCACGTTAAACATCCCGTTACATTCACCTTTCGTATATCCATGATGTCGATATCAAACAAGATACTTCCGTTATCGTGTTAGAATGACACTTTGTTCCTGTTCTACCAACAGTATATAAATACATGTATCCTTTTCAACTCCTTATTAAATACAATTTCATACAACTTCGTGGGGTTTTGTTTCTGTATTGAAGTCAAGCCTGTATACGTTTGTATAGAAATATATTTGATGTGTTCAGTATCGTATAATTTCACCAGTAACTCGACTCCTTGCGAGGTTAGGACCGTCTAATAATGCTGGTAGCTTAACATTGCACATTTATTGAGTTGAGAGGTTTGTATAGGTGAATGGATACAATCACATGAAACATCGATCCATTCAGATGAAACCCTGTATTCGTACATGTTTAAGTAAGGCGGGTAATCCCAACGTATATTTAATTGAAGATATAAACGAGAAACCGATTCTGGAAAGTTCCTATAAACAAGAATTGCAGAAAGACAAATATGAAAACGTATACCCCGTCAAAGGGGTTTTACGTAGAAAATGAGATCGAATCAGTGGGATTTTATAACTTCCACAGCAGTTGAATAAACATTCTTACGCTGTTTTGTTATATATACCTATTAGTAATATCGTATTATTCTAGTACTGCATACTTATTGTAAATATTGTTCCATCCTTTAAATAAAATTCGTAAAGTTTATGACGATATCTTTTATTCAGTATGATATGTATAGAATTATTTTATTCCGTTATTATATTTAACTCGCTACACTTTTTCTTGGAGGGAGTCGGTCCATCGATATGATCTTCACGTCGAATGGTACTGGCAGAATATCTTCGTATATTTATGTGATTTTTCATGTTGTAGCTTGTAATACATCATGGGGTGCCTGCTTTATTATTATTTTTGCATTTTTCTTCCGAATGATTTTTACGGTGAAAATATTCCCTTTAAGTTAAGAGAATTGTTGTTCAGATGCGCATGGAAACAAAAATGTCTATTGTGTAATGCAGCCGTCGGTAAAGTTTGGTCGGGGCATCGAAAATCATGTTCCGACATGCTACTGGGCGGATGGTCCGTTTTACTTGGTGGCTGCTTCTCTTAATATATAATATATATATATATATATATATATATATATATATATATATATATATATTATCAGTAGAGCTCCGATTATATTCAAAATGCATATTGTACATCAAAAGGTGTATCAACAAAACTAGAGTTTTCTGGAGGAATCTAATTTTGCAGGTAAAGCGTTTTTAGAATTCAATGCATTTGTTATTGAATGCTGCATATATATGCATGTTTATCTAAAATCACAATTTTCTTCAATATGAAATTTTATTAATATTAAAAATTTAAGATTGAAAATTGAGCAAAAACTAGCAGAAATTCAAAGCCGGACGCCGACTAAGCTGTAATGCCTGTTAAGCCGTCCTGATAGAACTAATAAATAAGTATTTATCTAATCATTTTTGTATTCTTACCAGACGAAAGGCAGTTACTTTTATCTTAATTATTCTAGGAAAATTGTAATTTTCAAACTTTTAAAATAGTTTGCCTAAGGTAAAACTCACTCATTTGATCTCTTGCATTCGTTGTGGCCATTGCATTCGTATAGTACGTACACCAATATACCTGAAGTTGAAAGTTTAGTGTATTCTTGGATAAAAATTACCCAGAATTAGTGTTCGACTAGAGTTTACAAAATAAAGTATTTTGTAGAGCATGTGAAAAACTTAAATTCATTTACCTATAGTTTGGTCTAATATTTTGTTGCTAACAATAGTTGTATTTAAATATCGTTTTTCTCTTTAAGGTGTCGCCTGAGAAGAATTTTTTAATAACGCAGCACGTGGATACTGAATTACACCAGGACAAAGTGAAAAAACCGAACTCTGGCAATCATTTAAGAATAGTCAGGACAAGACGGCTCAGCAAGAATTTTCAATAGAGCTGTGCGAGGCATTTATAATAATAATAATGGTCTTTATTCCTTCTATATATAAGAATAATACAACAAAATGCAATATAAGAAAAATATATGTATATGAAACAAAATAGAAAAATAAATAAATAAATATTATGAAGGAGCCACAAGGAGGAGTTCAGATGTAGCATGACACTACTCTGCTTTTAAACCCAATCCTTGAAATAAATAACAGGAGAGATAATGGAATATACTCAAGCTACCCTAAAAACTAAACCTAAAACTAAATTCTGTGACGCATGTCGTATACATATTCATATAACATAAAAGAAAAGAAAGATAGTTGACAACAAGGAAATAATCACAAGCAAACAGCAAAGAGTTCCCCAACCAGCGAGCATACAGTTCCCAGATCAATTCTTACTTAAAAGCGCCAATATTCTACTAGCAAAGTTAGCAACCCCGAAGTTCAAAAGTTTTCTTGAAAAATTCTCCCAAAAACAAGTTTCCGCAGAAAGTACTGCGATTCGCACATTGATAGATAACGAACTAATTTATTTTGAGGGGAATGAAACTACAGATTCTTGTAGTCGATATATTGCCAATTTGTTAATTGGTTGTTTGAATGTCGAGAACGATAGAAAATTATAATAATTGTACAATGACTCGATTTATTCATGATGAATTAAGAAGTCTTTTTCTTCCTAATCCAATACCACCCGAAAAATAATTTTAATGTTGTCTGATGCTGCCACTTATATGTGTACAGCCTCCGTTAATAATTGGTAATAATAATAATAATAGAGATTTTTATTTTCAAAAAGAAAAGAAGTATACCTCATATCAAACATAAAGAACAAAGAAAATCTCAAGGCGAGGTTCAAGTTTATGGGGATAAACTTGCTCTTCCACCTAGGCATTGGTCGACAGTACAAAAAAGTAAATAGCCCTTTTTTATAACACAATCCTTAAAAAACAAAACAGAGGTATTGTTTAGGGAAATGGGAGTTCCGACGCATAGCAACAAATTACTAGTAGAAACTTCTTAAGATAAGTTTTAAAGGCCGCGATAGAGAGTACCTTAACACTGGGTGAGAGAGAATTATAAATCTTATATATATTGTATGGAAAAGACCGCTCATACAAAGACGACCTATGTGGCGGTGGGGTTATTAAATCCCTAGAACGAACATTGATGTTATGAACGTCGGTCCTGAAGGAAATTTTGTTGTAAAGGTACACAGATTGCTTGTCTGAAATAATCTCAGGTGTAGGCTTCCGCGGTCGAAATCACAATGTCTAACTTGGTTTCCGGGTTGGAACCGCGTCTGGTTTGGCGTGGGTGCCGACGTCCACTATTGCAAGGGACATCTTCAGGGCTGCTTGCCGCTGTTGCTTGGAAGCAGAAGTTTGTGGCACGACGTGAGTGGGAGGGTTCAATTTAACCGTCGAGAAGAGAATGCCAAGATGAATGTAGTCAAATAACCCCCATCTCTGTTTAGATTATGTGGATGTTTGTAAATTTCGATAGATTCACGGAATTTTCTAGGGAAAAAATGAGATTCACGTGACAGAAGTTTGGTGTCACTGAACCGGATTTGATGACCGGAATTATGTTTGTGTTCTGCCAATGTCGAACCAGCTATACTTAGCAGCCTAGTGCACCGCTCATGTTCTGACACACGCACGCAACTGGCCGCTTTGTTTCGCCGATATAGACACTGCCGCACGAACACGGGATGCGGTATACCCCTTGGGTTTGCAACGGAGATAATTTGTCTTTGGCGGAGGGCAAGACATCTGAGATTCTGGTGTGAGGTTTGAACACGGTTTTGATTTTGTTCCTATGGAGAACTTTGCCTATGCGATCTGTGATACCTTGAATGTAGGGTAGGAATGTGGTGCTGATGGTAGGATCGGATACGGCTCGTGGTTTGGGGTTGCGATGCCTGAATATGGTACGAAGTATATCACGATCTTTGTAATCGTTTCGAATAAGGGTGTTACGTATATGTTTGAGTTCTTTGGGAAGAGTTTTGGGTCCTGAAATTGAGATGGCACGGTTGATAAGAGTATTGATGGCGGCTTGTTTGTGTGCGGGATGATGATGAGAGTGAGCATTTAGATATCGGTCTGTATGAGTCGGTTTTCTGTAAACTGTGTGACCCAGTTTACCATCGAGATTGCGGGTGACTAAAACATCTAAGAAGGGGAGACGGCCGTTAGATTCCACCTCCATGGTAAAACGTATGTCGCTGTGTTGGGTATTTAGGAAAGTTAGGAATTCGTTTGAAAGTTTGCGTCCGTGTGGCCATATAACGAAGGTGTCGTCAACGTATCTGAACCAACACTTGGGTTGTAGATGAAAAGAACCCAGTGCCTGTTGCTCGAAGGCTTCCATGAAGATGTTAGCGACAACCGGGGATAGGGGCGAACCCATGGCAGCTCCGGACACTTGTTCATAGAACTTACCACGGAATTGGAAGTAGGTGGAGGTGAGACAGGCCTTTACCAGTTTAGCTAGGTCGCCTGGCTGATCAAGATATCGGTGATGATAGATACAGTGTCCGAGATGGGAACCTTGGTAAAAAGAGATTCTACGTCGAAACTAACCATTAAATCACCTGGTTCTAATAGGAATTCGTGAAGACGTGCCACAAAATGATGGTAATTTGAGATGAAAGAGTTATTGTTCCCAGTATATGGTTTTAATGTGGTAGCGAGATATTTGGACAACTTGTAAGTAGGGCTATCAATGGCGCTGACAATGGAGCGAAGTGGAGTGTCGGGTTTGTGAATTTTGGGTAACCCATACAATCTCGGGGGTTTGGAGTGTCTGGGGATTAGAGTTCTTTGTAGATCTTTGGGGATAGACGAACTTTTGATGAGGTCAGTGATCGAACGTTCTATTCGGGTGGTGGGATCCCGCTGTAACAGTCGGTACGACTCGTCTTGGAGAAGCGTGTTGATTTTTTCTTGATAATCATGGGTGTTGAGGATGACTGTGGCATTACCTTTATCAGCGTTCAAAATGACGATATCGGGGTTGGACTTGAGGGCTTTTATAGCGGCCATCTCGAAGTTTTGAACGTTAAGTTTGGGTGGTTTAGTACGACGAAGGATAGTGGAAGTGTCGTGTCTGATGAGGTCAGCGATGTTGGACTCTCTATACCAGCGATGATATCCTCTACAGGTAAGTGTTTAGGAGTCAGGGCAAAATTCGAACCCTTCGAGAGAATCGATTGTTCGTCTGGAGTCAGGGCGTGATGTGACATGTTGATGACAATCTTGGGAGCGTAAACAGATTTAGTGACCTGCGTCGGGTGAAGTTTGTTGAATTTTCGGGTCTGAGTGGCAGTGATGAAAGTGTGGGTTTTTTCCGCTTGAACAAACGTTATTCGGTCGATGCGATTAAAGTCGTCCCGTGACAAGAAGTGAGCTAATTCCAGATGTAAATGGAATAACTGGACAGAAATTGTGTTTAAATCACGCCTTGTGTACGTTTGTTTTTATTTCCGTTCTCAAAAATTTGACATATTGATGCATTTTTTGCATATCTTTTTCAAAATATGTACATATATATATGCACATTTTACTGATTTTTTCGTGCATATAATCCGAGCTCTAACCATCAGTTTCAAACAGTCTGATAGCAAATTTATTTATTATACTAGCGGTCTTCGAGCGAATAGTAATGCAATTTAAGTGTTGCAATGTCCAATTCTACCAAATAGTGTATGATCATCTCTTGGTAATAGTTTAAAGATTTCTATCACATCAGTGGTGCAAAGAACTTTATAAGCTATCAACATAGAAAGGGATCCCAATCAGGGTAGGTATTAAACCGATTACATTCTTTCTGCAATGATCTTTATCTTATTAGTATCACCACCATTAGAATTGCTCGTTTCGAATTCAAATTTATTAAGAGCATCACTCATAATAAATTGATCCTTAAACAGCATTACCGATAAAAATCTATATATATTTACTACAGAAAATATTTTATATTGAGTTTTAATACGCGCGAGTATACATATCTAGTCAGCAATTTATGTAAGTGTGTTTATGCATAAATAAGTAAACTGAGTGCGCACACCTATTTCTTCGTTCTCGTTCGAGGGTTAGTCTTGCTCGTCAAACTATTAACATTTCTTTGATAAGGTCTTTTCGCTGTATGTGATTGTAGTATGTTTCTCAGAGTTTGCCAACCAATAATCCCAGCGGCCTACGCGGTTTCAGCAGCACTAATTTTTAAAGTTGCTCACTTGAAAAATGTACAACGCCGTTCTCTAATAATTTAGTTTGGTATAGTTGGCTTTATTTAGGTGATAAGTATTTGGTTACAATATATGAATATAATAGTACACACACACACACACACACATATATATGATGAACATGGTTCTTGACTGATGATAAATGGGTAGGAAAAATATTCGGAGGACGCAGTCAATATAATATTTATTTAAAAATCCATGTCGACGTACGTTTCGGGGTTGGATTTACCCCTTTTTCAGTGTCTAAAAGGTAACAAAGTCCAAAAATTAAAATCAAGGGGAATTGAGGTGGTAAAAGAAAGAAAGGACAAGAAAAGGAAAGCCAAGCTTACTGATAAAACTCCGATGCGTGGGGACAAAAAACCCATCACTGCAACCATGCTGCTACTCAATGTTCCCCATAACATTCATTAATGATAAAAGAAATGTCCTTAGCAAACATCCAATTAAAATTGCCAAACTAATTTACGTAAATTTAGTCTTGTTTAAACAAATTTCACAACTTTCAATTCTCCCAGCCGCAAAGAACGAGACCGAAAGTAAAACACTTGGCCACGGAAACTGCCAAAATCAGAAACCAAGCGAGGCGCAGGAGGAAGAAGAGAGGACCTACACGCCGGTGCAGGGCACCTGCAAAAATTAACAAGTGCTTACAATTAAACATTCTTTTAATTCCAAATTTTTTTAACCAATTTTTCAAAGAACTTTTGAACATTTGAGGATGCATGAAACCCTCGACGCAGAGGAAGGAGACACCCCTAAGGGGCAAAAGTATTCAAAAAATGTTGAGAAGACAAATGTTAATTTTTTAATTCTGACCTTTTGTTAACGGCATTCGAGTTTAATTTAATACAGCAACTCTCTACAAATTTTCTCTTGGTACCATTCGTTTCTGTGTATAGAACTTTCGGATTGCTGAAGCAAAAGGTGTGATTATGATTAACAATGTGATCGGATAGAGTGCTCTGGGTCTGGCCAGCACGAAGTCTATTTGGTCTATGTTTGGCTAACCGTCTTTTTAGGTGTTGTGTTGTTTCGCCTATGTAAACTTTATTGCAATCATTGCAAGAAATTTGGTAAACTCCATTAGTCTTACTCAAAAGTGGAGTTCTAGTTTTAAGCTTCCGGAGAAGTCGTATTTTCTGATTGAGAAGCCACCAGAAGGTTAGATTTGCTAAAAAAGTCCTTTACACCGATGTAAGATGGGTTCGAAGTAAGGCACAGTTATGAACTTCTGCTCCAGTGACTGCAACCGATTTGTCGTGTTGGAATTTTTGATTTTATTAGCCAGAAAGGTTGTTCTGTTTTTTATGACAGATTTTATCAACTCTATCGGATAAGCATCTTCCAATAGAGTTCACTTAATGAAGGTAAGGTTTTCCTTTACAAAAATAGAACTGGAGAGTAGGACAGCTCTGTTAATTAAACTGATTAAAGTTGCAATCTTTTGTTTCCTAGGAGCATAAGAAAAGAAGTGAATATATCTCCCCGACCAAGTGGAGTGATTAGTCTCCTCTTCCAAACTAAATCTCAGTTTATTATGGTACGCATTAAAAGAGTTTAAAGTAAGTGGAATGTATTTTTCGGGTAGTACCATGAAAGTATCATCTACGCAACGCGAATAAAGAACAAGAACAAAAGGAAGTTTTAAGAAAACACACCTTTTCAACCTCTGTAGTACCGTCTCGACCAACATAGGGGAAAATGGAGACCCCATCGCCTGAATTTAAGCATGAACGAGTTGACGCCAGCAATGTGGTCGGTGTTTTGGGTTGTCTTGAGTTTGGAACTAAGTCGCTCAGAAAGAATGATCTGATTAATATTAGAAATAATTTTTGTAATCTTTTTCAGAAGTATATTAGTAATCTGAAGGAAAGTGTTGTTACCACTAAATATAAAAACGTCATTAAAGACATAAAAAATGCCACAAAGTTCTTAAAATAACACCCAGAATTGCTAGTTGGCATCGCTGACAAAGGTGGAAAAACTGTTATGCTAAGTAAACAAGAATACATAACCAAGACCTTGGAATTGCTGGATGATACCACCACTTATCAGAGGATTGCTAATGATCCCGCTGAATCTTATCGGAGAGAGTTGTTTTCTCTCATCAAGTTGAAGGGTAGTTCCGAAATCAGTGCTAATTTGGCCCTTAAATTAAAGGCGCAGCAGCCAGCGTTTCCAAAATTATATTGCCTTCCCAAAATCCATAAGAAGGATGTCCCTATTCGTCCAATAGTTTCTTTTATAAATAGTTCAACGTATAACATCTCCAAATTTCTAGCTTCAATCTTGCGTAACGTGGTTATCGAATGCCCACATTTTTTAAAAAAACTTTTGAATTTATGGAAAAAATTAACACTTTAACATTACCAGGAAACCATATGTGCATCTCTTTGGATGTAGTATCCATGTTCACGAGCGTGCCTCTTAAACTAACGCTAGACGCTATAGAAAGAAAAAGGACAGACATTGAAAGGTTTATTGATATCAGTAAGTCCAACTTTCTCAATTTAATTAAGTTGTGCTTTGACACAACTTATTTTTTATTCAATAATGCTTTTTACATTCAGAGATTTGGTACTCCCATGGGGTCTCCATGGTTTCCTGTGTTGGCCGAGACGGTACTACAGAGGCTGAAAAGGGGTGTTTTATCAAAACTCCCATTTGTTCTTGTTCTTTATTTGCGTTACGTAGATGATATCTTTATGGTGCTACCCGAAAAATACATTCCACTTACTTTAAACTCTTTTAATACGTACCATAATAAACTTAAATTTAGTTTGGACAAGGAGACTAATCACTCTATTAACTTTTTGGATGTGACTGTCATTAGAAGGGACACAGCGTTGATTACCAATTGGTACTGGAAGGAGACTTGGTCGGGGAGATATAATCATTTCTTTTCTTATGCTCATAGGAAACAAAATATTGCGACTTCAATCAGTTTAATTAACAGAGCTGTCCTACTCTCCAGTTCCATTTGTGTAAAGGAAAACCTTAACATTATTAAATGTACTCCATCGGAAAATGGTTATCCGCTAGAGTTGATAAAATCTGTCATAAAAAACAGAACAACCTTTCTGGCTAATAAAATCAAAAATTCCAACACGACAAATCGGTGGCAGTCACTGGAGCAGAAGTTCATAACTGTGCTTTACCTCGAACCCATCTTCCATCGGTGTAAAGGACTTTTTAGCAAATGTAACCTTCTGGTGGCTTCTCAATCAGAAAATACGACTTTTCCGGAAGCTCAAAACTAAAACTCCACTTTTGAGTAAGACTAATGTAGTTCACCAAATTTCTTGCAGTGATTGCAATAAAGTTTACATAGGCAAAACAACACAATACCCAAAAAAACGGTTAGCCCAACATAGACCTAATAGACTTCGTGTTGGCCAGACCCAGAGCACTCTATCCGACCACATTGTTAATCACAATCACACCTTTTGCTTCAGCAATCCGAACTCTGTATTCTATATATCTTAGGCTGCTTATTTTCAGATATGTAATTTTGCAATAATGTACAGGGTGATTCCATAGATCGGCTTTATTTGTTGCAACTTCAATAGTGGATAACTTTGTTATTTCAAATCAAACATCCTGTATAATTTTAGGCTCTTAGAAAGGTTTTTCAATTCCTACCCAAACTATATTGTGTATCCCTATATCTATCTTTTGTGGTTTCAGAGAAATTTTTAGGTATGTTAAATTTTACTTAGATTGAAATTAAATCGAAGCTGCTGAATCTGGAAATGCATTTTTTAATTTCAATTATCTAAGAAAGTTGCTAATGAAACACATATGCTTTTAAATGACATGAATTGTAATAAATGTTCTACATGATTACCATTGTCTTTAATGCATATTGTAACTCTTTTGAAACTATCTTTTTAACATTTCCGGAGTAATGGTGGCAAATGCATTGGTTATTCTCATTTTCATGTCGTTCGGTGTAGTTGATATCTAATAGCAAACAATATGTTTTACATATCCCTACACAAGGAAAATCTACGCATGTCAAATCGGATGACCTGGGTGGCCATTAACAGGATCCTTGTCTTCCAATGCATTTATTTGGGAACATTAAATTTAAATAGTGTCTAACAGCTACGTCAGAATGTGCAGGAGTCCCGTCTAATTGCAGCCACATTTTGCCTCTTGTAAATAGGGAACATTTTCTAAGGAAGTAAGAAATCTCTTTTAAAAATTGTAAAAAAAAAAACGGTGCCCATTTAATCGTTTCAATAACATAATCACCACTTATTTCCGCGTAGACACTTAGACTCCAGCAATTTTAGTGATCAACAGCCTTAAATATGTGTGGACTTTCTGTATCATAGAAATGAAAATTATGTCTACATACCAATCCGTTATTGTGGAAGGTAGATTCATCAATGAACAAAATATGTTCAGAAAGATCCTCCTGTTCTCCAACACAATCCAGAGCCTACAAGCAAAATTTCAGTCGATTGTCAAAGTCCATCCCATATAAATGGTGGTGTATTTAGATATGATATAGGTGATCATTGTGTTTTTATGATCCTCTGGACACTAGATCTACTTACATCGGTTTGTTGGGTAATTTTTCATGAACTAGTACTAGGATTTTCAGCAATTGAACCTAACACTAGAAATTCGTTTTCCTCGTTGTCAACGACTGATTTGCTTTTTTTTTTTTTCTGTTTACACTAGCAAGTATTACCTGTGTCTCGAAACCTTGCGAAAGGCCTTCCAAAATCCCGCTTTTCAGGATGTCTTCGTTTAGGATACTTTTGCGCATAAACTTCAACAGCCAAAAACGTTTTGATGGCACTCACCTATGCTCAAAATCATATCTACTCGTTCTTGGATAGACAAATCCGTAATTGTAACAATATATCAAATTAAGAAAAAGACACAACACTTAGATTGCTTCACAAATTTCTTGTAGATCTCTCTAATAGTAGTTATGCAGCATTATCAAACAATAAAATATACTAAAGTAAAATAGGATTGTGCTGATGTTTATAAGGTATGTCACTATGACATACCTTATAACCTCTAATAGTGGGGCCGTGTTTTTTTGTAGGAGCCTCTTTGTACACGTACAAAGATTGGAAAAAATATTTCTACGAGAGATTTTTAGTTTGTACAACATAATAATGGTAACTGAACTACCCAAAGAAAACTTTGTACAATATACAAAAAGGTTACAAAAACCCAAAGAACCCAAAAAACCAAACAAGTCTGTCTCGTACAAAGAAAAACAGTGTAGTGGGGTGTTAATTATATTCCGAGGAACACAAAACTTAAGCACTTTTCACCTCAATACGTACTAATTAGTTACAAGTAATCAAAAATACAGGTATAGAGAACCCTAATACAGTTTGGGTAATAATTGAAAAATCTTACTCCGAGTTAAAAAATATACTGTCTGGTTCATTTGAATAATATACATATATTATATATACATATATATATATATATATATATATATATACAATACGCAATATCGGGACACGGGTCCGAATTCAGTGCAGACAAAGATAAATTAATCCTCTCAGAAAATAAAGCCGATGCAACGGGGATATCATGTATTCGTCTAGCAATAATGACCCAATCACATATGTTTGCTCCTCTGGTTTGAAGATGTCTTTCGTTTCAGCTGGTTACGGAAACGATCGACTGCGCTGGTAATTTGTTCTGCACTCGCTTAATTTAAAGTGTAGGTTGCGCGGAAATGATGCACTGCTTAGTTCAACAGTATATTAAAAAAGAAACAAATAATACTAGGTACACTTTACAAATAAATAACTTTAGTATGCGGTGAACTTAAATTTAGATGGCAATTTTAGTGATTAACAGCCTTAAATATGTGTGGACTTTCTGTATCATAGAAATGAAAATTATGTCTACATACCAATCCGTTATTGTGGAAGGTAGATTCATCAATGAACAAAATATGTTCAGAAAGATCCTCCTGTTCTCCAACACAATCCAGAGCCTACAAGCAAAATTTCAGTCGATTGTCAAAGTCCATCCCATATAAATGGTGGTGTATTTAGATATGATATAGGTGATCATTGTGTTTTTTATGATCCTCTGAACACTAGATCTACTTACATCGGTTTGTTGGGTAATTTTTCATGAACTAGTACTAGGATTTTCAGCAATTGAACCTAACACTAGAAATTCGTTTTCCTCGTTGTCAACGACTGATTTGCTTTTTTTTTTTCTGTTTACACTAGCAAGTATTACCTGTGTCTCGAAACCTTGCGAAAGGCCTTCCAAAATCCCGCTTTTCAGGATGTCTTCGTTTAGGATACTTTTGCGCATAAACTTCAACAGCCAAAAAACGTTTTGATGGCACTCACCTATGCTCAAAATCATATCTACTCGTTCTTGGATAGACAAATCCGTAATTGTAACAATATATCAAATTAAGAAAAAAGACACAACACTTAGATTGCTTCACAAATTTCTTGTAGATCTCTCTAATAGTAGTTATGCAGCATTATCAAACAATAAAATATACTAAAGTAAAATAGGATTGTGCTGATGTTTATAAGGTATGTCACTATGACATACCTTATAACCTCTAATAGTGGGGCCGTGTTTTTTTTTGTAGGAGCCCTCTTTGTACACGTACAAAGATTGGAAAAAAATATTTCTACGAGAGATTTTTAGTTTGTACAACATAATAATGGTAACTGAACTACCCAAAGAAAACTTTGTACAATATACAAAAAGGTTACAAAAACCCAAAGAACCCAAAAAACCAAACAAGTCTGTCTCGTACAAAGAAAAACAGTGTAGTGGGGTGTTAATTATATTCCGAGGAACACAAAACTTAAGCACTTTTCACCTCAATACGTACTAATTAGTTACAAGTAATCAAAAATACAGGTATAGAGAACCCTAATACAGTTTGGGTAATAATTGAAAAATCTTACTCCGAGTTAAAAAATATACTGTCTGGTTCATTTGAATAATATACATATATTATATATACATATATATATATATATATATATATATATATACAATACGCAATATCGGGACACGGGTCCGAATTCAGTGCAGACAAAGATAAATTAATCCTCTCAGAAAATAAAGCCGATGCAACGGGGATATCATGTATTCGTCTAGCAATAATGACCCAATCACATATGTTTGCTCCTCCTGGTTTGAAGATGTCTTTCGTTTCAGCTGGTTACGGAAACGATCGACTGCGCTGGTAATTTGTTCTGCACTCGCTTAATTTAAAGTGTAGGTTGCGCGGAAATGATGCACTGCTTAGTTCAACAGTATATTAAAAAAGAAACAAATAATACTAGGTACACTTTACAAATAAATAACTTTAGTATGCGGTGAACTTAAATTTAGATGGCAATTTTAGTGATTAACAGCCTTAAATATGTGTGGACTTTCTGTATCATAGAAATGAAAATTATGTCTACATACCAATCCGTTATTGTGGAAGGTAGATTCATCAATGAACAAAATATGTTCAGAAAGATCCTCCTGTTCTCCAACACAATCCAGAGCCTACAAGCAAAATTTCAGTCGATTGTCAAAGTCCATCCCATATAAATGGTGGTGTATTTAGATATGATATAGGTGATCATTGTGTTTTTTATGATCCCTCTGGACACTAGATCTACTTACATCGGTTTGTTGGGTAATTTTTCATGAACTAGTACTAGGATTTTCAGCAATTGAACCTAACACTAGAAATTCGTTTTCCTCGTTGTCAACGACTGATTTGCTTTTTTTTTTTTCTGTTTACACTAGCAAGTATTACCTGTGTCTCGAAACCTTGCGAAAGGCCTTCTAAAATCCTGCTTTTCAGGATGTCTTCGTTTAGGATACTTTTGCGCATAAACTTCAACAGCCAAAAAACGTTTTGATGGCACTCACCTATGCTCAAAATCATATATACTCGTTCTTGGATAGACAAATCCGTAATTGTAACAATATATCAAATTAAGAAAAAAGACACAACACTTAGATTGCTTCACAAATTTCTTGTAGATCTCTCTAATAGTAGTTATGCAGCATTATCAAACAATAAAATATACTAAAGTAAAATAGGATTGTGCTGATGTTTATAAGGTATGTCACTATGACATACCTTATAACCTCTAATAGTGGGGCCGTGTTTTTTTGTAGGAGCCTCTTAGTACACGTACAAAGATTGGAAAAAATATTTCTACGAGAGATTTTTAGTTTGTACAACATAATAATGGTAACTGAACTACCCAAAGAAAACTTTGTACAATATACAAAAAGGTTACAAAAACCCAAAGAACCCAAAAAACCAAACAAGTCTGTCTCGTACAAAGAAAAACAGTGTAGTGGGGTGTTAATTATATTCCGAGGAACACAAAACTTAAGCACTTTTCACCTCAATACGTACTAATTAGTTACAAGTAATCAAAAATACAGGTATAGAGAACCCTAATACAGTTTGGGTAATAATTGAAAAATCTTACTCCGAGTTAAAAAATATACTGTCTGGTTCATTTGAATAATATACATATATTATATATACATATATATATATATATATATATATATATACAATACGCAATATCGGGACACGGGTCCGAATTCAGTGCAGACAAAGATAAATTAATCCTCTCAGAAAATAAAGCCGATGCAACGGGGATATCATGTATTCGTCTAGCAATAATGACCCAATCACATATGTTTGCTCCTCCTGGTTTGAAGGAGATGTCTTTCGTTTCAGCTGGTTACGGAAACGATCGACTGCGCTGGTAATTTGTTCTGCACTCGCTTAATTTAAAGTGTAGGTTGCGCGGAAATGATGCACTGCTTAGTTCAACAGTATATTAAAAAAGAAACAAATAATACTAGGTACACTTTACAAATAAATAACTTTAGTATGCGGTGAACTTAAATTTAGATGTGTTCAGTTAACCGGCTCCCGACCGCGTTGAAACTGAAAATGACTTAATTTGATTGTTAACCTGCTCACGGCAAGATTGAAACAATGTTTCTATGTGACTGTTCGTCTTAGGTGACAAACTTGTAGTGATTTAGTTTTTCCTAATTTGACAAGAAGTAAACTTTTAATGGGCGTTACAAAAATGTTATTTTGGAAAACAGAATTTGTCATTGGCTAATAAAAGTGACCCTGCCTGAGAGAATTCCATGAAATCTGGAATTTCTAGAAGGAGACACCTTCCCTTTAAATGATAAAATATTTCTTGTTTGAGGAATTTTGCGGTAGGTCTAACACTAGAGGTACTCATTATCTCAAGGACAGGATGCAGCAGCGGATTTGTACATCTTGTAATACTTAAATGAATTTCGGGTTGCAATGGTATTTACGACATTCTATCCGGATAGCTTACTAAACGTGATATCCCAGCACGATAAAAGATTTAAATACCTACAATTTATAAAATGCAAAGCCGGTCGGAAACCCTTACGGTAATACTGTAATAGTTCTAAATGCAAAACTTAACTCTAATACATTTCGTGTAAAATAAAATATATAAACTAAAAAATGATTGTACGTGCGAGGTGGTCCTTAACAACATACATAAATTAAACCACTTAAAGTAAAATAAAAACGTCACCGGTCGAAACTTAGATACAGCAAAGATCAGTTCGTAGATAAAAGTCTTCGGAATATCCAAACTGCCTATTGCTTACCGAAAAGTATTAAGTCAAATAATAATTTCCAGTCTATCCTTAACTTAATGGGATCGTCAATACAAGAGCAAGAGTAGATACATTTAGTTTAGTAGCGTCAGCCAAAGTCCAAGAAAATCAAGTACAACACAGTGAATCAAATACAGGAAGAACACTACACAGCTGTAAGTTTCAATGTGATCTATCGGTTTAGATTTACTATTTAACAAAACGTCAAACAGTAGGTATGCATTTATCAGACCATATAGCACAAATGGCAAGTTGAGTTGAAGTCCCAAGAAACAGCAAATCTGCAAGAACATTAACGCAAGCAACACTTACCTTTTTAGATTAGTAGTACGCTTTGCAATCTTGGACAATCCAAGTGAATAAAGATGAAGGACTCTACAGAAACTCTAACAAATATTATGTAAATGTAATATCAGAAACAGAAAACAAATCAAAGAATTATAGACAATGCACCAGTACAAATACACAAATAAATACAGAATACACTACTGATGAAATAAACATATCACATTATATTCTTCTTTCTGTTCACGCTATAGTTTCAGCTATATTGTTATTCAGTTGTTATGGATATGTTTCATGCTTTCGTAGTGAATGCTTTTTCTAAGTTAGTAGTTTAGATTCTATTATTATATTTTATTATTTAATTATTTTAAGTATTTTTCTTTCAATTAAGTTATAAGTTACATGAATCACAATTTTAAATATTTAATTTTGTTCTTGTTATCTTTATCATTTAACTTTAAGTTGTTGTTTTATATTTATTTATAATAAACTAGTACAATAGGTTTATATTTTTGATTTGTGTGTGCATCCTTTTGACAGTTATCCTAGATTTTTGGTTTGATCCTGTATCTAGAAATCAGACGGCAGTTTTAAAATAAGTTATAAGCTATCATATATCTCAGATAATCTGGGTTGCAAAGTACTACTTAATTAGAACAGTAGTTTCAATAGATACTTGAGAGAGCTACAATTATAAAGAATAGAAAAATAGAAATCTACGGAACTAGTCCACGGTTGCAGTCCGCGATTAAAAACTAATCGTCATTTCAAAATTTATTAATATTAATACAGAAACTACCCCCACCCCACTCCTTTGCCAATTTTATGTGGTTAAATTGAAGAAACGGTTGACGTTTTTCCTGTGTATGATTTCAACCGATTTATCAAATTGGCTAAGGTTTAGAAGTTATGTTGGACATAATTATTGTCCTGTGGAAAAATTTGCTTTTGTAATGGGAGAAAAAGCACAACTCCACTAAAAAGAAACGAGCTGTATTGAACGAATTAACCAAATTTGTTATTGTCAATCATAAAACACAATCTGACGCTTGCCACAAAAAAATAAAGCAAAAATCATGAAAAACTAATGGGCAAGCGTGTGTTCGTCCCGTACTGCCGTCGCGGTAGCGTTGAGGGTGGCGACCCCGTCTATGAATGCTTGTTACAGTCTCTCCTTTTGGACGTCACGACCCTTTCTCAGGTGTGATCCAATATTTGAAAAATATCTGGTTACCTATTGGCAGCAGGCTGCCGTGCAAGAATTGCTTGAAACGATGCCGTCGTTGGGTCGAAGACGATGTTTCAGCGTTAGGGTTGTCCGCAAAATCAAGACAGTTAACCCGGCTGCACTCCGCTTCAGTCTACGGTAGCTGAATGATACCATCACCGTTTTATCCGATCTGATTGATTCCCCTCTCGAGCTTCACGGGCATCCGCCAATGTGTCGCGCCTGTCCTCGGGAACGGAGTAATTTTGACGACAAAATTTTCGTTGTCCAGCACGCGAAAGTCTTTAGGAACTACTGCCGGGGTCCGTTATTCGCGACCGAAATACAGGTAAGCGGGAGAAAAACCAGTCGTGGTGTTGACCGCACTACTGTGAACCCGCGATTTTGTCCAACTATGATTATAGCTGAATTTCTTCCTTCCGGCTTTTCCGCTCTTCCCAATTTGCTACAGTTGCGGGCAATACCTGCTCGAAACCTAAACACTATGCAACCTGTTGCAACACTTCTCTAGCGCTTATTATCCGACGAAGAGTGCCGTAGCGTAGTATTATCCCACTGACGAGGCATTTTGCGCAAGCTTCAGCTGTAGCCTTATGCAGAAGGAATATTTCAATCCACCTCGTAGCAGTATCTTCCACGGTGAATACCCACCTCTCCTCATTCACTGACGGTGAAAGTGGGTCCACTAGTAGATCCATTAAGCCACCTTATTCATTAGATCGTTGTATAGAGAGTCCTCCAGATATTATTTTATTAAGGTCTTGGCTCTCAAAATAGGTTAACAACATGAAAACAGTTATAGAAACTGCTATCAAGTACTTCCTATTGCGTGAATTTGTTGTTTCTCATTGATTTTATATAGCGGTACAGACAATCATATTCCCAAGGATGACGTGATTTCGACAAAAACAACGGGAAACCGGGTACGCCACACCCCCTCTTTTCTTAAACATGTTTAATTTTTAGTTTTCACAAATAAAGTATATTACATAGTCTCAAAGACGACGCTAATTATTTTCGGACAAATTTAAAAACAGCGAACCGGGTACTCTATACCCCATTTCTTCTCATTTCTTTTTATAATTATTTATCACAAATAAAATCGGTTTTATGTTGAAAACGAAGCAAATTTTCACACTTAATAGCAAAGATATAGGAAAACGACCACGAAATCTTGCTTGTCATTGATTGTCGTTATAAATATATATTTATCTAGAAATTATTTATTATTTCGATAACGGTTTAGAGAAATACTATAATATAATGTGATTGAAATAAATTAATTATAAGTGTTTACTGTAGATACCGATATGCTAAAAGTTCGTTTTTCCAGTCACGTATATAGTATATATATATTTATATCGGACGCTTGAAATTATTAATTATTTCGATAACGTTTCAAACAGTACTGTAATATAATCTGATGGGTATATCGATAAATTAAAAATACAAGTATTGTACAACAACATTATTGTAATGCATATATAAGTGGCCGTTTCAAATGATGTATCGGAGGCATCTCTTTTGTGCAGTATAAATTTATAGCTTAGCATAATGGCAGCGATTAATATAACTAATGTGTTGAACATGTTACTTGCAATGTTTTAAGTAGCCAACATCGCAGTAATTCCTTTGACGGCTCAAGAACGTCAGCTATATGATGCGTTGAATGATTGTAAGTGCTCAACAAGGAAACATATTCTCTTTTGAATATCTAACAGAATTGGAGTTTTAACTATTAGAAGAACCACATGAAGCGCAATTTGTGGAGGATGTAGCAGAAGATGAAAAGACAATTATAAAAATATTGCATGTGTTTCTGAAGAAGGAGGCAGTCTTGTTTACCTAGATTGCAAAATTAAAGCTGTAGAATACTCGAGAAGTGGTAAAACCAAGCGAAAGCGAAAGCCAAGTCGAAAGCATGAAACAAAAATTCAGACAGGTCAAACCGCTATGGCAATTATATTGATGGGAAGAAAGTATTAACAGGGTGGCATTCATGACATGGAACTTCGTAGCTGTGCTTTAGAAGCTAAGCAAGAAATAGCTCACGACACGTTTAAAGCAGGACACTGGTGGATGTGGCATTTCAACTTAGGGCATAATATTGCGTCATGCAAAATAACAAAATTTATTACTCGGTCGACACGTGCTGATATGGAAGACCTATGGTTGTTAAGCAATTACTGGCAGAAGCAACGTATACAACGTCGACGATAGTGGATTTAATCTAGGAATGCACTCCGGCCGCACTTTAGCAGTAAAGGGTCAGAAAATCGTTGAATGTGTTGTGCAATTTTTGGACTCAAGGATACATACTTATGTTAACTTTACCAGCCATTTCGGCAGATGGACGCTCACCTCCGTCATTATTTTTCATATTAAAGCAATCGAAATGTATGGACCCTGAGTTCTGCAATTATTGTTTGGACTTGTAATGTGTACATTTCTTCTTAGCCGTCTAAAAAACTCCCTTCAAATCATTTTAAAACCTGGTTCACAGATGTTTCATTTCCAAATATCGGACCCAAAGATGTTCTCTTGATTGATTCTTGGAGTGGGCATTGTGTTTCCGAACTCCAGAAATTGATGGCAGAAGATAAAACTGTATAAATTTTAAATATCCATAAAAAAACAACAGCAGTGGTACAACCTCTAGATGTCTTTGGTTTTAAATTATGGAAAAACTTTATCAGAATGTTTTCTGATACAGTGAATATTATGAACTATGCCATAGATTTGCATCAGAGAAATAAAAACACAATTTATTTGTGTTAAATAAAAAAAAATGGTAGGGTGCACGCGGTCGCCCGTTATTTAATTATTCCGAAAATAATTACCGCCATCTTTGGGACTATGTAATATACTTCAAATTATATTCCAAAAAGAGAAAGATATGTGTGATAGTTTCCGAGATATTTACAAAAATTAAAAAATTGGGCAAATTTTCAGAGACGGCTGTACCCCGAAATCGGGAGATTCGGCCGCTAATGAAAATTGCGTTGTTCTTATAGCAAGGAACTCCTTCAGTCTGTACAGTTTCATTTAATTCAGAATTTGTCAGTTGTCGGTGTTCCCTTGTTTGTTATATTTTTGAACTGGGTCAAAATGTGTGATTCATTATAAATTGTATAATCAACATTTGTTTGTTTAAATGTTGCTTAAACTGCGCGAAAATGAAATGACTACAATTCGACAGAAACTAGTGGCTTTGTAGAAAATATCCCTTCCCACAAATTAAGTCCGTGCTCAAAAACATTTTCTATCGGTAGAAGTAAAGGTTAAAACTTCGCAGCTTCTGGACAACTTTACATGTGTTAAGCAGCATTGCTTCGAACAATGGCAGTACTGTTATTCATATGCAGTTGTACATTAACTCCGAATGAATTTATTTTGAGGAGGATCGCAAATAATTATTATATTATGCCATTAAATACTTTGTAGTATTAACGCTGTTGTGTATGTGTCGAACTTCTATAGCAACTACTATTTCCAATGTTTCTTAAAGTAGCTTAGTCCTTAGAGAGTCTTTAAGGTAAAAGGAAAGTCGTTTGGGCGTCATCCTATTACAACCAGTTTAGAAGAATACGACAGACATTAAAGCAAGAAACTGAATCTGCATACAATAATTCTCAAGACAAAATTGATTCTGAGGTTTCTGCCAATCCGAAGTCTTTCTGGTCATTTATAAGCAATAAAAGGACCACCTCAAGGATTCCCGGGAATCAACCACGTGAAATTGTTGATGGATCTGCCAATGAATTTTCAAGGGTGTTATCATCCCAGTGCGAACGTGGCTGTTAGGTGTATGGGATACTATCCATCTTTTAATATCGGTGATGTTACACGATATGAGACAACGTACAGTGCTGGGCGGCTTAAGCCGCGTACACATCTGACCACGAACGGTAACGAGGCGAGGCAAGGCTGAACGGATGCCTCGTTCGTGGGTCATCCGCCCGGAGTCGGTGCCTCAAAGAGAATTCGGTTCACCATGGGCGGCGTTTTTGTCCGGACACGTTCGCACGCGTACCGTACGGCTCTATTCAGTAGCGTACACACCTGACCACAAAGAGAATTCGTTCGTTCGTTCGTTGAAATTTTAATTGAGTTGAAATTACGACGATTTGGTTGTGACTAGTGCGGCATTTTTAGTAATGACGAGTTTATTGCCAAAAAAGAAAGAAAAAATGCTGGTGGATTACTGGAATGTATAGAAATAGGACGTTCATATAACAGTCAATTCCTACTAAATAATATGTCTCAAGAAGAAGAAAGTGGCCATTTCCAAAACTTCACGAGGATGTCATCAGCTGACTTCAATTTGTTATTGGATTCGATTCGCGATGAAATTTCAAAAGTCGATACAAGATTTGGAAAACCGGCTACTGCCGAAGAGAGATTAGCTATAACCTTACGATATTTAGCAACCGGTGATTCATGTACGAGCTTACAGTATATGTTCAACGTATCGAAGCAGTTGATCTCGAGAATCATACCAGAAGTATGCAGATCGATAATTGCAAAACTGATTGAATATGTGAAGGTATGTAATTATTTACTCTCAGAATAATTTAGTTACAGAGTTTTAAATGAAGAATAATGCTCCGTCTAATGATTGAAATTACAATTTTCTTTTTCTTGTTGTTGATTATGTAATGGGTCTTGGGGCGATGGAAGTGGTGATGATGTATAAGAAGAAGCTGGTGATGGTGTGAACTAATGCCGAGACGGAGAATGGGATGGACTACAATAGTATTCCAATGGTGTCTCCATGTGCGATTGCACTTGACTAGTATGGGGTCCCACTTCTGCTTGAAAAACCAGATTATGAATCGGATACAGTATAGATCGCGTTCGATCGTCAAGCTTTCGCATTTTCTCGGCGATAAAATTCCCGAATATCGAGCAGTCGTCTTTTTTTTCTAGGGCTCCCGATCTGTTTTTCAAAATTTGAAACGCTTCTTGAATACTGGGATCCTGGGAGGCTCTTATTTTTGGTGGAGGTTTCTTAGGCGATATAAATCTCTTTTTGGGAATCTTAGTTGTACTGTTAGTATTATCAGAACCCTCTACAAGACCTTCGTCGCTAACTCTGATGGAACAATCGTCGTCCTTCTTCTGTTCGGCATTTCCATTATCTTCGTTACCATCTCAAGCTTCAAATTGTGGAATATTCTGGAACATAAAAATTTTTTATTTCAGGTACCTTCCACGCCAGATGAATGGATGCAGATATCTCGAAAATTCGCCGAGATTTGGAATTTTCCACATTGTATGTGTGCGCTTGATGGAAAACACATTTTGTTGCATCTCCAGTCAACAGGGGCTCTACATATTTCAACTACAACGTCAATTTCAGCATCGTGCTAATGGCTCTTGTTGGCGCGGACTACAACTTCATTTTTGTGGACATTGGCTGCCAAGGAGGAGTTTCCGACGACGGTGTATTTAAGAACTGTAACTTGTACAAGGACTTGGAGAACAATAAGTTGTATTTGCCGACGTCTTCAGCCCTTTCCGAAAAGTCCAAAGATATACCGTTCGTTTTTGTTGCGGATGCATTCGCATTATCGGATAATTTGATAAAACGTTATTCCGAAATACACCCCAAAGGTTCTAAAGAATGGACCTTTAATTATCGATTAAGCAGAGCTCGCCGAGTGGTCGAAAATGCTTTTGGAATTGTGTCATCTGTGTGTCGAGTTTTAAGAAAACTCATGTTATTAGAGCCAGAAAAGGTGAAGATCGCAACTATGACGATAATATGCTTATACAATTTTTTGAGGAAAAGCAATACATCTAGAAATATGTATACTTCCGGAATAACCTTCCATCTAGAAGTGAATGGGCAGGTTATTCCTGGTAATTGGAGAGCTGAACACGAAGACAACGCTACATCGCTGACTGTTCTAAGAAATATTCCGCGTAAATCAGCGCGTTCTGCGAGGGAAATCAGGGCCAAATTTACTGAATATTTCTACTCGAATGGCTCAGTTCTCTGGCAAGATGAATATGCGTAAAGTACTTATTCCCAGAGACGAGAAATGAGATGAGTATAACAACAAATTAAATATTACAACATTCGATGTCGTTAGTCTAATTTCATCGGGATATTCAAGGAATTGCATGCTTTCCTAAGGAAACCATTTAGAAATGTAGATATCTTTCCGACCTACAATGATTACATTAGAATAGACATTAAAGATTATGAACTGAAATTATAGTAATATACATACCTTTACCCGTTCCCATGCTTTTCAATATCCGTTTTTTCCCTTCGACGCAAACCGCGGATACTATCAATTTTTTTCTTCAACAGGTCGACTTCTTCTATAAAGATATCGCTTATCTCCCGCCAGGCACCTTCTTTTCTCACGACATTAAAGTAAAATGGGTGGTCTTTTCTCCATAAAATAGGACGCTTTTCATATTTGTTGATCAGCTTCAGCATTTTTTCGTTGTTCCAATTCATTTTTTATATCAATGAACTAACGTAGATTCCAACTGACAATGAGTACAAGCCTCTAATAGAGCCGAACGGTACGCATACGAACCAAATTCTCATTAAAGTACCGACTCCCGGCGAATGGCGTTCGGGCTGCCTCGGTTCGCACGCGAGCCAGTTTCCTCGTCTCGGCTACACGTCCATATCAGGGGAGGAATGTTAAATCTAATCGTTTGAACGTTGAATTTAAATCAGACGGCAGCCGTAGATGTCGCTATAATTAAGGTTGTAGATATCTACAGATAAATATCGACCATTTTCGGATATCGGCCATTTTTGTTTTTACTGTTTAGTAGTTTGGTTTAGTTCAATTTTTTCACGTCTATTCAACCATTAAACACATTTAGTAATAATAATAATTTAGAAATACATTGTATAACAGTGAATATAATATTTAATAATTACATAAGGTAAGTTAATATAATTTGTTTTGTTATGTACCATATTACATAAAATAAAATTATTTGTAGGAAGGAAGATGAGGAAATGTACGTGTAATGAAATGTCGTGTAATGAATTGCACGTTTGAATGCAGTATTGTGCATTAATTTCTCTAAGAAGAGCAGCATTATGTGCAAAAGCATGTGGGAATCCAAACTTGTTCAACGTGGACTAGGAGAAATCCAAGAACTTCTATATTGGCGAAGCCATTATAATCTTAAGTATTTAATGAGAAACAATAGACTTTCAAGAGTAGCAGTGCCCACAATATATTTAGCTGGTAATTTGTTTCTAACTATTACTTTAATAACAACTGAATCAAGTTATTATTTTATTTAAGGACCTATATCTTGTTTTTGATTCGGAGTTGCCAACTACTCCAGGACAAACGACAGTCTTCAGTCAAATGAGACATTTTGGGTGTAGTTGAGTAAACTGCATACATTCTACGGTATTTATCCAAACATTGTTATAAACGATTTTTAGAGGATAATTTGATGCTTTGGCTAAATTTATTAGATGTTTTTGGTGATTTTGTAGATTGCGAACACTTGCCAGAAATCTAAAAATTTTTAATGTGCAAATTCACAATTTTGCTCATTAAAATTATATTCGCTTTGTAATAAAATAATTGCTGGCAAGGATTCCATAACATATTCAAATAATGTTCAATAACTTGTAGATATTTATTTTTATATACTTGTTTGTTTTTATATGTATTTGTAACTGTATTTTTATATCTTATTGTTTCTTCTATATTTATATATTGTTTAATTCAATTTTTGTATATATGTACATCTAAGTCCATGCAGTTAATGCGGGACATTTTGCACGCTCTACCCACTCAATTTGTAAAAATGAGTCCCTGTGTTTAATTTTCTACTGTAATAATGGAGGGCTAGAGTGTAGTTCTTGGACACACTACCTATAATTTTTTAGTGGGTCTGCAACATCAATAAGCTATGCTAAGCCAAATCCATGATATAATACTGCACGTTTACTATCACTGATATTTTAATTTTTCAATTTGTGCATTTTACTAATTTTATTCATAGATATTTACTTGTATTTCATGTATCTAAAGTTCAATTTCAATATTACACCGAGCGATAAAAACTCTTTTGCTTTAATTATCTTCTATTGTTATTAGATATGCTATTATTATTGTGTAATAAATACCTTTATTTTCAATATTTCCGGTTTTTATTTGTCTTAAATATAATTTATTTTATCATTAAATGTATCATGTTTATTGGTTTTCTAGCAATTAGTTTATATAAAATTTCAGCAATTATTGTTCCTGAAATTTTATCTAAATTATATGTTAGAAAACCACTAAACAGAAAAGTAATTTCCATGCCTACATACAAACTATTTCAAACGTCGCGCGCTTGTCAGTATTTTAGACGGCCACCGTAGAGCGCATAAGAAAATACCGTTTTAATAGTTCTCAGATTCCCCGGCCCGGTCCACATCAGAAGTCGAATATTAGAAACGACTTGCCAGCTTCCCCTCACTTGCCTGGCGAAATATTCGTTATAGTGGGGGAATCAGCCGAAGAGAGCGAACCGACCCGATGTGCCAGCGGTACGCTTTCGGCTGTTCCTTGCGCCTTATCGGTTATAATACTTGTAACAGATAAGAAATATTAAATTACTATTGAAAGAAAAGGTCTGGATCGAATTTCATAGTTGATTGTATTTGGCTTATGCCTATAACAGATAGATTTATAGGTTTTCTTTTTTAACTAATAAATATCCATTCAACACTTATTTTATTTTAATAAAGAGTCCGCAGGACCAAAAATAATGTGATAAAAACTATATAAACAAAGATGACTTGAATGTTGGACGAATATTACATATCGCATACTGTTTGCGAACTCGGGCGTGAGATCTGGACGAATTCGGGAAAATCGCAGTAGCATGTATTAAAACAGCGAGATTGAGGAACTAGAGAAAACAATGATTTATTCCTGTCAAAAAAGGAGGTAAAACCGTCCAAAGCTATAGAATACAGTCACGTATAATAATTATAATAGTAATAATGATAATAATATCAATAAAAATAGTAATAATTAAAATAATAATAATAATAGTAATAACAATAATAACAATAGTAATAATAATAATCATAATAACAATAATTGTATAGAGGCATAACCTTCATATGGTATTAAATGACATCGAGCGTAATCGAGAAAATGAGATGAGGGACCCATAAATCTAAAGTTAATGGAATATTTACAATTTCTAGGGATAACTTCAAAATCATTAAGAAGTATTGCACAGCTGAAAGTTGTTAGAAGTAGGTAATAGAGGAGCTTTGCGAGCACAAAATTAGGCAAAAATTATTCAATTTTATTAAATCCGATTAGGAAAAGCAAACAAATGTTCAAACAGGTATTAAAAAAGTGTAAGTTATACAAGGTTTTTCAAAATTTAGCGGAATAAATCTTCAAAATGTTGGAAATCATAAGAATTCCCCAAATTCCTGGAAAAAAATTCAAAACTATTCTTGAGGCATTTCCTCATCAGTTGCGTACAACGCTAAACCACGTTGTTTCTTGATGGAAGGTTTATATAACAACGTTGAAGACATTTGAGTTAATTGCTCCTCTGTTACCTCGCTGGCACGACCCGTCTCTTTTTATTTTTAGCTGCGACTTTTATTGCGACTAGCGCACTAACGGTATCGCTCGACAAGGTTGAACGTTTCTTGTGGCTCACAACATCTGTCAACGCGGAAAAAGTCCTCTCTGCCGGTTCGAGTGTGACAAAGACCGTACTATACCTAAAAGACATTTTAATTGTGGATACTTGAAATCTCCACTTTCATATTTCCTAAACAAAATTTCTGTCCACATGCCATCAAATGACAACATGTCGATTTCTCGTCTAATCGAACCGTTTCGATATTCCGAGAACAAGAAACGCCACTCCTTTTTCATTACGGCCTTATCAAATCCACCGAGTTTTTCCGCGACAATCCAAACTTCACTGAACCTACAATCCCGATCCTCATCTTTCAAGGCGGTTTCACTATCAAAAACACCCAAGGAAGTGAAAAATTCATCATTAATATAAAATAATCTTCGTTGGATTTGATTTGCAGCCTCTATATAAAAATTCAAACAATTCTGGCGAATTCTATGAACGATTTCCTCATTTTCGGTGGTATTCTTTGATTTGAGTTTTTCCATAACGTCATGGCATTCTTCTCCGAATGATATCTCATCTAGAGGCAATTGATTACTACTATCTTCGAATCGAACGTGCCCCGATTGCACAAAGGAAAGGAGAGGTTTCTTTATAAAATGTCTTACCATCCGCGAGAGAAATTGAAGGCATTTCCCGTGCAACTGATGAACTCGCGTTTCAGAATTTTGAAAAAAAAGGTTTATATTATTGAATATCGCCAAAACATACTCTATAAAAGCTAGGTACGCTTGCATCTCGAGGTCGTTGAGAAATGCGTTCATTTTTTCGAGTTTTTCTCGTTTTTTGCAATCACCTTCTACTATCGCATCGGAGAAGCATGCCTGCAACGTCAGCATCAAAAGACGCAGTCTCTGGATAGCGTCGTGACGTCCGAGCCACCGTGTTTTCGAATATTTAACCAGTTTTAGTTGTAACCCTTGACATGCATCAATAAACTCGTCTAAAATTTGCGATCGTTTCGCATAATTTTGGTGGTAAACGATCGACATCATTGACTCCTCAACTATGTTAGGCATTGTTTTTTCAAAAGAATGCTTTGATATTAGCGCGAGAGCATGACAAACGCATGGAATAACGATGACGCTCGGATTCTCCAGAAGGACTAATGCTTTGAAGGATACCTTCTCTGCGTTCATAACCGAAGCGTGACCCCATGCCATTGCAATAATGTTTGAAAAAGGAATTGCGTGTTTTACCATGTAATCCTTGAACTGCTTGAAAATACCCGCTGCACTTAATTTTGTTGCGTTTAGTTCTAAAAGTGTCGGCAATGCTGTAACAACATTGAGTGTCTTCTGGTCGACGTATCGCACTAAAAAGGTCAGCCAGCTTTTATTATTCTGGGTTCCCTCATCGATAAAAAGCGCGAATTTGGTATCCCGAAGAATGCGAATCAAGGATTCCTCTTCGTAACGACCGAGTACGTTGCGCACAATACCTGAAACTTTGGGCGCGCTCGCGGTCATCTTTTTGTAGAACTGCCGGATCTATCGTTTTGAAAAAATCTAGTATTGGTTTCATCTGCGTGTAAGGGATGCTCAATTCGCTTCCTAATCTAATATATTCTAACTCAGCGCTTCGTACCGAATTTTTAAAGTCATCGATGAATTCCTGAACTACTTCGGGAGGAACTTCATCTACTGTTGCTATACCGTTCGCGAAACATTGAGCCTTGTGCTCATCTTTACTTGCGTGTCGATCTAAACTCGAAGTTCCCCCTCGACAGCTTTCTTTCACATCACACACAATACAGTGAAAGGAATGGTTGTCCTCAGGAATACATCGAATCCAGGACTTGCACCTAATATCGGTAGTCCACGCTAAGGTAAACTTATGAGAATAAGGCCCTACTCTTCTTTCCCTGAACCCGCGTTCCAATTCAGCAATGCCTCTCTGATGTCGTTTAGTTGCCACATGAAGGTTGAATTGGTATTCCTTCCGCAGCATCAAGTCGACGTCGCACACATTGCAGCGAAATGCATGCGGATCCTCTCCATTTATCTCCTGGAAACAACTGTTGGGCTCCATTGAACTGCGAGAGAAACTACAACGAAACTGTAAGTTACACGCGTTGTGTAGACAAAGGCCTCAGGGTTAACACAATATATGAAAGGGGTTGGAAAGTTGTAGTAGCCAGAAAGCAAAAAATGACAGTAAAACACTCGACATATTCGGAAAAAACTTACATTTATATCTGTCAAAAAGCCTCGAGATAGGAATCTTCTTGTCGATGGATAACAGCCTGATATGGGTGTCAGCGGTTAGCTTGCAACTAAACTTAAATCTAAAGATTATGGCTTTAAATACTATTTGCATTATTTACTTTTTAATATCTAAGTACTTTTACCTATTATAATTACACTAATAACAAATAGTTGCATTATGTAAGTAATTACCTACCTCCCGCATCTACTTACCTTGTTGATCAGTCACATACCAACCACAAACCGACGGGAACCGGCGCTAATTAGATATTGTCGAAAATGTAATAATTTCTAACTCATCAGAGATGAACTCGTAATTACAGTTTTTAGGTTTAGTACGGTCTTTGCCACACTCGAACGCCGTGGCCGAGAGGATTTTTTCCACGTTGATAGATATTGCGAGCCACCAAGTTCCGATCAATTTGGAAAACGTTCTATAACTTAAACTTTTTGAATATTTGTTGTGGCTTTCCCTATTCGGATTTAATAAAATCGAATAATTTTTGCCAAATTTTGTGCTTGCGAAGATTTTGAAATTAATCATCGAAATTCTATATAATTGTACATAATTATATTGTCATTAACTTTTGAAAATGAAAACTTCGGTATAACTGGCAATATGTGAAAACAATACAACATATGTGATGATTCGATAACAATTTACAAGATGACGACAAATAGAATGTATGTGAAAGTTACATTAATTTAATAATATAATATGATTATGAATATGATTATTATTATTATCATCATTATTATTACTTTGTAAGGCTTTTCCTCCTTTTTTATGCCAGGAATAAATCTTGTTTTCTCTCCTTCCTCAATCTCGCTGTTTTAATCTATGCTACTGCGGACTATGTGGACTCCACATACGTACGCTCACTCAGCCTCGTTACCGTTCGTGCTCAGATGTGTACGCGGCTTTAGAAACGTCATGGTTTCCTTGTGCTTGAGTGCGCCAAGCAGGTAGGTGCTCCTGTAATTACTTTATTTAATTTGATATTAACAACTTCTACGTTTCCAAGTGTCTGGAAAATTACCAGAATCGTGCCTGTGTTTAAGAAGGGAGAAGAGAAATCCAATATTACTAGCTATAGATCGATAAGTGTACTCTCCAAGCTCCTTGAATATATACTGCATTATAGAATCTATCGATTTGTTCGACCATACTTATCCATGCATCAATACGGTTTCAAAACCGGGCGGTCTACTGTTACTAACTTGGTACGGATTACACAATTTGTATCAACTGCTCTTGTTGTTCGCAAGTTTGTCCATGTTATATCTTAGAAAGGCTTTCGACTCCATAGAGCACAAACTATTACTTGCGAAACTGAATGGTTTTGGTTTCTGCCCGGCGTTGGTTCACCTTTTCTCATCCTACTTGAGCGATAAAAAAGGGTTATGTGTACTATAATGGATACCCATCTCAGTTCATTAAGATTCTATGTGGCATACCCTAGAGTCCAATTTAGGACCGTCATTTTTTATATTTACGTAAATCACCTATTAAACATTCTTAATTGTGAGTGCTTGGGGTACGCAGATGATATAAAAACCTATAATATAATTAATACACAAATTGACTGTATCAAATTAGAAACAAATTTATTAATTATTAACGAGGGGTGTCGCCAGAATAATTTAATTTTGAACATTTCTAAATGTTGGGTGATCTCATACACTAGGCGACATCAGACTTTACTTTCTGATTACTCCGGTAATTCCCAGCTTATTTCAAGGAAACGCGGAGTGAATGATTTGGAAGTGCTCTTCTACTCCAGACTTACGTTTTCTGGCCATATTTTTTCTATGTGTCTGGCTACCTAATGAACTTTGGAATTCGTAATGCGCTCGTGGTTTTCAGAATATTGAGTCTATAAAAACTCTTTATTATGCCTTTATTCACACTAAACTTGTATCGTTACTACACATAACACGACTGCAACTTACTGCTGAGCGAATACAGCGGCGCTTCTTGAAATATCTAAAATTTAAATTGATCGGTACTTACCCTGAGCGTGGTTATGATCACATCAATCTATTGAGTGAATTGAGTTTTCAATCTTTGTCTAGCCGTAGAGATTCCTATTCTGCCACACTTCTATCTAATTTAATGTGCCTACTCCAGTTACTAAGTCCTCAATCACTTTTACTTTACCCAGACCTAACACGAATCTTTTGGTGAGATCATCGATTTCGGTCATGGTTAAAAAGTACAGCAATCTGGATAACAACTAGAGGGTAACTCTTTACTTGTAAATACTTTATAGAGTGTCTCGAATTTTGTACCTTCATTATTCTATTTTCTGTTTTTAATTAATAATTATAGTAATTGTTATTGTATTACTAATATGTAACTGCACATTTTGTATCTTTTTGTATGTTATGTTGTTTTTTTGTTTTATAAGTGAGTTATCGTTGGACAACAAAAATTATTATTATTATTATTATTAAGAGCTTAGCAAGAATATCGGAGATAAATGCATATACTATAAGGGATTATGTATATCCATATGTTGTCATCTCCATAACTCGTGTTTCTAAAAGTAGCTTAAATTTTCGGTTGCATTGACTGTGTTCTTAAAATGAAAAGAAGTAATGCGAAAGTAACTGCGAAATATTTATTTAAAGTGAAAAGTGACATATTTTTTTAGTGAGTCTTGATATCCACGGATAAATCAAATTTATAATGCGTGGTATTGAAAGTATGCTCCTATAATTACTGAGCATAATTTTCTTAAAATAGTAAACCATTTTCCAGAGCCAATAGCTTAAGAAAATAAAATTTGAATGGCTCATCCAGATGTTATTTTATTTCAATTTTCTAAGCTTTAATTCGTTAAATTTGCAGAATAAAACAATTAATCGCTACAAAATATTCTAGAATCTACTCTACTAATCGTGACATAACACAGATTCATTTCAAATTTTCTATTTGAACTAAGCTCTATCCTGGTTTGTATATATTATAAATTATTACGAACGTGGCTAAAAGGTAGTTACATTATGGATACGATTTTGAACGCAGACATATTTACATACCTACGTTTTTATATAAGCCAAAGAAGTTTCGATATAATCAGAGAAGAGAAACGTAACCGTGCAAGGTTATCTCTTTATAGATACACCTCCTCAACTTCTTTCAACGGTTAAACTTTTTAATTGTTATGGATCAGTAATTAAACAAATAAATTACTAAACACTCTCTTGTTATTAATGATCGCACAACAGTTGCCAGTTATTCCAACGTAGTTATTATGTAATTATCAGTTAGTTTTAATCTTGGGTTAAGCAAACCTTTCAGAACAGCCAACAAATTACTCACAGGTACACTCCCTTACGAAATGTATTATGTTTCTTTTGTCTTTATAAATCCTTCTGTAGGTATGTGTACATGTATACTTATTATATGCGCTATAACGTAAGGGCACATTACACAAATACTTATATTAAAATAAATAAATTTATGCTGCCTATAAGTACACTTATTGGTATATACGAAGTTATGTCTTTAGTTTACGAGAAAGCGGAGGAATGGAAGTTCATAAACCACTTAAATGAAAATAGGTTTTGGTATTATTTATTAGATGCCTTGCATATACTGACAATAATCTACTTTATAATTAAAGATAGGCTTATATGCAAAACATATATTGTAAATTTTGCATTGTTAATCAATTTGCTGCACTTTTTGCATATTTCAATGCTTTATGCATATTTTTAAGAGATTTGCAGTTTCTGTTTTGGTCGTTACTATTAATAAAGATCGAAAATGCGTATCACTTATTAGTGAAATTGTTGGTTTCAATACAATTACAGATAACAGGGTTGATCAATGGCAATAAGCAAGTAAGTAAATGTCAATGGCAACTTACATATATCTAGATAAACTGCTTATATAATCCAATAAATAATTGGACCTACTTTCCACGAACAAAACTTAATAAGTAGTATTAATAAATACTTGTAAACGCACGGATTAAGTATAATTAGAGATAATAATTCGATTGAAATATTTTGTGAACATTATTATATTGAGAAAAATACCTGTCAAAGCCAGGAAATTTAGTATTCGCATATGTGGTCCTCTTGAGAGGAGGTTGGGTCAGCTACTTACTGCCTATAACAAGAAGATCAATAACTAAGCCAAAGCTCAGCCTCAGAAACAGTACGGAAACTATCTATTACAATAAGATTGGGCAGATGGAACATACGGGGAATAGCAAATACTGTTGCGGAAATAACTAATAACTGAATCTGAAAAGTATGACCTCGATATTGTAGCACTGATCAAGACAAAGTAAAAAGATATTGGACATGAAAACATAGGTAATTACATTCACGTGTGATCGAAACTAGAATCATTCATCGGCAAGTCTCAATATTTCTCGAACAGAACACTACTTGAAAGATAAAACTATTTGGTCATGTGGCAATTATAGGTATACATATATGGTCTAGTGGATACAGCAGAACACCAAACGAAAAATAACTTTTATAGAGACCTAACTTGCAGAATCAGTAATATCCCACGAAACTTTTACATAATAATAGCAAGCGACCTTAATGCTAGAGTAAAAAGTCAAGATAATAAACTTGTTGGAAGATACGCAGAATCAGTGAAAACGATAACGGGCGAGATTATTCGATCTTGGACACTAATTCAGCTTCAAGTTAGCAAACAAATGCTGTGAAAATAAGGATATCCACCAATTTATACGGGAAAGGACATTGCTCAACAAGAAATCCATAATTGACTACATTATAGTTAAAAATCAACCAACAATTAAAGTAGATGTTATTAGAGTTAAGAAGAAAGCGAATTGTAGTTCGGACCATCATCTTCTAACGAATAAAATAGTACATCACATAAAACAACTCAAAGAAATAACATAGACCACAAAGAAAGAATAGATTAGAAATAACGACAAAAAGGTATAATACACATCTGTTACAGCTAGAAGAGATGAGAACCCTGTATGAGAGAAGGTACAAAAAGAATTAAATAATGCTGATTCTGCACCAAACATATAACAATGACATAATAGGATTAAATAAATTCTACATAACATAGCACAAGAAGTGTTAGGAGAACAAGATACTAGAAAAAAACAACAAAATCAAACCAAAACCATGGATCACAACGCATTAATAGAGCAAAAGAATACACTCTACCGAGAATCCTTTACCACAAGAACAGGTAATGATAATAATAATAACCATTATTTCAATAACATGTAGTACAGAGTTGAAACATATCAAAACAGGAAAATAACTATGTGTAATTAGGAAAAACAAATTAATTTAGGTATCTGCTACACTATAATTACTTAAATCTAACACACACTACCTAAATTTTGATTTCAGCTCGTTAAAATTAGTGAATGCTTTATTAATGAATTTAGTGCAAGTAATTTATTAACAAATAAGCATCAAATATAATATACATACCTACATACCTGTAGTATGTTTTGCTGGGAAAACGATTCGTCTTGTATAGAAATCACATGATGTATTATACGTTGAGAAATTAGTCCTGTTTCTAAAAACAAATCGGAGTACATTCAGCATATCAATATGAAACTGAATAAATATACGATTTTCTTGAAAAATTGGCTTACATTTTTGGTTGTAATTTAAACCGTATATTATTTTTAATATTGCAACATCGAACTTCCGAAAAGCGGATAGAAACGCTAGAGCAAATATTGAACCTATTGTTGATTCGTGTGTTGTGGGTGTGATTATTAAAATCCGTTTCATTTCAGCTACTGGTGATATTCGGTTACTATTCTGTCTGTTGTGCGAACATTGTTTGAGAAAATAATCTCACAAACAGATAACAATAATAATAAATCATTTATTAGTGTAACTACCATTATAATAAAGTCAAAGACATTGTAACATTAGAGTATATACAGCGTGGACGTATAGGTTGGAACAAAGTCAATACAATCTGTATATCGTAAGAAACAACAAGAAGAAATCGAATGGAGTAAGATCGGAGGATCTTACTGGCCATTTAACTGCTCCTTGCCTACCAATCCTTTTGTTTGGGAAAATAGTACTAAGATAATTACGAACAATTAGAGAATAATGCAGCAGTGCGGCATCCTGCCGTAACCATAAAGCGCTATCCTGCAAAAGGACAGGTTCTGCATTTGGATGGAAAGCAATAGTTGCGTGTGTTATGTTTCGCTCAAGTAATAGCAAAATATTTTCATCATTTATATAATTTTTCTTCTAATTTTAATAATTATATCTACAGGTAATTCAGGAGAAAAGGTAAAGATTTTGGTGGGTGATAGTATAGACAAATGCGAACAAAAAATGTCCTATTAACATGTGTCTTATTTTTATTGGTTACAGAGATACGTGTCATTAACTCATTAACATGTGTCTAATTTTTATTGGTTACAATAAACCCCTCACAGCAGGAAAAAGTCAAAGGTACAGACAAAAGTAGACGCAAAAGACTAAGTTGAAAGAATATTTTCAAAAATGCCACCTCCGACTTCAATGCACTTTCTAATTCTTTTGACTGTACTACGTGTAGCTCTTCTGAGGTCGTCTTGGCGTTCTTTTATGAGGGCAGCACAATTCATAATTCAAACGATCAATTCGTCTCTCGTGTTTACTTTATCTTTGTAAACTTCGTCTTTCAAACATCCCCACAGGCAGAAATCTAAAGGGGTAAGGTCCGGGGACCTCATTGGCCAAGCCACGGAACCATTTCTGCCGATCCATCTTCCGGGGAATGTTACGTTTAAATGCTGTGTCACCAGACGACTAAAATGAGCAGGGGCTAAGGAAAAAATTACGGGAAGATCTGCGTCGACTCATCGTTTTCAAGAAAATTTGAATAAATTATTGCTGAAAAAGATTAACACCCTAAACAAGTTTTTAATTGAGTTGAAACCGATGATGAAATGTGGAAAAAAAGCCCTGGTGGACTACATTCATAACACCCGGCTTTAAAATAATTAGTGACGGACTAACGTTAGTATTTTCTGCAAATGCAGCGGATCATATGATTAAATATGGACTTGTTTACCAAGCATACAATCCACGTGTTCTGAAAAAAGATAAAAATGTCTACCTTTTTTGGGCATCAAATCGGAAGACGTGGTTCACAGCTAGAGTATTTACGAAATGGTTTCATCGATGTTTATTTTCGGGAGTGAGAAGATCTTGTATTACTAGTCACAGAAGCTGAAAATATTCAAAAGGTTTTCTTACTACCTAATACGACTTTGTTGCTTCAGCCACTTGATCAAGACATCATTAGATGTTTTAAAGTCATATATACTCGTCAGGTTTTGGAACTGTTCTACACAGTGGTCGAAAATTTCTTCGATATCAGGCTCACGAAATTTTGGATGTCGTTGACAATTGCGAATGAAATTGTATTTATTAAGGGAGCAATTTAAACCAGGAGCGATAGTGGCATGTTGGAAGAATTTGTGGAATAATGTTGTTTGTAATTCTGAAAACGTCCCAAATATTGATCCACAGCTTACAGCGATTAATAATACGGCGCAACAAATAGGTAAGGAAGGATTTGACGATATGTCCGTAGAACTGAGTGATTACATAGCGGAACAGCATCAGGTGTCCACCAATGAGGAATTGGAAGATCATGTCAAATCTTCCTCAGGAGAGAGTGACGATGAGGATGAAAGTCAACAAGAACCGCCATCGCGGACTCTTTAAAGAAGTTTCTGTAATATTTGGAACGGTCCCAACATTAAAAGAACAAATAACAGATTATAGCGCAATGGTGGAACACAGTATAAAAATTACTCACACCATAACGGAAGTCTTGAAACCATTGCAAGACCTGTTTACTGAAATGAAACACAAAAACTTTCTTCCAATAACAATGTTTCTTAAAAAAGTTGATAAAACTATCGATGATGCTCAACCGTCCACATCCTTTTCTTCGTAAGCAAGTAAAGAATCCACTTCCAAAGACCCAGAAGATGATTAAATATGTAGCTCCAGAAGACAAAATGTTTCGTTATTAGTTGATCTCGCCTAATAAGTGTTGAAGTATTAAGTTTCTGTTACCACTCTTTTTGACATTTTCGTCCTATCCATTTGCAAAACTAGTTAGTAGTCAACGTAGTGAAAATATAACAATATAACTTCAACACCTTCAAGTGATAAAAGGTGTTAAAAACTAACAGAAACAAAAGCAGTGATGTAAATAATCTCGCGTGTTAGTTTTTCTAAATTAGTGTTACTTTGACACATTCGAGGTAAATTTGAATTAAGAAGGTGTGTCAACTTATATGTATATGTATAATCTATCTACTCTTAACTTACTTTTTAAACAGTCGTTAGTAAACTCTAAACTCACATTCCGTTAATAAAATCATTTTATAACAACCTGCATGTTTCTTTATTGCTCTAGTTATAAAGTACAAAATATGATTTTTTTAGACAAATAAGAATATTTCGTGACAGATGTAATATATGTATATGTAATGTATATATTCAAGATAGTTTCTGTATTCTTGTAGCATATAAAAATTCTGTTATTTGCAGGAAAATAAGGGATGAGGGGTTGTTTTCTTAAACATATATTTGTTAGCAGTAAAATATTTTAGCCATCGTTATAGCGTGTCAATATCTCCTATAGTTTCTGAGTGACTGAGTTAAACGAAGGGGAGTGTTGAGCTTAGAGAGCTGTACATCTAGCTATGGTGAGATTGAGCAGCTAAGAAAGTTACCTTTGTTTTTATACTGCATCGGTCTATAAATCCACAAAGGTTCATTTAAATCGATGAGACACACTAAATCGAATTATTATTTGTAATTATTACCGTCCTTTAAAAACATCACATCTTTGAACTTCTTTTGTGTTGTGTGGCGGACAACCATCTTGCCGAAACATAAACTTCGTTTATTTGTTTAGCTGCAAACATTTTCCTTGTATGGAGCAAAATCAAGTTTTTCAGTAGAGCTACCCCCAGTGATAGAGTAGTACTCACATATATGCTATGTATGTATGATATAAATATATATATGTATGATATATATATATATACATATATGGTAATATAGCAGCAAAAATACCTGTAATCTTTATCGTTTGAGTATCGATCCATTACCGGTGTATATTGGTGGTATTTATTATACGTTAGGGTTTGTTGAATAATTGATTTTGTACACAGTCCCAGTTTCACAGGAAATTCGTCGTATGAAAATTTAGGGAATCTTAATTATCGTCTCGAACATATTATTGCTGCGTTGCTGATTATCAATTTCATATGTTGTTTCTTTTGTTTGAAATTCCAAAAAGGTAATAGATTGTATAATTCTTCCAAAAGCTGTTCTGTTTTGTTGAGCTTTCCATATACACTGTAAACAGGAAATTGAAAATTTGTATCTGCTTTAAAGTAATATTCTGGTATATCTAACTTTTCTTCACCATCCTACATGCAAAACTTTTTAAAGCAAATAAATTTCGATTTAAGTTACAAAAGTTTTCTGCGTGTTACTTGAATACAGAATGCACAGATAACATGTGACTAAAATGTAGCTCCCACTTTTAAGTTGTTTGAAATAACCTCAATGCTGCTTCTGTTGTAGAAGTTATTACTTTAAAACTAATTATTTTTGCCAACATTGAAGCAAAGTTCCTTTGTCGAAGGCTATATTACCTTCAGTGAGTGAATCGTGGTACCCATGCAGCTTTCGGTTTTCTGTTTTACCACCGCTTCTTGTATCATCGACTTCAAGTTCGTTTCAAAATGTCATCCTCAGTAGCCAATGAATCTCACTGCACTGAATGTTAATAGGTTATTGTGCCTTATCGCCGGGAGTCAGCAAACCAGTGGTCCCAAATCTTGGACCCAGTTCCGTTGTGTCCGGTTATTTTTCGCAGTGTGCGCTGCTTTGGAGAAGTTAGGTTGTCATGCTCAGAACTCTAAATGCGTATGGAAGGCTATATACTGACCTGCGGTAGCTGCCCTTTAGCCTGCTTGTCTTGGATCTCCCCGGCATGAGTGTCCCCTCCAACTTAGCGCAGAGTTCATCGAGAGCACACAAGCCGTTCCACCGCATTATGGTGTCAAGTCTAGAGGGAGCTAATGGATAATTACCTCTGAGAGTGTTTGAACACCTGCTCAAGTGCTTCCTTATACTCCGATAGTGATGTAGTTATATCTTACCAAGCGCACTCAGATGTAAGTAAGATGAAATCAACATTCAATAAATGTTTTATGCATTGCTATGGTATTCATCATATTATTGTTAAGATTTTGATATTTTGGGAGATAGACTTATAAGACATATAAAATACAAATTGTAATATGGTTAAGTTTAAACTACTTTTCGGGCAATCCTTTTGTAATATGCAATTTGTACAAAACTGATCATAAAATGATTTCTAATTAAAAATATAAATAATAAATTGTGGATTAGTCTTAGATACTCGAGAAATTGCTAAAATTGTTCAAAATTTAGAAGTAAATACAAAATTGTACATACGTACATATACAGGGTTAGTTAAAACTATGGAGACGGCGATTTATTGTCGTTAATATTCATTTTAGGAAATTATATTCAATACAAAAGTATTTTATGAAATTTCTATCTACATTTTAGAACGCATCGATTTTTTTTCTTCAATTATTTTTGAGTTACGCCTGTTCGCGTAATTCACATTGCATGTGCACTGCATGTGCAGTGACAATCAAATAAAAATAAGTAATTCATATCAAGGTCTACATCATTGTTCACATTCTGTAATAAATGAAGCAAATACATCGCCAAGACAAAAAGGAAAATGATTCAAGGATATCACAGAATTTACCACTTTTTACGCGATATATATATATATATATATATATCAGTGTAGTAAAATACCTTAAAATTGTGGAGAATAAGATACTTCACACACTAGAAGAAAATATATATGGAAACAAATCACCTCTGAATGTGAATTATTATTCGGAACAGGAAGGAATTCTGCCATTTTAAGGTGATGGATTTGATCTAAAATATCCTGAAGTGAGTGTTTTGATATCTGAAATCGACGTGTCAATTCTTGATCATCCAATGATCAAAACTTCTGCTTCATCGCCGATTATGCTGATGCAATTATTTTGTAAACCTAACCTTGAAATTCAGTAACCTATGTTACAATTTTTAAATTTGAATAGAACTTTTTGACTTAAAGCGAAAAGACGGATTTCAGAGTTGGCGATAAATTTATATAAGTTTACAAGGACGTTAAAGTACCGGCCCTTTTGTTCATTTGGTGAGCGCTAGTCAGGAAAGATGATCCCTACGTTATTATTAAAAGTACACAGTAATTAAATCAAAACTCCGTGATCGACCAAAGTTATTAAATGAGAATCCTCACAATAATATTTTTGTTTTTATTTAATAACATTTTTACAAGAAAACATTGATTGACGTGTTTAATCAATGTTGGGTGCATCTAATAACGAGAAGGTAAGGTAATCGAATTTTTGTAATTTTTGATGTTGATGGTACGTGTAGTTAGGACTTTGAATAAGAATATTCCGGAGTTGTTCGACGCATTGTACATAAATTACCGAGATGATCGATTTTGAATTTTCACCTGCCAGCTAAATCCACTAGATATGATATATTTCTCATTTTCAACTGGACGTCGTGGTCGTTGTTTCGAGTATCGTCGCGCTACATTTTTCTCCCTTCAAAACGCACCATATATATTTTCATTCTTTTGATTTCAACAATTATGAACAAATGAAATGTTATAATAACTATATGCAGGAATATTCTTCAAGTACTTCATTAAAATGCACAATCGGTTGATAAACAATATTCATATAAGTAGGCACATCGTTGATAGACAAAGGAAAAAGAAAAGAAAACAAAAATACTATTGTAAAGAGAAAAAATTCTCTATCGAACGGTAGAGTAAAATTAACAAGTTCCCATTAAAAAAATACGGGAACAGGCGTAACTCATCAGATTTGACAGATTCTCATATAATATCCCAATATTAATCTTAAAACAATGATATTGATGTAATTTTTGATAATTAGTTAAAAAAGATATCATTCTACATATTACAATTTCTTAATAACCGCAGCATGTAATTTGAAAATTAACTTTAAAAAAGTATTAGTCATGCGGACTATGTTGCCCCTTCAGTTTTGAAAAGAAAATTTTGTGATATTGCATAGTTAACAAAAATAATAGGCTTACTCCTACCAAAATCATCTTTGGGTCGAAAATCCAATCAAATATCTAAGTTTCAATCGGTTGGTCAGCAGTTATTAACAAGGAAAGGCTAATTGTTATAATTTTCTTCCAACTATTTACCTATAACCCAAAATAGAAATAATTAGAAATCGGTTTCAGGTAATATAATTTAAAGAAATTTTCCAGTGACAAAGTATTGTTAATCAACAGTGTAAAGTCAAACATATCCATTTGGAAGCTCAATACGAAATTCTTTGAATCTTTCTGGAAAATTAATAGAATAGAAGACATCTTTACGTTTCTCAAGAGCCTTCGGAAACTACGTTGACTAAAAGATGACAATTATTTAACCAGTAAGATACATATAATAGAGAAAATTATTGATAATGAGATAAGATTATTTACTTATTAATTCTATTATTATTATTTATATTTATTGCAGTGGTGAATCAAAATTCTACTTAAGTGGTTTTGTAAACCGCCATAACTGGAGCAATGAAAATCCTCATTCATTCAAAGTAAAAGTTTGCACCCAAAAACTTGAAAAGATAAACGCTCGGGGAATTTATTAATTAACAATAATGAAGTTTTTCTAACAGGATAGAACGCCTTAGTATTATGTCTTACCGATTAGAAATTCGTTGAAGCTGGCTTAGAACTTCTGAAGAATACAGACATACATAGCCTGAAACATTTGAAATGGTCAAAAGGAAATTTGAAAATAGGCTGTATTATTGTCTTCAACAAAATGGTGCAATAATTTAACACATGCAATAAACTAATTTACTACTAGTACTACTACTAATATTTTGTTAATAAAAGTGAACATTTTTCAATTTTGGCTTAACAGTATACATATCTGTTTTAATTCCCAAAGCTATGCCTAATGTCAAAGTGTGATATACAATTGAATTTGTAATAAAAATTCCTTTTTAACGGTGTATCACAAATGGCATTGTGTTTAAGAATTTTGTGTTACGGGTGGATAAGGTTAAGCTGGTAAGCTTAAGATTATGATATATTAATTAAAATGGTTAACCCTCGACACAAAGATTGATCTGCCTGTGCATGTTTTAAATAACTTTCCTGGTTTCGGACGGAGACCGAATGAGATGTTTTCCAATGAGGGTACTGCTTATGTAAGTATATATACACCTAATTCTGTTTTTACGCGGTAGATTGGTTCCAGGAAAAACCGTGTAAAAGAAACTGTGTAAAAAAGATGTTTACCGTATGCAAAAATAGGTGATTGGTTCCTTATCTCTAAAACCTATTAAAATTAGTGAAAAAACAAGGATCTTTTAAGAACAAGTATTCATGTTTATTTTATTAAGTCACATTGTATATAATGTGAATTTACACAAGCATAGTTATTAAAGAAAAAAAGGATATGCACTCTAAGCTTAAAAGTATGTAATGTAAATTAAATGTATGACAAGTTCAGGAACTAAAAACAATTACGTATGTATGTAAAACAGCTATGTTGTTAACAAATAGGTATAGGTTGTATGCACAAAAGGGAATTCCCCCAAAATTTGTGTTATTTACAATTGCTCTGACAAGTAAATTTGCTTGTATGCACAAAAAGGGAATTCCCTAAATTTGTACTATTTACAATTGCTCTGACCAGTAAATTTGCTTGTATGTATATATGCACAAAAAAAGCACGAATATTTTGAATCGTGCTAAATGGAATAAAATCGTGTAAAAAAATTAAAATTTTTTATTTTCAAACCGTGTTAAACCAAAACCGTGTAAAAAAGACCGTGTAAAAATAGAATTAGGTGTATTAGTATTAAGCGTTTGAACTTTTAATCTCTATTACGAATTTGGTATTTACGTATGGTGACCAAATCATCCAACAACCTCTTTGGCTGTTGTTTCCGGTATATAATCATTAGCGCAACTATGTATGCAATTAAAGACATTAATTTATCATCAAATGGTAATGGAATCCAAAAATGAAACTAGGACGACGATTGCAACTGTTACTATAGATACTGTACAAAATTTTAGCACATTGAATTAATTCTACATGTAGTTCTTTATCAAACTGAATTTGCTGGCATACATATACACCTAATTCTGTTTTTACACGGTCTTTTTACACGGTTTTGATCTAACACGGTTTGAAAATAAAAAAATTTAATTTTTTTACAGGATTTTATTCCATTTAGCACGATCCAAAATATTCGGTCTTTTTTTGTGTATACATACATACAAGCAAATTTACTGGTCAGAGCAATTGTAAATAGCACAAATTTAGGGAATTCCCTTTTTGTGCATACAAGCAAATTTACTTGTCAGAGCAATTGTAAATACCACAAATTTAGGGAATTCCCTTTTTGTGCATACAACCTATACCTATTCTTTTTTTCTTTTTTAACTATGCTTGTGTAAATACACGTTATATATAATGTGACTTAATAAAATAAACATGAATACTTGTTTTTAAAAAACCCTTGTTTTTTCACTAATTTTAATAGGTTTTAGAGATAAGGAACCAATCACTTATTTTTGCATATGATCAACGTCTTTTTACACGTTTTCTTTTACACGGTTTCTTCTGGAACCAATCTACCGTGTAAAAACAGAATTAGGTGTATACATATCTACATGCGTATACATATACCTGTACCATTCCCAACAGTAAGTGAACTTGGGTATAATAATATCGCTACAGATAAGTGATTTAATCTCCTCTTTCAAGGAATTCACTCGGCAGTTAACAAGAATGTTCTCGCAGTATAGCATGAGACAACTATATATACAACGTTTAATGTAAAAGGTATACGCATAGACACCTGAAATAACCCCAATATCGTTAACGAAATGCGTTCGCGCATTGCGCCTGCACCATTCGCTGTGTTCGAAAAGAGGTGGTTTTAATAGCGACGAGTCGACAATTACCGCATGACGTCAGTCATTAATTATAACTTAACCTGTGGTTAGGACTTAACAAGCTGTCACTAGCAGATTGTTAGCGTGTTATTTATGAGAATTTAAACGCAGACTGGTTAGTCAGGCACACCGTCAAACGAAAGCGGAATTTGCTTTCTCTTCTCTGAATGAATACAACCTTTTTATTTGAAACTGGATTTGTTCTGTAGCACATATATTTATATACCCGCACTATATTGATTTATGTGTATGATACGAAAAACAAATATTTGTGTTATCACAAATCTGTACTGAGTTTTTATATAAAATATACAACCTTCAGTTAATAAATAGTAAAAACTTTGCCTGTTCTCTAATTTTAAACTGTAGAATTCTCTTAACCAAGTTTATATTGCTATGATCTGGTAGTCTGTAATTTTGTAAAACTATTGTCAAACTAGATTTAAGAAAAGTTACATAACTACAAGATAATAGCATATAAATTTGATTAAAAATGTCCCAGAATTGGAAAACGGTTGAACTGTCCGAATTGAACGGTATGGTGATTCCAATGTTAATGTTTATGACACGTGTATATAAGATGACCGTAGTATCGTTTGTAGCTTAAATTTTGACCCACCAAAATTTAGTGAATGTTAGAGACCACAAGGAACATAATTCTGTAGTAACTCTATAACCCATTCGATACATTATTGGCAACCTTGTTTTTACTTGTTGAATTAAATTGCTAGTCCAGCATCAGTTGACTATCGGTTAGCTTTTTCATCACAGTTTTAAATGTATTTTCTACCATAACTGCGACGATTTCGAAAATAATCTGTTACATAAGGTTTATTTATCATTTCTAAATAGTGTATATTCGAAACCGCATATTTGCTTACTTATGAAATGGTAACGCATAAGTCAAGATCCGTGGAATGGAGTGTACCGGATAAGTTTGACGCCCGAGATAACAGTGATTTTGTAAGTATTCGTACTCTTAACCACTAGGACTATTGGCCAAGAAAAATCCTATAAATAATTCTAAATGAGAATTAACTATTTATTTTCCTTTCTCTCTCACTCTGTCTCTCTCTCTCTCTCTCTCTCTCTGTCTCTCTCTCTCTCTCTCTCTCTATATATATGAATATACGCTTTGTACATATAGTTTGAAGAGAAAATCATTTATATTTCGAAAAATGAAAACTGTGTGGTGTGTTATAAAGTACCCATAGTTTCGAAATATTGACCGTATACTTAGGGTTATTGTCTTCTTCACAACTAGGTAAGATCCAGACCCAATTTTATAGCACTTAAATTTTCTTTTAATATGTTGGTTAGGTATATAAATTTGTCCGCAATTCCATCTATAAACACTAAATTTTCAACCCCATTGGTACATATATTCCCCGAACTAGCACTGATTTTTCTTTATGTTTTAGTACATTCGGTGAACGCATCTCTGTATTTGGATTACATTGCCTACCATACTCTTTCCATCAGACTGGAAAACGTTAAATTTACTCTCATCGGAGAAAATTACGTTATTCCAAAATGTCTCATCTTCTGATACGTACTCCTTAGCAAACTTAAGACGTTTCTGTCTGTTTATATTATTTATTAAGAGCTTATTTCGGGTAACTCGATCGTTAATCCATGTCTTTCCAAAATTCTTCTAGATGTTTCTGGACTTACTTGCTTATTTCTTTTTCTTTCTTTTAAAGGGGTGCCAACTTTACTACAGTGATATGTGGACTATTGTGTCGTACAGCAAAATGCTTCAAAATACCGAAATTCTGCTCCCACAAAAAAGACTCTCTTAAAACGAAACAACCCCGCATTGCGGGCGCCAAAATTGCTACGCGCGTAGCGTGACGCGCAGAAATTAAAAGGAAAATTCTACACGGAAAGGAGACACAACCAAAAAACAACAGTCGGCCGATTAACCCTCTTACTGATTTTTGGGCTTCAAATCGATCCTCGGGCGGTCGGACTAGCTGCGGAGATGGGAGCGGGTCCCGATTTGCTTATTCAGGTGTAAGAGGACCGCGACCACGTTACGGCCTCTTCAACCGGAACTCCCGAACGTAGAAGGCTGAGGGGAACAAGTACCGACTACAATATCTTCTTCAGTTTAATTTATAGTAATAGAAAAAACAGAGGAAAAAGAGACAATACGTTATGCGCCAAAATTCTATTCAAAAAGATGGAGATAAAATCGTAGCAAATCAAAAATAAAGCTATACTAATATGACATTGATAAATGGCTAATTGAGAAATATAAATTAGAGAAACACAACAACAAGAAAAAGGAAAACCCGAATGCCGTTGACGTCAGCGCCGTTCGTGCTTTTTACAAATATTTTACAACAGTATTAATTTTAAAAAGAAATATATTGCGCTTCCGCTTTTATAACTGGTTACCTCTCTAGGCGTAGTTCAAATATCCTTAAATAAATATTAAATAAATTGACGTAGATACTAAATTTAAAGTTAAAAAAACAGTTACTGCGAACGAAGGGTGGGGCTGGGCTCCCGACGAGGCACTTAGCTGAGTGTGGAAGTTGACTTCGGTTCGTAGGTCGTAACGAGCAGCTTGCTTTCAGTAGTCTTGGTGCTCGTCCTGAACTGCCAACCAACGACACGGAGACCAACAAAATCAGCACAGCCGGCTTCCCTGGTAAAATACAACAGGATACCCCAAAATGCTCCTATCCCAGTCGATTCCGATCGGAAGTGAAACGTATCAAAATAAGAAAATGAGAGATACGAAAAGAAAAGGAAAAAGAAATAAATAAAGAAAGCCTAAAACAAAATCACCAATCAGGAAAACAGTACCATATTAAATCGAAACATATCTAAGATGTTGGGTGGCTAAAAGATATTCTCCGCCGCACGTGGTTTGATACAGGTTATATCTCTCAGTGAGAATAAAACGGCAATCAACGAAATCTCAAAATCTTCCTTCAATAAAAGTAGTCGAATTTCCAATATCCGAATAATCTTCCGCGGATTCCTCCCCGACAAAATACAATTCTCCAAAATCAATCCAAATAGGAGGTTTCCAAAAAAGAAATGTACGACTAAAACCTGCTATCTTCTCAACGAGAAACGGCGAGCGAGCGGGACGAGGAATACCAAGACGGTGCGATATAAAGACTCGGTATCGAGCAAAAACCACGAATCCAAAAGCTGATGATTAAAAGGGAAAGAAACCACAAAACGGAAGAAAAACAACAGCATACATAAATTCGATCTTAAACTAAACTTTCATAAATTAAACAAGAAGTTAAGAGAAATAAAAATAAAAATTACATATTCCGACAACAACATAAAGTTCGACAACGTAGCGCTGTATGAAGCGCAAAAGAAAGAAACGGAATATCGAGAAATATCGTAAAATACAGGCACGGCCAAAAATAACGTAACAAATTTTCTCCTCTGCTGATGTTTTTTGGACATTCTGGGCGAGCCAAATTTACAACACTCTTATCTATACATATATATTATATGTATATATATATATATATATATATATATATTTGGATGCTTAAAACTTGAGAACGACTGGACCAAATTGGAGACTTGCTTCTGCGGACTTGTTCGTAATTGCTACGTGAAGGTTTAGGAAAAAAGAAAACTATTAAAACATTACAAAAAATAAGAAAAAAGGTAGAGATTAAGCAAATTGATGACGCTTGGTGGGTTACGTTATGACAGTTGTAATGGTGCGCGCAAAGACAATTAATGTTATGACATTTGTGGTTGTGCGCGCATGAGTAATTGTTATGTCATAATAGAAGCAAAGTCAGCAATATCCATCACAGTCTTGTTTACAATGCCGCGAGCGAGAAGATCGAATATTTTACAACGAAGCCGTAATGCAATTAGACTGCGGAATATTGCGAATCAATCCACTGCAGATGAAGAAGAAATCGCTCGAGAGAAGGGCGCCGTGTTAGTACGACCCGACTTCGTGTTTCAAAAATACAAGAACAAAGAGAGGTCATACGTGAAACGGCTCGGTTGGTAATGAGAAATCGTCAAGCAGAACACAGAGATCAACAACGTTGAGCCGCAAGAAGAAATGCTTTAAATGTTAACTTGAATCGGGGAGCGTTTCAATGCGATTCCACAATTGACTACAGCTCGAACCCTTTCGTTAGAATTGGCCCTATGGAGGTTGTGTACGTCCATTGCGATGCATTAAAGTTCGCTGGAGAAACGTCTGGATTGTGCTGTCTCAGTGGAAAGGTAAATTCGCCATTGTTTGGCCCCGCCACCTGAGCCATTGCATTCATTTCTTCGTGGCGAAGCTCAAGAATCACGACATTTTCTTTCGAAGGATACAACGCATGTTTCCAAGTGACTTCATTTGGAGCAAATATTATTGAAGAACGCGGATTCAGTCCGACATTCAAGGTAATGTTTGTTAATAAGACAGTCACCTTTATTTTTGGTAATCATATATCACTAATTCTCACTTCCCTTTCGACTATAGATATACAAGGACAAATTCACCATAGAATTGGATCATTGCAGCCGGTTGAAAGCGCACAGCATAAAATTGTTTCAAATTTACTTCATGGCCAATATGGAGGACCAACTTGATCGGCGTCAAACGATCAATAACGCAATGGAAAGAGAAATTCTTCAAGATTTACAGGAAATACTTCATGAACATCATGCATTGATTGTGTTGTTCAAAACTGTGTTGGATCGTATGCCAAGTGATAACTATAAAGTTGTAATCAGAGCAAATAAGCGCCCCGCTGGAACACACGAACAACAATTCAACGCTCCGACAATAGATAAAGTCGCAAAATTTAGTATATCACAAGGTGCTTCAATGAAAATAATCGACACGAGTGCAACCCATTCAACAAATAGTTTAACAGAAAGGTGTGCTACAACGATACGCGAATCATTTGGTTTACATTCAATAAAGCAATTGCTTTGCTCCCACGTGAGTTTGCTCCTTTTTGAACTTTTATTCAACTTAATTAACTTTATCTTGATATAAACAAGTTAATAAAACTCATGTAATAACTTAAGACAACATTTATTAATTTTAAGGCGGTACGAAGTTCGCTGGGTCAGCTAGTTATTTTTATAGTTTCTAATGTCAAATTGCACAGTTAATTGATTTATTTCTGCAAATTAAACCACCAATTAGTTTGCGTTTCCGCAAAGTCGTTTGAACTTCTTACGCCCCATTTTTGTCTATTAAAGGTAAATAGTATCGAGGTTAACCATCCCAATCAATCCCCAGCGCTTAACTTTGAAGCGTATGAATACTTGTTAAGAATTTTAAGGCATATTTTATTAAAAAACTTGATTGTTTCTGAATATAAATCATTCTTTTTTGACCAAGTCATACAGTGTACAGTTCTAAATATTAGATAATGTTACCAAAACGTTATGGGTGCTGCGAACGCACGTTTGCATCAGTATATTGTAGTATAACAAATGTCACTAGAAATAAAATTATTAAATATTTTAAAAAGCATATATTAATGGATATAAAAAAACATTGTTAACCTACAGATACATACAACATTTTACATTACATGAATTCATATAAATTTACTGGAAATAACCAAGGATACGTCGACGTTCAATTCAGGTTTCTATAACAGCGATATACATGGATGAACTGGAGTCAAGGTGAATTAAAGTTTTAGTGTCGTGGACAACTTATAAATAAAGCAGTGTAGCCCTGGTTTCCGAAAGAAATAAAAAGTTTGTTTGGTTAACGACCAAGAAAATTGACAAGATAGATAAGTCAAAAAATAAGTTCTAAAATATATTTGGAAAAAGGGTTTAGAAGAAGTACCAGTGAATAAAAAGACCCCACCGTACCAGAGAAGTTAGAATCTACGAAGGGGACGAATCCAAAGAAATTAAAGGTGCATCGAGAAAAGAAGTTAAGAGCGGAGATATAGGAAGAACCATCTTCAGAAAAGAAATTTACACTCACATACACACAACAGTAGGTAAATATTTTGATTATATGTTAAATATTTCTGAAAATTTATAAATATAATTTGTTATAACTTATGCTTTTTATATCTTTAATTAAGAGCTAGGCAGATGCAATTTCCTTTAAGAAATTAATAATTAACTACATTCTCAGTACAGTATACTGTAACACTTCAAAAGTGAATGCATACTATTGCAAAATACAAGGATAAAGCAACTAACATATTTATTTATTAGCTTAAATAGGTATACAGCATTACACAACATAACGGGAAAGAACTTGAGTGAAAATGTAAAGTTAAGGTTATGTTATAAATACTATTATAAAAACAACTCTACATACGGTGAATCACAGCGGCTGTGCGACAAGAAATAAACTCTCCAAAATTGATGCAACATACTTTCCTATACAAAAAGGAGACAACTGAATGTGATAATTACCACGGGATAGCAGTAAGAAATGTTTATTGAGTACTCTCGTTATGGATAAAAGGAAGAATGACGAACAAAGCCAATAAGATTTTGGATGATTATCAATACTTATTTATAGTTATAGAACAATTAACAACAGAGAATAGTAATGAAGAAAGGGAGGCACCCTGCCTTCAGTGCTTTTCACGCACCGAATGATGCAGTAGAGAGGCCTACACTCTGACAAACGACTATAATAATTATGAACTGTCAAAATGAACATTAAATTCAAATTTTATTAGAATAGTTACGTCTCGATGCAGTAATTCATGCGCCTCTTTTACTTTTAATTTTTTTGGCTTAGTATTGTTATATTTGATAAGGTTTCCGAAATTATTAAGTTGATGGTGAGACTAGACAAAACAAGATGTTGAATGAATGCGACCAAAAATATGCACACTTAGAAAGATACAGAACGTGCGTAATTAACTATATTCGAATTTGAAAGCTCTACAACTAATACTTAGTTTGTCAGGCATAGCAGCGTTTCCATACATTTCAGGAATCTATATACATACATACTTGTATATACCTATATATATATATATATATATATATATATATATATATATATTTGTCCGTATGAGAATTCGATTAAGAAATTCCCCTAGTCCTAAATGCACATTTTTTCAACTATTTAATTGTACAAAAGTGGACAACGTTTGCCGCCTCAGACTCCTGCAGTAGCTGTAGTCTGAAATCAAGAAATGAAAACTATTTCTTACAAAGTCACACTGATGAGCGATATAACCGCGAAACGCGTTTGCGAATGGTGAAAGTAGTTTGCTAATTATATACAGTACCGTTGGAAGCAAGTACGAAATGTAAATCCCTGTTCTAAATAAAAGTATAGGAAAACATTATCAATAAGTATTTCTTACAAATTCTGAGTATTACAAAAGAAATTAGATTTAAATCGGTTTATTGCTTCTCAGGTGTAGGCTTCCGCGGTCGAAATCACAATGTGTATCTTAGTTTCCGAGTTGGATGCGCGTCTGGTTTGGCGTGGGTGCCGACGTTTCGTCCACTATTGCAAGGGGCATCCTCAGGGCTGCTCGTTGATGTTGATCGTGTTGCTGTCACCTGAAGACGGACCCGGACTCTGACAATGAGTGGCGCGACCTACATGGGGGAGGGGAGGACGTTTGATGCTGTATATACCTTGGGCTTGCAACGGGGATAATCTGTCTTTGACGGAGGACAAGACATCTGAGATTTTGGTGTGAGGTCTGAACACGGATTTTATTTTGTTCCTATGGAGAACCTTGCCTATGCGATCTGTGATACCTTGAATATAGGATAAGAAAGCGGTGTTGATTGTGGGATCGGATACAGCCCGTGGTCTGGGGTTGTAATGCCTGAATATGGTGCGATGTATATCACGACGTTTGTAACCGTTTTGAATTAGGGTGTTATGTACGTGTTTGAGTTCATTGGGAAGAGATGTGGGTTCTGAAATTGAGAAAGTACGATTGACCAGAGTATTGATGACAGCTTGTTTGTGTGCGGAATCATGATGAGAGCTGTTACCGGCCGGGCCTTGCGTCGACCGACGCGGCTAGCTCGGGCGCCCCCGGCAACAAATTCGGCAAGATACGAGTCGGTCGATGGTACCTTTCGGCGCTAGTCTCCTCGTTGGGCTTCCTCCTCTTCGTGGTGGATAGAAATACTCAGTGCTCGGTTAGAGTTTATTAACATTATACGTGATAAACAAATAAATAACATAAAATAAAATAAATGTACAAGTAATGGTAAATAGGCTTAAATCTACTGTCGGGGGAAACGCTTAAATCTAAGTGTCGTACTTACGTGCGGTTATAGATGGTGGTGGTGAAATTCCACGGATGGAATTGTGCAGATTAGCGCATTGGGTGCGATGTGTACCTGAACGAGTCGTTGATGCGTACACCCACGGGTTGAAACGGTTGAAATTGTGTATAGGTGAGGTGTATTGCGTGAGTTGATGATTTATTGCATGAGGTGGTGGTATATGCAAATCTATGGATAGAAATAAGTGAGAATGTGGCTAATGTTCAAATGTATGAATCAATTTAGAAATACAACCGTAAATACTAGTTCTACGGATAAAGGTTTAAACAATACGTACGTGTGTCTGGTGTTTAGCTAAAAGAAACGGGTTAATACATGAATGCGACTGTAAATTCGAAATGTGCAGATGGAAATTGTTTAAAGTAACTACACATGTGGTGTAACGCCTAAGGGAATGAATCGACAAATAAATATAACATTAGAGGAAGATGCTATGGATACAACTGGTTTAAATTAAATAATTAAATGCACATGTGGCGTAACGCTTAAATAAATAAATACACACATAAATACAACATTAGGGGTAAATGTTATGGATAAAAATGGTTTAAATTCAATGCATATGTGGCGTAACGCTTAAATAAATAAATACACACATAAGTACAACATTAAACGTAAAGCTATGGTTAGAAATAGATAGATTGGAATTACTCACATAAACGTAGCATGGCTTAAAGAGAACGGATTATTACATACATTCAATAATAACTGCGAAATTTTACGGATAGAAAACTGCTTAAATTAGGTACATATGCGGCGTAAACAAGTACATGGATGATACATACAGATAAATAAACAATACGGTACAATAAATAATATGGACAACGGTAAAGGGTATACATACACAGGACACTCGATCACGTCGGGCGCTGGAATCTCAGGTGAGCCCCTGTTTTACAGGCACCTGGGCCAAAGCTAATCGACCGGCACCCAACGCTCAAGGCGACTCTCTCTCTGCTATGTCTATGGTCGCGAACGTTTACACAGTTCCAGGAACTATCCTATACCTCTTCCGACTGTGGGGAGCCCACCCGAGCATCCAGCTACTCGATCCACCTTCAGCTTTGGTGGAGCTTGTTATCCTCGGCTGTGGTAACCACGTACCCTCCCGGCGGGGAGATGCGTCTCGTGGGGACGGTAGGATGGCGATGGATCTGGCATGTTTGTGTTCCCAGGGAAGAGTAGGGTCGTAGTCAAAGCCTTCGGCGACGACCGGGTTAGAGTGTTCCTGGACTCTTTTGAAGACGGAAGTGGAGGTACGACGGATTAAATCCTGAAGAGGTTCTAGTCCGGAGTCGTTGTGGACAGTCTCGTTCCTGACATACCAAGGGGCACCCAGAGCCATGCGGAGCGCCCGGTTGTGAACGGTCTGAAGGGTTTTCATGTGACAGTACGCCGCAGTCGCCCAGGCGGCAGATGCGTAAGTCTGACGATCGCCTTGTAGAGTTGAATCTTGCGTGCAGGATCCAACTTACTTCGGCGATTCATCATTCCGTACATCACCGCAGACATCTGTCGTGCGCGACTGATCGCGGACCGCACATGCGATCCCCACGTTAGGCGGGCGTCCATTATGACTCCAAGATACTTGACCTCGGAACGCCATGGGACGATTCCCCCTGGACGGTAAGTTCTGTCGGCGGTCCGTGTACCCGCCGACGATGACCAGTCCGCGAGAAGAGCACCGCCGTGCTTTTCCCCGGATTGATGGCTATTCTCCATTCGTCGTATCACGAACCTAACTGCTCCAGGGAGTCTTGAAGATGACCTTCAATGATTCCGGGACTTCTGGAGCGGGAGAAGAGACACACGTCATCCGCGTACATTGCAAGGTGAACGTGTGGAACGGCAGGGATATCGCTCATGTAGAGATTGAAGAGGAGGCGACACAGAACAGAACCTTGAGGGACACCTGCCGACATGGTCCTGGTGCGAGAACGGTGGTTTTCAAGTTTTACCCGGAAACTTCTTTGGCGGAGAAAAGAGGAGATGAGGCGAAGATAACCAATAGAGCTGCCGGCCCTATGCATCTTGTAGATTAAGCCCTTGTGCCAAACCTTGTCGAAAGCTGTCGAGACGTCGAGGAACACGGTGCCGGTTACTTAGTGGTTGTTGAATCCACCCTTGACGTGTTCCACGAGACGGAGAACTTGAAGGGAAGTGTCCAGTCCTTTACTAAAACCGAACTCGGCGGGGGATGATGTCCTTGGAATCGACCTCCTGTACGAGTCGGAGGTGCAGAATACGTTCTACTACTTTTCCAAGGATGGGGGAAAGACTGATGAGGCGAGAGTTCTAGGGCTAAACGGGGGTTTGATCGGGTTTTGGAATGACGACCATGTCGGCGACTTTCCAGAGGGGCGGAAAATATCGAAGACGGATGACCGCGTTTACGATGGCGGTGATGGCTTTCCTCGGCAGGACTTTGACTACCTGCGAGGGAATTCCGTCAGGACCAGGAGCCTTTTTCGGACGAAGGCTCTTGAGAATATCCCTTACTTCCTCGGGCGAAGTGGGAGGGATGTAGTCGTGATCCTCCCCGGAGAGCAGGCGCCTTACCTTTACCGTGCACGCGACCAATATTGTCGACGTCCGCGTTCTTGTAGTTTGGGCTACACTGCAACTCCAGGGAGTTTGCGAAGGTTTCGGCCTTGTCCTCCAAGGTGAAGACCATTCCTTGGGGAGCGTGAAGGGGTGGCATGGGGCATCTCTTGGTTCTGACGATCCTAACGGTTTTCCAGAATTGGCTGGAGGATTCTGAAGCTTCCTCCATGAAGTTATCCCATCGCCTTGCACGGAAGTCGGCGAGGGATTCTTTCACTTGCTGTGCCATTCTGTTGTATTCGGCTTTGTGAGCGGGATTGAGCGTGCACTGCCATTGTCTCCTACAGCGGTTCTTTTCCCGTATCGCGTCCCGGATGTCCTGGGGGATGAATGTCCTCTTGTCGCGTACGGGAATTGTGTTTGAATCATACCGAAGAGTGCTCAGTATGCTCTCGCTGAGGGTGGTGACCGCTGAGTCGAGCTGTTCGGAATTTTCATCGCCGTGATGGGGCCTAAGTTACCCTTGATGTGGGCCGTGAAGGCTAGCCAGGAGATTATCGTTTAAGTGGACGGGACATCGGGGTCTCCAGATTCCTCCCCCAGTTGAAGAAGTACTGGGTTGTAGTCGGAGGAGAGCTGGTTAAGGGTTGTGACTTCGAAAGCCATGGTGACGTTTTTCATCACGGCGATGTCGAGGACATCCGGCTTTCCGTTGCCCGGGTAGATGGTGGGCTCGACTGGGCCCGCGATCATGAACTCATGCTCGTCCGCGTAACGGCGAAGAAGATTGCCTTTTGTGTTAGCGCCGAGCGAGTTCCACGACGGATGTATCGCGTTCAGGTCTCCGGCCACGACGGTGGCCCCCTGATCTTGAAAGAGTTCTCCCAGATCCTCTTCAAGAATGCGAACGCAGGGGGATTGTAGACCGCCACGAGCTTTAAGGCTCCGGAAGCTGTCTCGACGGTGACGCTTGTTGCTTCAATGTGACGCAGGAATGGAGTGACGTTCACATGGTGGTGTAACGATTGCTTGATGAGAATCGCCGTGCCAGCGCCACTACCGTGTCCCCTGTCTGATCGGTAGAAGCTGAAGTTGGGGTGGCTGAATCGATTGGAAGGGCGGGGGTGGATTTCGCATACTAGAATTACGTCCAGTTGGTGTCTCTGAACGAATTCCAGCAGCTCATCCCTCCACGACGAGAGACCGTTTGCATCCCAGAATGCTGCCTGTAGGGATTGCGGGAGCCTTTGGTGTCTGTTCATTAAAGATCGATAGTATGTTGGAAATGTTACTGGCGAATACCGTACTAGCTTCTACTAGCGATTTACACGCGAGCAGTTGGGGATGAGAATCATCCCCACCTCGAGCGCCTTGGTCCAGTTGACCTTGAACGCCAGGGCGATAATTTGGGCGAAGGTGCCTTGCGGTTTCGCTGCTGGCTGGGAGACCGTGTTTTGGAGTTGGCGGACCTTCGGAGAGGAGGGGGTGGAGATGGGGGCGCAAGCAACGGCACTTTTCGCCGGAACCTGCGTTCTTTTGGGCTGGGAGGGGAGGGTTTCTCTTTTTGGGTTTGTCGGCGTTTTTTGCCGGAGTGGCGACACGGACGCTCTTCACTTTTTGGGAGAGGGGGATGGTGGATGGTGGCTTTAGAAGAACCGGGGGTGGCTTTGGAGGACCTGGGGGTGGTTTGGGACGAACCTGAGGTGGTTTTGGTGGGATCGGGGGTAGATTTTCCCGGAGCATTAGAGGGCCCTGGCTGAGGCTCGGCCACGGAAGAAACAGACTTAGCTGTCTTTTCCGCTTTCTTGGTCGGTGCTTTTAGGCGGTGGTGGCTGTGTTCTTTGCCTTTGAATCGGCGATGACGGACTTGTTGTGCGGCGCATTTGGGCACCCCTTGTAGTTGGCCGGGTGAGCGCCGCGACATAGGTCGCAAGTAGCCAAATCCTTCCTCGGTTTTGTGCAAGCCGATGAGGGATCATCGCCGGCGCACTTTACGCAGCGAGGCGCGGCGTGACAGTTTCTCTGTCCGTGCCCGTATAGTTGGCAGCGATGACACTGCGTGGCGAAGGCCTTGGAGACGTTTTTGGACTCGACTAATTTCGAGCCCGCAAACGTTTTTAATCGCGAAGATTTTCGCTGATTCCTCAGTTTTCGGTAGTTCTACGAAAACTAGAGGGATCGGAATGCGGTTTTAACCCTTCACCATGCGTTTGCATTGGGAGGGTTCGAATCCCTGCTGCCGGAGATCCTCGGCGACGTCTTCCTCAGAGAGGAATTCTCCCACACCTCGGAGCACGACTTTATACGGTTTCGCTTCCGGGAGAGCGTACGAGTGGAACTGGTAATTCAGTGACGAGCACTTACCAGTGTGCGGTAGTCGTTTGGGGTGGTGGGTAGAATCCGAATGCCAATGTTGGTATTCACTGACTTGTTGGTGCGGATTCCTCGCCGAAGGATTTCGGTCCGGAGCGAACTCCACTGCGACTTTTCCCGCAAAACGACGGGCGGCACACGGCCGCCCTTCATTTTGGGGTGAACCTCCGTGGACGAGACAGATTGGAGGCCAGTACAACCAGTTGGTACTCGCTTAGTCTCGGCTCCTTCGACGCTTGGTTTTTTAGCAGCTTAAGCTGCGGATTTCTGGGGGCGTCGACGTTTCTTGGCAACGGTGAATTCGTCGTTGTCTGAATCGTCGTCGTCGGGTGAAGATGAGTCACTCGATGACTCGGACGTAATGGTCTTTACCTCCATATCCGAGTTGGAGTTGGACATCTGAGCGATCGCTTCTTGCAAGAGAGCGATTTCTTCACGGATACCTGCAAGATCCCTTGCATTGCCCATAACTGAATACCTGTTGTTAGTGGTGGTGGTTTTGGAAGCGGCTCCTGCCGCTGGCCGGAGGGAAGTCGGTCCTGAAGGAGCCGTCGGGGCCTCTTGGCCGGCAGAAGTGGTTATTTCGGCAAAAGCGGTGCAATAAATTCTAATACGCTGCGGAGTGCGACGAACTGCGTTGCTTCAAAAGAAGCAACGCGGCACAATGCGCGAACACTGCACAGCACAGAAACACAGAACAACTGCACAGAAAACACACACGCACACGAGACACAGCGCGAACACTAGATCACATGCACGAATGAAGAAGGTGTACTAAACTGGCGAACGGATTGATAGAGCGCGTAAACACGTCCTATCACAAGGAAGGCTAGAGGTGTACTGAATTTTTGATTTTTCTCTCTCTCTGCGCAAAAACGCTGTGTTTAAATACAATTAAATAAACAAATTCCGCACGGAAAGGGGCGGGGCCTGATAAAATTATTGGGAAGGTACAAATATAGGTGACATGACTGCCGATAGGCATTTGGCCGATTGAGCTCCGCCCGTATATATCGAGAATATATGAGAAAGGTAAAGGAAGTCTATTAAGGGCTTAAGTATGCTTATTTTAAATAATTGTAACTATTCTAACTTAAATCTATCCGGCCGAATCAAAGATATCGGCCGGTTTATCAGACGATGGCGTGCCGATCGTGAATGTTCGGTGCCCAACTTCGGCGTGCCGAAATTTATGGAAGTGGTGCGGAAATTGCAAAAGCGACTCGGTGACGGCCTTAGTTAAAGTTTCCTTATCCTAATTTAGTTTACATTAATGAATCCACCCGGCCGATTTGCAGATATCGCTGTTTTTGCAACCGTCGGTTTGCGTAGCCGATCGGAATCATTCGGCTTTCCTCGGGTTCGGACGGCTTCTCGTGCTTTACAGGCGATATCCGCGGTTTCGACCGGGCAAAATTAGAATGTGCTATAGACTACATTCTATAGCATCATTCTGTGAAAACAAAGTGAAATTCCATCCGGCCGATTATCCGGAAATGGACGCCGAAATTTGAGCATCGTTTCGCCGGCTTATTCTACTAAATTTAATTTACGCTTCACTATGGTGAGTTCGTACAGGGGAGTTATTACAGGGGATTTTTAACCTGCCCATCAACAAATAACGTCTTATTATTACCTTTTGATAATATCACGGGGTAACAGAGCGTGCATTTAGATATCGGTCCGTGTGGGCCGGTTTTCTGTAAACTGTGTGACCCAGTTTACCATCGAGACTGCGGGTGACTAAAACATCTAAGAAGGGGAGACGGTCGTTCGATTTCACCTCCATGGTAAAACGTATGTCGCTGAGTTGGGTATTTAGGAACGTTAGAAATTCGTTTAAAAGTTTCCGTCCATATGGCCAAATAACGTGTCATTAATGTATCTGAGCCAACACAGGTTGCAGATGAAAAGAACCTAGTGCTTGTTGTTCGAAGACTTCCATGAAGATATTAGCGACGACTGGGGATAAGGGCGATCCCATGGCAGCTCCGAGCACTTGTTCATAGAACTTGCCACGGAATTGGAAGTAGGTGGGAGGTAGGACATGCCTTTGCAAGTTTAGCTAAGTCGCCTGGCTGGTCTTGGTTGATCAAGATATCGGTGACGATAGATATAGTATCGGAAATGGAAACCTTGGTAAAAAGACATTCTACGTTAAAACTAACGATTAAATCACCTGGTTCTAACAAGAATTCGTGAAGGCTTGTCACAAAATGATGGGAATTTGAGATGAAAGAGTTATTGTTCCCAGCGTATTCACAAACCCGACACTCAATTTCGCCCCATTGCCAGCGCCATTGATAGCCCTGCTTACAAACTGTCTAAATATATCGCTACCACTTTAAAACAATACCAACCAAGATGCACACGGTTTATTGCTTTACAATGTTAAAATAATGAGGTTGTCTATGTTAACAGATGGAGTGGTATAATAACGAGGATGCGTTAGATACTATAGTAGGGTATTCAGGTAATAGTTAGGCTGTACTGTAAACCATTTCTATCGTTATCCCCGCAAATATTTTTAGCTTGAAATCAGTGTGCAAGTTTTAAATTTGTGTGAAAATTAATTAATATATTGGAAAAAGTGTCGAAGCGCAACCAGATAAGTTTATAAAAACGTTCAGCTATTTGTATTCTTCTAAATGAAGGATATTCAGAAAGGGCTATCGTTACTAGAGTGTGAATTTCACCGAAAGGTGTTCATTATACCTTAGCGGGGAGAAGCGAAACGGGGCTGTTTTGTGATCGAAGAAGTGGATGACCACGGACAACAACAGCAGCCGAAGATAGATTTATTGTAATGTCAGCTAAGCGGGATCGACGATTTACGGCACCAAATATTACCAGGCACCTTAATGCCAGGCGATAAACGAAGATGTCTGTCACTACTATAAAAAGGGGCTTTCTCGCCGCGGTTTTGAGAGGGTACGTTGCCGCAAAAAAGCTCTTATTGAAACGTCAACATACAGATAAAAGATTGGCATAGGCAAACTGGACAGTAGATGAGTGTAAAGCCATGTTGTGCATCGAAGAGTCGAAATTCAAATCAGTTGGTACTAACGTAAAGTTTTCGTTCGCCGTGGACTGGGGGAACACCTTCATGAAGCTTGCTTAATACCTTCGGTGAAACATGGTGATAGAAACGTGATGGTTTTGGGTTGCTTCAGTGGTATAAGAATGAGCGATTTGGCGAAAACAGCCGGAATAATAACGCTTTATACGAAATTACCAACAGCTGGCACAAATAGCTATTTAGCATTTAAGTAGCTATGCCACGAGAAATAATAACAAGCAATGAAGATTTAATCGAAAATTTGATACTAGATAGAAGAAAGTTGTTTCTACTGCCTACTACTAGAAACATAAATTTACGGTTGGCGTCAATTATTACTTCAATAACCATTTTCACTTACAGTTTACTCCTAGTTAAAAAAGTTACCTCATGTACTATATCATTAATTTTCGTGAAAATTTTAAATACCCAATAAAATTGTATACCTTTTATATATAATAAAATTTTAAACATATCTTACATTAGAAACACTAGATGATTTTTTTGTCTATGTAGTATTACAGAAATTAAGGTGTATAATAATAATCTATAACATCTTTCTCTTATTCTGAATTTAACGGAGATATCGCTTTTAACACATTAAATCAATTACACTATATATAGTGGTGGAGGTAGTTCCAAGGATAACTGAAATTACACGAATATGCGGAGAAGAGAGGGCTCAAAGTAAATGATAAAACTAAGTATATGTGTATTACAGACGTTATAAAGTAACGTTCAATTTTAAATATGAAGAACATGTACATACTATATATATTTCAAGAAGTGGACACAAATAGTTACCAAGGAATTTTGGTAACTAGAAGAAATGAAATATAAGATATGGACAGATACGGTTCAGGAAGGATATAGTGAATTCTGGTGAAATAATCAAAGATTGAAAAATTAAGCAGAAAACTGAATTACGAATCCATAAGGCAATAACAAAGCCAGCAGTAACGTTGGCATCAAAGTTAGTAATAGCTAGCAAGGAAGAAGAAAAGTTTAAAATCTGGGAAAAGATACAAGAACAATAATTGGAGAAAAGAAAATAGGAGAAAAAGAATATAGATAATTCATGCATTATGAAATTGGGGAAATAATGGAAAGAGAAAATATACTGGAAGAAATCAAAACAACGAGAATCAGATGGATGCCGCATTATATATCTATATAGAAGAGTCAGAACTAAGGAAAACTACCGAATGCAATCAAATTGACGTTCTGTCACTCTTGAATAGTTGTTGTAGACTCCAATGCAGCGCGAACTATATCAGAGCGTCAAGTCTCAAATGCAATGACGCGTTGAGGGCGGGGAAATGGATTTGCGCATTAAACATCATGTTGGTGCACTGAAAACTACAAAGATTAGGTCGGAACACTGACCGAGCGTACCAGTAATGATAACAATTCTAAATATTTATTATCAAAACTTATGTCAACGTTCTGAATTATATTTTTGATATATTAGCGGGTACTTGGTTAAACGCTCTGTCGCAAATGATGAAATATTTACCAATCATTTTCACGTGTGTCGTGCTGACAGGACATTTAATATACTGTAGTAAACCTTTCCACTAGTGGCGAGGTTTTAATTACACTATATAGTGGTATTAAGTTTGAACTGATGAATGCATCTGCTCTGACTAATATTGTTCCAATTATTGAAATTTTTATCTGCAAATGTCGTTTCTCTACTTATAGATTTTATATTGTTGGTTTGTATGTTCCACCATGTGCTGGCGGAGAATTACACTTTGTTCTTTAATTCACTGGAAGTTTTACTCCTAGATTATCCTCTTTTAGTAGCTGGAGATTCCAATACGCCTAATTATTCCTGTCTTACTTCTGCTGATGCCAAACTCGATGTAATTAACAATATCCAGTCTTCGCTAAGCATATCTCAGCTTAATAATACTACTAATCTTCAAAGCAAAGTGCTAGATCTTGTTTTAACCAATGTTGCTCCTCAGATTTCGTTGGTCGTGAACTGCGCTCAGTGGTACATGAGGACCCGTATCATCCAGCACTTTACTTAACTGTAAAGCTCTTTGTTAACTCATTGCTTTTCATGTGTACTACAACTTCCGCAAAGCCGATTACGTAAACTTATACTACTGCTTATTATTGAGTGACTGGTCCAGCTTGGATGATTGTAGCAATGTAAATGATGGTGTGGATTTGCTTCATGAAATGCTTTATAACATCTTAAATGAATTTGTTCTTCTCCACTCTGGCCACCGTCGTTTTCACTTCCACCGTGGTTTACTAAGTGTATCACAGATAACCTTAAACTAAGAAGATATTACCATCGAAGGTGGAAATCCACAAACCTGGTGAAATTCTATTATGAATTTTCTCGATTAAGTAGAATTACTAGGGACCATATTAGTGTAGTCTATAAAAGTTTCTCTATTAGAATCGAATCTTATTTACGACGTAATCCACGAAAAACAAGGGCTTACGCGTATTCTGCAGGTGAAGGATTGTGAAGGGTTGATTTGCAGCAGCCCTGGAAACATATGTAGTTGGTGGCTTCACCAGTGTGTTTTCCCAAGCATATTCTTCTGCCGTGCGGTCTGATATATGTAAGCCGTCTGGTGTAGGGTCCTCCGTTGCCGATACATTTGACATTTCCTATGTGACTAAGAGTCAAATCTTGTGGAGCATTAATAAACTTGGTTCTAATCTGAATGCAGGCGATGACCAAATTCCGGCTCTATTTAGCAGAGACTGTTGTATGGTATTCATCAAGCCAGTGAAAATTATATTTAATTTGATTCTGCGAACAAGTATTTGTCCTTGTTACGTCTCCTCCTGTCTCCTTTTTTGGAGAAAGCACCATGCGGTTACCCGCTTGCGTGTGGATATAGAAATTAAAACAGGCTTTTCTGTTTTATGCTGGTTTATTTGATAAATATGATTAGTAATACATTTACAATAAAAGAACATTTCATCAGACAGCTATGATTAACACACTTACTATATAACATTTCTACACACAGATATGATTGACACTCACAATAAAAGAAACGATTATAAATCATCATTTCAAGGTCAAATTTTTTAGATAAAAAAGGTATCGCAACATATGCTTATAATGTGTATCACGTCTAGCGTGTACTGTGTTTTAGCCCATTTGACTTAACGCTTGCATCTTGCATTAGGTCGGGCGGTGAACGAAGGTCTGTTACTTGAATCCGAAGAATCGGATGGTTCTCGCTTTGGAGCAAATTAAAATATATTTGTGGCTAAACGTTTTAGAATACGTTTTGTCCAAAACAGTTCAAATATTTCGTCTTTGCGTTTGTCCTAAACGTTCTAAAGAAGCCAGCCACAAACGTTTTGCGCCTAAGCGCGGTAAAAACGGCGAAGCCGTAACATACATGTCTCTTAGGACGGAGACGTTAACGCACGTTTGTCTTAAACGTTGAAATTCATTGACGACCGAAAGGTCTATACAAAATTTTATGCGGCGGGCGGTTGCCGTGGTCTGTTAGACGCTAAAATGAAAGAACGTAAGTTCGTATGGTTTCAAAGCACGTTTGCCCCTAAACGTGTATCAGCCTTAAGCCGGATGGCGGTCGCCTGTACGTATGCGGTAGTTTACCGTACGAAGAAAGACGGACCGATCTTCTTCGGTCTCGCTAGGAGACTTGTACGTATAAGTTTTTGACGTACTTTAAAGAGCACGATGAATGCAGCGAACGTCGTGGAAGGCGGGTTCAGTTCAAACCGACGTTCGAGTGATGTGATACCCAGCTCGCAGTCCCTTATTGCTTGCCTGCATCCATCTCTGTGTGCTTGCCTTCCTATAGTACCGACAAAGCCACAGAATGTTTATTTGGATGATTGGACGATTCCTTCGAAAAGGGGCCTAACGCAATGGGTTACGATGATTCATTCGTCGCTCGATCTTTTCAGACGGGGACCGCAGACGATTGACTTGTATTCACCGACGGTGACATTTGATACTTTCGATCTTCGCACGGTTAACTGACCGACTATGCTTGTACGTCTGAACGTACGTTAGAATATACGCACGCATTGTCGCTAGCGTTTGACACAATATAAGCACTTACAACAGTCAAAACAGGAGATAATTTTAAATCTTGTACATATACGATACATGTAACATATATAACACAGAAATTGAATATAGTTTTTAAAATATAATCGTAAAAAATAAAAGGAAGTTACTGAAGTTAAAAAAATTAGAAATCTCGATATATGGCAAAGTTTCATACAATATTATATATATATATATATACATATATATATATATATACATATATATATATATATATACATATATATATATATAAACAAAAATATATCTTAAATCTAAAACTAATGTCTTTAAGTCTTTAACAATCCTTCAAATTGGAAAATTACTCGAATAAGTCCAATTTTTAAGAAAGGTGATAGAACTGACTTTAAAAAATATAGAGCAATATCATTATTATGCATCTTATGTTCGTATGTTCAAATCAAAATTGTTACATGTTCAACATAGCTTCACACCTTGGAGATCGACCATAACTAATTTAATATGCCTTACCCAGGAAATTAGCTCCACTCTGATGTCTGTGGTCTGTGCTAAAGCTTTCGATAGCATCGATCACCGTTTCTTATTAGGTAAACTTAATTACTTTGGGATCAGTGTTCGCTTGCGTACCCTATTCTGTTCATACTTGATTAATAGGTATAATTATGTCCAGTATACTGGCTTTAGATCATCTGAATTTCTAGCTACATCCGGTGTCCCTCAGGGATCAAATTTGGGTCCGTTACTGTTCCTATTATTTGTTAATGACCTCTTCAGCTTACTACCATGTTCAGCATTAATATACGCTATTATTTGAAGATATTCTGTCAGGTTGAAAACCTTGAGAATGCATATTTTCGGCATATGGCCATCCTCGGTTCTATTCTAAAATTATTGTAATGAACCCTGCACCACCAAATATTTATGCTGTTCATTAGTTCGCAGGAGATTGGAGTATGCGTCTGTAGTATGGCATTCGAACTACACCTGTTACAAACTCAAATTAGTCACATTCAGCGTTATATTAAAATATCTGAGCTTTAAAGCTACTGGTGTTTATCCTGAACGACATCGTGATCACGCCTTCCCATTGAGGGTTCATAACTTGGAACTGCTTGATACACATAGAGAAATAGCAATTGCCAATTTTATCCATGGATTAATACATTACACAATCGATTGCTCCATGTTCTTGGAATTGATTTCAATTAACGTTCCCCGTTTTTCATCGCGAAACTGGGCAACCTTCGTCGCTCCTAGATTTCGTACTAATTGCATGGTCAGAAGACCACTAATGTGTAAAATTACGGAAGTTTATTATACAGAAATTTTGTTTGAGCATAAAATAAAGCATGCATGATTTTTTATGTTTTCCATTTTTATTTTTGTCTATTGAATATCTCATGATTATTTTATTTCATAATACTATACTCTTTGTTTCTGTACTCTTTGTTTCTGTTGTATTCTGTTTGAAGTGTACGCGACCTACATATGTATACGAATGCCCAATTTTGGTTGTTAAACTGTTGGGCTATCGGAATGTCTTTTAGAAGGTCATCCAGATCATTTTGTAAAAAGTACAAGTAAGATATTTCTGAAAGCCTTCTTGATAAAAAAGAAGGGGCCGATGAGATTGTTTCTAGGAAAACCACACCAGACAGTTAACGAAAAGGTATGTTGGTCATGCATATGAACAATCGTATGAGGATTTGCTTCGTTCTAAGTGTGAGTATTTTGAAAATTAGTAATACCATTTCTTCTAAAACAAGATTCATCGGTAACCAGCAGTCAGCTCAGGAAGTTAGGATCTTGTATGCATTGTCGAAATAATCGTTGGCAGAAATTTCTGCGCTTGTTATAATCTTCTGGCAACAGGTCTTGCACAGACGTAACGTGAAATGGATACAATTTTTGCTCACGCAATGTCCGCCATATGCTTGATTGAAACAAAGTGACAATCTTCTGGTGCTAATACTAGAAAATAACTGAACTGTTATTATTCTTCAACTTTCGCAGTTCGTAAAAATCGCCCACAAGCGTTTATTTGTATAGGTTTTAGCGTGTCAGTTTCCCTAAAACGTCTTTCAATGACTTAAAATCTTTTACGATTTGGTATCCTCTTAGGGGAAATATTTCATGATATATTCGAACAGCAGCAGCGCTATGGTTATGTACCTCGCCATAAATTAAAAGCATGCCTGCTTGTTCTGCGAAACCAAACAAATCTTCGGTGTCTCCCATAACAATAACAAAATGAAGAGTATTCAAAGTACTATTAACTCACACGAAAACGAGGATGAACTAGTAAAACAGGTTACTTAATACCAATCAACAGATAATCAACTATAAAAAAATAAACGATATGCAATTGTCGACTACTTCATTAACTTCGGATTTTCAGCTATTTATCTTAAACTTTCAATATCTCCGTAATAAATTATTTTGCGCCATATGTTTGTATGAACTTTTTGTTTATTTTGCATTGGAGAACACATCCCTACAATAGTGGTGTGCAATTCCGAAGCACCTGGTGTATATAAAAAATAAGATATAGGAAATGAACGTTCTGTTTAAATGTAAACCCTTTCCTGTCTTTGTATAGCTTAATAAATTAATAAATAATTTAGTACAATTCCATTAAATTACATTTTAGATTAGCTTATATTCAATAAAGAAAAACTCTTGTCGACAAAGGAATATAATAGTATTACATATTCCCTGCTACTTGGCGCGATTTTGCGTCCTCAGCTATTTTACGTATCATATACTGTGGCATTCGCCTTACAATGTAGACAAGCTACAGAAGATCTACATTACAGCTCACCCAATGAAAGATGCAGTGGCTGGACAGCCAAGACCTGAACGACCGCGTAGTCCAGGTATGGGCAACATCCGGCCCGCGGGCCACATGCGGCCCTCGAGTAAGATTTGTCCGGCCCGCTACTGAATTCTTTCGTTGCATATTAGCACGGCCCGTCTAAACTTAATTCATAATGAATCATAAGGATACTACGAAAATGTATATTTTTCAAGATTACTCGCAGCATAAAACTTCTACAAAAAAGGTTGCCCATGCCTGGCGTAGTCTTTCATTTCGGTAATAGACCGCCCTGTTCATTGACCACCGACTATCGCTAGTATGAACGTTGAGTTTAATATAATAAAAATGTATTACATTTTGTAAGAACTTAACGGTTCTAATGTTTTTTACCTTTGTCTGCAATTTGATGTAACTAACAATTTGTATCAAGTATCTGTTAAACACACCAGAAATGTTTAGGAAATATATTAATATTTTCCTGTGGTGGCAAAAAATATTTAAAAAAGTATTTATTCCTCCACATTTTGTCAGGTTTCTTTTTTGGTTTTTCTAATAACAGTTAATGTTGACAAATGTTTAGCGTCGGCAACCATATAAAAATGTCTATAAAATAATACGATCGATATGGATGTATGCACCAGTGCCAAAATTTCAATTCTTTACCACGGGTGATTTTCTTGAAGTTATTTTAATTTTGTATTTGTGTCTTGCCATCGTAAATCGGTTCTAAAGTTTATAAGCTCTATTCGTCGAATGCATTTCAAAACTAAAGATGGGAAGGGTTGAACACCCCGCGTGGCTAGCGATGTTTTGAATAAATTAGAATTTTATTCTGAAGATATTATGTTCTGCGCGTGGCAGACAAAAATGATGCGACATATCACGTGTACAGGTAACACTTGGTTGGTAGCTATACCAAATCCCAGTAAATACACATAACAACTGTAATTCAGTAAAGGTATTTGTTTGGCATTTGGAAACGGTTTAAGTAAATTAATCAATTTCCTTGATTTGATTCTTAATATCGTGATTTGCATGCAATATACTCGCCAAAGGCGACGTGATTCATAACACGCTTGATCGAGTAATGTTTCCTGACAGCATTATCGTAAAACAACGCGAAATTAGAAGTGCTAATAAACGAATCATCTAGGACGATGAAATTTTCAAACTGCCGTTACAAGATTATTTGCTAAGCATAAAATATTTTAATATAACATACATACCTACATTCATGATAGCGACAGAATTTATATTTTCTGTTGCATTTAACATACAATAGATTTAATTTATAGCAATAGTTATTATTAAAGTTCTTAGTGTTTGGTCTATACGAAGTATATACAGAATGATAAATTCCAATGAATATAAAATGAATACCCCACAGATTTGTTGTTATATACACTGTTTAATAAACTAGCGCATAAAATTCATACAATCCCAAGTATCTGCTTGTAAAAACAACGCAAAACCGCGTCAAGATATTTAAGATGGCATTTAAGACCATATTTAACGTACATACATTTATAAGAATTTCTTTGACATCGACATTTTCTTTTAAATGGTAACGGTAGGCTTTTGTAGTTTAATAACGTTGTTTTTCTACGTTTAACTGTATATTAAAATTCCATAGTTTCATAAACAAAATTTGAGATCATTACGAATACAACTAAATTAAATATATCAAACTAATTCAAATATTTAACAACCTAAATGAATCTTCTGCAAGCATACCTACATGCGGAGTTATTTATTACTATACATACACAAACAGAACACAATAACCGATAAACCGTATAACCGTATAATGACCATGAGCCATTTTAATTACTTAATACACACGTAGATGGGATAAAGCAACACACTAAAGAACATACAGAAACACTAAAAGTTAAAATAATCACCTAAAACAACTTAGGAACTAACCTACTCTACAATAAAAGAGTTTATGTATAGACCGGGGAAAATTTAAACTGGGGACAACAATTATATTAGACGGATTTCGCGGTTTAAATAGCGAGCACTTGTACCGAACGAAGCGTTTCTGAATGCTTCTTCCATGAGTCACTGCCACCATTTCAGAGTGTAACTGTATGCCTCGAGTAATGTGTTTTGACGCCATTGATATAAAGTTTTGCGCAGCTGGACTAAGTGTGACACAAGAAAGAATAACGTAAGTATTCAGCTTCGACAAATTTGATTTACTTTCTTGGTAGATCTGCTTTAGTCAGAACAGTTTAGATTACTTACTGTTACACGGGATTAATTAAATATTTGAGTGTTGTGCTTAAAAGTAAGTTGTGGGGACAGATGAAACATTTGATTCAGTCGTCGTCTTCGTTAAATTATCGTCTTCATAACCACCAAATATTCACATTTCGCTATCACAGGATACCAGCAACTTATATATATATAACAGGAAAGATAAACCGAAAGCAGTTTGACCGTCAAATAAAACCAAACAACGGTAGTATAATAAGAAACAAAGTGACAGCCAAGAAGAAAATTCTTTGTGTCTAATTTGCCTGGAACCGCTGCCCTGGAGAGAAATGGGTTCAATACATTGAATCTCATTTTGGGTCCCCCGAAGGATGTACTCAAGAAGAAACTATTACATTTGTCACAATTGCTTGTCAGAGCAAATATTTTTGAGTATATCTATTTTAGCGAGATTTTCATGATTGATTCGTTTTGCTTTGTCTAAATGCTGTTCCAATTGTCCCATGCATATGATTCATTCGCCCCGGAGACGGGGACGTTCTCTAATATATTACTAGAGTTTGTTAAAAAGTGGTATTCACAGTACCTCACCGCATAAAAGTAAGTGCGTAATATACAATATTCGTGAAAGATAACATTTCTACCTTTTACTGTGATCTTGATATCCACTGTGGCAGTAGGCAACCGCTCTGGTAAGCGGCGTAGAATTGCAACATCAGCAATGTTTCCATTGTCGATTTATTCAGCCGTCGACGGTGTTGTGAATACGTTTTCGTATACTTCGAAAATGATCGTTCAACATCTAGTGAAGTAAGATTTGCAAATGCCAGATATTCCTTTTCCTCATCTGTGCATTCTTGATTTTCAGTTATAAACGGAACCTTTTATAGTTTGGGACTTTTCGTTAAAATTGCACAAAATGCTTGAGCAATGTCGACTCCTATAGTGTTCGTCTAGTTTTTAGAGCGGTTTTTGTGTTTATTTAATTTAATGCGTCCCGTTTAGATAAGTGCTAAGGATTTAAAGACGTTATTTAAAATAGAATGTCATATGAACACTTTTTCTATATATTAATATTTTTCATTTCTTTTAACTTTAATAATTGTCTTTATTTTTATCAGTGTTTTCAAGTTAATATTCATTTCTTCCTATAGATGCACTAAATTTAGAATAGTTTTATGTTTTAAATTATGTAAATGCTTATATTATGTTTTAAACGTTACCGACAATTCGTCGCCTATGAGAACCGAACGTCTTCTGCAATGCGTACACAGAAAAATCCTTAGATAACATACTTAACTTAGATAAGAAATTCCGTCGGTCGGTTGCGGTGCGAATTTACAAAGATTGATTCATCGAGCGTCGACTAAAAATATGTGACCCCTTGCGTAGACTACGGTTCTAATGGATCGATCGATTACTGGAGCAACGTTCTGCTGCCCTGTCGCTTAGGTGTACGGCGAACGCGTTAGAAGAAAGCAGTGTACAGAAGCTTAGCATGACACCATACCACCTGAACGTTGTCTTGCACTGACTTTGCCCCACCGACGATTCTCGGTCGCTTTCTTTCGAAAACCGCTGCTTATGCATTAAACGTATAGTACAAAAAATATTAGGGATGGCTTGTTTGGCACCTAACCAGCCGCCAACGGTTTAAAAGTAGACAGATCGTTCGATCTGTAATTTCATGCACATAAATGAAACATTTATGACATATATGTGAACTATTTTGGACGAAACGTGTTTTAAATCGTTTAGCCACAAATGTTTTAACTTCTCCAAAGCGAGAAACACAACTATTTCGATTCTTCGGATCTATATTAGAAACAGAAATAGAATACATGGTAAGTGTAAGTTGTGATAATTTTTTTATCCAAAAAATTGTACCTTGAAATAACGATAGGAATACATATCTTTATGATCATTTTTTATTGTAAATGTGTCAATTTTATCTGTCTAAATAAACCGGCATAAAAACAGAAAAGGCTGTTCTTATTTTTCATATCCTCACGCAAGCGAGAAAACGCTTGGTGCTCTCTCCAAACTAGGAGACCGCAACAATAAGTGACTGTTTTATACTTATATAACGTAGCTTATACAACCCCACAATAGTTCATGGATATTTCATCTATTTGTTGTTGAAAGTCCGAATTGGAAAAAGGTGCTGACTATCTCGAATTGTTGCAAAATCATGTGAATCAATTTTCAAAATGATATTCTTCACTTGTGAAAAATATTTCCGATGGTAAGATACTGCGTGGCGCCATGTTCCCCATTGCGTTATTACAGGCTAAAGTGGTACTGGCAATTTCGGACACAATTGTTTGAATACAGAGATGTGTTTGGGAGATTTGATGAACACTTGGTAGATGCTATTAATTTATCCACCATCGGATACTTCTTTAGAATATTTTTGCTACAAGTGACATGCGTGTATGAGGCATGTTATGTGAAGAAGAGTCGGAAAGCATATTTTTAACATCCTACCAACTGTTAGCACTGTTGCAACACAAGTAGTAACGAACTTTCGACTTGAGCTGTGGTGAAAATTCTCTTACCGAATCTTTTATTATCTTGACAACGATTTCTGCATCAGTTTTCTGAATTCTTTTACTGGATAACAACAATGAAGCTGGTAGACCATCACGGTTTAAAGGACGGGCTACAGCATAAATGACGCTGTGTTTCTGAGTATCATGTTTCATCCCCACACAGCCAGATTTTTATTTGTCAACTCGTAATTTATACATTCCTTTACTCTACCTTGAATACGTGACAAATTATATCGTAATTGGATAGATGTTGGCAACTTCCATGAACGAACGTACTTAGCCCAAAATAGATAAAAGTGCTCATTAGAGACTAGATGTTGTACGATGTTGCACAGACTTAACATACAAATAAAACCATTGCCAGTATGGAATACTGTTACTTAAACTCAATAGCACTTAGCTATTCGCTATGGCATATTGTGCAATAAATATGCGGATTTCTATATTCTATTCCTGGGAAATGCTTTAGATATTTATTCACATTCGAAGGAAACGTTACACCCTTTAGGCGTCCCATAGTCGCGTACTTATGTAGAATGCAGCCTACTGTCGATTTGACCTCTCTCGTGGTACTGCGCGACATTAAAATTGGGAGAAGTAGGGCGTCAGTTCGGTTTACACTTAATAATAACACGTCATCCACTCTTTTATCAAACCTTAACCATAACACTCCAGGATTTGCAAGAGCGTGTTCTTTGGTTTCAGACTACTTCATTGTTTCGAATTGAACACCCGAATCTTATAAGTCATCACTCGCAGTTGTCGGCGTTCTGATAACGAAATAGTAGTCCTCCTCTTATAGCGTGTCAATGACATTGCTTTTAATACGAATAGTGCCGTCTCGAAAACAAACTGGTTAAAACTTTTTTTTTCATTTCTAGTTAATTTTCGTAGGAACACTTTTAGTAATTGATTTACTATGTTTTAAAATATATATACTTAAATTCCTGAGGGTAAGTTAAAACGCACGCTGTATGCATGATATATATAATATTTTCCAAATTCATCTGAAGAGTTTTGTACATGATCTTTTTGTCTACTGTTTATCGACGAATCGGTATTCTATCTGACGCAGGTAACACATAAAATAGGAAGATATACAGTAGTTCAAAATTTTGCAACTAATTATTTCATTGTAAAGATACTTCTGCTCGGTTCGTACCAACATTTATCGATCGACACTCTAGACCATATTCCGCTCCTTTCCTCTTCAATAAAAAGAAAATTCTTATAAAACTATATTTATTAAGTATATTTTCGTAATCCACATATATATATATATATATATATATATATATATATATATATATATTCATATATACTATTATTTTCTTCTATAAATTTCAAATTTCCCTCTGATTGACCTAGGAAAGTGATAAATGTAATGCGAAAAATAAATATAAATCACAATTAAGTTATTGTCTTGCATCAAATCAATACTCATATATTCCACAATTATGAACTCTGACCTGTCATAGTCCTTCGAATTGTAATTCTTCAATAAAAGCGCTGTAGTTTGATTAGGCAAATTGTAGAACAAAAACACAAATTTTATTTCATCAAATTGTCATTCTAATTTGAGTAAAATTGCTTCACAACTAAAACAGTGTAGGCTAAGGGGGTGTTCATGCGACCAATAAATATTGTCAATAAGGTATAGAAACTCTTCGATAAATATTTATCTTATATGATAGATCTCTACCACTAATAGGTCAATAAAACAAGGCTGGTTTGAACGATAGTTATATTTTCAGAACGTTTACAAACGTTTTCGGAACACCTTCGTCAGTGAAAATATAACTAGATAAATATATAAACAAACATTTGTTTTTTATTTGGGAACTATCAACAAAATAATTAATGACTAGGATTTCTTGATATAGAGGATGTGTAACCAACTTTTATATATATATAAATTATAAAAACTAAATTAATGCGTAAACATACATGCAAATTAAGTAAAACCTTTATATCAAAAAATCTTTGTCGCAACCTTAACAATTCTGTTCAAGGACTAGGGAAAACCCAAATTTAAAAACCTAGCCAAAGGTTTCCTTCTTAAGAAATGCAAATGTCATTTTAACAAACTGCTATATACATTACTTAAATTTTGAATATCGGTCCTGAAATTAATAGTTTTAGTGTCTTTCTGTATATTTATCATTTCATATATTAGTCTTTTTTATAATTATTCTCTGTTTTTAATATAATTGTGTTTTCAAAATCAAAGTAATGCCCAAGATCTTTGTAATGCTTTGTTACAGCGGTCATTGCACCAAAATCATTATTTAAAGAATACTTATGGCTATACAACCTTTTCTTTAAATATTGTTTCGTCTGACCGATGTAACAACCATCACAGTCTTTACAGTTTATTTTATAAACTACATTACTCTGATTTTGTTTAATTATTTTAGATTTAGTATTAGTAAAAAGAGATCTGTTACTATAATTTGGAATGAAAGTAATGTTTATGTTGTTTTTATTAAATTCTTTTTTATTTTTTTCGCTTAAACCTTTTTTATAAGGAATAGCGTTATAACATTTATTGTTATTAATTTTAATTCCTCTATTATATAATTTGTTAATTCTATTTTTTATTATTTTTTCATAAAAACTATTTGGATAATTATTTTTATCTAAGATTTCTTTAACTTTGTTTAAATTCTTTTCCCTAAATTCAGGATTAGCTAATCTAACCGCTTGATCAACTAAACCGGTAACTACATTAATTTTATGTAATTTTGATGTTTCTGAAAAATAATTTAAATGTCTTCCTGTATTGGTAGACTTTATATGCCAATTTGTTTTCACAATGCCGTTATTATGCATGACTGTCACGTTCAGGAAATTCAATGAGTTATTAGATTCTCTCTCATATGTAAATTTTAATCTATTATGATAACTATTAAATGAATCTAATATTTCATCAATACTATCCTTTCTTTCGGAACAAAAACAGTCATCCACATAACGTCTGTAAAAACTTACACTAGAATTTAGTTTTGCCAAACAAGTTTGCTCTAGGTCCTCCATTACCAGGTTTGTGATAACTGCTGATAATGGAGAACCCATTGCAGTACCGAAAATTTGTTTATAAATTTTATTTTGATATGTAAAATAAGTAGAATTTAAACAAAGTTTCGAAGCTGCAATGAATTCCTCCTTTGGAAGATCTGTAAAATCTTTTATGGAATTCCATTTTGTATCTAAAATTTTTAGTGCTAAATCCACAGGAATATTAGTAAATAAAGAAACAACATCTAAACTGATTAATTCGTAATTATTAGGAATTGTTTGATTTCTAACCGAATCTACAAATTCCCATGAATTTTTCACATTATATGTAGTTTTACCTACAATATTGCTTAAAATTTTAGATAAAAATTTGGAAAGATTGTAAGTGGGGGAATTAATACAATTTACGATTGGACGTAAAGGAATATTATCTTTATGTATTTTAGGAATACCGTATATTCTTGGAGATATAGAATTTAGAATTTTTAAATGGTTACTTAAATCTTTAGAAATATATTTTTTAAAACCGTCTATTTATTAGTTTATTTATTTCATTTTGTAATTTATTTGTTGGGTCTGATAATAATACCGAATAAGTTTATAAATAATAATAATAATAATAATAAGTCTACCAATACAGGAAGATATTTAAATTATTTTTCAGAAACATCAGAATTACATAAAATTAATGTAGTTACCGGTTTAGTTGATCAAGCGGTTAGATTAGCTAATCCTGAATTTAGGGAAAAGAATTTAAACAAATTTAAAGAAATCTTAGATAAAAATAATTATCCAAATAGTTTTTATGAAAAAATAGAATTAACAAATTATACAATAGAGGAATTAAAAATAATAACAATAAATGTTATAACGCTATTCCTTATAAAAAAGGTTTGAAAAATTTAAGTAATATATATAGCAATTTGTTAAAATGACATTTGCATTTCTTAAGAAGGAAACCTTTGGCTAGGTTTTTAAATTTGAGTTTTCCCTAGTCCTTGAACAGAATTGTTAAGGTTTCGACAAAGATTTTTTGATATAAAGTTTTACTTAATTTGCATGTATGTTTACGCATTAATTTAGTTTTTATAATTTATATATATATAAAAGTTGGTTACACATCCTCTATATCAAGAAATCCTAGTCATTAGTTATTTTGTTGATAGTTCCCAAACAAAAAACAAATGTTTGTTTATATATTTATCTAGTTATATTTTCACTGACGAAGTTGTTCCGAAAACGTTTGTAAACGTTCTGAAAATATAACTATCGTTCAAACCAGCCTTGTTTTATTGACCTATTAGTGGTAGAGATCTATCATATAAGATAAGTATAAAAAGGTCACGAAATATATATATATATATACATTCGATAAATATTGACAACTGTGTTTGCGTTATGCCATTTATTGACAATACCCCAATATATTCCTTTGCGTGTTCAATACTACTGAAAATACCGACAATATTTATGAATCCTCTGAAAGCCCCTTACCACGGAAGCCCCAGTATTATCTTTAACTATCTTTGACATATATAGGTTTACTGTTTACCGTTAGCTCCACTTTTGTATATTGTACTAAAACCGCTTAACTTACAGAATTCCCAAAGTTAGACTATTAGCGTTGTAGTTAATTGACTTCCGTTAGTATCTGTTTTGTATCTACTGTTGAGGACTGGGGAAAAGTATGTTAGTACCGATACTACGTTTCTGATCAGGGAATTTATACTTAGTAGATGTATACTTTGGCGATATATGGTTAGATGTTCAATTAGCAGTTGAAACTTTTAAAAGGTATTAAAATATGTGTTTTTAAGGCTAACAAAGCAAGATGAAGCAAACTTATTCGAATATATTAATGTTGAAATTTAATAAAATAAGCTATTATAATAAACATTGAATACGTTGTCCGTTGTTTTTAGTATTTCAGTTTATTGGTTGTTTCATATTACAAGAAATATTTTGCAAACCATTTTAATTTCCTCACATAGTTGTCTAATGTTGGTTTTCAGGTCGTCTACAGTATGCACTGGAGTTCTAAACATAATTTTTAAGTACGGAAATAAAGAAAACCCTGAAAGTGTTAAATCACAGAAAGGTAGCGCGAAACTACTCACACTAACGAACCCTTTGTCAAAACTCTTTTTCCAGTGTTAAATAGTGATATAAGCTACATGGGACTGAGCAGAATTTTGTTGGAAGTAACCATTCCGCAATTCGTCATCATGAAGTTCACTAATGTACATACAAAATCAGATTTCACAATTTTTGCCATTGTATCCTTAATATCAGTATAAACAGTGGTTAAATAATATACAAAATAAATAACCATTACCCTTACCGCAGAAGGAAAATGAAAACCAGCAACAGATAATATCACAAGCAGGGATACAATTTCGAAAGAGTCAAAACCTTCATGTATTTGGGAACGATACTGGAATAAAGCGGAAAGGAAGACCTAGAAATAAAGAACAGACTCTCCAAAGGGAATTAGAAGTACGGAAGCCTAGTTAGACTGTTGAAGTCAAAGTACTTATCGAGAAACACAGTTGTAAGACGAGCAGTAACGCCCGCGTGTGAAACTTGAGTATTAAAAAAACAGAGGAAGAAATGCTAGACAGATGGGAGAGAAAAATATTAAGGAAAGAATACAGAGGATGGCTGGATGAGAAGAACAAATAGGGAATTGAAAGCTCTGTACAAGGAACCAAGTATAAGTTCGTTTGTCAGGTTGCAAAGGATACGGTGGTTGGGCCATATGAAGAGGATGAGAGAAAGAAGGCAAAAAATAGCATTATACAGAAAACCCATTAGTAAGAGAGAGAAAGGAAGACCACGAAAAGATGGTACGACAGTGTTCCAGAAGATCTTGGTAGTGTAAATGTGGTGGATTAGAGAGCAAGGGCGCTAGACAGGCGGGAGTGGAGATCGGTTATTCAAAGCTCCCGGGAGAAGTAGGCAATAGTTGAGTTGTATTTTATTACAGAGTAAATATTTTGTTGTAGCCTAAGGCCTGCAAGGCCTGTAGAGCTGTATAATATAAATATACCCTTACCGCACATTTCGCAAACAATTCGAGATACGTATTTCGGCAACTAGATTGCCATTAGTTGTATAAACGGGAAAAAATAAGAGCCAACAGCGACAATTGGTCATCGTTCACAGCTAATACTGCACACCGAACAGTTCACAACAACTTTAAAGCACTGCACAAAGAACACCACACCCTGAACACTTCCACGACTTTCTTAAAAAGAAATATTCGAAACACGTAGGAAGAAAATGTTAAATTGCTAAAAGTTGTTCATTCCTGCATTGATGGCGTTCCTGATAGAATTAAAGTTGTTATTAAAAATAGTTGAAGAATAACTAAATATAAAATACAATGTCTTGTAAATTGTAGAATGAAAAGGTAAATTAATAATGTTAACAACTTTAGTATTTTATTTTGTAAAATAATCATCAAAACTACAAAATCACGAGGTGGCGTTAATTAGATTACTAGATACTGTGTTTTCTAAACAACTATGAAATTACTTTTTACACTAGTTTTACAATCTACCTAAACATCTAAAAAGAGATTAACTTAATTAAACTTAATTGAAAGTATTTCCAATTGACAAAAACATAAGTAAAAAAGCGTTTATACTGTTAGGCATTTTATAACTTTTATCACTAAATCAGCAAGAGAATTCCTTAAATTTTTTGAAGGCAATTAAGGCTTACGAAACGATAGATAAAAGTATATTTAAAGCAAGTTTACAGAAGTTCTGCAACCATTTATGGTATTTGACAGATGAAGTGTCTATTTGACCATGAACTTAGGGGCCAAGGAAAAAATGATTTCTAATCTAACCGGAAGAAACCCAGCAGCCCGCGGTAAACGCTACCTCCCATTAAAAGAAGAACTTTGTAGCTAACTTTGGGGTTAGTTTGATAAGAAAAAACATTGGTTTTCCTTTTTAATCTTTTATTTCATTGCTATATGAGAACAATTTCAGAGAAAAATATTGAAGACTGTTCCAATTAAAAGCAAATCCTTGTTTAAAAGACTGAAAATGGATGACAGTTTTCTCTACGAGTGTTTCACTTCATGACCAAACAGTGTTGCATTTCAGTACGCTAAAAAGAAGATAGGGCCTAAGAGCAGTTAACGATACGGCTGAAAGGGTGGTTAAGTTAATGAAAGATTTTCATGGCGTAATAAAAATCGTGTTTGTTCAAGAAGAACAAAAACAATTTTTATTACGTTGTGTAGAGAAACATAGGCATATATATCCCGACTGTAAAAAACAAACTTTGAAAAGAAAGTTTAATAAATAAATAAACACTTAACACTACTGTCTATAATCTACTATCAGAAACATTACGTAGAAGATAACGTTCATAATATACATTTTATAACATTAAACACTTTTTTCCTTCCCTAATATCATTGTAGTTCTTCTTGGGACAATAAAAAGTCTACCATCTTTCTTTGAAGGATGGTTATTGACGTTCCAATAGGCAATTTATTGTTAGTTTAGGCAATCACACATACTCCAAATCTAGATCTCCTGCTATACTTGTTCGTTATCACATCCTTGCTATGTCACATAGCATTTTCTATTGCCCAAATATTGTTTATCATATATCTTGCAATAAAATTATCTTACAGTTAACTTTTATTTTTACTTAATATAGTCAGTATTACGCGTAAATCCATAACAAATTATTTTCAAAATTCTATTATATATACCAACAAACCACAGTGCAGTTCAACCTCTGAATAAACCCTCTTCAAATAAGACTGCTTTCCTAATCTTCGTTCAAAAGTTGCCCCCACTACTTTGCACATCGTAGAATCGGGGCCGAACCTCTGAATAGGACCGCTCGTGGAAATTGCATTTTGATCTTAATTTATGCTAGTTAATAAGAGTAATTGTTTATATGTTTATATTTTATTTATTTAAATATATTGATAAATTTTTTAAATTATCTTAAATGTAACACAAAATAACATATTCAGCAATTCTTGTTAGAAAATCATAGCCTTTGATTCAATTCTAGAAAAAATAGTATACATCAATTTTTTTAAATACTGCCAAGTGCCACAAACTTTTTTAAATTATCTTAAATGTAACACAAAATAACATATTCAGCAATTCTTGTTAGAAAATCATAGCGTTTGATTCAATTCAGGAAAAAATAGTATACTTGACACTTTATCAAATACTGCCAAGTGCCAAAAACTTTTACAAATTACAAATTGAGTATTTTTCCTAAATAAACATTTTACCTTACTCATAATATATAATAAATATTGCTTTTAGAATAATACATGTAATTATCATTTCAATATCATTCTTTGTATATACTTGAGCATTTGAAATTTGAAAGTAGAGAACAATATTAATGAAAAATCGCATTCATAATACATGCTGCAGTATTATTGAATTACTATTGAAACAAAATTTAATAAGAATTCTCATAAAAAGCCGGATTTACAGCAATGGAATTTATATTAGATTACAACACGTGAACTTCATCGAGTGCAAACGGACTTACTTGGAGGTTGACAGGAGAATTTTTCATGGCGAGTTCGGGCCGCGGCACAGTGTGACATTTGACCAATCTAGGACAAAAACAATTTAGACCACTCGCTTAATTGTATTTGAAATAATAGTAGTTAAAATGGTTATTAACATTCACACAAACATTAGTAAAAAAAGTAAATAGTTGCGATATAAACGAATAAATTTCGTTTCTTACAATTTTTACGCAGTAACAAATATATGTGCAACTTAATAATTACATTTAAGAAAAGTGGCATTTTTAACTAATAATATTCTTAAATTACATGTTAAATTAATTTAGTCATGTCACTTGTATTTTCGTCATCTTCAGTCTGACGAAGGACTTGAGGAATTAGAAGCATAGACAGTGTGTCCTGTGGTACGATATAGTCGATGTTATCAGTAACATACTTAAGATATCTGTGTTCTAGATTCTTTCTAGCATAGTGTATATTTTTATGTCCTTATTTCTAGCCTCTTGTGTATCCTCAGAAAGTTGTCCGATAAGTAACATAAAAGTTAGGAAACTACGCAGCATTCTTCACAAGTTACACGTCAAATGTGCTTATAAGACTATATGACGTAAAAGTAAGATAAGAAGGAAATTGGGCAAATTAAAGGTTTGGTTTGGGGTGCACTGACTTGCATACCGGAATAGTTGTTTCAAGTTTTTCCCGGCAGTGTCAAAACATATGATTTGCCGCTCGAAGAACTCAAACCTTCCATTGGATTCAATGCAGGCCAACGAAATTAAACCAACATCACTTATCCTAATAGCCACTTGGAACTGCTAAATATATGAGCCGAATTTTCTAGCGTTCACATTTGTTCGTCTCTGCAGTTGCCCAACAATTCCTTACGAAACTTGAGAAATTAATGTCGGCCTTTCCTGTCATAGTAGAACATTTTTTTCTTTTACCAATTTTGTTTTATTTAGTATGAACTTTCTTCGGTTTTAATTTGATGCATATGTCGTAAAAAGGTTGTATAAAATAAATTACTCCTTGTATATAGATGACACGAAATTATATGTTGCATCACACATATGTAGATGAAATACCTACTAAAACTAACCGAAATAATACTAAGGGCATTTGTATGGAGTTCGGTATGCAGCAATGTAAAGTGCTGTGATAGAAACACAAAGAGCAACTTGAAAGACTTAATAATGATTAATGAAACAATACACATGTCATAGGGTGAAACAGAAATATTTCGAGTTCTGTCGAAACACAATACTTTATCATAAAATCAATGAAACAAACACTATCCTTAATATTAAAAAGCAAAAACCGGCGCAAAGCGCAGTGTCTGTAGTAATAACTGTGTAATTGATTGGACTGAGACAAACATCAGCGAAATAGAAAGAGTCACAAAATTGCTAATGACAATATAAAAAGAGCGTAATCCACAAGTATGTACAGAAAAGTTATATTTACCAAGAGGAATGGAGAAAAGAGGTCTCATGTATGGGTGGGTATAAAAACTCATTGCACCAAACAGATAAGAACACCCTCGCAATGCACATACGGCATACTGATTGTATGACCCGTTGCGACTAAAGTGAATGGAATCAGAATTATTAATTATTATTAATTTTATTGTCATACAAGCGACTCCATTTACATAATATTGACATAAAAAGAATTAAAAGTAATGAATTAATAAAACTTACTTGAAACCTAACCTGTTTGTGTATTCGCATTTTTGAGTCTATTGAGTACTACAAAAAATTGTCGCACGGTTTCCAAAGTAGGAATGTAGAGCACATCGGGTGTACCTTATTTTTGTTTGTAATGTGGAACTGTACAGTAATCATGTAGGTAAATGGCGTTGAATAGACTGGGGACAATTGAAACTGCTGACAATAGAAATATCCGTTATAGTAGAAGGATTTTTCGGTTTAAATCGCGCGAAGTTATACCGGATGAAGCGTCTCTGCATTCTTCGCCACCATTTCATAGTGTAAGTGCATCATGCCTTGTAAAGGTTTGCGTAGCTGGAGAAAGTGTGACACGAGAAAAAATAACGTAACGTAACCAGCTTCGACAATTTTTATTTACTTGTTTAGCAGATCTGCTTTAGTCGGAACAGTTTAGATTTACTGTTAAATGGGATTAGTCAAATATTTGAGTGTTCACCTAAGTGTTCTGGGGACAGTTGAAGCAAATGATTCAATTGTCCCCTTCGTGAAATTATCTTTTCCAGAACCACCAAATATTGACATTTCGCTATTACAAGGTACCATATATAACGGTAATCAATAATGCTGTGACGGGACCAAATACCTCAACGACTATACTTTTATCAAAAATTGTTAGATAGTTGTCGAAAATACTTCCTAGAAAAACAGCTGGTAGACGAACAACTACGAAGTATTGAAAAGGAATACGCAACGCAAAAAAACAACGCAAAAGCTTAAGGAATTAGAATGTAAGTGAGAGCGAAGACGACATTTGCTTGTGTCTAGTTTGCCTGGAATCATATGGTTATAACTGCCTCAGAGGAAAATTATTTCAATGCATTGAATGTCATTTTTGGTCCTCTAAAGGATGTACTCAACAAAAGAACTATTACGTTTGTCACAATTGTTCATGAGAGTAAGAGACTGTCCATTCTCTCAAGGTGTCCCCACCAACTTAGTTGTCTCCTTTCGACAAATTCTGAGATGGATTCAACTTCGAAATCTTCCCTAATTTGCACGCTTCTTAGTCGATCTGTTTAGGTTACCTCTCGAACTCTTCTCAAATTTTACAAGGTAACGTTTTTTAATGTCTATTATATTATTAAACAATACACATGTCATAGGGTGAAACAGAAATATTTCATATATAAATCAATGGAATTGTATAAGTAGAAACCTAATCTTCTCTGTAAACCAATGAAAATTTAGAAATTTACGATGGCCACGGAGAAAATGAAAACAAGAAGAAATGTTTCAATTTTCCCCGGTCTACCCTCCTCACGTAAACAGTTAAAAGTCAAAGAAAGAAGGAAGTTTATCGACATAAGTACCTGTTTAGAACTTACCAACCAGAAGCGTCCTATGGTGTTATTTACCGCGCTTAAAAAGTGGTGGAAGCCAATTTAAAATCTAAACTTAAAAAATGGAACATTGTAGTATTACCAGCCTTTAAAGCTTTTGTTAAAATTGTAAATAATAAAGGCAAAGACACAGTGCGGACAACACACCTCACTGGTAATGATAAAGGTTAAGGTCGTGAAAAGGTAACAAGGCGCCACTCTCTAAGCGTGATACTAGATCACCTCTATAAGACTACTGTCGGAGAGACCCTCCGTAGTAGACGGTGCGCAGTTATCCGAACTGTCTATATTTAAAGTAATTACTATTTCAAAATTAACATAGGCGAAATAAAAATTGAACTGAGCTAGTAATCGTCGGTTAACAGTACTTTATTGTAATCTGATGTTTATAACAAAAGAAAAGAGAAAATTTATCAAGCTAGTTCACACGCTTCGGTAGCCGATGGAATTCCAACGGCTTTACAGCCACCTTATAGCTTAGCTGAATGTAACTATAAATACGAATATATATATCCGCTTTACAGTACTACTTAAAATACTAACAAAATTAAATATAATACTAACTAATAACCGTAACCAAAGAAAGAAACCCTCTTTACTCGAATACAATCTGTGTATACTCGCACACAATTCTCAAAATTCCTAACTTAATATTAATTACCAGTTTCTAGGAAATTGTTTCCCAAGAACTCAACGATACAGAATATAAATAAAAGTGAATAAGACTTAGCGTGATGCAGTTGCCCGTGGTCGACTTTTCACGGCGTGGTTTTCGGTTCTCTCGTCCGTGAGGAAAATATGTCGGAAAAACTAGCTTCTAGCTCCTACGATGGTTATAGCAGACTCTACTAGATCACGAATTCATCGTCTACGTATATAATCCATACTCTTGGATTATATTCACTGTCTCCCTTCATCTCAGTTTTGAAACTACTTATAAACTAGTCAATGAAGAAAGACGACCAGGTCTTTCCTATTGCTGTACCTGCCGTTGTATATAAGCTTCGTTAGTAATTTGAAAATAATTTCGTTTGATACAAAAGGAAGTCAGCTTCTATGAATATAAGAAAGGCTACTCTTATGCCGCCAATATTATTCCTTTTAAGTTACCCTTCCAAACAATCTAAACTTTTTCTACACAGTACGCTGAGGAACAGTGAGCAAACGTCGAACAAACTTAGAGCTTCGCGTTCTTTCAATTACATTCCGTTAATTTTATTTATAAATTCTACTCAATTTATTAGGGTTTAAAGCATCTAATTTATTGGGCAAACCTTTAAATTCGTCTAGTAGTCACTTGGATAACTTCTAAATTAAAGTCGATATACACCACTATGAATCTCATTATTTTACTCGGTTTGTGTATTTTGGGCAAACAATACATTTTGGGCATCTAAACTTTTTCTACACAGTACGCTGAGGAACAGTGAGCAAACGTCGAACAAACTTAGAGCTTCGCGTTCTTTCAATTACATTCCGTTAATTTTATTTATAAATTCTACTCAATTTATTAGGGTTTAAAGCATCTAATTTATTGGGCAAACCTTTAAATTCGTCTAGTAGTCACTTGGATAACTTCTAAATTAAAGTCGATATACACCACTATGAATCTCATTATTTTACTCGGTTTGTGTATTTTGGGCAAACAATACATTTTGGGCATCTTCCGATATTTTACACCAGCTTCGTGTGGCCATCCATTTTCTTATTGGGTGTTTCGCCCCGCTCCCGCTATATTTAGGCCTTTATTTAAGAGCACTGCTGATTATATATTAGTGGTGTATTTTCCACATTCTTGAAATGTGTACTAATATTTCTCTTCGGACACATCTTTTTTAATTTCTTATTCTGATTATACATTTTTGTTTTCAATTTATGCTAGCAATGTTTTCTCACTTCATTTAAGTTGAGGATGAGTTTTTAATATAACGTGTATGATTTCAGTTCTAATTTACTTTTATTTCCATAGAGATATCTTATTTCATTCTTAAGCCAATATCTTTTCGTGCAGTATACAACATTTCCAGATTGCTTACAATTTTCCACACCATTGACTTTTATTAGCTTTGGGAAAACACTACCTTTTACATTGTTTAAGAAACACCATATCTACTTGGATGGTTATCCAAGTCGTCACTGTACTCACTTTTCTGTAGCGATTCATTGTGCTAGAAAGCTCGAAATTGATATTGATTGAAAGGACTATAGTATAGTATTGCTAACACCACATCACCACACAATTATGAAATTAAGTCCGATGACACTTGTTTCGCTAGTAACGGGGATAGCATCTTCAAATCGGACCTTATCGAAATATTTTGAGTAAAATGAGTTATGGATCCAGGATACATAGATAACGAAACTAGAATAAATGACAATTTGCGCACGTGCATAAATCATATACATATTTATAATGTTTTTACAAAGTTCACATTTAAATGTGGTATTCATAGTACCCACTTCAGGACTATAATACAAATAGTATATTTACACACGCAAAAGAATATCTGATTTTCGCAACATAAAAATGTCTTGATAAAGCAGACTTTCGCAGATCTTAGAAATATACAACAGTTTCCAACCTGTTGCTACTTAATCTACTTTAAGGAAAGCTGCAAATCATTTTATCAGTAAAATACAAAGACGCATAGGGAATAGTACCAAAAGGGTAAGGGTACCAAATGGGAAAGTTATGTAGAAAAGTTCCTTAGATTAGTAATTAATTAATATCTATGCTAAGTGCAAAGAAGATAGAAATTACTTCCACAAAAAATAATGCTACAAATCCCACTAAAGAAACAAAAATGAAATATAAGCAACACAGAAATCTACTATACTCTTTAATAAAAGAAACAAACCTTAAATTCTATCAAAATCACCGACTCAGACCAACTCCAGAGGTATTTGTAAGTATGTCCAACAACTATCATGATAATGAGAAACAAAAGAAATATGGACAGAACGAAATATAATAGTGAAGACTCAGAAAAAGATAGTAAAAGAGTTTATCGATCAGTGCTCAGATTTAGGCGAAGAATTAGCAAGTAGTATACCATATCGTCAGAAAGAAAAAGAACTTCTAAAATTCAAAACGATATGTTTAAAGCCTACGGATGGGGAATATAGATCAATTTAAAAATGATAAAGCTGCTAAATATGACATAATTAAAGCAGAAGTACTAAACGAAAATCAATTGAGCTCCTTGAGCCAGAAAACCATAAACCACAGATCATACACCTTCTAGTATACAAATTAAATTATAATTAATTATTTATTTGCGTTATTTGCTTTTATTGAAAATATGTATTGACATGAAATGTGTTCGGTGTTACGCATATCTGTTTACGGTGAATTACAAGAGATGCAAAAGTATTTATACATCACAAAACTGTTCATATTCATATAATTTCTGGGAAATCCCAGTACTTCTACGTTGTTAATGCCCGTTTGCACCGTATGTAAAATAAGCATTACTTAACAAAGTCTTTCTTAAAGTTAAGTATGACTTAAAAACGATCTGTGTTGCACCGTAGAAGAGAACGATGTTACTTAACAAAGTAACACTTGATCTGACAACAATGTTAAAAGTTGGTAACCTCTAGGGAGATTTGAATATTTTATATTGATTCATTCCGAATATCACCCAAGGGTATACATATGTTAACCTACATTCGATATTGTATTGTTATTTAGCGAAGTGATATTTATTCTTTGATAAATAAATACTTGAACCTATTCATGTCGTTTTAATTAATTATTATGTTGCGACCATTTGAAATAATTATCATGTATGTGGTCCGAGGAAAGAAAGCTTGAGTATTCGAAAAAGAAATAAAAACACTTGCATAATCTGTATTTGTTAATTCTTGAAAATAAGTTTGTTTTACAAATGATCTAATTACCATTAATTTTTATATTAATTACATTAATATCATTTCACCGAAAAGCCATTCTTTTTATCTAAACGATTGTAAACACAATTTGCCATTGAACGCTACTCGTCGAAACTAGATCAGCTGCTTTTAAAACTAGGTTAAGCAACGCTTAAGCCACCGTTTTCGATGACTTAAATTTAAGCATAACTTAAGGGCGTTAAGTATTACTTAAAACGTGGTGCAAGCGAAGTTCACGTTTTAAGCCATTCTTAACTTTAAGCATTGTTTAAATTATACGGTGCAAACGGGCATAAATAAAACAGGCAGCAGATATACGAGGGCGATTCTTAAAATAAGTTCCGTTTCCACCTAGTGAGCAGAGGAGTAGGGATATCGGCGCGATTGCAGCGCTGCGGTGTAATCTGGTTCGATGTGAGTCTGACTGTGCTAGTGACAGAATTGTTCCTACATTTTTTGTGCTATTTTGTTAGTTTAAAATGGCTGCTGCAAATCAAAATCTCGCCGACTGTAAACTGGATGCTGTTATCCGATTTCTGTGTGAAAAGAACATGAAGGCTGCTGAGATTAACCCTAAATTTTGTTCAATTTATGGCGCAAATGGCACGAGTGACAGTGTGGGCAGAAGGTGCTGCCGTAGTTTCGAGAACGAACTAGTGTCAATGATGAAGAACGGAGTGGATAATATCGAAAAGAAAATTTGAGAAAATCGCCGATTCACAATCACAGAACTTAGTGCCTTTCTCCCTCAGATTTCACGTACATTTTTACAGCAAGCTGGTTTATTACTGTGACAAATGTCTCAATCTTAATGAAAAGTAGGTACGTAGAAAAATAGCTGAAAGTCGGAGTTTCAGGTAGGTATAACAAGAACCTCTTCATGTACTGGAGATTATGTTAATAACCAAACTTTCTTTATGAATGGCTCTCGTGTAAGGGCTGATTGTCAGCGTAGCTTAGACAGAAACGACAATTGCAGAAAGATATTAAAATAATTGTGAGAATATATAATAGGAAAAAATGTTATAGAGAAATAGGGAAAGTTTTGCAACAATACAGTCCATAATAGATACAAGAAAAACAAATTCTGTCGTGAAATCTGTAAAAACCGGAAAGCCAAGAATATTAACAGAAAGGGAGAATAGAAAAATCATGCATGAAGTTAAACGAATTAAAAAAATCAGTGCATTTGAATTGGCGTTACAGATGGAGCAGATTTTTAATAAAAGGGTAGTGCTGAGACAGAGTGCACAACGCAAAAAAGTCTAGGTAGCATCAGAATAGGTATTTACAGTTTTAGGACACAGTGATTTTGGGGATGAAGGTAATTATAATGCTTTTGGATCAAATTGACGGTAACAGGCATGGGAGAAAAAGGATATTATTAAAACACCAAAATATAAAATCCTTTAATTAAACGTTCACCCAAATCACCGGACATGAACTCCATTGAAAATTTGTGCCACGAGTTAGAAATAACAGTGAAACTGCTTTTAATCACTTTTGACATAATTTTTCCTATTTGTTTGCTGTATACCTATTTGGCCAGTGCTTAACTTGGCTCTAGCATCACGGAAATGCAATCAAAAATAAGTAAATGGGCCAATCTGTACCCCTAAACCTGTATCTTTTTCGATCTCATTGGCGCAAAGATGGCTTCTGTTAGTTCTCGCTCGCTCTCGCTTCATACCAGACCGAAGTTAAGTACTAGCCAAATATATGCGCTATAGCATGGGATAAGAGATCAATAATAATAGTTGGAAGTAAATAAATAGATATTATATTATTATGTCTCCTCCTGCACCTTCCTTACACAAACATGTGCTCTACTATTAATAATCTATATATATAAAAAAGGAGGCAATTTTGGACTTACGAATGTCGCCGCATCACGCTCAAACGCGTCGACCGATTTAAACCAAACTTATACACAAGGTAGCTATTGGGACCTATATGGTTTATGTTAAGTTTGGTTGAAATCAAAAATCGCATGTGTGCAATAAATAAATTTCAAGATACCATAAATAGCCGCCACGTTATTAGATGATGGTCGCATAATTCACTCTGCACTGAAGTTACCCCTCAATATGATGTCAATGAAAATCCCACGTGTAATATTTCCAAAAATTATGGAATGGGAAAAGTTTTACAACAAATGCCAATTAATTGTCTGGGATGAATGTGCAATTGCACATAAGAAATCAATAGAAACATTGGACAGGACTGTACAAGATTTACGCAATAGTCAAGCAATATTTGGTGGCGCTTTGATATTATTGGCTGGTGATTTCCGTCAAACATTGCCTGTGATTCTTCGTTCAATATCAGCAGATGAAATAAAGGCATGTTTAAAATCAACTCATTTGTGGAGACACGTACAAACACTCACTTTGACTACAAATGTGCGAGTTCAAATACAAAATGATCCATCGGCCGATGCATTTTCTCCGCAACTACTGGCGATGGGAAATGGAGAAATTGCTATTGATCGTGCTACTGGCTTAACCACTTTGCCTGATAACTTTTGCAATTTCGCACCAACAAAACAAGAATTGGTCTCAAGTATTTTTCCAGACATTGCGCAAAATTATACATTGGTAAGCTGAAAGGGCGATACTGGCTACGAAAAATAAGGACGTTGGTGCATTGAATGCAGATATGTTAGCCTATCTTCCTGGCGAGGTTGTAACATTTCAATCAGTTGACACGGTTACAAATCAAGATGTTTCTGTTAATTATCCCACAGAATGTTTGAATTCATTGGATTTACCAGGTTTTCCATCTCATCGTTTACAATTAAAAGTTGGTGCTCCCATTATTATGCTCCGAAATTTAAATCAGCCTCGGGTGTGTAATGGGACCACATTAGCAGTCAAAAGGGTTATGCATAAGCCATCAGTTCTCTTTATTTACACTACAACTGAGGGCAAAACAAAAAATGTTGTTTACGAAAGAGCTCTGCCATAGTTTAAGTTAAAACATAGGATTTATATTGTAAACAAATAGAAATAAAAGTAGATGAATATAAGCCAAAAAATCAACTTTGTTAAAAACCAGTGTGTTTCATTTCTTATTTTGAAAATTTCTTATTTCGTTTTGCCTGGCAAAGCAGGCACAGGGTCCGCCAGTAATATAATAATAATGAAACAATATCCATCACAGCAACAACAAGCATTTGTATTGTTAATAGATACATAGTATAGCTATAAGTTAAAATGATGGATCTTGTCTGTATATACATGAGAGCAGCCTTTCGACAGCGTTTTTGCTGCAGTCTAGTTACGGACGGTAGTGGACAACTTGGCTTCTTAAGCTCGGAGTATAGACAAAGAACCTAAAATAACTTCTTGTTCTTTCAATTTTTTCAGAATATCTGCAACGCTGGTAATAGTGGCTTGACACCCTTCCGAGCGGAGGGGAGGGTGCGCCACTTCTTCTATGAAGCTTTCTAAATCCATTTGCTGGGGTGGATCAATCGCCACTTCTTAGGGTTCCGACTTGCCTGCTGATATTTTGCCACAGGCTTCTGTCCTGCTGCCAGTTCTTCATTCCAGTCCGTTTTGGATCCTCTTTCACTTCCTGTAGCCATTTTGATCTTGGTCTTCCTCTTCTTTTCCTACCACCTGGCTCCCATTGTAATACACAGAATATCGTCGAGGATTCTCCCGCTCTCCATACATGACTTATCCATTTCACCCTTCGCTCTTTGATTCTATTCACTATATCCATACCCTCCATTTCGCGTGCTATTTCATGATTCATTCTTAATCTATACTCGTTTTCATCAATCTTCACTGGTCCTAGTATTGTTCTTAGAATTTTTCTTTCAGCTATTCTCAGTTTTTCTTCATCTTTTTTGGACATGCTCATGGTTTCTGCTGCGTATAGTACGGTTGGTTATTGTCTTATAGAGATTCATTTTTGTCTTTTTAGTAATTTTTTTATTGGCATAGAAAGCTCTATTTACTGATACTATTTTTCCTTCAATTTCGGTTTCCCTGTCTCAACTAGCAGATATCCTCATACCTAACTATTTAAATTCCTCAACTGCTTCGAAATTATTATTACCTATTTTGACATATTTCTTTTCCTGTTTCTTTCCAAATCTCATCATTTTTGTTTTATTTTCATTTAAATGTAGTCCCATATTTTTTGCTTCTGTAACCATGATTTCCATTGTGTTTTTCATTATTGCCCCCTTTTTTGTCATAATTACTACATCATCGCATATGCCACTATCTGACCTCCTCTAGTTCTAAGTATTCCTTTGTCTATCTTCGCTAGCACGTGTTCCAACGTTAGATTGAAAATCGTGGCCGATAGTGCATCCCCTCGTCTGGCACCTTTGTTAATTATGAACTCCTCTGTTTCTCCAAATTGTGTTTTTATGCTAACTACAGTTCTTTTCATCGTCATCATTATTAATCTTCTCAATGTCTGTGTTATTTTTAATTCCTTTAATGCCAGTAATAGCTGTGTTCTATTTATTGAGTCAAATGCTTGTCGAAAATCTATGAAAAGCTTCTCAATTTCTAACTTGTATTCATGGGCCTTCTCAATTATTTGTTTTATTGTGTGAATTGCATCTACAGTCCATCTTCCTTTTGTAAATCCACATTGATATTGTCCTATAATGGTTTTATTCTGATTTACAAGTCTTTTGTGTATTAATGTGGATAGTATTTTATACGCCGTACTTAGTAATGTAATTCTCCTGTAGTTATTACATAATTGTTGGTTTCCTTTTTTATAAATTGTTACAATTTGTCCATTCTTTCAATCACCCGGTTTCTTTTCTTCTCTCCATATTTTTAGTATTAGTAGATGCAAGCAGTTTTGTAGTTTATCGCCTCCATAATTCAATAGTTCCATATTTATTTCGTCTTTTCCCGGTGCTTTTCCATTCCGGCTATTTTTTATAATTAATTTAATTTCTTCTAGAGTTGGTTCCGGTATTGCTGTTTCTTGTAAAGCATGTTCCATTTCCGCTTCTATTTCTTCTACGTTGCCTTCACAATAGTTAATAGTGTCTTAAAGTGTTCTACCCATATGGCTTTATATTCTTCTTTATTCTTTGCCGCTTTACCCTCCTTGTCCTTAGTACCTACTGCCTTACTTTTATACCCTTTATTTTGCTCATTAATCTTTCTATAAGATTCTTTTGTGTTTCTATTAATTCTTTCTTTCTCAATTTCCCGTAATTCATAATCTACCCAGTCTCTTTTGTTCTTTCTTATAAGTTTTTTGCACTCTACCCTCGTCTCTTCATACTCCCTTCTATCTGTATCTCTCGCTGTTCTTATCCACTTAATCTTTGCTTGCATTTTTCTTTTCGACATTTCCTCGCATTCTGTATTATACCACTTTTTTCGGTTCCCTTTGTTGGCTCTACCAATTTCTTCTTTTGCTGCCTTATTTATATAATTTTTAATTTTATTCCACTTTGCCTCTATCTCAGTGTTTTCGCCAATATTGTCTAGTATTTGTCTTTCGACATTTGCTTCAAATGCTTTTCTTTTTACTGTATCGTTTAGTTTTTCTATATTCCATTTTCTTATGCTCTGGATCTTCACTACCTTTTTCTTTTTCTGTCGCAACGTTCCGGTTACCATATAATGGTCAGAATCTGCACAGCCTCCTCTAAACGTACGTACATCTTTCATTGAAGATTGTCTTCTCCTTGTAATCAAAAAATATGATCTATTTGTGTACAGGTTCTCTTGTTTGATGATATCCAAGTTATCTTGTGATGTTTTGGGTGTTTATGCTTTGTACTGCTTAGGATCATATCTGTTCTCATTGCTAAGTTACATAGCGTTTGACCGTTGTCGTTCGTTTTCTCATGTATGCTGTGTCTACCCGCTACTTCTCTTAAGTAGTCTTCTTTCGCTATTTGGGCGTTGAAATGTCCTAAAACTATTAAAGTATCTTCTTTAGGTACCTTTTGTATTTGTTCTTCAACCTGCTGATGCAGTGCCTCCTTTTCGCCTTCTGTTGCATTTTCAGTTGGTGCATATATGTTTAGAAATGATAAATTAAGAGATTTTCCTTTGATTCTTAGGTACACAATTCTTTCATTTATCGCTTCAAAGTCTATAACTGTTTTTCAATTTCTTCATAATTACAAATGCCACTCCCTATTGTCCTTGTTTCTTACCCCTGAGTAATATATCTCAAAATCCTCTTTACATATGTTCCCTTTTCCCTCCCATATAATTTCCTAGATTGCAGCTACATCTATTCTATATCTTTCTAGTTTGGACTTTACTTCGTATAGTTTACCAGATGTTAACAAAGTTCTGATATTCCAGGTACTAATTCTCATTTCTTTATGTTTCCTTCTTTTCTTATCACTCATTGATTTTCTAATTTTCTTTTTATTGTTTGTTCTTCTTACATTAACCAGTATCTCATGTCCATTTCCACGCCTAGTCGTTTTCAAGGTTGTTGGACTAGCCCGACTTTTTACAACTGATAGTTTTTTGTCTTGACTGCTTTTGCTGTCTTTCTCCAAACCATCCTGTTCCTCATTCCATATCATTTCCTGTCCGTTCACTATTATTTTCAAAAATCCTATTTTTACTATGGCTTCTTCTTGTCTTTTATGTTTGGCAATTCTCCTTAGATTCTTTTGTATTTCTCTCTCTCGGTGTGTCATGTCGCTATCTACATAAATGTTTTTGCCTTTCAATTTATTCTTGTTTTCAAGTATCTTTAGTTTTTGTTCAAAATGATCCATCTTAATTAAGTATCTCTTTTGGGAGACTTTTCTAGCTTCGTTTATTTGTGTTTCTACCCCCAGCTCGCTTTTTATCATTTTCTCTAAGCATTTTCTTGTTTCTACGTTTTTCTTTTATTTCGATGCCCGATATTACTAAATTGTTTTTACGTTCGTTACGTCTACCCTTTTACTCATTTCTCTCATCCGGTTTTCTAGGTTATTATATTTTTTCTTCTATTTTTTGTTTGTGTTTTGAATTTGTTCTCTAAGGAATCTCATTTCGTTGTTATTTTCTTCAATTTTTGTTTTCATTTCCTTTTGTTTATTTTTTACCTCTTTTAACTCCTCCAACATTTCTCTGCATATGTTCATTAAATCTTGATTTTCCCCATTTCCAGATTTAGGCGGTGTTCTTGGTAATTTTTTACTCCTTCTAAATATATCTGGGCTTTCTCTTCCTTTCCTTTTCGTACACGAGTTATTTTCTTCCGAATCAGACATATTTTAATTTATTATGTAAGGTATTGAGTACGTCTCTAACTATTTTGTATCGTTTACGTTTCTCACAATTTTTCCTGAGTCCTCCTCTGTCCTCTCTGTTGTCCGTTATCGCACGCGATAAGATTCCCACCCCGCTCAACCCGTCGTAGGCAAGATATCTTCTCATGTAATAACTTCACCATTTGATAGGTTATATTTGTATTTACTTACTTTTAATTTCGTTTCTTACACTTTTTAGGTATTTGTATATATAACTTTGACTACCTAATCTCACTTATTTGAATATACTAAGATTTTGCACTATTTTAATCGTATTTTTAGCACTTTATTTGCTTTATTTACAGAGCGATAAATCGCATGTTTCTTCACTGCGTATCAGGGCCGGACTCCAATGCAATGCTGGTAGCTACTATTATTAGTGCGATAAATATTGTTGTTATATTTTTCGAACATTAGATTCCTATATTGAATTATTAATTCTTGCTTCTTATTTGAGATATTATCTTCGCCTGGTAGGCACTTCCAAAGCGTAAATATGTTCTTGCTCTGGTCGAAAAGTGCCAAATCGGATCTATTTGCCTTAATTTGACGGGTAATATTAAACTCAAAATTCTTCAGAATTTTGTATTGTGCACTCTCCATTATCGGTTGTATATGGAGCGTACTTGCATGCCCAGCGTCTTGTATTTCCAACTGCAACTCTAGGGCACTCTGGGTTGTTGTAGACTCCGTCTTAACAAGCGACTTCGTGTCCTTCCGTCTCTGAATACAGTCTTGTTGATTCCAGAAACCTGAACGAGAGATTTTTGCAGTGCTCTGGCTATGGTCTTTTTCAAGCCACCTTTTGGCTGTTCGATGGTGAGTCTCCGCTAGATGTAAGGCAGTTTTAAAATTCCAGGCGCTCTCTGATGGCCGCTTGCACCGTATAATTTAAGTACTTAAAGTAATACTTAAAATTAAGAATAACTTAAAATGTGAATTTCGCTTGCACCGCATTTTAAGTAATACTTGACGCCCTTAAGTTATGCTTAAATTTAAGTCATCGAAAACGGTGGCTCAAGCTTTGCTTAACCTAGTTTTAAAAAGAGCTGATGTAGTTTCGTCGGGTAGCGTTCAATGGCAAATTGTGTTTCAATCGTTTAGATAAAAAGAATGGCTTTTCGGTGGAATGATATTAATGTAATTAATATAAAAATTAATGGTAATTAGTTCTATCTGTAAAACAAACTTATTTTCAAGAATAAACAAATACAGATTATGCAAATATTTCTATTTCTTTTTCGAATACTCAAGCTTTCTTTCCTCGGACCACATATATGATAATTATTTCAAAGGGTCGCAACATAAGAATTAATTAAAACAACATAAATAAATTCAAGTACTTATTTATCAAAGAATAAATATCACTTCACTAAATAACATAGCGCTTGGGTGATATTCGGAATGAATCAACATAAAATATTCAAATCTCCCTAGAAGTTACCAACTTTTAACATTGTTGTCAGATCAAGTGTTACTTTGTTAAGCAACATCGTTCTCTTCTACGGTGCAACACAGGTCGTTCTTAAGTCATACTTAACTTTAAGAAAGACTTTGTTAAGTAATGCTTATTTTACGTACGGTGCAAACGGACATAAGCGGCTCTAAATTCCCGCCGACTCATAATCGCCAAGTTGTTGCTATTACCTATCGGTAATACAGATATTTGATATTATTTAAACCTTCAACCCCACTTCTTCTATTCCTATAAATTCGCTGTACGAATACATTTGGATGAAGGCTTCTGAGTTCTGTCATAATTCTACGGGAATCTCTATCTAACTGAAGAATGTTGTTTAGTGTTTATTTAATCGCCCAAGATGTATGGGTTATAATTGGTACTGCAAGGTAGCAGAAATTTAGGTTTTGGCGTGCAGCTTAGGAGATCATATTCTTTTCAGTATCAGGTTCTATTTTCGTTTCGGGTTGTCAGCTACTTGTATTTACGGGTGTTGTATTATAATGCCGTCAACAAGTTCTACTTTATCTCTGCACTCTCACTGCACAGTTTTCCGCACTCAAACTTATTTCGATATCATTGGAAAACTCTTGAAGAATGTTTACCACGTCTTCAAGATTTCGTTTACTTTTGCCATACAGTTTCAAGTTATTCTCATACAGGAAATGGATAAACTTGTATTTGCTGTAGTTTGAGCTTCCCGGTATATATCCGAGGCAGTTTCGGTGAGCTTTTGATAAGGATAACAGCGTGATGCAGAATAGAAATGGACTAAGTGAATTGTCCTGTGGTAATCCAGGTCGGTGCGTGATCGGCCTTGTAGTTACCTCCTCTCCACTACCTCTCAACGCCATACTTGTGCACTAGAGACTGGGCAACTGATTCACTATTGATATGACATTGCGATGCACTCTTATTGTTGTAAGAAAAGTACAGATAAAACTGTGAGAAGGTATATAGAAGGCGATTTTGATAATCTACCCAACCCATAGAAAGATTAATAGGTTGCTTCTAGCTCAACCCATTTCTCCCCGTTTCTATTAGTTTTACTACGTGTTACTAAATTCTAACTCGTTCTAGCTAAATGTCCGATGTTCTACCTGTGTGGCTATACCATATATAACTGCCACTATTGGCTAATTGGTTTACTTCATAAAAGTCCAGGCTAGGATTACAGGTTTCATTATAATACCATTATACTATAGATAATTGGTATATAAATTACCATGGAGTATTTTTATTATTTGAGTGAATATGTGATTGTTATAAATACATTTTCCCAAAATTTCAAATACCTATTTGAAATACATTATATTATGCAAAATTATTACAAAATTATACAAAAACTATTTATAAAGATGTTCGGGCCCAGCCCGATTTCTTAGTAACTATTTATCTTAATATATCTTAAGTTAATTTTACAATATAGTTATCCAGAAAAGATTATTCAACTCCATAATTGTAATTTAAGCTGAGACGGTGTTCCATTATACTAATGCATGTTTACAGAACTTTTTAATATTTATTTCAAGAAAGTTTTCGAGTTATAACCCCTCCCCTCATCTTCGGCGGTAACCGAAGGCCGGAGACAAATCAGTGATGACTGATGGGAAATAGGTACATATAAAACAGTGTACGTCCCAAGCTGAGATTTGTTATTCCGGAGTTATAACCCAATATTAATGTCAAATTATATGGAATTAGTGTTTTAAACTTGATGGTTGACGCGTTTCTTTTCATCACTAATCGCCACCGAACAAGTTAACAATTTAGATCTATACGGGTTTACAACCCATGGATGATGGAAACAGGAAAGCGACGTTTGATCTAAAAGATACACGAGTTGTTGAGCGTCCATTCCCCAATATTTTTGGTCTTTCGAGCTGGATGCCAACGACAACTCATCAATAATCTTCACCAGAATTAAGGGTTTATCATCGAACAAAAGGTAAGTCCCCAATAAATCCATTTGTTCCCTTTAATTTGCTCTAACACTGTCGGAAGCAGTTTTTAAGAAATTAATATACAAGAAAATGCATTAAAGGGTAATTTAACAAGAATCTTTACACACATAGCGCAAGAGAATGTAAATGATCTCAAGATACGGCAATGTAAAATATCAGATTCTTTTAGAGAAGTTTCAAGATATTTAATCCGAAATACAATCCTTAGAAAACACAGAATTTCAAGAAAACGAACTTTCCCAATTTGAAAGCAAATATTTTGAAGTATTAAGTCTGATTCCATCTCGCATAGAGCAATTAGAAGCTAAATCATCTGACAATCATCTAAATAATTACTTGAGCAGTTCTGCAACGCATTCAGCAAGCTCCAATATTAATTCACTACGACTCATCACAACCAGATATACAGAAGTTTTACTACTTAAAATCTGCGTTAATCGGTGATGCTGCTACGGTGGTCACTTCATTATCCGCTTGCAATAGCTTGGGACTTGCTCAAAGATAGGTTTGATAACAAACGGATTATAATACAACACGTCAAAGAAATTTCTAAACTGCCACATATGAATAAGGAAAACTATTTAGAACTTCGTGCTATGCTAGACGGTATTTTGAAACACACGCGTGCCTTAAGATCCCTTAATAGACCGGTGGACGAATGGAACGATTTACTTTTGTTTATTATCACACAGCGGTTACATGCAACTACGAATAGAGAATGGGAAATTACTTTAACTGACCCATCGGCCATATCAACTCTAAAAGAAATTGTTTTTTATTTTTAAATAGAAAGTGTCAGACCTTAGAAGTGTTACAGCCAGCAAGCTGAACACAATAAGGGCAAATTCATCAAAGTTTCCATATATCTTTTAACTACAGGCATGACCCATTTTTTCAAACAAACATTTAATTAGCTATCAGTTGCGGAGAGTTTAAATAATGCTAAATCTAAGCGGGCCACCGCAGTGGGGTATGCATCAGTAATGTATGTAAACTCTGCAAAAAGACGCATAACACGCTATTACATATAATACAATCGAAACAATCAAATGAAGATGCCATCACTGCCACTATCAGCAATCATGCCACAAATCACGCAGAGATGTTACTATCAACAGCTGTCATTCTCATCAATGATACAAAGGGCAAATCTCACGAGTGTAGAGCCTTATTTCGGGCTCTCAATCAAATTTCATTCTAAAATCACTCGCATATAGACTAGGAATCAAGCAAGATCCATTTTCTATACCTGTAACAGGGATAAATCAAGCCTCAACTTACATAAGCAAAGTAACAAATGCAAGAATCAGTTCCAAAATCAACGTCGTCAGATGTTCAAGCCTCCATGGCAGCGATTCACTGTGAATATTGGTCTCTGAATCGGCGAAATTTAACAAAAGATATGGTAAGAAAATGTATCACCTGTTTTAAGGCAAATCCGCGAACTATTCTTATAAAATTGGCGATTTGCCATGCATGCGAGAAGGGCATGCACTTTCCTTTGCGAATAGTGGCGTCGATTTCTGCGGACCGTTTAATGTAAGTAGACGCCGAAATAGCAAAGCAAACAAAATGTATGTGGCCATATTCATTTGTCTGTCAACCAAGACCATACAAATCGAAACCGTTAGCGATTTAAGTAGTGAAGCTTTCGTCAGTGCACTCAAGAGGTCCATGGGCAGAAGAAGGAAGATATTCAGACAACGGAGGCAACTTTGTAAGAGCTAATAATAAAATGAGAAAGCTATATTCTCAAGTTAAATCAGAGTTATCCAGCAATCATTTATTGAAATCTCTAACGGACGATAACATTGAATGGCACTTTATTCCGCCAAGAAGCACACACTTTGGAGGAGTATGGGAAGCAGCGGTCAAGTCCACTAGCACCACTTACGCTGAGTAGCCAGGAACGCCTGTCTTACATTAGATCAATTGCAAACGCATCTTGTACACATAGAAGCGATCCTTAACTCAGGTTCGCTGGTACCTTTTACCAATGATCCCAACGATTCTAACGTCTTAACACTTTCTTATTGGAGACTGCCTCACTGCGTTACCAGAATTCAATCTACTACAGTTATGATATGAATCGGTTATCTCATTGTCAACACGTGGAGCGACTTAAGCAGCATGTTTGGACAAGGTTGTACAAGAAGTACTTAAATCATCTACAACAACACCCAAAATGGGAATCTTCTAGACCCAGAAAAGTAACAATAGGGAAATTAGTCATCATAAAGGAAGACAATCTACCTCTACGATGGGCTATTGGACGAATTACAAGTTCATCCCGGACAGGATGGTGTAATTCGAGCTGTTACAGTGCAAGTTAAAAGTGAGCTCACTAGAAGACCAGTGATAAAGAGATATGTTTTCCCTCTAGATTAAGTAATTCACCGTTTATAAATATCATCTTAATACGGATTTGTAGTTTGTAATTTTATTTCATTTTCATGTATTTTGAAAGGTAGGTACTTCAAGACGGCCGATATGTTCGGGCCCAACCCGATTTCTTCGTAACTATTTATTATTATGAATATATCTTAAGTTAATTTTACAATAGTTATCCAGAAAAGATTATTCAACTAGGTAATTGTAATTTCAGGTGGGACTGGCGCCCCATTATACTAATGTATGTTTACAATGCATTTGAACTTTATAATATTTATTTCAAGAAAGGTTTCGAGCTATAAGCTAACATTAATGTCAAATTATATGGAATTTCACCACTTAGTCCTAATGAGTAGAATCCCATTGTAAGGCTGCAAAGCCTCCTTCTTTGGCAATCAAAGCTAGTTCTGTTACATCAATTCATCAAGAGAGCGACATTTGACCTAAACAGTGCACAATTTTTTTTCCATTCCTCAACAGATTAATGAAAAGGCCCAAAATTAGAAATAGACGCAATAGAAACGATTCCAAAATAGCGCTTAATGAAACGAACGCTAGCCAGACAAGCAGGCGAAGCGGATTCCTATCTTATAGAGTCACGTAAGTTCGTCGGAACAAAACCATTTTCTCCCGTTCTCTTTAATTATTGTTATGTCAAAGCAAATCGATACTTTACATAATATGATTAAAAGGTACTAACACGTGACTAACTTTAAAAGTTACGTACATCATGGATTCCATACAATTTTACTGAAGCACAAAAAGCTGGCTCGTGTTAAATAGAATAAGAAAATGTTGAAACAATTTAAATTTGGTTTATAACATAGTTACAAATAAGAATTAACAATAATGCTTGCGTGTTTCAAGATAAACCGAATAAGGAAAGAAGTTTTGATTGTGTATTTCAGAATAGATAATGACCGCTTTTTTCAGTGATAGTGGTCTTGCTATTTCTGCTTTAGATAATCAGTGAGCAGTCAATTACGGTTGGTATATAATCATCTTTTGCGGACATTCATCTATAAAATCAGAAAACCCGACGCAAAATCTCCGCTTATCTTTAACCATGACATCACAAACTATTGATTATTTAAAGTGACAAAACCACATTTTTGACTCATTGTTTCTACAACCCTGATTCAAGTTCAAACAAGTTGTTTCTGTTCCCGTTCCGCAAAATAAAGTCATATGTTCTAGATAGCATTTTATAAATCGGAAGAATATTTCAAAAGTTCGTCCCAACGCATGCAAAATTTATTGATTGCAAGTGGTTCTGTTCTGTAAAGAACTATCGCAAAATTTTAGTACAATCTTATTTAGCTTCTGGCGGTCTTAACTACCGCGATATTAGCATGTCAGTGTTGTTTCGGTAAGATGGATATTCAGATTCGATTAGAGAACGTTTATTGCGAAATAATAGCAAAAGCTAAGCAAGAAATAGCTATAACAAAGTTATTTTCCATTTCGTGGTTTTAAAAGGAGCAGAGTAGATTGTTAGTACTAATAGTAGTTTATTATCTGCATATAGAATAGGCAGCGCAGTTAAATTTCGTATGTTTTATATAATAATTAGATGTCATTTTTATTTATGAGATTCAAGTTAGAGAATTTTATATTTTATTTATTCTAATGATACTTTAAGTATTATTGAGATCAAATCATTCTCAAGTTTATACTATATGATGTTGCAGTGGATTAAATTCAAGGCAGCTAGTAGCATGTTTATAATAGTTGAATAGCTCTCCACAGGAGGTGACGCTTCCACCGGCTTTACCACAACAGAGATACCATCTAAGCACGCCCCAGGCATTTTGACATGCGTTATTATGATGGAACTCTTTTAGAGTGGGAATGCATGCGAAGTAAGACATAAGCATTCATTCATATTTATGATGAAACGAATCAAACTCAAATACAAATTAGGCATGTAATATATTACTTGCCTATCCATGTGTCTTTTGTGATAATGGTGTTATAGATGACTTCTGAATAGAATCATTTGCAGTATTTAGCATTTTATTCCTCGCACAATATAATTTATACTCATATTCTGCTACAAAAAGAAGTTAATTAAACTTCCAAGGCAGTTGATGATGAGACATGTACATACTGCACATTTCGAAGACATCTAGCAACCGCAAGAGCATATAGTTTCATTGTTGTCAAAGTTATTTCATTATTTATGTTAGCCATTTATTTCCAATAGTATGGAATAGGTGGTAAGCGAAACAGTATGGATTATGAAATGGGGAACTGTGCTTTTAAATTTTACGAGTAGTAGGTCTCTTTTTTTATATCATAGTGCTAAGAGTAGGGTTTGTTTCTTTAGAGAAGAGCACATTACGTCATGAAAATATGCGCGAAATGTGACGTTTCATTGAGTTTCGCTAGTCGGTTGCCATGGTAGCGTATACAGAACACCAAATTTGGTTCATTGCGCCGCTGACGTAATGTACCCTTCTCTAAGGAAATAAACCCTATAATCCCCATTGCTCAAACATGTCTCTGGAGTTTACCAAAATGGTTGTTATAAGATTAACAACTAATTTACTTAAATTTATTCTAGATCACAAGCATTTCTATTAGCAGTGAAGCTTCTCACGTTTTGTACCACTATACAAATACGTAGGAAAGAGTGAGCAGAAATCACACGATAAACGAAAGCATGGAATTTGCAATTACAATTTTAGGATGCGATGTGGCATTTTCAAGGGAATACAATCTTTTTACATTGTTTTTTCATATTTCCGTAGTCATAACGTCATAAATCTGTTGTCATTCACGCTTCTTTATGCGATGTTCATTCCAGTCGCAAGTTATTGATAAAACCACCGCGGACTTTTGTTTTTTCCAATAGTTAATGGATTTTATTTATCTCCGTTCATATTTGCACAAAATGAAATTGTCAGATCTTAATGTCTTCTTGCCTGTTCAATTATCCGATTTGAACAAAAAGGTTTTATCGGGCATTTAAAAGATTCCGGTTTAATCGACGTTATACACATCTGCGGGTTCATAATCCTTTAATAGAATCGATAATAGAAAGTAATATTACATTACGTTTTCCCAAAATATTTCGGTTTATATGATCGTGACTGATTAATAGAGAAGGTACAGTTGCGGTGGTTTGGACACGTGTGCAGTATGTGAAATGACGGAAGCTGTACCAAACGCGAGTGTTGGGGATAAATAAAAGTGGAGGACCCAGAAAGCATAGAGTGACGGCGTGCGAATGAAAGCACCTTCATGAGCCTTACACCTAACGGTAAAAGGTATATGATTAAGAAGAAGGAGACCGATTAATAAATAAAAATATTGTCAGCAAGAGGACGAGTAACATGGGAATTTTCATATATATTTTCCGTGGATTTTAATAATGGTCGGTTTCAGAGGTGGCCGCTTTTACAACTCGTTTACTGTAGTTGATTACAGACTATTGGGTAAACGTTTTCAGTGCAATCGCAAAGAAACCTATAAACCTCTTTTGTATGTGGCAAATTTCCAATATCTGAGAGAATTATTTCCGAAATGTAAGGAATACCTGAAATATCGTTTGAAAAGTGGTGGGGAGCATTTTCTGAAATACCGAATTCAAAAAACTAAGGCCGTCCAACAGAAAAAGTTTTCTATTATACTACCAGAACGTGAGAAATATCAAGGGTAAAGTAATTGAGTGTACGTGTAATGTTGGTGATTGCGAATATACTTTTCAGAATGTTTAAAATTGCAAGTATTTTGCATTAAACTATACAGTTTATCGTGATAGATATGTAGTCATAATGGGTTTTAGTCATGATGGGGGTGTTTTTAACAGGTTGTTCCTTATTTACCGTGGAACAGTTAAATGTGTCCATTTTAGATCTAAAGAGTTTGGAAGATTACTTTTCTCAATATAATCTTTACATCAGAAACCTATTAACACTGAGTGATTTCAATTTACTCATAGTCAACCCGAAAAATCATGGTTGCAGTCGCTCTGATATGCTTCCATAATTTTTACTTCGAATAATCCCATATTTTCAATTCACTCTACAGTTAATATTGATCCGTTTGTTGTGTGTAAAATATTGACTGCCCAAAAGTTAATAAACAAATTAGCTTAGGTCTGGAACAAATACCTAACTTTTAGCAAAAGATGGTGCTGCTGTTTTAGCAAAACCACTGTTAATAATTTCGAGAATCCCTACTTTTACAAATTTGTGAAAAGTTGCTAAGATCTGTGCGATTCACAAAAGCGATAACGTCCCCAATATTGTTAACTACAGACTGATGTCCACGTTGTCTACTTTGGTAAAGGTGCTTGAGGCATTCCAGTGTGAGCGAATGTATTTTGAAACATGCGCTCTCATTTTTCCGCTAAATACTGTTTAACCAATTGTACACAATTTATTTCTGAAACTCCCGATGATAATAAGCAAGCCTATGCTATTTATATCGACTTGACGAAAGCTTCGGATTGAATTGATCATGGTATCCTTTCTTTAGGAGTTCTCTAGAGTTCCATCTTAGGTCCATTGCTTTTTTTGATATTTATCAACGACCTTCCTCAATATATTCAGAGCGAAGTACTGATGTTTGCCAAAGATTAAACTTTCTAGACGTATTAATTCGTTAGATGGTTGCAATATGCTGCAAACCTGTACCAACAACATTTACATCCGCCATGCTTGACATAGATTGGATATAAGCGCTACTAAATGTAAAATCCTTAGTGTTCAAGAATATCTATCTTATACGAATTCTCCACACAAATTGTTGGAAATATATGAATTAACAAAAGAGTTCGGTGTTCTTCTAGATAGCGAGTTTTCATTTATGTATATATATCTATATATATATATATATACTTATGTGAGCCATAAAACGTTGCCTTTTGTCAAGAACGGAGTTTAATCGGGAGCGGTCGCAAGTTGAAACGAAGGATCGAGTATGATCGCCTGCGCATTGTCTCTCTTTGTCACAGGAAGCAGTATATATATTTACATGCATTTAGTAACGGTTTGGATCGCATTAAATGTGAATCAGTAAATAGTAGTATGCCTGTACCGTAGTGTTGTCCTTGGCCCTGTTTCTTTTTGTAGTCTATACAAACGGACTAGTTAGAATATAAGAGTAATCCGAGCAAACACCGGTAACAGCGTACAATTACGAAATAAGTTACGACAGCCTACATACACACAGAACTACTCACAGCAACTACTACAGCATCGATTTAGTACTGATTGGGGATGGGGAGTCAGCGATGCTGTCGTAACTTATTTCGTAACTGTACGCTGTTACCGCTGTTTGCCCAAATGTATATATGAGGATACCGCATTTACGTTGTATGCAGATAACACTTTTATACTGGAATCTGGTTCTTCCAACGATGTGTTAAAAGAAAATTCTAATCAATTGCTACGAAGTTGTCCGATAACTGCCGCAAAATTACTTTTGCAGTATTTTAAATTTTTGAACATATTTTATTTATGTGTGAATATAAAGGTCCATTAAAATTATTTTAGCATGCAGAATAGTATAATTATCATATTTTGAATAGTTATATTTAGATGTAGTATAATTTCGATAACATAAAATTATGATAAAATTGTTTTCTTAGTTCATATGTTCAGAAATTGAAAACGCTGTAACACGAGCAACTTAGAACAATACATATATTACGCCTTGATGATGTTGAGATTGAGGTAGTGAACTTCTGTGTCAGAAAATAATTTTTCGAAATATGGCGGGTGTACCTGGTAGATAACGATGTACGGAACTCTTAGAACATTCAGTATATTATTGTTAGTATCTTTGTACATACATATATGAAATTTTAGAAATCGAAATAGTTTTGCTGGAATAAAGAGTTTCATAATATTGAAACGCGTCATGTTAACGATTTCCATATTGATTTTGCGAAATCGTCCAATAGAATTGGTCCAAATTATTTTAATAAGTTGCACAATTATATAAAAAAAGTCTCGATTTGAAAATATATAATATCTAAAGAATTTTTATTCTTATTTTTGTCTTGAGGGTCCAAATACATTATTATTATTATTACCATTATTATTATTATTGTTATTATTGTTATTACATGCAACATAATTCAATCTCCAGACCCGTATGCTATGTATAGGAGTATTCTTCTGTCATTAAGAATTTTGTCAACCAAAAACTAACGATACAGTCAGACCTTTAAAACGGTGGGTTGCTGAATCCCACCCTGTATTTAATACGATGTCTGGATAGATATATTTATCTAGCTTTGTTATCTTTCATTAACCTTAGTTTGAATACCGCTGGCCTGCTTCTTTTAAATTAAACATAATGTATAATTGCGGCAATTGATAACAAATAAGTTGTTCTTATACTTATGTATATAATGGCACGTGGTTCTTTATTGTAATTAAATACACTATATTTAAGGCGGCTAAAAAATATAATGTCACACTTCACCCCAATTTTTTAGGAATGGACTCGCAAAGAAATAGTTGCTTGATCACAGCTAATCCGTCAGACGTTTGCCTGCTGAGATACCAACAGCTGTCGCTTTGAGTATACGCCTCGTAGACATCTTCATCAAAGGTAAGCGAGTCGCCTGGGACCTAGTACAAAATTATAAATGCGGCAGCATAACAAAACTGGATATTTGTTAAGATTCTATACCCTACTCCGATGGAAAAATGTGTTTGCGTACGTTATATTTGTATACCTAGTTGCGCCCTAGAGAGTGTGGACGTATACGTTGGAACAAAATCAATAAAACCTGTAAATAGTGGAAAAAGATGATCTAAAATGTCAACTTGATTTCTTAAATGGACATTTTTACAAAAAACGTATTTTGTAATGTCATTATTGTCGCTAATATGAGCTCCTTTTCTTTTATATGATAACCCTAATTTTTGATAGCGCCATTTGGAGAAAAACGTTATCTTGCACACGCAACGATAATTTCTAAGATAGGTTACATAACAAGTTTGTTGAAGAGTTTTTAGTACTCTTAACGTTTTTATTTACCTTCACTAGTAATTTTTTAAAATCTGCAATCTTTTGTTTAAAAAAGTGAGTTTATTTCAAATAAGATTCAAGAAATGTTCCTTAAAAATTCAATCTTTGCTTGTTTCTACGTAAACAACTTAAAATGCACTGTTGATTCTCTACTCAAGTTTGACAAACGTTATTTGAATGATCAAAATGATACATTTAAGTGAAACCTAAGGAATAGATATTTTAACATAAGAAGAAATTTGTAAATGTTAAAAATAATAACTACAGCGATCGGTTTATTACGCAGTCACGTACTTACGATAGAATGCAAATTCTGGGTCGCGTAAGAAGTAACTTAACAAAAGGTCAGCCGGCATTTTCAGAAGAAAAGTAATTGGATGTTGTACCAACCTTTCAAGGAAACCCTCACAAATGAAGCTGTGAAGTGTCATTGCAGCACAGCAGTCAAGTCAGTTTGCCGTCCTAAAATGTCTAAAAGCGAACAAATGGCATACGTATAAAATAAAATTGGGTGAAGAACTTCACGAGGGTGATTTTGACAGAAGAGTTGACTTGTGTGACATAATTATGGATCGACATAATGAGAATCTGAAATTTCAAGACGCATAAGTTTCTCCAAAGAAGCTACCTTTTGCTTAAACAGGTCTATCAATAAGCAAAACTGTAGATACTGCGTACCTGAAAGGCCACACTAGATGATGGAAGGACGCGTACAGTTCCAATAAAAAATTAACGTATGGGCAGGAATTGTCGGTAGTTCAGTTACAGGCCGGCGTTTTATTGAAGGTGGATTAAGTGGTGCAAATTATTTGCTAGTACTAGAGCGAAACATAATACTTGCAATTGTTGCTGTCCATCCAAATGCAGAACATCCCCTTTTGCCGGTTAGCGCCTTATGATTTCAGCATGATGGTGTACCGCTACATCATTCTCTGAATGTTCGTAATTATCTTAGTACCATTTTACCAAACAAAAGGATTTGTAGGTCAGGAGCAATTAAATGACCAGCAAGATCTCCCCTTTTACTTCACTCGATTTCTTCTTCTGGGATTATCTCAATTCCAAAGTATATCTCAACCGACCTAATAACATTGAAGGTTTGAAGATTAGAATAACCGAGGAAATCAGGTTAATAACTCTCCAAGTATTAAATGTCATAAGTGAATCTGATCACCTTGCTCACTGTCAACACTTAAATGGTATGCAGTTTGAACATTTAATACGAATAATTATAAATTTATTTCTACCTTTTGATTTTTAATTAAACTTTGATTGTTAAATTGAATAATACACTTTTTTTTTCTAAAAAATCTTGTTGTGTAGTCTATGTCAGACTCAGATCTCCTACCAAATGGAGCTATAAAAAATTGGGATTACCATTTAAAAGAAAAGGAGATGACGTTATATCTGCGAAAATGACATCACAATAAACGTTTTTGTAAAAATATGCGCATTTAAAAATTAAGATTGGCGAGACAGATCGTTTTCTTTCCACCATTTACAAATTTTATTGATTTGGTTCAATCTGTACGTCCACACGGTATATTGGTAATTATGATATTTATATTTTTTACCTTTCAATTCCATGCAGTAGGCTCAAAGAACATTAGTTTTCTTTTTTAATTTGGTAATACATTGATGATATGATGTTATTTAATGAAAGAATAACCATACGTAGGTTTTAAATAAAGTTTATTTAATCTAATGATTTAGAGTTCTAATTTACCGGAAGTATAGAGGCATCCTTTCCTGTGGTTTCTTACTCTATCCAGTTCAAGTTTTATTCAACACCGAAAAATAAGTTGCACAATAGATTTTGAGGTCACAATATCATCTAAAAACATGAATTCTTCAGTTGCCTGTAATAGGTGTGTAATACTAATGTAATAGGTTTTCTAGAGGGATGCAAGCAAACAGAACAATTTTGAATATAAAACGGGATATGAAATTGATAGTCCACAAGGCAACAATATTTTCAAAGTGATAGCTAGTGTATATATGTGTATATATATAGACACCGATTGAAAATAGGTAGCAGCGTTGAAATGGCCATTGGGCAAGCCTTCGCGGGTACGCCTCAATCGAGTTGAAGGTATTGAAATATTCAGACGTATTTTGAATTTCTCCTGCTTTACATTTCCCGTATCGCAATAAAATAGTATTTGTCTTAATTCATTAATTGATTCTTTTCTACTGGCAATACATTGTAGAAGGTCGAAAACGTCAAAATCTGCGTTGAACGTACAATTCGTAAACCCTGTAATAAAGCGATCCTCAAAGTATTTTCTAATGCAAATTGGAAAGACAATAACATTCCTGATAAAGAAAACCTTAACATCTTTATTATATTAGATGCTCAAATAGTAGCCTAATCTACTGTGAAAGTAAATAGTCCGTACGGTATTTACAATTTTTTATTTTAGTTCTAGGTTATTTGCTCCATTATATTAGAGGATTAAACATAACCCTACAGAAATATTCTTGACAGTGAATGTGTCTGAAAATCCATTTAATTTGTGTGAATCTGGGAAATGATCTGCTAGTTTTCCTAAGGGAAAAGGTTATAACGAACTGCTAAATAAATCTACAGCCAATCAGGAAGTGGATAATCGAAAAATTTCGAAATATGAGCATACAAAAGAAATAAATGGAAAAAGACGCGGGGCAATTTCCAGGAAGATCAATTTTTAGCATATATCCACGTTGAGGAATAATGTAGGCTGTTAAAGAGAGAAAGCAGGCGTATAGGTATTGTCTTTGCGATGTTTTTATGGTACTTATGCACTACAATAGATATTGCCTGATATAAATCTAATGTAGGTGGGTGCGTTGAAAACAAAAAAGAATTCAACCGTTCCTGCTGGAGGATAATGAACGCTGTGGTCCGGGTTCGAGATCACCAATGCATTTTAAAACCGACAACTTTTAAATTCGTGAAAAAATTACATGTGCAGTTAAGTTTCATATAAGTTTTAAAAGACTAAACGCCTTTATTGTACGGATTACCAAATATATGTTGATCGCAGATTCTATCGTTTTCTGCGTACCATAAAGAGAATAAATATTCATAACTAAACCTACTGATACGAAAAATAAATTAAGATAAGTGCGCGAAGTCTAGCAATATAAAAACTAATTCAAATTAGGAACGAATCAGACATACAATACATACACGTACGTTTCAATACATTCTAGTCAACAAGGACGTGATGTCTGGTGACGGCTTGCTCTAAATGCGCAATAGCGATTTTGATCCTACCCGTTATTTCCACCGGTATACATGCAAAACAGCAAGAGAATGAGAGTAATATACAGCACATAAGAAATTAGTAATAGTTTACATTAACAATTAAACAATGAAAAACAATAATAAATATGTTAACATTCCATTAACAAAAATATCACTAAAATATGTAATAAATGAATATAATTGATGTTACCATTCACTATATACCTTCCACACAAATTGGAACTTATGTTTATCCTGGTGTTCTCTTAATGACAGTATTCTATGATTTTCAAGCAGATGGCTATAATCTGCTTGTCTGGGAGGATAACGTTCATCAATTTTATATATGATACATATTTAAGGAACCTACGTTAAATTCTTTCAATGGTAAACTGGTGGAATATACATATAGTATGGGCTCAAACGGCAGAACAATACTCCGAATGTATGAACAAATGCAAAATACAGACTTTAAAAATTAATGTTACTGAAGTGTTTTCAGTTGAATATAAAAAATACCAGTCTTCTTCATATTAATGTAGCAAGCTTCCTATCCCAAGATCTCTGATTGAAATAACTCTAAATATCACATATTCACCAATAATATATTCTGATGCAACTGAAGTAAGTTTGAGAGTGTAGAGAACAGTCCGACATTTACTAGTATGTACCATTAGCACGCTCTTCATTTCACAGCTAGTATAACAACAAAACCACTTCAATATTTAAAGAAGCAAGATGGATAATACATTAATTCCTGGTAAGTAGCTTTATCAGGAAATTAATATGCTATAAAAACGATAAATTATATTTATAAACCATATTTTGTACAGATGTTCATGGTGTCGCGAATACGAAATGAAATTAACGAGAAAACAATAGTGTTTCGTTTTTTGCCGTACTCTAACTATTGGTTTTTCATTTCTCTATTTTTGGTCAGTTTATTTCGGTTATTCAATTATAACAGTTTGTAGTTGTTAATTGCTATATTAAAATTCCAAGATTTCAAAGACAACAACATGAGGTGGGTATTGCAATCCTGAAACTCGCTAGGCAGATGTAAAGAAATATTGCGACAGTTATTCGTTGTTGGAAAGATTGGTGGAAAGGAGGTAGACAACATCAGAGAAGCGGCTCTGCATGTCGTAGGAGAACCACCGAACGGGAGACTAAGATTGTTCGGTATAGTACTTTAATGTGTGTGGGAAATGTATTTTTGGCACACATAGGCCATAAAAACAACGAGTGCGATATATTTGCGTATTCGTTCGCTTGGGTAGATTTCCTGTCGTCCAAGACTATGAGTGCCTCTCACTAATTGGCATCATGCCCAGATTAGAATGGCGGTAATGTACGAGGAGAATCTAGCTTCTGTTTGTGGGCCAATGATTTTCGTAGGCGAGCATTATTTTTTTAAATTATAATAGCATAGGAAGTAGAAAGCATTTAATTTTCCTTCGATGCTATTGAAATGTTCAAATATAAATTCACAAAGTTTTGAAGCCATTTGCTTTACCATGTGTCCAAGCGTTAAATGTCAAATTCCAGTAAGACACTGCCCGGCCTATTTAACGCCCACAGAACATGTCTAGGGTATGATGAGTCGAAGGATTGGTATGCTTCCCAGCCCTCCAATGAGCTTGCAATGGTTACATGATGCCCCAATAAAAACAGCATTTGTAAGTGCTTGTTTGTGCGTGACCCATAAAGTTGGATAACAAGAAATAAAAATACACGTTTGCAGTGGCAGTAGGAAAACATATGTGTATGTGCGTATATTATTTATGACCATAAGAAACACGTAAATTTGAGATGAAATCCCAGGGAAATTTTACTTTTTAATAGCACTGCAGCTGTTCAGTCAGTAGAAATACACAGAAATGATAAACAAAATGAACCTCACAACTTGTTAAAAGTTTAACGCGCTTTCTTGGTTTAGGTTAGTAGAAACGAGTGAAAAATTCAATTACATTCGATTTTTGCTGTAAGAAAGTAATTAAATAATTTCAAGGTAAGAATCATTGTACTGCTATAATGGTGATAGTATCTTGTTGTAATTGTAATTTATGTGAAGGTAGTAGAAAACGTTGATGGCGAACTATTAACACAACGAGTAAAAAATGAAGTCGTGTCTATATAATAAAGCAAACAGAAATTATGAGGAGAATGTGTACAAGGAGAAAATTTGAAATCTACGGGTAGCTCCTGATTGTATAATACACTTTATGAAAACATAACATAAACTGAAATTTCAGGTAAAATTTGTGAAAAGCTGTGGAGAATTTTGGGGGATCGTTGCATCCGTGAACAAAATATCTTAATTAAATCCAGTGGATCAAGTGATCCTGAGTTAAAAACATGGGCACGGTATGAGGATATTAAATTTGTTGACGATTTTATATATCAAAGAAGGTATAGAAATATGCCATGTGAAAGATTGTTAAATGAAGTAATACTTTCACTTCAGGAGTATTCCCACCAAACAACAGTTGACAAGTTCTACGCTGGGGACTGAAATTTCAACTAAAAATTGTAAACTATCAGTAGATGAAACCAGTGATTTACTATTTTCGTCATACATGAATGTTAATATAGAGCACTTATTTACAGTATCGTGCTATCGAATTAGGACCACTTGCATATTTATAAATACTTACCATAAATTTTTGTATTCTGCAAAAACACACACATATGTAACTATTACCCATCATACTACCGCAAATTATCGAATTACGTTGAAGTATATGTAAAAAAACATTCCTAATCATGTAATTTTAATTATAGCGTAATTTGTTGAAATTCATCCTTCTCCTCTTTGTTCACATTCACAGGCCTCATCCACCAACGCTAACACTTGGGTTTCCTTCATTGCTATTTTTGTTTTGTGGTACACGCTTTTTAAGCGTAATGGCATTAATACATGTGTTGTAGTGGTGTCGTTAATGATTCAATACACTTTCATTTTGCTATGTACATATCTATTTTTTATTGTGCACGATAACATTATAAATATAATGTGACCTATTGCTCATGTATGTTATGTTATGACTATTGTGAAAATAATTTAAATCTTACGTCTTATGTAAATCGTAAGGTTACGGCTATCTTATGCCACCCACAAAAGATATTCCGAAAAACTTCACCTAGTTCCTATATCCTATTTTTACAATTAAACTTATAGATAATACATTCTAAAATCATACCATGTTACTGTTATTGCTGTAACAAACATAGCATTTGAAGCTACCTTTTAAAAGCAATACAAAAATTATTACTAATTTGTTTTGGGAATTCAAATTTAGTTGAGTTTTTGTAATATCAGTTACTTATATGTAGAACTATCCAAATCATTTCTTCTTTTCGCTTTCCAGTTTAATCAAAGGTATAAAGAAGAAAACGCACACAAATACAACAAACTTTAGTCCAGCTTTCTTTGACATTCTAAAATTCCTTTATATATCACATTTTTCCCAAAAATTTTAATAAACATTTTCTGGGTCTATGCGTTCTGGCTGGTATATATATATATATATATATATATATATATATATATAATTGCTATGGTATTTATTATCACATGATCGAAATTTGGATGCCTTATAAAAATAACCTTCTTGCAGAAAAGAAAACCTTACCCAAATCATAAATTCTAACATAGTTTAAAAAGTTGGTACAAATTTGATTATAGAAATATTTATGATCAAAAACATGGACAATTTTAAAACAATTAACATATTTTTGCTCCCAAAATATTAAAATAAATTCTAAAATCATTGAAATAAGGATTCTGAAGGAGATAATAATAAGCGTAGGAGTAAAATAATTCATAATTGTGCAAAAGACAAGGAGACATGCGGAAAACATGCGGAAAATAGTTACTTCTTACAAAAAATAAGTTCAGTAATGAAGGAGCTTTGCATCAAATGTCAGATATTTGGTTCAAAATCGTATAAGTGGTACATAGATAGATAATTAATTATACATTAATTACGGGTAATACATTATATATAAACGTGTGTGTGTGTATACTTTTGTAGGTATATAAGTGTACGTATGTATGTTAATATGGTTTAATACATACATATGTATAAATCCTAGTTTCATATTCATTTGATTCGTTCCAAAAACTCTTTGACTGTATAGAAGCCATTCTGCGGCAAACGATTCCTCAGATCAGTCTTGAATCTCAAAAATGGTTTTTCGATCCATGATGAAGAAAGCTTATTAACAGTTCTAAGTGTCTGTGTTTGGCATCCGTGGTAGATAGTCTGTGATATGACACCAAGATTTTGGTGCTTGAACTGCAATGGTATTTCTTCTCCTTTCCGTTTTAGTGTATATATGTGGATGGAACTGACATGATTTGTTGTCTATAAGAAGTGGTCTGCAATGTGTCATTTGGTTTACCATTGGTAAAACTTTTATTGTAACAGAAGTACATCATTTACATGTGCTGATTCGTCCCAACGTTAAACACCATAGCTCATTCGTGCATGTACCATGTGTTTGCTGTTTCTTCGTTTGTAATTGTTCTGATCCTACGTATTTCATATAACGTTGAAGAGAGCTTTTCGAGAGAGCATCAATTTCAGCTGCTGGTTATTCTAGTGTCTACGAATATACCCAACAATTTTGCAGATCCTGTGTTTGCCGGAGTTATGTTTCTTTTCGATGTAAAGCCAGTTTTGTAGTTTTTCTTTAACCTTTCTCACAAAGTAGGACACCAACGTATAATTGTAAATTTTGTGTATGTTAGCCAGTGTTCTGCAATGCACGAAAGATAAAACTTTTTCATGGGCTAGTAATACGACCGCTTTTTACGTCATTGTTTCTTCTAAATATAAATCTGGGAATATTTACAATTTCAGGTTTTATAAATTCATCGTATTATTTTTCACTTATGCTTACTTTGTAACAATTTGCTCCATATCTTGTATCTATTTTTGTACATTCGTTGTCACAGTTGATGATGGTTTTAATGTGGTCTTCTACATCTTCCTTCGTATTAATTTTCTATATATTGCCTACAAATACCCATATTTTCTTATCAGTTGCTTTATGTTTAGCGGCCCTATTTTTTGCTGTGCCAATTGATATATTTTATCGTCGTCTCTTTTCTGTGTGAGTCCATTTTTCTTGATTTTCATTTGTTCACTATTGTTTTTTTGCGTTAATAGTTTGTGTATGTGTTTTCGATTTATCTATTATAGTTGTGGATATTGGTCCTTTTCGAAGCAGTTCAGTATCATTGTTATTAATGCAAATGCTTGGCATTCCATTTAGTCTAAGGGCCTTTGCGTATAACAGATCACTATTTGTGCTTTCGTTTGTAGATAGTTTTTTGCTTCTAAAGTTCATGACCTCTTGTTTATCTAGCTGTGTTTTGATTTTTGTTGTTGTTTTTGTCTCCTTCGCGGTATTTGTATTTTTATTATTAGTGTCAACATCTGTGAAGTTCTTTTTCTGAATTTGAGGTTAGTTTCAATTTACAATGTTCACAGATTCTCTAATTCACCGTTTGCTTTCATCCTAGTAAATTGTTCAACCACTATGTTCATAGAAGTGATATGGTAATTTCTTTCACATTTGGCTCTGGAAAAAATAACCATTGTGTCTATCGATTTTCTTTTCACACTTGTAGCACTTTACCGCCATATTGAATACAAAGTGTATATAATGAGCTAACTGAGAATACCATCCTACACTAATATGCTGATAATGATGAAGAGATTACAAACCCTCATCATATAGTTGAAGCCTTCGCCAAAAGTTTTTCCTACGTTTACCAGCCTCGCCTTACATCGCTCACCCTGACCACCCCGAGGCCCCCTAACTGCTTCTTCGTGGAGGCTTTTTCTATAGGTGAGGTCAAAATGTCTTTGAGTGTGGTTAGGATGGATTCTGTTACTGGGCACGATGGGATTCCCAACTTATTTATTCGGAGATATGCTTCATTGCTATGTGAACCTTTGAATGTAATTTTCAATTTATCTCTTCGTACATCTACATTTCCAGGGATCTGGAAATTAAGTAAGATCAATCCCGTCTTTAAAAAGAAGATAAAGATTGAACTACAGGCCAATTAATATTTTGTCGACTTGCTCCAAAGTATTTGAACACTTACTTTACAGCAAGATCTATAACTGCATAAGACCTTGCATCTTCACTCAACAACATGGCTTCATGACGGGAAGATCTACATTATCGAATCTTGCTGAAATCACTCACTATCTTAGCACATCTATGGACAAAAGGACTCAAGTGGATGTCTTGTACACTGACTTCGCCAAGGCATTCGACACCATAGATGGTATACTGTTAAACAAACTGAGCTCTATTGGTTTTTCACTTGCTCTTATTGAATTAATTGCTTCCTATCTTGAGAATAGATCGAGTTACGTGCATTATAATGGTTTCAGTTCTAACATCTTTACGATTTCCTCGGGAGTACCCCAGAGATCTAACCTTGGCCCTTTACTGTTCAATGTATACATCAATAATCTATTAAATAAACTAGATTGTAGGGTTCTTGCATATGCTGATGATATGAAAATATTCTCGAGGATTGCCAACCTGTCCGATTGCCACCAATTGCAACGAAATTTGACAATTATTAACAACTGGTGTCAGGAAAACAAAATTAACCTCAGTATTAATGAATGCGCAGCTGTAACTTTTTCAAGGTGTAGCAAACCGATCTTATATGACCACTGTCTGGATTCTGTACTAATATCAAGAAGTAATAACATTAAAGATCTAGGTGTATTGTTTGACTCTCGCTTGGAATTTACCGGCCGCATTCATGAATGATATCAAGAGGGCAAGAGAAGAGCGAAAAGAACAGAGAAGAAGTTCTAGCGTCAAACTAATTTCGCACATACAAGGCCGGGCGTATGTGCGAAATTTGCTTGGCGCTAAAACCGATACAGTAACTGTACCCCAAAAGACCGGACATAATCAAAGTCCGTGATGGTACTGATGCAAAATGCGAATGTATTAGGTACCATCACGGACATATACATATACATATATATATATATATATATATATGTAATAAAGTCTGGAAGGAACGTACTATACCAAAAGATTGAGAGATGATATTACCAATTTATAAAAAAGGGGACTAAATAATTGGAATAATTACAGTAAATATTACAGTACAACAGGAAGGAAAAGCCTATCTCTTTTTATAGACACGGATAAAGCTTTTGACTCCACAGACAAAAAAAAGTATGAAGTAGTCTGGAACGAAGAGGAATTGAGATGAATCTCATTAGAGCAATTCGGAGTTTTTAAGGAGGTACTGCCAATTATGTTATTAAAAAAATCATAGATCTGAAATGTTTAGAAAAAGGAATAGGTTACGATAAGGAGGAGGATATAGTTTTAGCTTATTTAATATATATATATATATGTACGATATAACCAGCATATGCATACAAAAATTATAAAAATATATGTGAGATATAGACAGTTACAACCGGGTTCACTTAGGGAATGCGTAAGTTATGTGCTCGGAAACAAAGGAATCGCAGAACTAGACTTAAGATATGCTTATCAATGCTATGTTTGCAGTTTCGACACATAAGTGTCCTAGTTGTAATTAGAATAACGCTTTCTGTAATTAGACTTTAGTACGATGCACGTGTACGTCTTTTAATAAATTGCAAAAGTTTCTTAATTTTTGTTTTTAAAAATGCTCCAACACGTTCTCCGAACAAAACTGGCGACGACGATGGGATAACCACGAAAGTTTCTCTAGCGGATATAGTACAAACCTGTGCGTTAACGCTTAATTTGCGAAATCCCGAACAATTTGGTGAACGGAGTGTAAAGGAAAAATTAGGAAACCGCTAGAAGAAGACAAACATCGCCGAATCTAACACAACCTGGAACCTGACACACATCGCCGAGATTCTAAGAACTGGGTTAAGAAATAAAACAAAGAAAACAGAAATAAGAAAACAATGAAACAAACAATTTTAGTACTGTAAGTCCAATTTTTATCTTATTATTATAATAAACCCTATTTTTAACAATTGATATCGTATTATTCGAGAATACTCTTAGAATAAACCCCGAAATGCAAAACCGAAACGCACCGAATCACGTGAATTACCAATTACTAAAACTACAAATTGATATTATACCAAATTATGACGGAAATCCGAACACGCTGGCCATTTTCGTAGATCACTGCGAGAACTTAATGCAAACGTATGAACCACTAAATTTACCCCAAACTAACAATATTATAATTGGAGCCATTGTTGGTAAACTAACAGGAAGAGCTTTAAATTTAATAGGCTCCAGAACTGAGTTAAAAGCCTGGAACGGAATTAAAACCGCGCTAGGTCTTTGTTTTGGTGATCAAGGAAATATAGATTGTTTGTTACAAGATCTATTAACGTTACGTCCACATAAAATTGAAACACCATATAATTTTGGCATGAGAATACAAGGTGCCAGAAGTTTAATAATTTCAAATTTAAATTTAGAAAATATCCTGCTTAACGAAAGAAATATTAAATTACGAAATAATGAAGATCTTTAATTAAAAACTTTTATCAAACGATTGTCGGGTCATTTACAAAATAATGTAAGATTAAGAAACCCCAATTCATTAGAGAAGGCAATGTCACTTGTAATAGAAGAAGAAAAACTTCAGTATGTCCAAAATCAATCAACATCATTAAACACCCAAAAACCATTTCAAACCACAAGATAGAATCACACCAGCCAATTATAGACCGCAATTTACTCTACAATATAAACCACAACTCACTCCCCAATTTAGTCCGAGGAAATTTACCATACGTTTATATACCTGAATTACCAAATTTCTTAATAGATACAGGCAGTAGTAGAAGTTTAATGAATCCTGAATTAGCTTACAAATTGTACTGCAATTATATTTTTAAAGAAGATTTTAACATTGAAACAGCTCATAGTACCACGTATCACGACGAAGTAATGATTATCCCCGTTTTTTAAATGTTTAACGTAAATGACACTAAAAATTTTACATTTTTTTAATTTAGTGAAAAATATGATGGATTAATAGGAGTAGATTTATTAAAACAATTAAAAGCTTCAGTGAACGTAAACTCAAAATTATTAATAACACCATAATATAAAAAAAGCGAAGAATTAATCAAATTAAAAAGAAACCTTAAAGTTCACAAATACTCAGTTATTATTCCCGCGACAACCGAAAAAATTGTAAAATTACCAGTAACAATGGAAATGGTATAGGACATTTAGAATTCATACAATATTAACCCAATGTAGAATCACCAAGTGCTTGTAAAGTTGTAAAGTAAATGTTGAAAATCATTTTGTCCTAACAACAATAATTAATTCCGATATGCAGCCGCTATCCCAATTTATATCCAAAACTTGAAGTGAAAAAAGAAATATATGAACATCATGAAATCCGTCATGTTCAAATTCCTTTTAAACAAAACCGAAATTAAATACTACCCCTTTTAAAAAATTATACGACTACAAATGAATTATACGGTGTATACTTTTACACAGGCGAATTATATAAAAACTTCAACCAAGTATATTCTTCCGAGAACGGCCTAAAATTAATAAGAGTTTAAAATTAGTTAACACCCAATCGACAAAGAAAGACAAATTCTATTAATTAAAAATCACCACTGTGGATCAACAAACCACAGAGGAATTAACGAAACACTAGAACAATAAAAAAAATTATTATTGGATAGGAATAAAAAATACCGTAACAAATTTTATCAACTTATGTGAAATTTGTCAAAGGACAAAATACGCCAGGAAAACACCCTACGTACCATTAATAAATACTGAAACCGCAGATAAACCTTTCCAAATAGTCCATATGGATATTTTCATTTTCGATGGAAAAAATATTTAACAATTGTCGATGCTTTTACAAAATTTTCGCAAGCTTTAGAAATCACAGGAAAACCCGCGATACACGTAAACAATGATTTAATCAAATATTTTTCATGTTTCGGAATCCCAGAAAACATTGTTGTAAACGCGAATTTAACAACGAAACCATAAAGGAAATTTTGAATCTCCATAAAATTAAAATACATTTCACTACCCCCGCTCATCATGAATCTAATTCTATAATAGAAAGGTTTCACTCACCCATAATAGAGCATTCAGGAATTCTAAAAGAAACGTATTCAAATGAAAAAGATGATCTTATGAATTATGCTATTATTGGATATAACGGTTCAATGCACAGTTCAACAAATTACACGCCATTCGAATTAACATTTGGACACACAATCAGCAGAAACCCCAATGATATATTTTTACCCATTTCATTTTACTCTGGTTATGCTGACAACCGAAAAAAGAAAATAGAAAAAGTGAATGAAAATGTCGCAGAAAAATTAAAAAACAATAAACAAAAATTAGTTCAGAAACATAATACCCAAGCAGGCACAAATAATATTTTCAAATTAGGACTATAAAAAGAATCCTCAAAGCAGAAATAAGTAATAAAAAATTAAAAAATAAAAACAGAGCAATAGTACACATTAAAGAATTAAAGTATCCTCTTTTTGCAGGACCCTCGCAAGCTTCATCCATGGAGAATTAATCCCTCCTAAATTTCATGATCTAAACTACAATCCAGAACTTCTTCCGTTCTACCCTTAATATTGGCAACGCACAAAATAAAATCGACTCGCTAAATCGGATATGATTTTAATAATGTTATTTTAGAATTTAAGAGTATTCAAAAGAAATTTCATCAACTCAAAAATGCTTTTGAGAATAGTAATATATACATGAACTCCTCAATTAAATACAATAAAGCTAATTTTTATAATTCATATAATTTAGTAACCATTTTAGAAAGAAAAATCGAAACGCAATGTAAACAATTAAATCTGTATATATAAAGATGGATCGTGGTTGGTTCAGATGTTTAAAATTTGAAAGCGACTGGACCAAATTGGATACTTCCTTCTGCGGGTTTGTTCGTAATTGCTACGCAAAGGTTTATGTAAAAGAAAAATCGAAAATTTTGGGCAAAACGAAGTTTGCCGGCTCACCTAGTCCTTTAATAAAAGAAAGAATGAAAAGAGGTTTAATCGATGGTTTAGGATCAATAATCAAATCTATAACTGCAAATTTACAGATGCCCTAAAATATGATAACGTAATAAGTAAGCTATCGAACAACCAATTTAAATTAAAAACGCTAGTTAAAGAACAAACCACATTATTAGAAAAATCAATTGAAAATTTTGATAATCAAACAAAAACCCTTTTCCACAATCAACTCAATTTAAAACAAAAAGTTGTGCAAATCGAAAATACCTCGCAAACAGTTAAAATCGAAAATTTAAGTGCCAGAACCTTCAATATAATTTACATGGTAGTCTCACAAGTTCTGACATCTTTTGAAATCATACATATGACCCTAGAGAAAATAGAAGTAGCTATAACATTTTCCAAATTAAATACATTTTATAATTGAATGACTGAACCTAACGAATTACTAAACGAAATGAAAGGAATTGAAACCTATTTACCTCGAAATAAGTTACCTTATCAAATAATATTCATACTAGACATTCCCATTGTTGAAAGTAAGACTTATAACTATTATGATTTGTATTCACTACCTGTATTTCAAAATCAATCTTTTAATGTTATAATACCACAATCCCAATATTTAATTCTAAATAATGATGATTACATGTTTTTCGATACAAAATGTCAGGATATCGCCGCAGACGAATATATTTGCCATGAAATTAATCCATTAAAAATTCGTCATTCAATTCCATGTGAAATACAAATGTTGGAATATTATGGAAACTTATCACAAGGTTGCTGTTGTAATATGAAAATTCAAAAACTAGGAAGGAACCAATAGATTTTGATAACGCAAAGTCAAACTAATGTCAAACACACCTGTGGAACAGAAATTAATGGAATATCAATTAAAGGTACTTTCTTCTGTATTCTTCAGATTAATAATGTACAAATAAAAAACTTTAGGAAACATAAAAGTAATATACAAAATATGTTAATACCAAAATTGTGTTTTAAAGATATTCGATTAAACAATGTATCAGAAAATATTAAACCTCTTAAAATAGAAAATGTAAATTTGGGCGAAATGCACAAATAAGAAATACCCTAGAAATGCAAAAGATAAATGTAGAGAACATAAATCATGTAGAACCGGTAAAGTTTAAAATAAGCTTTTGAACAATAATATTACATATTTTACTAATTCTAAGGATCGCTTCGATTCTGTATAAATTATATATATATATATATATTATGTATCGCAAAATATAAGAAGATTTATGGAGTTCAACAGCCCGCTGAAAATCTCCCGGATTATAGTGGATTTTCACTCTAAGCATGGAGGAGTGCCGTTCCTAGATACAAAGGAATCACAGAACTAGACTTAAGATAGGCTTTATCAATGCTATGTTTGCAGTTTTGACACATAAGTACCCTAATTGTAATTATAATAACGCTTTTTGTAATTAGACTTTAGTACGTTGCACATGTACGTCTTTAAATAAATTGCCAAAGTTTCTTCATTTTTGTTTTTAAAAACGCTCCAACACGTTCTACGAACAAAACTCGTATTTGCGGACGACATAATACTAATAAGTAGGGTTAGAATAAATATGCATTTACATATCTGATTATCTTAGGTATCTTTTTTCGATAAATGGATATTTTCATTCTGCAGAGCATTAATGTATTTTTTATTACAAATATGCTATTATTTCTTGTTTCGAAATGCAAAGAGATATCCTGTAGGAGATAATTAAATGGTTCCTTAGTATTTATTTCTCATCGTTTCTTTACCTAGATAATTTCTGGTAATCCTCTTAATATTTTCAAGTATTGTGGGTTCAGAATAATGAATGTACCTGTTTAATAGTTTATATTACTATATATAGTTTAGTAATAGTTCCATACTACCTGGAAATATTAAGGGGATTATCGGGAATTATATAAGTCAACGAACAACGAGAAATAGTATTTGTAGGGATGTAATTAAATTTACCAGGCTATTACATATTTCAATATCGTCTTTTCATTAGTTGTGTGCTACTTACGACAGTATTAACATCTATCAAGATGCCAAAAAATAAAGGTGTGTAAGTGCCATCTTAAATCAATTTGTAAAAGACTATAGTGATTTTACAACAGATGGGAGTGTGCTAATTTGTAAATACTACGAAGTTCAACTTTGTACGGCTTTTATTTGCGCTGACATTCCGTTAGCTAACTTAAAGAATGAAGTTTTTCGCAATTTTATGGAAAAGTATAGGAAACAAAGCATTCCAGACGAGTCAACATAACGAAAATATTATGTTTCCGATTTCTATAACACAACATTAAACAAATTAAGGGAAAAAGCAAAAGATCAGTTTATTGTGGCCGTCTGGGATTTTATATGAAAAGTGATGCGGTACCATATATGTGCAAAGCTATCAGGGGCCTACAGGTTTTGTATCCAAACATGATACATATGACCTGTGTAGCACATGCTTTACACCGAGTGGCTGAATTGATTCGTACTTTATATCCAAACGTTAATATGCTGATATCGTCTGTAAAGATTTCTTTTAAAGCACCAAGTCGTGTGCAGAGGGCTCAGTGCTCCACCCTGTCTAACCCCTTGTACCGTAGTATATTTTTCTGATACCATATTATATCTTATCACACAATTCACAGTGCCCTCATATACACTTTGTATAACTTTTTGTATTTTTTTGTTTACCTTTTTCCTTTTTAGCGCTTCCCAAATTTTCGCTCTAGGTACCCTATCAAAAGCTTTCTCCATATCCATAAATGCTAGGTAAACTGTCTTTTCTGCATTCCACTTCTTATTTATTATTTCTTTAATTGTAAAAATATGGTCCTGTATACTAAGGCCTCTTCTGAATCCACTTTGTGACCTATCTAACTTCTTCTCAACTATTCCCCTTAGTTTTTCTCTATAATTTTTCATAAATTTTAGTTATTGTACTTAACACTGTTATTCCTCTATAGTTGTTGCAGTCTTTACTATCTCCCTTCTTATGTATCGATAATATTAGCCCTATTCTCCATTCTTCTGGCGTTTTTTCTTCCCTCCATGCTTGTCTATGTAGTTGTAGTAGCAACATTTTCCCCGTATCACCCATGTATTTTATCATTTCTGTGGTGATCTTATCTTGTGCAGCTGCTTTACCATTCTTTAAACTATTGATTGCCTCTTATAATTCTGCTCTTGTTATTTCACGGTACTTATAACTTACAAAACATGATGAAAATTCGACACTGAAAAATGAAAATAAAGCAAATAAAATTAGTACTACTAAATTAAATGTTCAAACTGCTGCCCATTGCCCTCTTGGCGGTAAGCTAATCTATTTACAAATTCACCTAAGACGTTATTAATAACAGTTCGTTCTATTTTGCGAATTTCGTCTTGAATATTCTGCTTCAACACTTCAAAATTTGCTGGCTTTCTTTCGTATTTTTTATTTCAAGTAACTCCATTGCAAAAAGTCGAGAAACCTTGCTGGCCATTCTGTTGCCCCCGTCGGAGTTTTGGAACTCCAAATGTGATTTTCCTCATAGAAAAGAGGGCCTAGAATTCAATTATGTATTATTTCTGTCTGGACGTATACTCTTTGTGAATATTGAATGTGTTTTTCTGCCATCCCTAGCCGCAGCCAATAGCTGCAGTTCTGCTGATTAAACTATGTATACAAAAAGTTGCTTCTTCGCAAAAAACGATTTGGCGATAGAGACGTTCGTTAGATGGTGGAAATTCACCATTGTCTCGCAGAATTGTAAACATCGGTCAGGATCATCACCATTAAGCTCTTGAGCGAGTTGGATCCTACGTGGATTATATTTTTATTTTTCCACAACTTCAATGCTGCAAACTTACTGACATTATTATCTGCTCCCAACCTAAAACTTCATTGAGTATTACGTGCCACTAACTTTCTAGCGGAACAGTGATTTTCTTCTTAACATCTACCGTCCCTCTAAATTTGTTTCTGATTTTGCTAACTGGCGATTGCGCAATAGGATGATTGGATAGCAGTTAGCATTAAACATCACACACTTCGTACTGGAATTTTTGGAGGTCCCAACAACCAAGATCAATTAAATTTTTTATATATTATGTTATTGTTAAATTGGCGATGATATTTTAGTAGAATGTTATCAGAATTCTATAATAAACTACAATAGTTACATATGTCAATAGTGTTGAACATGACAGAATGCCTCTATGAAATAGTTCGCTGGATTTAAAATTTTTATCAAGGTATCTTAATTATTAAGTACGCTGGAAAGGTTATACGATAAAACGACAGCAATGTACGTTCCGTTTATGATTTGAATTATTTGTTATCTTGAATAATACTACCATTTAATCTAATATTATGTTGTATTTTAATATGATAATTTAGAATAGTTTCCTATTAAATGCGATAATATCACCATTAAATCGTCACCTCGATTTTTCTCCAATCTTTTGTTATGCGACCTGATGATTTATTTGCATGATCATAACGAAAATAGAAATCACTATCGGATTTCGCTAATATGAACCTATATCGTCATTTAATTTTTTTGTGATGACCTTATAACTAAAAAGAAAATGAAAATCGGAAGGGAAATCGTACATGTTAAGGTATATTTTTAAAAACCAAAACCGACGTGTTTCAGCGTTTAAAAATATAGGTTGAGTTCAGTTTTTCTTTTTTTACAATGTAGCTAGTGCAGATGCTTGTGCTGATTAATTATGGTAGGGAATCGGAATGAATTAAGCAGGAGTCCTTGACCGGTTTTGCAGTACTGCGGCTTTTTAGTGGGGCATATCCTTTTTTATCCAACTCAATCCATATCGTTTCTAGAACTCCAAGATATGCTCTAATATCATAAAGTGCTCCCGTTGTGCAGAGTGTGGTGTTTAGTTCTCGAGAATTGTCGGCGTGTCATCAATAAATTATATAATTTTGTAATTGCGTGGTGGATAATTTCAGCATACAACAACAGCTATTCGGCAAGAGTCACAAAGGTTATTGAATTATATTGAAAATTGTGCGCCAACTTGCAATGTAAAAGTATAGAAGCATGTGCTAATTAATTAGGAACGGGAATTGTATTGAACTAACAATAAGCGGAAACCGGTTTCACTATTTTTACTCTAAATATTATGCAAACTATGGGGGCTGTAGTCCGAGTAGTAGTTACTTTTGGACCAGAGTTACCCACCATCTAATAACAAAACAGATTATTCCTTGAGACACGCCAAAACTCCAGGTTTATAATGTAGCCAATTAGTCGTACATATTATAAATAGCCACATCCTTAATTTATAACGACAGGGTGCTTAATTTTTTGTGATTGAGAGTTTATATATATAATATGATATAAGTTTATATTATCGAGCTACTTTCGATTATATCCTTACATTGTGATGTACATGCGTACACGTACATACAACATATGTACAATTTTAGTTGCTACTTCATCCATTGTGCACCTACAACTACGTCTTATCTCATCTATTTATCGCCGCGCCTACATTTCGTGTCGCAGCTGAGTGCCCAAAAATTAATTTCGAAAATCTATTCGGACCATTCGTACGTCATTGTTATGTGATATTCTTATTGCGGTCATAATACCTTATTCATACAAGAAACTTACTATACTAACACTATTCGTCCTGATTATGATGTATATTTTAATGCATTTGTTATGCTTACAAGTCTTAAATATATCGTTATTTACTACCTATTACTCAAATTTCTGTGGACTCTAATGTGTGCTAGTTTTGTATTTTCATTTTACTGGTTTAGTTGATTTTAAGTGGTACAATAGTATGCATATACCATTCCACTCTTTGCAATATTTATGTAAATTTCAACATAAAAACGATAGTCCTTTTTCACTTTAGATATTTATGCACAATGTAGTATATACATATAATATAACATTTATATTCTTAGCCGTACCTATATAATATATAATTTTAATGATGGTCTGACAAATATTCTACGAATGATGAAAGTATTGGCGATGGATATTGGCGTCCAATCATACAATTTTTGTGTTGAAGCCAATACTAAGCACGCCGAGCTATCTTTGACAGATGCGGTAAAAGGGGCGCGCTCTAGCATACAATCTTCGAGAAGAGAGTGTTGAGCGCAGTGGCAGCATTTTTTCAACTTGCCGCTTTTAGTAATCTACCTACCCTTTGTTTAGTATCATAGTTACATTTTGTTATGTGTAAGTTAGTAGTATAAAAGATAGATAATAGATGCAATGTCTGTCAAGTAGTAATGGAGGTGTATATAATATTTTAGTGAAAAAGCCACTGCGTATAATAATAAAAGAGTTGAGAAGTTAAAGTTTATTATTATTATCATCAGGGTTATGCCCCAGGTGCGTATTAGTCAAGGAATAAGTAACAAGAAACGAATAAATGGTTGAAATGTTGTCGAGAGAAAAATATAACCTCGTGCCATTTGCTGGTGAAAATTTTGGGGCGTGGTCGTTTAGAATCAAAAGTATATTACGAGAAAGTGGAGTAATAACAGCGATTGAGGTAGAAACATTTAGTAACAATGAAGAGAACTCTACGAAAGAACCAAGGGCACAAGCAATTTTAATAAGTGGTGTAGCAGACAGCCATTTAGAATATCTGGAAGATAAGAAGAGTGCATATGAAATGTACAGGAATTTAGAAAACAATTTTAAAAAGAAAGGAGTTCGAAGTCGTTTCTTTTTAAGAAGAAAATTGAGTGACATTAAATATAACGAAGAAAATTCACTTTTAAGCCATTTTGTTATGTTAGAAGAAATATTTTCATAATTAAAAGATGCAGATAATGAGTTATCTGAAGAAGAGAAAGTTAATTATGTATTACTATCGATCCCCAAGTCATATGAAGCTATTATAACTGCTTTAGAAACTGTAGAAGATATTAAGGTAGATTTTGTGAAAGATAGACTGTTAGGTGAAGAAGAGAAACGAAAGAAATCAGCACATACCAAGAGTCAGAAAGTAGATACTGTGTTGTTGTGTTATGGATGTGGTAAACGTGGCCATAAGAAATTTCAATGTCCTGGACGAAGATATAATGCAGGTAACCTACATCATGGAGGACAAGCTAACTCAAGTAGAAGTGAAAACTTTGGTGAACAAGAAATAAGACAGAACTATTCAAGACAAGGACGTGGACGAGGGCAGAGTTGGAATCGAGGAAGAGGAAACCGATCATTTGTTGCAGAAGGCGAAGAAGAAAAGAGAAGTGTATTTATGTGTGAGCAATCGAATAATGTACATAGTGGTAAGACAAACGATATTATTCAGTGGTATATTGACTCGGGTTGTTCAGATCATTTAATAAATAATAAAGAATATTTTAATGAATTTATAGAGCTGAGAAATCCCAAAGAAATTTCAGCTGCAAAAAATGGGGTCGTATTAGAAGCAATAGGGATTGGCAATGTAGAAGTAAGAAGTTTAGTGAATAATGTAATTACACCTTGTACCATTAAAAATGTATATTATGTGCCAGAATTAAGAAAAACTTATTGTCTGTTTCAAAAATGGAAGGTAATGGGTTGAAGGTGTTTTTTTCCGAAGGAAAAGTTAAAGTATATCAAGGTTCAGAATTAATAATTATTGAAAATAATGAGGGTTCTCTGTACAGTATTAGAATGGAGCTAGATTACTCAAAATGCAATTATTCATTAACCAAAAATGACAAAGAAGCAATGCAATTATGTATAGGCGTTATGCACATTTAAGCATGTGTAATATAAGTAAACTAGCCAAAAATAATTTAGTTGGAGGGTTAAGTCATATTAAAAATGACCAGTTTGAGTGTACCTTGTTTGAACCATGTGTGTTGGGAAAAATGACGTGTCACCCATTTAATAAAAGAGGCTATAGAGCAAGCAAACCACTGGAGCTTGTTCACAGTGATGTATGCGGGCCAATAAGTCCCTCTATATGGGACGGGTATAACTATTTTGTAACCTTTATTGATGACTATACTCATTTTTGTGATTGTTTACTTAATGAAACGTAAGTCCGATGTACTCGAACAATTTAAGAGTTATTATAATTATGCAACTAAGCATTTTAATAGACATTTGTTAAAATCAAGGACAGATAATGGGGGCGAATATGTATCGAAAGATTTTCAAAAATTTTGTTTTGACAAGGGTGTAACTTTACAATACACAGTCGCATATAACCCTGAAATGAACGGAGTAGCGGAAAGAATGAACCGTACTTTGGTCGAGAAAGCTAGAACAATATTGATAGAATCTAATATGCCAAAAAAATTGGGGTGAAGCTATTTGTTTTTCAGCCTACGTAACGAATATGAGTCCAACAGGACCAAAAGATAAAACTCCTAGTGAACTGTGGGAAGGCAGAAAACCAAATGTATCAAATTTAAGAGTTTTTGGAAGTGTAGCGTACAACCATGTTCCAAATGAATTGCGACATAAACTAGATCCTAAAGGTAAACGAATGATTATGGTAGGATATTGCGCTGGAGGTTATAAATTATGGAATGAGGAAAGTGAAAAAGTAGTTGCGGGTCGAAACGTTGTATTTGATGAGAAAGCTAAGGAAAAGGAAGAGCTAATAAATATCAATGTTGAACATACAGAAGAAAATGACTTGACAGGAAATGAATGTGCTGAAGAAGAAACTGATAAAGACTGCACTGACTATGAAAGAAAAGCTACCGAGGAGGATCCACCTACGGAACAACAACCAGGAAAAGAGGAGAAGGTACTCATCATGGCATCAAGACTATGTAATGGATTTTGACCAAGATGAAGCATTATATGCACTAGAGGAAAGTCGATTATATGAAGACATATCCATGTGTTTTGACGAAATTGAGTCTAGAAATGATAAAAGGATCTGGAAAAAGGCCATACAAGAAGAAATAAAGATATTGGAAGAAAGTAATACATGGGAAGTGGTTCCGAAAACAAAGAATATGAAGTTATTAGACAGCAAATGGGTTTTTACCAAGATAAATGGAGACAATAAAGATATTTGCAAAGCTCGATTAGTTGTTCGCGGTTTTCATCAACAAGAGATGTATGATGATGTGTACTCGCCAGTGTTGAGACTACAGACCATGAGAATAATATTATCAGTTGCTGTTCATAGAACTTATTCTATACACCAAATGGATGTCAAAGGGGCATTTTTATATGGTAGAATCGACGAGGAGGTATATCTAAAACCACCGAAAGGAATCAGAATTAAGAATTAACATGTACTAAAACTGACGAAGTCGTTGTACGGGTTCAAGAAGTCACCTAAGTACTGGTATGAGCATTTTACTGAAACAATAACAAGTTATGGCTTTAAGAGATCAGGGAATGATGTTTGTTTATACAGTAAAGGTAATTTATATCTATTACTTTACGTTGACCACTTATTAATCTTGGGCAGTAACTTACAAGAAATATAATCTGTAAAGACGTACTTGTCAAAGAAATTCAGAATGAAAGACTTAGGATCAGAAAACCTTACATATTTAGGAATTTCAATAACTAAAGGACCAGACTTTATACTGATAGATCAGTCAAAGTATTTGAGAAAAGTTTTGAAAAACTATGGAATGAATGAGTGTAAACAGACCGATTCACCTATGGAGGTAAATTTTAAATTTCATGAAAACTATGTAGTTGATGAATCATATGAGAAGTTATGTAGATCTCTTATAGGTTCCTTAATGTATGCTACTGTGGGATGAAAACCTGACTTACCACCTCACAATCAGTATATTACCTTAGTAGATACCAGTCTAAACCAAGTGAGAATCTGTGGAAAGCGCTTAAAAGAATTTTAAGATATATTCAAGGGATACTTGATTATAAATTAAAATATATGAGAAATGAAAACAGTTTGCCAATTATTAGATATGCTGATGCAGATTGGGCGAGGAATCATGATAGGAGATCGACGACAGGCTATTTATTTAAAGTGCATAATAATACGGTTGTGTGGAGATCAAGAAAGCAAGCAATGGTAGCACTTAGTACTACTGAATCAGAGCTTGGGGTCACTATGCGAAGCTTCAGCAGAAGCATGTTGGATTAAAAACCCAATGTTAGATTTAAATATAAATATTAAAAGTGTAACGATCTTTGAGGATAATGAAAGTGCAATTAAATCGGTTAAAAACTCAGCCCAAAAAGAATGAAACATATGGATATTAAATTTAATTTTATAAAACAAAAGGTGGAACAAGGTATCATTCATGTGGAATATGTAAGTAGCATATAATACAATACAATATAATATATTATATTATATTATATTGTATTGTATTATATTTTATTAAATTTTGGCTCTCGAAAACACGATCCCTATGTAAGTAGCAAACAACAATTAGCATATATTTTAACAAACCCATTATGTAAAAATTCTATTCAGTCATTTGTGAAAGAGCTTGGCTTATGTAATAAAAATGTTGACATTGAGGAAGAGTGTTGAGTGCAATGGCAGCATTTTTTGAACTTGCCGCTTTTAGTAAGCTACCTACCCTTTGTTTAGTACCATTATTATTATTATTATCAAAGAGAACGAGGAACAATATTTGAACCTGGAAGGGCAACTTTATGGTCCTGGGATATCAGATTAACGGTAAAAATAATATAGACCGTCGAATTTTTCATTTGTTTATGTTTATAACACACTTCGAAACTTTAAACGCATTTTTCTCGAAACACGATTTTTCAAAACGGTACGCAGCATAACTACAACAATTTTTATTCTATTGATTCCAATTTTTGACCATATTTTTAGCATAAGAATATCTAGTGAAATACATATGGGATTTTCGATAAGTTAATTTAAACATTAGTTATTGACAAATGATTGCCCTTTTTGGCCGAAAATTGAATGTTTTACTTCAGATACTCGTCAATCGCACCAAAAACCAATATTTTGAAATCTCCTATGTATTTCACTAGCTATAACCATGTAGATTAGATAATATTTTTTTATTATTTTGAATTCAAATTTGCACCAGTTACACTGCGTGCCGCGGGGCGCCTCAAGTTCAACATGCCTCGCGAGAATGCCTCCGGTGCCGCCATTTTGTAATATTTGTCGATGATGAATTCTGTTTTCAATACTTAGCTATATGCTTAATAGCTTCCTCGAATATTGTTATCATATTGCCTTTGCTTCCATCCAAGATAAATCGTCAAAGAAGCCCTTTTTGGTTGTTACAGTGGTGTGAAAAGTTAAAGAAAGGAATTCAATTTCCAGTCAAAGGGTAATGTGTTTAACATGTATAATTATTACGAAAATTTTAAGGCAGGCATTGCTTGCAAATATGTAGTCGCTGCAGACCATTGCGCCGAGTGGGGTTTATTCCAAGAAATAACGTAGCGGCCTTCTAGGAAATCTGGCTCAACAAATATCATACCGGCTCTATGTATATGAATTAAAACAAATACTTTCTATATGTAGACGAACCAACTCTATATTAACAATAAATCATTCGATCGCCTGAAAACCTAGTAACAAATTTAATTTAACTGTAGTAAGGATTGCTTCCAACTCCGTCTCCGCTCCTGACTATTAGACAGGGGACAGGAAATTTCTTCTCGTGTTCTACGGAAAAGCACCCAGTTATCAACGAAGATAACGAAATATACGGCTAGTAGATAGTAGTTTCGGGCAGGGACTTAATTATCAATAGATCTCTTATGTTCACTTTTAAATTAAACATACAATAGAGATAGATTCCAGCAGAAAACAAGTAGGTACGTTACATTCTTGACGCTCTAGCACAAACCGAGTAAATTTCACCCACAAACCGTTTACCAAACCTTAGAAATGGAAGGCTCTCCAAATCGACGGAGGAAATGAAAAGATAACAGAAAAAAATATTTTATGCATTGTTTATAGGTTTATTGGGTTTAAGGATTGTATATAATCGCTCTAGTGGACTGTAACTGCTATATCTATATTAATAAAAATGAGTTGCCACATGTATGACGGAGCATCACTTGAGAACGGCTCGACCGATTTCGTTAAGTTTTTTTGTTGTGTTCGTAATTATCAGGACAAGGTTTGTATGAAAGAAAATTTTTGTAAAATTCACGGAAAAAGTCGGAAATTTTGATGGTATTTTTATAAGAAACAAGGATTTTTATGTCAAATTTGACGTTTCATTACGTGAGATCACGTGAGATGAGGCACACTTTGACAGTTCTGCGGTCTGGCTGTCGCATATTTTCATAACAAAATAAGAAAAGGTGCAGGGCTTAAAGGTCTTGCAAACAAGTCATTAAATACCAGAAAAAAGAATGCAAGAGAATTACATGATCGTCAAGTCAATGAGACCAACGAAGATTGTAGACACTGTTTAGACGCAAATCGAATAAGAACTTCCAAGCGCGAACAATTATAACTCCGTAACAATGGATACAGTCGAGTTCGACTCATTGCCATTTGGAGATAACGTACAAAATAATTTTTGCCAGGAATGCCGTCGCACAATTTGCAGCTCAAAGTCGACTCGGTGGTAATCATGTTATGCAATCTGAACCAACCGAAACTTCGTTGTTAAGAAGCTGATGAATGACGTGATGGAAGCAACGATGATCATACGAAAGTTCAAAGGCGAGGATGTTCTGACTCCAAGAATACCACTGATTCCAACCGATTTGCCGTTTCAATTTGAGAGAGTTCAGTTTGCTGTTCGCCTTGCATTTGCAATGACGATTAATAAATCGCAAGGCCAATCGTTGGAAGTGTTTGGAATGAACTTTGAATTGCCATGTTTTTCTGATGGGTAATTTTACGTGGCGTGCTCGAGAGTAGGTAAACCGTCGGCGCTATTCGTGTTCTCTCCAAACCGAAAGACAAAAAATATCGTTCATCACCAAGCGTTGCGATCAACTTATTGCTTAATTTTTGTAAATATTTGTAATATTCAAATATGGGTGCTCTGAAACCTGGTTTCAACATTAAATCATAATTAAAATAATCTATCTATCTTCTATCTACATCATTTCTTTTTATAAATTGACAGGACAACGACTGTCAGGTCAGCTAGTTAATAATTCTAAAAATAAATCTTAACTATCAATTCATTATAATGGCACACATTCGCACAACAACGTCAGTCTTTTAAAATCCCAAACATGCCGGCCCCCGTTGAAGTAAAGTTTCAACAGCGTGTTAATCGTCTACAGGTAATTTACTATTCGCTACAAACGTCTTTAATTTGTAAGCAGGAGGTCCATAAAATGCTATCATCAGCTTATATGTGTATAGCTTTCATTGCTGAATTCTACAAATTGGCCAAAGGAAGTGCTGCTGATAGTTCTAGCCTCGATAGACTTAATTGTTTTAAAAGTGCTACTTTTGATTTTGCGCATAGTAAATGCACTGTTACGCAATCAGAAAACCCATGAAGTTCAACTTGCGTTTGGTGATCAAGAATTGCTTTAGGTGGAATGCTCAAATTGTTTTATTTACTTACAATTAGTTGTGACTTGTATTTGTCCCAATATTTAACGATTGCTGATGATACTGTTTCATCCCAGTGAGTTTTGTCTCGCTATAAACTTTGCATCAGTATTCTCGCTATAGGTATCATTTACCCCAATAAACCTAATGGATCATATAATTTGGCAATTTGTGACAGCATGTTTCATCTTGTTACCAATTAATTCTGATCAAGATGAAAACTGAAAAGTATTATGTCAGTTTGAGCATTCGACTGCAAACCTAACGTCTTCTGTGTTTTCGTAGTGTCTAATTGTACTAGCTCACTATTAGATATATCCTTTAGGTTTTCTAGTAACCTTATATCGTGTGAAGACCACTCGCGTATACCTCCTGTTTTCACCAGCATCATTATGTCGTTTCTTATGGTGGTAGTTTCTTGAATAATATTACCTCCTGTTAGAACGTCATCAACGTAGAAGTCGGATTTTAGAACTTTTGCTGCCAATGGAAACTATTCTTGTTCGTCACCTACTAGTTGAAGCAAAGTATGTATTGCTAGGTACCGTGCACTAGCTGTGTCATAAGTAACCGTTTGTAATTCAAAGGTTTCTACCTCATTGTTCTGATCATGCCGCCAAACAGCTTTTTGATATTTCTTGTGATCCTCATGTATTTGAATTTGTCTGTACATCTTCTCGATGTCGGCAGTAATTACGTATTTATGTAGTCTAAATCTCAGAAGAATAGCAAAAACATCTTCTTGTATTGTAGGTCCTACTATTGATATCATTATGGGATAGTCGGTTATTTGTTTCCGCAGATGTGTCAAACACGACACTAATTTTTTGTGCTTAAATTAGGTTCTTTTAGTACTGTATGATGAGGCACATAGTATCATTCCGTACGGTCGTCGTTTTTAACTTCCTTCATGTGACCCCAACGATGATATTCTGTAAGAAATTCTTGATATTGATGTTCATATATGTATATTATCTTGCTTGAACTTTCTTCCAAGGGCATTAAAACGTTTTGGTGCTATAGCGGAAGACTCCAAGACTCCAAGAGATTGAATGGATACATTGAATGGCAATTTCGACACATGTTTTGTATGACAGTTTTCGCAATTTGCCAAAACCGTTTTGCTCGGTTAACGAGAGATTCCGCTGATAGTAAGCAACCTTGACGCTTTACATTTAAGAATCAATTTTCAATTCCTTTTTATTGCGGTGGGCATAGATATGATTAAGTTTTGAAGTAGTGCATTGCCTATCCTATTCATAATATCTATTGTGTACCTGTATAGATAATAATAATAATAATAATAATAATAATACTAAAATTTATTGCAAATAAACAACAGAGTGTTTAGCAGCAACAGGTCAAGTGAAAACTGATAACAATAATAATAATAATAGTGACAACAATTGTAGTAATAATTAAAATATTAGTTAATAATTAGATATTTAAATAATCTTCTAGAGAGTAGCAATTAAGAGAGAGAAGTAAATTTTTAATATTAGATTTAAATTTATTGAAAACGTTTCGGTACTTTATTAAAGAGTTTACAACCCATGAAATAAAGGCTTTTTTGAAATAAAGCAGTTTTATGAGGAGGCGCAAGAAGGCAATTAGCGTTCCTTGTATAATAAGTAGAACTAGATTCAGTATGAAACTCGGACCTATATTTAAAAACAAAACAAAGTACTTCCAGTATATACACGTCGTAAAAAGTTAAAAATTAAACATTTTTAAACGCTTCCTTACAACTATCGCGCCGATTCATATCTAGCATGATTCTAAGTGCTCTCTTCAGTAATAAAAATACACGTTGCACCGAGATACATCTACCCCAATGAATAATGCCATATCTTAAAATTGAATAAAAATTTGAATAATAATAAGTTTTTACAGTTTTAAAATTACAACTAAGTTTTAAATGGTATAAAGCAAAACAGCTGCTTGAAAGCTGTTTATATATGCTATCAATGTGAAAGGTCCATTTTAAATCCTCATCAATTATTAGACCTAACAATTTGCAAGAGCTATTGAAATTTTACAAAAGTATCATTTAAGAGAATCTCTGAAATATTATAATTACGATCATTCCTAAAAAGTACACAATTAGTCTTATCAAAGTTGATTAATAAACGATTTGTATTCACCCATCTGCCAATAATGCTAAAAACATAATTGGTTTGGACAATTAAATTATGTAATGTAGGACTCTCAATAACTATATTTATATCATCAGCGTATAAAGCCACTGAAGCTAAAGAATTAATAATGCAAGGTAAATCATTTACATAAATTAAAAACAAAGTGGGTCCAAGGATCGAACCTTGCTGAACACCAATATTAATAATTTTAAACTCAGATTTTACATTATTACAAACCACCCTCTGTGTCCTATCACACAAATAAGATTTAAACCAATCTCTGATATTACTCCTAACGCCAAATAGTTCCAATTTGTATATCAAAATCGAGTGATTTATGCAATCGAAGGCGCGAGAGGGATCGATGCACATACTAATGCACGTAGTTTGACTATCAATATTTTTGTAAATATTTCTTAAAAATTGAAATAGAGCAGTATCCGCGGAATGCTTGGAGCGAAACCCATGTTGATGATCCGACAAGATATGAAAATGGTGTAAGTAATTTATTAATGTTTTATTGATAATTGATTCAAATATCTTGGAGAAAACCGGAAGCAAATTAATCGGACGATAGTTTTTTATATCATTCGCGTCCCCCTTTTTAAAAAGGGGTTTGACAATAGCACGCTTTAATATGGAAGGAAATATACCTGTGTCTATAGAGAAATTAAAAAGATATAGTAGAGGTTCCAAAATAAGTTGATAACATTGCTTGACAATAAAGGAACACACATTATCATTATCATATGAAAAAGAAGTGTTAAGCTTAGACACAGATTCAATAACATCGCTATCTAGTATAGATCAAACAAAAAAGAATTTTTGACTGATTTTACATAATTATTAATATCTTTGAAATTAATATTGGTGGATGCAAAAGAAGACTGTAATAGATTACTAGCTAAGGATGAAAAAAATTATTAAAAACATTACTAGTATCGTCGGTGAATAACGAACTGTCTGGTAACGGACTCTCTCTAGAATAGTTACTTCTGTTGTGTTTGATAACAGACCAAACAGCTTTAGATTTATTTCCGGAATACAATATAAAGAATGAATACATTTTTGTAGTAGGGTTGATAATTTAGATAATCTGTTTTGAAAATTGGATATCTTATACTAAGATCTTTTAAAACAAGTAGTTTATTTGTAGCATCAATAACTTCTGGAGTAATCCAATTAATATTGTTAGATTTTACATAGCTTTTGACATAAGAAAAACAAATATCCAAATAGTATAAAAATACCTCAATAAATTGAGAAAATGCACTATCAGCCCAACTGCATTCGTAAACAGACAGCCATGTCTCCGATTTCAAGTAATTATTGAATAAGTTTAAAGAATTGATACAGAAATTTCGTTTATAAATTATAGGTTTTCGGACTCCGTAATCAAACAACGTGAACTTCAAAATTTGGGTCAAATGATCCGCAAGATCATGATCTATACACGAGGCAATATAGGATTCATTAATTAAGTTAACTAAGAAATTATCTAAGCAAGTAGATGAATTAGCTGTAACCCTTGTGGGAACGTCAATAGTTGTATGTAAATTAAAGGAATTTAATAAGTCTAAGAAATTCAATAAAGTCGTTGAAGTTGTTAACAAATCGATATTGAAATCACCACCTATGATAATGTATTTATCTTCTTTCTGAAGAAATGTTAACAGAGAAGTAAAATATGTAAGAAATTCTTTAGCATCTGAGCCAGACGGTCTATATACAGCTATGACTAAAAAAATACAATTGGAATTTAATTTACATTCGATGCCACAACATTCAAATATATTTAAGATAGAAAATTTATTAACATCATTTCTAATTTTGGTATTCAGAAAACTTTTAGCAAATATTGCAACCCCACCATGATAATTATAGGGCCGACATACGTAAGATTTCAAAGTAAATGATTGTAATGAAATCTCTCTTAATTGCTCCTCTGATTGCCAATGTTCAGATAACAACAAAATATCAATTTTATACAAATTTAGTATTACTTCAAGTGGTCTTATTTTATTTCTTAGGCATTGAATATTTTGATGAATAATATTTAAAATAATAAATTTATTATCTGCGCTAGAACATTTATTGTTTTGAGGACGTAAAACATGACCGCCGGACGGCAATGTTGTAGTTATCGCTCCTCCTGGATAGTTTCGGATATTATCCGGTGTAAAAACGGCTCTTGAAGCAATTAATACAAATATTCTCGGGCCAAATTTCGGGATTCTTAAAATTTTCAACGTAGTTTAAAGGAACGGATACTTTAAATGAGCTGTACCTGTCCGGATACTTCGAAGTCATGCGTTCACAAATTACCTCCGGGATCTTCGCGATATCAGTTAAATATTTCTTAAGTTGCTCAGGAGTAATATCACGATTACAATTAAATACGTGGTAATCGATATATTTTATAACACCCTTGAATATAGAACTGTTTTTCATTTTTCCATAGATCAGGTTACTACGGTTCATCTGTCTCTTCTGCTGTCTTTGAAATTCCCATTTTCGTTCTCTATCCTCCTTTTCTGTCTGCATCACAAAAACGGCAGAGATCTGTGTCTAACGTTCCACAGTTTGGCCGATTCGATTTTTCGTTTACCTTGGGCGGCATTTTTACGTATCTTTTTCTGTAGGCAATGTTTGCATGACATCTACCGAGATTCCATCTATTTTCTTGGGTTTATTAATATTTACATTAATAGGTAGATCTTTTGAGTAGCTATACACCAGGATGGATTACTTGTTAGGTGTAAAAAGTTGAATATTACTTTCACGCAGAATAACTACTTCATTTTTAGAGCGACTACTTCTTCTTTTAATTTGTTGGTTTCAGTTTCAACTACACTTTTAACAATATTTTTAAACTCTTCACTTTTTAGAAACGAAACTATATCACTGCTACTTGATCTTGTATCAGGCGGCATTATAACAGAGCAAAAGACAAATTACTAGCACGATTGCACTTGCACAAATTAAACACGTCCGAAACGGTATAACGATCGGAATATGTATATATATAATAGTAGCATGGCCGTATGTCATTAGTATATTTGGTAACAGTATCTTTTAGTTTTTTAATTTTATATTGTATATGAAATGTTACTTTTTAAGTTATTATGTATTCTTGTTTTGGGCCATTATGGACTTCGGTCTGTGGTCCTGATAATATATGAAATAAATAAATAAATAAATAAATAGATTCCACCTGAAATAACGTATCCAAACTCTGTATTGTGTAACAAAGGAAAACTTTTTTTCAATCTGTATGTACCAGATTTAAGGATACTTAGGAAAATCTCAGCTCCAATAAGCATATCTATTTCAGCTGATATGGTGAATGTTGGATCTGCCAAATCGATGTTGAACGATATTTTCAACTGTTACAATCAAATTTAATTGCCAGTAAATTGCTTGTGATTTTGTACAAAACAGCAAATTCCAATGTCGTCTTGTATGAAGCTACTCATGATGCAATAAGTAAGGTTACAGATTTGTTTGATTCAGTACACACTTGACCTATGCCACCAATTGAAATGCATTTATCTTCTGTTTAAATCCTAATGTTTGGATAATGAAATTCGATTGACTTGCACTGTCTAATAAGGCTCTATGCATTTGCCAATGAGCTTATACCCCAATTACTGCGGTAGCCAATAAAATTTCCGTTGTTCTTCTTAGTGTTTGCAACGATAGGTTTTGTCTTAGCATTAAGCTTGCCACAGACACATTTGATGATATCGTTTGTGGTTGGTTCTTTTGTTTCTGCATAAAGCTTCTATTTAATTGTGTAATAGATAGTTTTAAATGAAGTAATGTGTGATGTTTACTTTTTACAAAGTCGATAAACAAAGGTAGATTTGCATTGAGCTACATTGTGTGATGATCTTAAGCAATTTGAACACAAAGTCGTTTAATTATGTTCAGCCTTTTGGAGGAGCTTCTTTTAGAAGTTTGTCGCATTTATGCAATTTCTGATCTGCGCTACATAATTTACAACCAACCTTATGCTCCTGAACTGCACTGATACGTAAGTGTAATTATTTATGCCTTGATTTATCTGAACTGAGCTGCGTTTTTCTAAAAATCCAAAACATTCTGTTAGTGTTGGAAGTATTTGTGTATCACTGGGTTTATTTAATTCCCGTTCACGTCGTGCTTGTTGGTCCAATTTTTGTGTTAAAAGATATACAATTATGTCATCTCACATATCAGTTGAGCCAACAGTTTTTAACGAACGTAAATGTTTCGCTTCAGTTATTAAATTTCTAAGACCATTTGCTGGATCTTTCCTAATGGTAGGTATTTCAAAAAGTGCTGTAAATGCGAATTAATGATATATTGTTTGTTGTTATAGCATCCTATAACTAGTTTCCATGCTTTATCATAATTTTCCGAATTAACTCCGATTGATTCTATTGTTCTTGCCGCCTCACCTGGTGATTGAGATTTGAAGTAGTAAAATTTTTGTGTTCTAGACAGTTCGTTGTTTGATCTACAAGATTGTTGAATATATCATTTCATCAGCTGCATTATTACTGTATTCTTTGCTAAGAGAACCTAATCGTACATTCCTGTGCTCTAGTTGATCATATTCATCTCCTTCATAGTTTTTAACGAAATTTGAAATACCCGTAACTGTAGCTTTAACAGCGGTACGAGATTTCTTTAATTGTTCTTCTATTAACGTCATATTATTTTATCGGTAAGGTCGATACAGGGACTGTGATTACTATATTAATAATAATATCTAAAAATAAATCTTTACCAACTATTTACAATAGCACACATGCGTCAGTCTCTTAAAATCATTAACACTTGCTAAAAGCAGTTTGACTTTATTAGACATTGTTTCCATTTCAATGACTATATTGGCTTCTATAAATGAAGATCTAAGTTATGATCGGTTTTATAAAATACGACCAATAATGATTGATCACCTGAATCTGAAATTACTATTAGAAAAGAGTCTATATGTAGATGACCAGATATATAGCTCAGAATCAAGGCACTATATCAAACATCATATACCTACAGAACCTCAAAAATGTTGATTTACACTATTTATTTGATGTGGGATTATTGCTTTCTCATATAAATTTGAGGTATGTATGGATGCAGAGAATAGAAAATAGTTTCGTCTAATTGAAGAACCAGATTGTGGAACTAACGGAAATGTAGTAGCCTGATTATCAAGAGCCATTCCTAGTGATTACAATTTTGTTCTCTACTTTGATAATTGCTAATCATCGTAGCATTTATTACATTATTTAGCTAACAGAGGAATACAAGTTTCTGGAAATAGTCAAACGAAATCGGACACTAAATGGCAAGTTACCTTCCGATGTAGAGGTGAAAACTAGGAATCGTGGTTTCTCGTATCACATGTAATCTAGAAGGCGTTGAAATATCATATAGGGAGTCAGTTATATGGAAATATAAAAAGGGCCGCGTATCTATTACTCTAACTGGAAAGGAAAAGAATAACAATAAAATATCCAAATTTGGTTACCGTATATAACAAATATATTGAACGTTATAGCCCAATTGGTCATTATAAGATTACAATGGACCCCGAATCTATAACGTGCCCGAGCGCTAGCAGTTGTTTTCACTGATATATTGCCGAAGCTGATAGACCATCAGCTACTATGTTGTGAACGTTGTATTTAGATATAGGCCTGTGTTTTACCAATCATATACTGTATACAATCTAAGAAAGCTTAGGAAACCTTGGTCTTCTTCGACTTTCCAAAGGTTGGCGCTAATTTTAAATTTCGATGTGATTGCGATTTTTAACTTCGAGTTGTGTGGTGACGCGGATTCCGAGTTTCAAGGGTTGGTGGTAATTTTAAATTTGAAGAGAGGAAGGGAATTTTGAATTTCAGGAGAGTTAGCCTTGTCGCGAATTTTAAATTTCGCTGGCAGGTCGGATTAGTTTACAGGCACGGGAGTTGACTAGCTTCGCGAATGGTGGAGCGGTGGATAAAAAACACGCCATCTCCTACTCCAGGGACACCTGTGAAAGTATAATGAAATTAGGTGTGCTCCAACACATATTCACACATTAATTTAGAGTATTACTTTATACAAAAACTAAAAAGTATCATTAATTAAGTATGTCCGAATATAGTAGCAAACATCAATGTAAACGAAAAGAATGCTTTGGTTAACATAAGAACTTAGAAATAAATGCGATGTTAAGAGACAGTTATATGAAGGAGTATTAAACAGAAGAGTAGACAGAGAATACTATAACAAATACTGTCAGTATTTAAATGGAGAGATAGAAAGTGCAAAAAACAAAGCAATTCCAACTATATTACGAATTCAACAAATAAAATAAAAGCAACCTGGAATCTAGTAAATCAAGTCACAGGTAAACAAAAACCATGTGAAATCGATATAACTGCAATACAACGTAACCAATGTTTAAATAGTGAAATTGAAACTTTAAATTATATCAATGAATATTTATTAACAGCTGGTGAAAATAAAACTGACAGACCAACATACTGTTTTGTAAAGCCTTGCAGTAACACCTGTTATATGTATCCTGCCGATCTACAGGAAATACACGAGACCATAAAATCTTAAAAAACACTCTGTCTACGGGTTATGACGAGGTGCTCACAAAGCTATTAAAAAGGAGTGCTGAAATTTTGCGTATACCCCTTGCACATATCACAAATTTAATGTTACAGAAAGGTATATTTCCGAAAGATCTGAAAAAGACAATTATCAAACCTATTTATAAGAACGGCGATAAATCAGATTTGGCAAATTATAGATCTAATATCGCTAAAATCTTCGAAAAAGTTCTCTATAAAAGAATATTTAGTTTCATAAATGAACAAAAAATTTTACAGTAAAACAGAGTGCGTATAAAAAGGCAAATCAACGAACAAAACTGTTTACCAGGTTATTTCGGATATTTTGAAGGCTTTGAACAATAAAGATTATGTTGCTGGTGTTTTTCTGGATCTTTCGAAGGCTTTTGACAGCGTAGACTATGGGATTCTTCTAAATAAGTCGGAAATCATGGGATTGCGAGGCATTGCAAGAGATTTAATTAAGTCATATTTGGCAATAGGCAACAAATAATAATGATCGTAGGTGAAACAAGCAAACAGTACTCTGAATGGAGAAACATTTGCAGGGGTGTACCACAAGGATCGATACTGGGACCGGTATTGTTTCTGATGTATATGAATGATCTTCCTACTATTCATAATGTGGATATCATTATTCGCTGACGACACCTCCACCGTTTTAAGAGCACCAACCATTGAACTACTTGCCGATGACACAGTTGAAGCACTGAGAGTGCTTCAGGAGTGGTTTGAAGGAAAGGAGTTACATCCCAATATAGCAAAAACAATGTTTTATTTTCTAATGCACAGAATAGTTTTAATATAAACTATGATGGAAAGACTTGCGAAGCGTCAGAAAACATCACATTGTTGGGGTTGCAGATTCACCAAGAACTAGATTGGAAAACCCACATGCAACATTTAGTGGGGAAGTTGAGCGGCTATTGTTACGCATTAAAAGTTCTTTCAAACTCTGTGAGTGTCAATGCTGCGGTACCGTATCATATTTTGGGGTCACAGCGTAGACATTGGACGTGTATTTGTGTTACAAAAGAAGTGCATGAGAAACATATTTAAGTTAAACAGAAGAACATCATGTAGAGAAACATTTATAAACAATAATATATTAACTTTGGTATGTGTTTACATTTTAGAATGCGCCTTGTTCGCGAAGAAGAATTACGCTGACTATTTCATAAAATTTGAAATGAATCATATATATGCGACGAGAGGAAAGGAACTGAAGTACTTGAATTCACCACAAACAAGATTGAAAAAATTCAGAATGGTGTCGATACCAGAATTATAAAAAATTTTCAATCATATACCATCGAAAATCAAAAATCTGCCATTGCCATTATTCAAAAATAAATTGAAAAAACATTTACTCCGACAAGCTTTTTATAACTTAATTGATTATTTTCATTCTAATTTTTTTATGTTTTTGTGTTTGTCAGAATTTTTCTTTTGTGATTTTCTTTTTTCGACGTGTTCTATACTTTTGTATTTAGAGAACAAATGAACTATTATTATTATATTATTATTTTACAAATTCTTATGTGCGTTTTTCATCAAAATTTGCTCTCTTTAAACTTCGTAACAATATGTGTACATACACAGGTATCTATATATATGTGCATACCAATGGATGTATGTATACGTACAATGCTATTTACCAAAACACTGATTTGTTAAATTTAGATTTAACAACAGCCATTAATGATTACAATTAATATGAGTAATTTGTTAATATTTCTGTTATATTTCGTAATACCATTTGTGAGCTTTTGCAATTATGAATCATAATTATATCAAACAACAACAATTATCACTAACCTTGATACTAGCTCTAAATCGATAAGTATTTAGTAAATTAATAATTACGTAATTAGATCGCATTTGCGTCAACACAACAGCTATACATTATAATAATAGTATTACTACCTTGGTTGCGCTAATTAGTGGTTTGTTAATCGCACACTGTATACACGTACATGATGAATCTACAATTAGTATTGGGTATTTTTAGACATTTTTAATAGATGCGCAAAATATTCACATATCAAATGATATGATGTACGTTTGTAATTTTTGCTGCCAGTGATAATAACGTATCTGTGTATTGCCAATCCTTCGTTAGGGTGCAAATAGTTTTTGTATGAATATGAACGTAATCATGCAGCAGGAACCAATTTTGATATCTAGGATTTCGATACCAGGCATGAAAAATGTTAAGTGACTTTTCACCATATGTAAATAATTAGTAAGTTTTGCTTAAACTATAAACATTTTTTAGAACTAGATCAATCAAATTAACTGAAGATGATAATTGGGCTATTATAAACACTAAAGCTGCATTTTATTAAATAATTCAGTTTGCTTGCTTTTGTGAACTGATGCTGATGGTTAGTGTATATAATAACGAGCATACTATTCAGAATTGACAACATTTGGAGGACGCATTGTAGGGTTACTTGAAGTAGATGTGTTTCCTAGCAAGATGATCCATAGGTTATCAAACCGCATTACGTATAGTGTACAGCCAAACAATCTAACTAGGATCTTAAACTTACCATACACTACCGGAGTGGCCTTGGATTCCACTGGGCAGACAGGAAATATTGGAAAAACTGTCTACAAAATATGTTCAGAAAGAATTGATATGGAAGACATATTACCAATTCATGTAGAGAACGGTACAAAATGATGAAGAACAAGTTAAATTTAGCATCAGTTTGTACTGAAGTTTATATTTTATGCGTGGCTTCTTCTTCACTGATGTAATATCAAATTGTTGTGCAACTCGTTTCTTCAGGAAATGCAGACAACATAACGTTCTTGACGTCAAATATATATGCCTTGATACATCTTGAACGCTCGTTGTCCAATATTAAAACAGTATGATTTAGTTTTCGAATATATATTTATATAGTTATATTTACTTATATAGTGATTCTCTTAATGCTCATAAACACAGCTCCCGTACAGCCCTGAGTGTATCTTGGCAACTGCTTTCTAAAGTAAGGAATTCTTTCAAGGATATTCTAAACTTTCTGTTATTGGTAATGGATTTCATATTTTCAGGCAACGCATTATATGCCTCTACCACGTTAAGGTAAGGACCAGTTTTAAACAGCTTTGTCTAGACGCATTAAATCAATGCCGTCCTCTAGTAGCCATATTACTGTAAAAGTCCCAGTTACGTAAAAAAGATTTTTAGTTCGTATCAGAAATAAAATCAGCTCCTGTATGTGCAGAGTCGTGAAAATCATTAAATTAAGTTCATTGAAGAAACCCTTACAGATAGTACTACTTGAAACGCGACATATCAATCCTATAATTTGTTTTTAGTTGATAAATAAGGACGAGGTATGACCAAGCGCACCACAGAATATTATGCCGTACCTCAAGCGCGACTTTACATATACATAATAAATGACCTTACTGCGTCTAAACTATAGATGGGCAACCTCCGGCCCGCAAGCGGCCCTCGAGTAAGATTTGCCCGGCCCGCTACTGAATTCTTTCGTTGCATATTAGCACGGCCCGTCTAAACTTAATTCATAATGAATCATAAGGATACCACAAAAATGTATATTTTTCAAGATTACTCGCAGCATAAAACTTCTACAAAAAAGGTTGCCCATGCCTGGTCTAGACTAACAATACGAAGCAGCACTCGCAAGGCATAGTAAGCCGATGGTAATTTTTATGTTAAGCCAGCTATATGATCAGGCGATTTTAAAATGTTATGTTTTGTAATTATTATGCATTTCAAAGTAAAGGCTGATTAATTCATTAAATATTTTATTATTAAGTATATTTTGATAGTACATGTATGTATGTATATATATATATATATATATATATATATATATATATGAATACAGAATATCTGTTAATTCCTTCATTTTCAAACGGCGATCTTCTAATACCATATCTTCAATTATTACCATTTTTCGAGGCGTTATCACTTCAGTTGGTCAACCGGACCGCTCATCACCTTCAAGGGATTCTTGGCCCAAACGCAAACATTTTACCCACTTTTTACAGTGAAATATTAAGAAGAAAAATCACCATAAACGCTGTCTAAACGTTGTTTAATGTGATTAGGCGTATACACTTCTTTTGTTAAAAATTTAATGGTCGCGCGACATTCTTTTTCGTTAGTTGCGATATTTTCATGGACTAGTCACGTTGTTTGGCTGGCTACTAAAAGCTATTACTCTGCGAGCCGTAATATATAGTATAGACCTCATACATGTGCAAATATGACGCACCAAAGTTTGAAACAGGCTTGAACCTGTATAAGCGTGTTAGGCCGATAATTTATGGCGCCTACCTCGTAGACTTTGTCATCGCTTTTTACGAACTCATCATTCAATGGGCAGCAACGAAGCAGCAGCATCAATTAACGTATTTTGGGTCCTAGATGCATTGACTGAAGTAAGCAAATAACAATCGTCTGACAAATGAGATTTTACGTTACAGTAACCCCTACACCCAAGATTAGAAAACATATTGTGCAATGAAATTAACGTAGCAGTAACTCGCGTTGGTTGATAACCCTGCAGATTGATAAAAATGAAAATATTACACAAAGTGCTACAATCCTTGGTTTTCGTGAAAAATCACCTTATGCGACAAGTTTATTGTATGCTTGACAAATACTGACAAAACCTGTTATTAGTAGGTGGATTGCAGAAACTCCGAAAAATTTCTTTGAGGACGGTTTAAAAAATTATGTATTCATACTGGGATCAGTATATTCAAATAAATAGAGGTTATATTGGAAACGCACGTTGTAATTTTCACCAAAATTGAGGAAGTAAAAATAATTATAACCAAACTCCTAGAACTGTAGAAGGATTATTCGTATACTTGTTATTTTTATTCGCCGTAACAGATGTTCTATTGCGTATCAAATGATGACAAGTAAAAGACCGAATACGAACATCGGCGACCAAAATTATACATTGGACTTTACTTTACTTTGTTCTTAAATCTCACATCTTTGTTAGCATACTGGAGCAAACTGTAATGCTTTTTCTGTAACAAGGAAACACTGGTAAGTGTCTCTTATCGATTTGGATGAAACTTTGCGAGTCTATAAACCGATGTAGTGTAAAAACAACCGTAACTTTCCCAGCTGCCCAACCTCACGCACGGGGCGTACAACGTCCTGAGCTTAACACTAACCTTCGCTGTTTGACACAGTATGTTAGGTTTCTTTTTTCTTGTCTTCGCGCTTACCTCGATTTCGGTCGTTATACTTGTTGCTATTAATTAAACTTGATGATTGATTTTATGCGGTATCTATATGTGATCGATTAATTATTGATTTTCCTTTTCACGGATAGAGGGGGCTTCATGCCTGTTTTCAAATTAATATACGTTTTCCGATTGACGTCTGATTCGAGGGGTTACGTTAGATTATCTCTAGCTTTCGGTGTAAGACCTTGGAAGAGTACACACGTGTGTTCCTTTGAAACCTCGGCACATTGGTGGATTTTATGGGAAATACTTCTCATTTCGGTTGCCTCATTTTTGGATTTGGATCGCCGAACCGGTGTAAAATATTGATTGAGTATCGGAAGAGTTAGAACACGTGTGACATCCGTAGCCATTTTGTGTGTTTTTCCCCGTTCTAACGGTAAGATGTTCACTTTATCCTTTTTGGTGATCGTATTGTAAGGATTTTCTGTTTCTTGAGGGGTTTCTCCGCCTGGGTCGTTTAATTTTCGTCGTTCTAATATTGGGACAACGCTGTCATCTAGCCGGCTGCTGGTGCTACGATCCCATCCCGCCGCACATCTCCCAGGAAACATTCAGGTAATTGTAAGTCGCACCCTTTTGACAAATTTTGCTTGTAATTCACGTAGTTTCCTTTATTATTATTGAAAACCTGCTTAACGTTTACACGTCGTTAAATCCATAAAGTAGCAAAGAATTTTAAATTCCGAGTAAATATTTAACGTAAGAAACATTTTATTTAAGTAGATTTGTAATTTTAATTTTAATTGAAACCTCAGTAAATGATAATGTTATCCAAGGTAATCGGTTGGTTCCCGTAACTCTGTAGCAAATCGAATATCTTAGAATACTTAGAATAGCTTAGAATATTGCTTTCTATTTTCTTTTGCTATTTGTTTCTTTTTCTTGCTTTCCGACGATTCAATAATTATTAAAGACTCGTCAACTCTCATGGTTGCTTGTTTTTTTGTTTTTCCCTGTAATTATTTCTTTAATACCCCAAATCATTTTGCACCCGGGTTATTTGACCAACTACATGGATTCGTGTTTATCCAGGACTTGACAGGGTAAGTGTGAAACAGGTGGCGCCTTAATATACAGCTCTTGGGATGTATTTCACCCACTCCCTCGCCGACTAGCTAGCTGGCACCCTGAATGATAGCAAAGTTCATTCCTAGGGCGAAATTGCTAAATGTTGCTAAAAATATAATTAAAGAAATGGGTAAAGTGGAAGAGCATATTCAACCTTCTCCAAAACTTGTTGTGAAGAGAATGAAGGTGCATGCAGTAGAACGGCAATTTTTTTGTCGGTGTTATATTTATAGAATCGATGTCCTTTATTTGGTGTTTCGTACAAGAAATTTGTACTTCACTCTATCATGTACTTTGCAGTTACGTATTGCCGTTAATTTAAGAATAAAAGATTAAACAACAAATAAAAACACCAACCCACAAACGAAAACGTGCTAAAAATCTAAAACGAACCATGTACATGTACAGCGAACCATCTTGGGATGTGCGATGGACAACTCAAATAAGAACAAGAAATATTCACCAAGGATTTACCTGAAGCTCTACTATCTGCTGACATTTCGTTATCTAAAATAGATAATGCTAAATTACGAATTGCGGAAATATTGCAACAATTGCAATAACACACTCTTTGTTAGAGGAATACGTAATGTTACAACAAATAATAATTTTTATGTTGATGAAACAACTGGTCCGTACATTGCTAACTTAACTCACGTGGCTTGCTTACCTCATGGTCTAAATTTAGAAACGGAACAAATCAGAAAAATATCCCACTTAATGATTAATAACAGTTTGTGGTAATTTTACTGTGGAGCTTTTCTGTGTGCAAACGTCTGTAAACTAACAATCGCCACGAATTTTTAGTAAAAAATTTAAAGAAATATTAGTCGTTTATTGCTTTATCTTTTGACTTGAATTATGTTACCTTCCTTGTGTAGCTTTTATAACTTTATAAAAATAAATATGTTAGTACCTTTAAAAACTGTTACGAGTAATTCTCATAGAATAATCTTTATATCTACACCGTAATTAAATTTTTGTATTATTGTATATTATAGTATGATGATTCGTTTACAAAACCGTATATAATTGTGAAACGCATATCTCGCATATTTTTATACATGTTCATACTTATTGTGTTTTCTTTGCAGGAAATCCTAAGTCTAATACTTACTAATCAATCGAAACACGTATGTCGTCGGCAACGTAGCATTTTGGAAGATACGGTTGGCAATGCCGGTGAAAAAACGTGTTTCGGATTAATTACTGATGCATATTTTCCGCTTGCAAGTATTTACCCGATTTGAATAAATATATTTTAAAAAATGTCATTTGGCAAAGCGTAGTAAGATTTAATTAATAACAAAGTTTGTATGCCACCTACACTAAAAATACAGAGTTAACCATAAAGGCAAGCGGAAATTCCAATAAAACATTTGCCACATTCGGCTGCAGAAGGTGAATGTATCTTTCAGTATTAGGAGCAGAGAAAACTCCCTTTATTATTTATTATAAGCCTATACATATATATAAAGCACTTACAAGGAATGGTTCCCAACCCACACACGTCGATTTTGATGGAACGTGCTAATTATGTAGAGACTAGTAGGACTAGTAGAACTATGTAAGTGCCAGGTTTCTATTTCTGCCATTAAAGCCTTTAAAGGAGTGAAACAGGGCCCCTAAACATTGGCTTGTTTTTCATTTTTTTGCCAATTAATCTGGAATTGTTCCAAGAAAAAATGGTCAAATATCAAGAGGTCTATTGAAACATGTCTGAACCGGCAACCCTTATTCTTAAAAATATTACCCTCATAATTTTCATCTAATCAAATTTGGATTTTGAATAGAAGGGGGTGACAGAATAAATAGAAGCATTTCATTGTTTCTTATATATATATATATATATATATATATATATATATACAGTTTTCTTAGACAAATACATATTATGTATATTGAAAATAGCAAATTTTATACGAGAAGTGAACTGATATACCTTAGATTTTTAACAAACTTTGTTTAAAACATCAAAATGTAAAGTATAAGCTCAACATATGGCAGACAGCGTGTTATATTAAATTACATTATCCTTGGGTAACGTTTAAAATACTTCCGAACAAATAATATTGTCAAGTTAAACTTATGATGTATTTCCACCATGACGTCTACCTCTATCAAGAGTTTATATCTCTACCCTAACAACACTCGTGTAAGGCGAGGTGTAATATTTTGTTCAGACCCCCTGCTGGCCAACTTGAAGTGATAATATAGTTTTTACAGCATCCACCAACATCTTTTTATAAAGGAGTGGCAGCGGTTTGCTGTATGCACACATTAAAATATTTAATTTCGATTTAATCAGGACTTTACATCAATGAAGATCATATAAATTGTTTTGATACATATCTTGGTGTGTTCATCGTAAAGACTAATTTTAAACAATTCGTTCGCGTGGTTTTATTAAATAGTTTATTATTAACTACTCTTATTTATATTGGTTACCTTCAAAACGCCTTTAACAGTTAATGATATCATAGAGTCGAATATGAATTTAGTAATTAAATTTTCAAAAAAAAATGTATTCGAGCAAATCTTTTATTTTTACTTTAAAAATCAGGGCAAAATTTCCACCTGAGGAAGACCATAACTGAGATTACAAGAAGTACGAAAAAGTTAGACACTTGTGACATCTTTTGATCCTTGGATACAGATTTTCATAATTCAACATTTTAAAAGCTATATCCAACTAATGCAAACAAGCTGTAAATGGTCGGATGCAGTCAAAATTGTATTATTTGAATAAAATTGAATGAAAATGCATATATAAAATCGCTTACGTAACAAGAGAAATGATAATAATTAGATCATTATCTGTAATATATTACCTGACACAGATATTCACCACCTAGAAAGCATTGGAATTTTTAAAGTAATACGTGATTTAACTTAGCCAGAATAATATGTAATAACTTCTTATTTTTGATAAATAATGTTTTCACACACCTTGATTATTTAAGTATTCAGCAGCATGCTATGGCACTGATAACGCTTGGTTTATTGATTCCCATTCAATGCGTATTTCATGTTAAAGGGCTCTCAACTCTAGTCTCTTACCCATAATTGTCCACACATGTTCTATGCGGTCTTTCTAAGATTCTGATGGCCAAGGCAAGTAAGCATGGATTTCTACAAAACACTTCAACATCGTCCTTGTAGTGCGAGGGCAAACATTTTTGTGTTTAAATAAAGTGTTCTCTAACGTTGGAGAAAATAGGGTGACACTACTTCTGAAATTTATTGCAGGGCGGTTCTATTAGCTCGAATGAAAATCAAAGAAAATATACTGCCATAGGCAGTACAGTCCCATAACATAACCCAACAGTGCGGTGACTGAAAATTGAATGTTGCGAATTCTTCCAGGTCTTCGTCTAACCTTCATACAGATGTCATGCATTCCTACAGGGAACCTCTAAAGGGGATATTACGTTACTGCATCCATATTCCACTCGAGTCTCTCTGTTTTTTAAAGCCGTAAAAAGAAGTGGCTCCTAAGGGCGCCAAACCAAAGATCGAATTCGGCGATAAAGAGAAGGAAGACATATTGGACGGTATACACCTTGAAATTATTCGTCAGCAAAAGGCCCGATTGTCGCATAATGATCTGGACCATGCAGCGGCCTTTTTTGCGTCGTAGTGCCTCTTTAGCAACCTTCCGACCCTTCTTTAAACTACCAACGACAAACTCCAATTATCGAATCACGATTTCTGTTTAAGCAGTTTACGATATCTGAATGAAAAGCCGATTTCGCACAACTATTTGTTTCTCCCAAAATGCAGGCAAAGCATTCTACCGCCTCTTAGGTGGTACAATTTCCATGTCAGGTAATATATTTAAACAGTTTACAGCATTTAATATTATGTTAGATTTATATATGCTGTACATTAAGACAGCTAATGTCCACATCATTCACGTTTCTTCCATTCATTTAATTGGTTCTTCCATACAATCTCTTTTTGTTATACATACACTAGGCAATCATTGTTCCCTCTCTTTTTATAAAGCCATGAAATTGTTAATGAATAAATCCAAAAGAAGCTAAACTGAAACGTACGTGATTGTAAGGCCCGGAAGAAGTGGTCTAATAATGCTCAAAAATGTCAAAATATGATGGCGAGTTTTTAGATTTTTGTAATTATTATTCTTCATTTTCATTAAACCCTTAAAACATTTGTGCAAAGGTAACATATCAAATTATGCACCATTCCAGTTTAGAAGTAAACAATAACATAATGTTACTTAAACGTTTCTTATGATTCATAGTTTTTAAATATTACCCAAATGATGTTAATCTTGAAATGGGTGCTTGCACATGTTGCCACCTTATTAAATTAATAACAAAAGTATTCAATATCCATTAATTGGTCTGACCACTGCATATTGTTAAAATTATACATTTCATTTCAAAGGAATAAAAATTAATTGAAATGAATATCTTTAAATATCTATAGAACATCTTAAGTGACTATTTCATCAACATGTGGTTGCCGTACACGTAGAACATTATTAGATTACCTAGAACTTTTAACCTAATTACTTATGTGTTGTTTTAATAAATCATACTGTATTCAATCACAGAGTTATGCTATTCGCGAGGTTTCGAAAGATGTATATTTATATTTTCTCATTATTTTCAGTCTCTTTTTATTGCCATTGATGTAGAGTCAACATTAAACAATTAACCAATCATATTTCCACTTCGTCTGTACTTCGGATTTTTAAGGAAATCAACTTAAGTTCGCTTCTTTAAATAGTACCTCCCGTATATTTCTCCACTTTCTGATACAGAATTGAAAGATATATAAATATAAAGATTTTAGAATAATTCAATTAGAAACTATTCATATGATATCAAAATATTTTACAGCACAGAGAATTTTCGGAATGCTTTCCGTTTGTTTTTCGATATTGGACAGCCTGTATATATATACATTCCCTCATGCATCACGCTAAAAGGTGGGTATCAAGAGAACCAAACTATTTGGAAAACTGAGTGGAAAGAAATGCAATTTTGGAGAATGTCAGTACAGCCAATCATTCTTTGATGAAATTATTTTCAGAAATGCTGCAAGCTTTTTAAAAGTTTATTTGTTAAACTATAGCACCGGTTAAGAAACCTGTATTCCACGCAAATATTGCAAAGATTTTTACAAAAAGAAATATCCGCGCATATCATAAATGATCCCATAATAGTGACAACACATTACTACAGATCTCCAAGTAAATACGCAAAATTATCCGCTATAGTTATCTTTGTTTACCTAAGTAAAGAGATGATATACTCCTTCTTTGTCAGTTTCCATTGTTTGCATAAATGTGCAATTGCACATTAAAATATTAGATGTATAAATTTTACAACTCATACATATCAAGAAACCCTAATTATTAGTTATTTTGGTAATAGTGTCATAACAAAAACAAATGTTTGTTTATACATATATCTATCATGTATGTAATCATATCACCACCAACTTTCATAGAAGTGCAACTGCCGCGAAAGCTTTTCTCGGAAATATGCCATGGATGTTCAAGTGCAAAGTTTTTGCCAAACAGAACAAGCATTTGCTGGCAGATATTATTCCCTGTCTTGTTTTGCGTAATCGCGAAATATAAAAATAAGTTCCCGCGACAAAAATTAAAACATCAATTGGGAAAGTGACGTCGGAATACCAGTTACACATCCAGAAGTATACCAAACGGATTAATAGGTATATGTGACATTATTATAAGTTATTAGGAGAATGTGACAAATGATACTAAGGAAAGCACGGCCTACAGATTACTACAGATCTCCAAGTAAATACGAAATGTTATCCGCTATAGTTATCTTTGTTTACCTAGTTAAAAACATCATATGCTCCTTCTTTATCAGCATGAATCCAAGGTTTTGCAGGTGACGCGATAATTGCCGGGATTCGTTAATAATCGGTAGACGATTGTACTTACTGCTATTAATACGTCCGCGCTGGATCGGCGTCAGTGTACGTTGTTTTTCATTTTTAATTCGTTATTTTCCACCGTTTTTCATCGTCGCAATGAGAGACAAATGTGTTTTATGTGGGAAGAGCTATATGGAAATTGCGAAGATGTGCGGTAGCAAAGTATTGCGAGGAATTTTGAGAGGTACGTATTGATTTGTATACATAACCTTAAACGAAAGAAATAGTTCTAAAATTATGTATCTTTAATAAAATTTATAGATAATCAAAATTGTAAATTACAAAGTTTACAAAACAACAATAGAGTAGAAGTTATAGTTAATTGATGAATATAATTGAATCAGCCAACTATCTAAAAATGATTCTTTTGGTCTTATCACTCATCCACTTAATTGCCAATTTTAGAGTTATACGTAATAATAATGAAATATGTTTTTAGGGCAAAATATGGCGCAGGGACTATTTTGATTCCTCCATATACGATTCGAACAGGAATTTCTATTGTACTACAATACCTAAACCTGTTCAAGAAGGAAGGAAGACTTTAGTTCCAGAGAGGTAAGCATTCACTTATTATTATTAGCAATACTTTCAGTGCAACATATATTTTCTTCTGTACTCCTATTTTTTACACTTCGATCAATAAAATTGTCAGAATGGCTATCTATGATATCGACAAGCTGTTTGACAGCTTTAACGGCAGTGCCCCAGTACCACCAGACGGCAAACCACTCTGCTGCTGCGTCACCCAGAGTTACAAAGATACGGACTTTTGGAACACACCCATTTCCAAAGGCGAGATGTGGAATTATGTGTGCGGCAAAAGGCAGACCAGTTGGAAACTACCATTACAAATTGAATGGATGCACTCCATTAAAGTTATTACTTTATAATTTGACAAAACATGTAGAGTTGCCGAATAACTAGTATGCGACCTCCAACTTTCAAACAGGGTAGGCTTGAAAATTTATTTGGTACAAAGCGTCTCGGTTGTGGCTGAATTGGTAGCCCAACAGTTCCAGAGGTTGTTAGTTCTTTAAAGACTCTAGTCATTAATGGTCTCAAAAATCCAAGGTTGCAAGAAACCAATTGTGGGCAAGATGATGAGAGCCCTTTTAAGTAATTTACAAACCTTTCTCAAGGAGGTTGAAGTGACTGGGAGAAGTAATCTGCTAAATGACGATGAAACCCTGATGACAGGTGTTCCGAAAACGTTTGTAAACGTTCTGAGGAAATATAACTATCGCTTAAACCAGCCTTGTTTTATTGACCTATTAGTGGTAGATCTCTATCATATAAGATCAGTGGCTTATGTTAGCGGTTTTACTGCCAAATGTAATAAATGTTTAATTGCTTTAACTTCTGATTGTTCGCAATTATGCTATCAATTTCTTTCTTTCAAAGAGTTTTCTGAACAGCAGAATAAATTAACATATTCTTCGGAGGAGTTGTTGGTAATGGAATTACTTTGTTAGAACTGGAATTGAAAAATTTCCAAGTAACAAACATTCAGAAGAAAGCCGTAATTTTTATCAGAAAAATCGATTTTCTTGGATTACTTGTTCAACACACTTTAATTTTGTTATAGATGGTATTGTTAAGGGAATCTGTCCTATCGGTATTCCTTGGTGCTGTACCAGACTCAACCGTTACCAACATGACCAAAAATTCTCTTGGCAAGAAAAGCAAATTGAAAATACTATAACATCAATAAAAGGTTTACGTTATATTGTAATATTTTCATTTTTCTCTCGGCCTGGTTCTTTATCCAACTTCTTTCGTTTGAGTCATTTGTATTGTTTATATTTTTATTGTATTGTTACACTAAGTTACATTTTAATCCGAAATAAATTATTAATATGTAAATACTTGTGAAATACATGCTAGCAAGTATTTACGTGTTAATAATTTATTTTGGGTTAAAATGTAACTTAGTGAGTCTTATCTTCAAACTGACGATAAGCACATTTAATATTAATTTAAAATTGCTAGTTGATATCTAGCGCCCTCTTTGTCACCCTCAAATCTTGCTATGTGAAATAGATATACATACATATATCTCATCGGATAACTTTTTAGCATTGAGTCGATGGTCTATAGGTAGTCTGTGATAGTGACCAAGAAATTGTAAAAGTGCCTCACGCAAGAAGCGACAACTTGCAACAGTCCTAAAGGAAAAAGTTAAGTTTAAGAGTCTTTTGTGTAGATTAGATCCTTAAACTTTGATATCACTGTAGACTGTCCAAAAATAATTTCTAGATACAACGCTGATAGTCAAACCTACAATGCTCCATCATTAGCGTCTGCCAGGGACATTGAATTGAAACATTGCATTGATATAGCATGTCAGCTAGAAAAGGCAATATACAGAATTAAGACACAAACAAGTAGAAAATATTGAAAGAACTTATTTTCAGTGAGTGACGTAATAGACATCGCATAATATAGCAATGAAAACATTGTAACAAAGGTAATTCTTGTATTAATAAAAATATAAAAAGAATACTGCGTAAGTGCATTAATAAATATCAGTTACTGTTTATTACTTTCGTTTATTTATTCTATCACCCTTATAGTCTTAGTTTACAACTACATAAATTTTGTTACCCAAAGTCACATGGGTTTTATTAGGTAAGTATGTGTCCATCAGGAACCGTTCAGTAGAATATGTAGAACTACTTACTAATAACTAATAATAGTAATAATTAGAGTTTGTTCAAAAGGAAAATCGGACTGACGCCGTCACTCCTCCGAATTTTATTACTCAATGATAACTTATCAATGACAAGTTATCATTGAAAAATAAAATTCGGAAGAGTGATAGCGTCAGTCCGATTGGCACTACTTAATGATAACAGGTCATCCACTTGTTTAATAAACTCTAGTAATAATACATAGGCATATTTATTCAAATAAATTGTAAATTAGACATTAATAATGCAAGCCAACAGTTACCTCCACCTGCAACACTCACTGAATTAGACGGTCTTTACAGACTGTAGTATATTTCCAAAGTAATATAATTTATTACTCAGGTATTTTGAATATTAAACATATCATAAAGTAAAACTAACTTACGTCTAACTCTTTAAACAACATGAAACATGAAATATTCACAATTTTATCATTTATATGATACGAAATATTAAATACGTTTTAGATAAACTACACGCATTATGTAATCAACAGTTGGACCTTTTACACAAATTCATTTCACTTAATTGCTTGAATAAAATATTAGTCGAGGATTGTTACAAAGAGAAAGTTAACGCTTCTCAAGTATTGTAAGTAATTGATATCTTGAGCATATTTAAATATGGAGGTTTCTTTATTCAACTAATTTCCATTTGATTTAAACAATTACTTTCTCTCAGTATATAAAGAGAATACGAAGAACAGCAACATCAGAAACGACTTGAACCCTACGAAATTATTGACAGACAATAAGATACTTTAGCGCAACATATAAACTAATGGAATATCATTAAGTCTTAAATTCCAAAACAAGTGATCCAGTGATATGTTATCCGATATTTATTTTGAAACTGTGCATATACATATATCATTTGTAATATATATATATATATATATATATATATATATATATATCTACTAAACACAATTAATGGTTTAAATATTAATAAATTCTCTCATATTAACATGTTGTTTACGTACTCTTAATGAAACTAATGTGTAATAATTCAAAATGCCTAAAAACCTAACAACAAATCAAGTCTAAACACCTTCATTCACCAATTTCCAGGCAGGCGAAGCCTATTACATATTAACAGGGTATTCTTGTGCATATTAACATTAAAACTGTCAAAAAGGACACTATATAATTGGTTAGCTAGACCAGCAGGTAATAAAGTAGAACTTTGTCTCTTTCCAACGCAATATGCTCGGTTCCCCTGTCTTTCTTTCTGTCAATTTACATTTTCAGTGTACGCCTTTTGTATTACCATAATAATTCAAAATACGCCTTCAGAATATGCTCTGTTGCTAGTTATAGTCACACTGAAAAGTTACAGTCCTAGTACCTACGTTCGCCTTAAACAAATAGGATTTTATAAAAAGTGATTCAAAATTAGTCTGTAAGAAATCCTTCTTTTTTCATATGAAAGCTATTACTACTCCGGCGCCATTTTAATTAATAAAGAGACGCAAGAAGGCAGTTTAGAGTTTAAATTTACTACAAATTCTAACATAACGATAATATTATAATATACATATACTTTCTATAGTATAGTAACGATAATATTATAATATACATATACTTTCTATAGGAACAAGAAAATTAAATAAAAACTAACAATTTATACCTTTCAGCTGAAACTAAGTTGTATCTTGATAACAAAATAAGTACGGATTTTGCTGAAGATTGAATACGTAAATATACTCGACTTTAGTTGAGTATGTTTACGTATTCAATATGTCAAACCCCACTGATGATATAATTGTCGTCCAGGAAGAAAATTGCGTAGCTTTCGTTCGGCGTCGGTTGAAAAATTGAAAACCGAGATTAACATTTTTATCATATTTTGCTTTATTACTTTCGCCAAGAACACACGAATCAGAAGCTGATAAAAAAGTCGCGTTGTTTATGAAGATTCTTTAAAAACAGTATCTACTGTTTAAATTGGTTGTCTAAATTTCGTTTGATTCAAACGTGAACAAGTTTCAAATGGTCCAACTGATTTTGATAAGAAAATCAGGACATTCGATTTTTATCACCACAACATGACACCTGAAATTGCATAATCAAGCAATTTTGAAACCTAAAAGAGTTCGATTTATGGATTCTCCACGGGCTCAAGAGAATTAAGACAACTTATTAATATTTACAATTTGCTTACGACATGTAATGAAACTGATCTATTTTAGAAACGCAATTATACACAGCGATGCTTGTACATTATCAAACATTTTGGTAACATAAATTTTGTTAAGCAGTTGAAAATATCGTTCTGAAATATGCTCTGTTAAATTGAATTTGTATTTTATGATTGATCTAAAGAGGGTCAATGAAGATAAACGTGTAATTAAGTTAAGAAAAAGAGATATATTTCACTATCAGTCAAAATAAACCATGAATAAGGTATATATATATATATATTCAAACTATATTTAAGCTGATATCCTTGTAAAAGGGGTGTTATCACTTTGATGGGAGTATGAACGAATTTTTTACTTTTAAAGTTTACCAAGCAACTAAGCTACAAATTCGATAAGAACAGACATAACTGGCAAATTACAGAAGTACATGGTTTACTCCACTCTAAAAAATACGAGGCCAGAAACGTCTTTCATTACTCGGCAAGAATTATAGAAGCTTGTTAAAGTTTGTTGTCGCGTCCACCATATATGTAGTTCTGACTGTGCATAATTTAAATTATCATTTGCTTCATTGTTTGAATAACCTCTTATTTGGCAAAATCTTTAATAATGATGATAATATCAAATTCCATCTGGTTCGGATTTCTGCTGATAAAATCCAGAAGCTTTATGAACGTGCAGTGATTGTGCTGGATGGAAGATGACAAAAGATAAAAGCGAACGTTTTCTTACTAAATACCGTTAATACGGTTCATGAAAAATTCGTTTATTCCCTTGGTAATAAATTGGCAATCCAACAATAACTCTCTAGAAGCTTGTATTATAGTGCTAGATCATTAAAAAAATATGCACTTTTTCCATTCAGTGATCAACAGAATAGTAATAATCAGCAGCTTTTTGCTAAAAATATAATTACAAATTTAGCTATGCCATACAAAATTTTAAAAACCATAGACATTATTAGTCTAACGTTTTGAAGCTCTTGAACTTCATCTTCCTTTGAAAGCAATACTATATTTACCCACTTTCAGATACAATTGTTCTTTAGATTATTATGCTCAATTGTTTCTAATTCACAACACCAAAACTGTTTATTTTCCAAACTGTTAACAGACTAGTAATTTAAATAAATTTATTAAGCGAAGAATATTAGGTGAAAAGGAATCTTTAATACAAAACAGTGCAATTATTTATGATCATGACAACACACATAATTAGCGTTTTCTTGCATTATTTCTAGTGAACATGGATTCGGATTCTGATGTGAAATTGCTGCGTATTCCACCAGAGCTTATAGCTGCAGCAAATGCAGCATGAATATTTTTACTACTATAAAACTTACCGAAAACTGACACAAGTAACTGTAATAAATTCATAAAGAGCCATAATGAAAAAAATATACGTTCTTTCTCAGAAAATCCGATATTAACATACCTATTAAACTCCCAGAAAGTTTTACGTCGACAACACTTTGGAGCAATTACTCGATGGTCAAGATATTAAGCATTAAGTATAATATAAATATCAGCGATTATCCCAAACGCTCTCTAAAACGAAAAAATTAAGGATATATTTCTTAAACAATCGCACATTTTGGAACATCTCCGAATTCTTTAAATAGCAAAATTATTGCAATAAGAAAACTTAAACAACAACGTTGCTTGTTAGATTAATTAAATACCGTCCTCTTCAGAATTTGTAGACCGACTTAAAACATAAAAAGTTCAACGAAAATAAAACAAAATTTGTTAGAGCAAATATTATCCTACTATCACAGGAAAGCCAAATTTATTAAGTTTTGTAAGGAACATTTGACAGTATTCGGCCAAGTAAGATGTTTATTATTTAGATACACAAATATAAAAGCTAGTAAAACGCGGGTCATATATGGAACAAGGTCAAGTAGATGTTATGAAGGGCCTTATTGATTTTATCATGTTCACGAATTTCGCTATTAAAAATGAAAGCAAATATTTACAACTTAGAGAATAAAATGTATTGGCTAGTAAAATACGAGCATATGTTAAGCAATGTGAAGTTTATGTTTGATAAGTCGTGTTTTGTTTACTTTTGAGCCCCATATCTGCTGCACTTTCTGCCAATTACATTTCGACCATATTCATTGGCTTCTGAAGCAAAACTTTTATTTGCACAATTTTTCTTCTTTTACATTCACGATTTACTTTTACCACATATAATCTTCTGCATAAATTCGAGCTGGTTGCTGTGATAAATGCTTATAAATCGTGAACTTTTTAAATATTTACCTTTCGAATTGCCTTCATCACTTTCTAGGTCGATAAAACGCAAATTTGAAATTTACGGCTTATATTATACCACTTTTCCAAAAATTTTGTCAGTGAAATGATAATAATAGAACAAAAAATAAATAATCCTGTATGAACGGAACACTTGTGTCTTATTTTGGCTGCTATCGACATAATTGCCAACAACGAAGATTTCTTGATATATGGAAAAGTGGGTAAGTTATACATTTAATATGTTTATGTCTACCTGCACACGTATGCATCAAATAAAATCGTAATATATTATCCCTATATCAAAAACCCTTCGTTGAAACTTGAACCTTCTACGTATTTAGGGACGAGGGAAAACAACCGAAAACAATCTAGTCAAAGGTTTTCTTTTTTGAAATTTATCCTTCAAATATGATCTCTACCAATCCTCTACCACTTTCATGTTAATCAAATAATAAATCAAGAGTTAATAACTATATTTTCAATACGTTAAAATAACGTTTCCGGATAACCTTCGTCAATAAAAATATAACTACGTATATAGTGTATAATTAATCAAAACATTTTGAATTTCATTTTAACGTTTTGGAATACCGCCCTGCTTGGTCTGAGAAGAATTTCAAGCACAGTTTTACTTTTTAAAAATCAAGGCGGTCATGACAATTGAGAGAAAAATCCTTTTCTGTGGAAGTAAAATGCCATTTTGGTCGATAATACAGTAAAATGTTATTAAGAAAAATTGTTCACAATATAACATTATTACGTCGTAAAAACAACAAGTATTCTGCATAAATTGTCAATAAAGACAATTAATGTAGGCTATTTTCCTTTGTCTGACCGATCTAGCATTTATCACAAACTTTACAGTTTATTTCATAAACCACATTGCCTTGATTTTGTTTATTTTACGTTTAGTGTTAGTAAAAATAAATTTGTTACTATACTTTGAAATAAAAGTTATATTTAGATTGTTTTTATTAAATTGTTTTTTGATTTGTTCATTTAGACCTCTTTTATAAGGAGTAGCATTATATACATACATATATTTATTCATTCTATTTTTTATTACCTTTTCATCAAAATTCTCTTTCTTTGAAATTTTTATAACTTTGTTTAAATTAATTTCTCTGAGTTTCTTTGGGTTACCTAATCTAACCGCATGATCGACTAAAGACCAACGCGCATTAGAGCGACGCAGAGAGCAGCGCAGAGCAGCAACCAGAATCAAATAGATGTATTGAAATAGGCTAACGCGCACTTTAGGACAGCGCAGCGCGGAGAAGCGCCGCGACCGGCAGCGACTTCTCGGCAGGGAAATCTGGTCGCGGCGCTGCGCTGCTCTGCCCGTGGTCGCGCTCAAGTGCGCGTTAGGTAGCGACAGCAAGCGACGATTTTTCGTTTTTTCTTTAATAATCGTCTCGATCAGTTCACATACGAATATTCTGAGCCGCGCTATCAATGAATTAATCCGTCGCAAAATCGCGCAGAAAGTACATTGATGGTTACTGCGGAGAAGCTCTCTAATAACCTACATACTTTTTTTTTCATTTTTGTGATATCGAGTGCCATTTTAATCCGCATGATTCAATTGATTTAGTGTATCATATTTTTATGCGTGTTTTGTTTCGTAAAAGTAGTTAACAACCTTTATAAAATTGAGTTATCAAATTGTAGCGCTTATTATAATTACCGACTTCAGCCTTAATACTGGCGCGAAATGTTCCCTACTCGTCGCAAACGGTCGCTACAGTGCGTGTTATCTTGGTCGCTGCGCTACTCTGCGCGTCGCTCCAGTGCGCCAGACCTTTATTATGCATGACTGCCACGTTCAGGAAATTTAATAAGTTACTAAATTCCTCCTTATATGTAAGTTTGTATTATAACTAATAAAGGAATCCAATGCCTCATCAATACTATTCTTTCGTACGGATAGAGATTTAGGCAATCACTTTGCTTTTGAAAACACAACTGTCTAAAGAAAATCTCAATACAGACATCCATAATTTCAGTAATCTTATATGACAGTTCTCTGCGACAATTAGGTCAATTAAAAGACTGGTTCAAATGATAGTTATATTTTCCGAACGTTTACAAACATTTTCGGAACACCTTCTTCAGTGAAAATATAACTAGATAAATGTATAAACAAATATTTGTTTTTTATTTGGAAACTATCAACAAAATAACTAATGTTGATAGTTGCCAAATAAAAAGGAAATGTTTGTTTATACATTTACATTTATCTAGTTATATTTTTACTGAAGAAGGTGTTCCGTAAACGTTTATAAACGTTCTGAAAATATAACTATCATTTGAACCAGTCTTGTTTAATTGACCTAATTGTGGTAGAGAATTATCATATAAGATAAATATAGAAAAGGTCACGAAAAATATATATATAAATTTCAGTAATGTAAACCTTTGGCAAACGGCTGTCGTTCCATAATCTTTAAACAGAATTGTTAAGGTTTCAACACATATTGTGATAAAGAAACAATTTATTACGATCATGTGTTATGCATATGCCAGCAGATGCCCATAAAAATATTAGATGTACAAATTTATTACAGGTTCTATATATAAACAGATCTTACTGTTAGTTCTTAGTTTTTACATTCGTGGGTAGCAGACTACTAAACAACAAATAGAAACAAATACTTTGTTTACACAGTATTATATCTTACTGACGAAGTTTTGACAAAAGTGGTATAAATTACAGTGATGATATATAAGCCATAAATTTTAAATTGGCCTTTGATTTATCTAGAAAACTGGTGGAAATAGTCTGAGTCTTTATACTTTAGTAAATAAGTTTATTCCGTTGTTTATTGCTTTATATTTTTATCATATATCTTTTTATTTCCAAAAGGATTGATATTTTTGCATCTTCCTTTTATTTATTTTTTCCATTATACTCACTCAGTGATTTCTCTGTTTTGATGATATTTTGTCTGCACTGTATCTTTTAATTTCTTGTAATTATATTTGTGTATATTCAAGCTCTTACACGTTAATTGTCTACTAAATTGATACTATACACTCTCTATCGAAGTTCTTTAGTAATTGTTACCGGTACCACTCTGGCAATAATGGTGACAATAAGAAAGTTTCAGCAACAACAATGCTCTAATAAAATATCATCAAATACATAAATAATATAATGAGACTGGTAGCGTACTGTTCTATCAAGTAAGCATTGGTAATGCTTTACTTGGAGCGGAGGCAGCTGAATATATGATCAGTGCGAGTGGAAACTCATTAGAGTCACGTGTGGGTTCTGACAATGGGTGACACCAATTTCGAGCAATGATGGTAAACATTCAGAGTTAAACATAGTGCAACGGAAACTTTGTCAAAAGTTCGACAGACCTACGAAAACAGTGTTTTGTCAAAGGTCTTTCGGTGATTCAAGGCATTTGCAGAAAGAAGAGAGTCGATTGAGGATGAATGGTTCACGAAAAGTGTGTGCCCTAGACCAATGAATTAATCATCACTTTGACCGAACGGTTTCTGGGAGACTTCGAAAAGGGGTCATGAGCGTGAAGCCAAACATAAAAACACTGCGTGTTGGATCACAACAACGCGCCTTGTCACACAGCAATTTGAGTAAACCACTCTTTGGCCAGTAAAGAACCTTTATGTGGCTCCTCGGCCTCCTTATTCGCCCGACTTGACTCCTTGTGACTTTTTCCTCTTCCCAAGATTGAAACAGCACATCAAGGGACGTCGTTTTGAGGCATTGGATAACATTCCAATGGCTGTAACCGACCAGCTATTCAAGTATCCGAGTTCTAGTATTGGTATGAGGACTGGAAGAACCGTCTCCAGCAGGTCTCCCAAGGCATTTACTTTGAAGGGAACAATGTTAAATTATAGTGTTACTACAGTAAAACAAATGAAAAAAATGGTCTCATTACTTTATTTACAGGGCTCCTATATCTTAGAATTGAGAAAGGTTAATACATATAAATCAAAGATTGTAAATACCATAACTAACTGGTATAATACATCAAGATATCAGATTATTCTGTTGATAGGGGTTATGTAAGTATTGGCTTACTTTTGGAAATTATAAATAAAAAATATTCCTTATAACTGATGTTCTTTTCACTTACAAAATTAAAAACGTCCACAACTTAAAATTTGTGAATTATTATTATATATTTATTTATTTTATGTAACTTAATTATCAAGATATTAGAACATTAATTAATATAGTTCCTTGGTACGTACTTGTACTGATACATATGATGACGTGTGTGTTCTTTGTATAGTATTTTATCTATGCAATTACTTACTGTTCAATTTAAATGTAACTAAATCTTTACGCAGCAAAAACTTTAGAGAGCGTGAGACTATTGTTCATAAATGAAATCTATTATCCTATTTCTAGTTCAATTTGTTTTACATTGAAAAGTCTTAATTGAGGAGGGTAGAAAGCAAAGGCAAGATCGAACTAGGAATAGAACCAAATACAGTCGGTTCTTCAATAGGTAACTAAAATATTTCCTTCTACATATAATACCATAAATACTTGCACACTGGCACTGCCGGAAGAAGAGATCAAGGATTAAGTAAGTAGGTAAGTAAAAATTAAATATCCAAGGTCGTAGTTGAACTATACCTAAAGATATATCTTTTTAATAATAAAGGTATTGTGCCGAAAGTTTATTTAGTATTGCTCCATTATTTTGAAATACGTTATATTTATGCTAGAGTTATACCTCAAACAAAATCTCTTTGTTTACGTGTATGTAAAAAGCTTGGGTACACGTGTTTCCAATGGAACTTAAAAGTATTAACTGCAATTATTACGTTACAAAGTTATTAGTTTGCCATACTTTATAACGGCTTAAATAGTATTGGGGAGTAGCACACAAAGACTATCAGAGCAGTTAATATATAGATTGAGTAAGCGTCCGAACAAAATTAATAGGTACCTGAAAATCCAAACAAAAGCACGCCACTGTGTGGCTATTTAAACATCGCTTAACTAAAGGTAGACATGTATAGGCGGTAGGTGTGGCAGAATCCCACAATTTGCAATAAATGGGGGTTCCTAGAAGTATAGCGTTATAACAGCCGCAGGAGCCCCAGGGAGTCGCCACAAGTATTTCATCTTTCGACATTTTACTTTTTATTTTCTGTATAATTCGAAAACTAAATATATACTTCGTGAGTTCAGCTTAACATTCCAACATTTCAGGACATTGGAAACGGTAAGTGATACAAAATTAGTTAAACGGGGAAAGTGTGCTCTTTTATATCAATGAATAGTCTCATAAATTTTCACAAATCTGCTTTGTTTCAAAAATACAACCCAGCAATAAAACATTCAATAAATAGCGATGCGCGCGTTCATCCCAGATGAATATACAGCATATACCTCAATTTGAAAATGTCAAAGTACCCCGTTCAATAAGAAACAAACAGTAGAGAATTCTTGAAAGTGGTGGTAAATTAAAAGAAATCAATATTTAGTTAATCACAAGTCAGCGTACAAAATTGTACTACCGTTTAGGCTGTCCTCCTTGCTTTCAATTCAAAGTAGATCGTTATAATTCGTCCAAATACCACCTGTTTCATGTTAGTAACAGCAATTGTTAATATAAAAATTGACAATTTAATTATTTCTTTTAATTCTGTGTGCAAACTTGCTATGATGTAATCGTACTGTAGCACACCTAATAGGATTTATAACATTATTCTTCTATTTTTAACATTTTTAACGATTTTTAAAGATAGTTTAAACATGCGACATTGCCAATTTCAAATTTGATTTACCTATTTAATCCCTGCATATGCGATATATATTCAGTGATAGTACAGTTTTTCCTCAACTTTTTAAATCCAATTGGACATGCTAAATACGACTACATCTTGGTGGTTGGCAAGTGTAGAATTAGGCTGTTAAACATAAATCTAGTAACCACGGAAACGATTGTAGATCGTTATAGTTAGATACGGTGTTGCCAATCTAGAAAAGAAGGTATACGTAAGAAATTAATTTTACTATGGATTGAAGGTAAAGAGAGAAGCGTAAATGGTACTTAAATTGTGTATATCTGATTTGTAATTAATTAATTTATTTTTTTATTTTCAGCCAGTTGGATGTTTGGTCTGTGTATCACTTATTACAATGCAAACAAAGTATAGAAAATTAAAGTGAAGTAGCAGTTATTAATTATTCGCAAGTTCGAATAGGAGTCCTCAGTATTTGTACTAACAAGTGATGATGTGGGTATCCAATTGCTGTGAAATATGTGATGCATTAAATCTGGAGCGATTGAGGTAAGAAGTAGAATGTCTTCGAAGATGTTTTGGTAACTGTAGAAAATGTTGATCGAGTTCAGCAAATGCAAGGGAATATCACGCAGTTATTACTACTATGTTTGAAATATTCTGACAGTATGCTGGTAAGAAATGTGGACAATTTATAAGTTACTTAATTAATACATGATACTATGGATCTGTGACCTCGTGTTCTTCAAGAGCGAACTAAAATTACTGATGACGTACATGTGATATCTCACACTAAGTAAGTAGCGATGGGCGGGTCATATAGGCAGACTAACGGGTAACCAATGCACTCAAGCAATAACAGGATGAATACTTATAGAACTTGACAGGCGAAGAGGAAAACAGAAGCGAAGATGAAGAGACGATGTACAAAGCTTAGTAGGAACAAACTGGTTGGAAATAACTAGAGGTAGGGAGAATCGGAAGGTAATCGGGGGAGGTCTTTGTCCAACAGTGGACTTCAATTAGCTAATTTAGCATTAGGATTGTTAAGATTTGTTTCATTGATCTTGGGTGGGGTATATGATTTCGAGTAAACAGCACTGTTTATATTTAATTATTTGTAAATAAGCTCAGTTATTTTATTATTGTTTATAAACTGGTTGGGAATGTTGTTTAGTTTGTGTTGCGTTTTTGTTTCGCCAGTAACAGAGCCCCTTGTTTGCTCTAAGTGTCCAAATTTTAGGGTTCTTCTTTAGAAATGATCTACATTCCTTGACGTAACACCTCAACCTTGACATTTACTATTGTGTTGTGACGCAAATATTATTGCTTAACGAACCTACACATAACCAGTGTTAAGGTAGTGTACACTTATTTCACATTCGAGAAAGAAGGTGGCCATGATAAAACTAGTGGTTGTGAATGGAACGCCCAAATAGGGCCCAAAGACTAGAAAGTTTCTAATATAGGATGGAACGCCAGCGTGTAACCGATCCGTAAACCACTTGGAACAATTGCTGACAAGGGATTGGTTGTGTTTTTCTTAAATGTATTAAATTTCTTTGGAATGTTTTATGTTGAATAATCTATTATTCTTAGTGGAAACTATGTGTGCAGGTTGTTAAATATATGTATATGTAGGTAGGGAGCTAATTTGTATATCCTATTTATTTGTTAAAATGTTAGGCCTGAAATGGTAATTGAAATTTCCAAATTTAGTTTACCCTTTCCCAACTTTTCATTTAATGTAGTCGCTTTTTTGTCAAAATTCGGTTTTCGGTGATTAAAAGAGTCTTGAAACTATGGGTAACATGGAACAATATGTTGTTGCTACGACAGGGCAATAGAAAATTCCGTTGCATGTGTGACCAGAAATGGGATTGAACTTATGGAGAACGAAAGTAAAGATTGCGAAATTATGTATAAATTTTGAAAAACATAAAATAGTGATGCAAACGGTTTCTGGAAATGAATACTAGTAATAAACGTAAAGTAGATGTCAAATTCAAATTTATCATATATGATCCTATTGTAATGATCATTATACGGAAAATAACTTCTTGTCAAAAAATTAAATTGAAAAATGGAAATTAACTAGCAATGGAAATAACGAAACCGTATAGATAGTAGTAGTAGCATCTAGCAGCTGCTTGTGGTACCGTATATTCGGAGCTGCAGTGAAGATAGCAGAGACACTTAGTATTATGCACATGAAGAACCAAGTAAAGTGCAACTACCAACATTTGATAATAAAGTACAATTGCTTACGCATTTAACCCAGTTTGAGCCCGCTACAGGGACTAATGGTTAGTGCTTAAAAGAAGGACCAAGCATGCTACAAAATATTGCTGAAAGTCAGCACGAAAATTACACCTATAACACCAGAACAGAACTTTGGTAGTAATGCCGCTTGGCCTCTGCAATACTGCAGCTGCCTGACAGTGTTTCATGGTATTGCAATAACTACATTGGTAAATCTGTTTGGTATATTTGAATGACGTCCTAAATGAAAAGGACCGAACTTAAAATGAAGTTCCAATAATTACTATTTGTTCCATAAGGAGCTGAACTATCTTAACCGTGTTACATATTGGGAAGATATTAGAATAAACCCGTCCAGGGCATCTCTGTGAGAAAGTGACTAACACTAAACGGCAAACATGATTTAAACTTCTTCAATCATGTAACCCTAACAAGCTTCGTCTTATATCCTCTATTTGTTCTAGAGCAAAAACCTGAATAAATTATATTATATAGTCCAAAACTATCATAATTTGAAAAAGAGTAAATACTTTTATTTTCAGGTGAATTAATAATATATCTCTTCTAGATTAAGTTGATCAGGTGTACCTTTTATAGAATTCTATTTCATATTGTAAATTACCTTTATACAAACTCACCGCTAATTATATGTACACATGTGTTTTATACTACACTTGTCAATTAATTGCAATTACAGCGTAGTATAACCTCAGCTGGATATTTCGTTGATCCAGTGGTTTCAATGAGAATTTGCAGATTCTCTTATGCTCTCATCCGGAAACGCTACTTTTTTGTCATCTGGTTTGACAGGACGATATTACGAATTCTGTAGCTTTAATCATCAAAACGAACCATCCAATCTCCTTAAAAAATTCAGTTAACTGATTCAATACTCGACCAACAAACGCCTGTGTATTGTCATATACCGCGAGAATTGAGAATTGGGCCTGCACTGCTACAAGATTCAATTAACTCAGGAGCTTATGCCGGAGGACGACGATTGGGCGTTAGAATATCTTGACGTCGGCCCCGATTTTGGCCGAAAGATCATCTTCAGCGATGGAAGCACATAAACAAAATTACCACATACTGTCAGAAAACAATCCACATGTATACTTGGAGAGTACGTTACACTGGCAAAGTCATTGTTTGGTGCGAATTATGGCGTGGAGGCATTATCGGACATTACTTTCTCGAAGACAATGGCCACCGAAATTTAACCGTCGATACAGCGAGGTACATGGTGATGACCACTCAGCTTGGATGGTATTGATATTCCCGATATGTGCTTCTAACAAAATCATACGATCAAATGCCTTTGGACTGTCTTTATTTGGCGTTGTTTAAAGTTACTTCTTTACGCCAATCAACCAAACATCATCTCAGGGGTAAAAAACAACATAAAACGCAAAATAGCAGTTATTTAACAATTTTTCTTTATTAATGCAATCGAATATATCGCCGTTTTTATCTAGTTACAAAAACCGGACGTTGAAAATGAAAAACCTCTTACAAAGTGCCAAAATTGGGACGGGAGATATAATAATCTTAACTGTATATTTTCAATTTTATCTATTTCCTTTGGCATGGAAAAATCTACAGCAAACCTATACTTGTGAATGTTTTCTGCATATAAAATTGTTACAAATAGTGCGAGTGTCAGTAGTTTTCTTTGCACTTCGGTGGCCTACATTACTATCGCTCCCACTTTTTCTTGCGGTGCTTTACCATTTTTCTGATTTTCAAAAAGCTTGGTTAAAATTAATAATGTAAAATTACGTCTGCAACTTTTTCATCCCATTATTTATTTATAAATAATCCAAGTGTTTATTACGGCTACATTTAGTATATTCTAAAATACTTGAACTAGCCCGCGTCGAGGAGAAGCTTCTACGCTATATATTCTTGCTATTTGGTCGACAATTAAGTCCCAATTTGGTTTTGTTATAAAATTTATATGTTGTGCATATTTATCTGTTCAGTTTCAGTAATACAACATTTTCATTTTCCTTGCATTTTAGTATTTTTTGGAGATTTTGGTACTTCAGTTCTATTTCCGTTTACTGCCTCCGCCAATGTTGTATATTTTTCTATCAAATTCTTGGCCAGAGAACTTGTAATTTCTTAGAATTGGTCTGTCGGCATGGTTCTCGCAAACATAAGAGGTGCTTGTTTTTGGGACCATAAACTTTTAAATTCAGAATTTTTCTTGTGCAGAATTCCTCTTGCAATCCAATAAGTGCATCTAAATCTATAAGAGGCAATTCCCATCTATCTTTCTCCTGTTGACGCCTCGCTTCTGTTACCGTGCTATTCTGAATACGTTTCGAAATGACGGAAACTTCTTAAAGCTGAACTAGCAACTACAGATCTGGTAAAGCACGTAATTACGAGAATGACTGAAAATAAATCGTTATAGGAAATATTTATGTGGGTATACTATTGAGCCAGCTGTATTTTTCATTATATTTGTACTGGCAATTCTTCCGAATGAAACAGCAGTGTTTAGTTTTAGTTTTTGGAAAACAGTTCCATCGGTGGCCGTTTCATTGTCCACTACTTGGCTTCATTCGCTTCCTGGTAACGAGAAGCAACGGAATTTCTGTCTGACGATGTCTCACATGGAGGTTGAAATAATTCGTGATTTTCATTAAACTCTAGGTTTTCATGACTGTAATTCCAACTGAGTACTACTGGAACTAGGAATAAAAGCAACATTTTGGGCATCAGTATTATTTTCGAATAGTTGCTTCAATTTCCCCAAATAACCCCGTGGTTGTTACAGATTAAGACCACGGCTTGACCACATTTTTGTAAGTAAAATTGTACATTACTCACGTAATACGATAATTCACAATCAAAGACTGAAGAAAGATATGGGGAATATAGATGTTGCCTCTTACAAAATTCTAAGAAACGGTGAACATGCGCATAAAAACTTCCTAGAAAGCAATTAATTGACAGCGACCAAAGATACCGCTACCGACTTTCTAATAATATATATTTTTAATACTCTAGGGTAGATATAGCAATAAAATAGAATGTTAAATAAATAATATGTCAGTTCTAAGAGCGCAGGAGTTTATTAAAACTGGCCACAAATACTGCGTATTCAACTTAAATTAAAGAATATATAATTAAAAAGTCCAGCACACCGTCAATTCGACCGCAACCCTCTTTCTAATGTTAAAATACGCTAAGAAGTACTATAGTTTCGGGTGGCAGTTCTTTATGCATGAACGGTGATAACAACTTTATTTCAATTTAAATAATTAAATATCAACCATTTATTTTAGGTTAACGCCAATATTATTTAGTTTAGTGGAATAGAAACTTCTCTGACAATGTGGTGTGCGGTACAAAACAGGGAACAATATAAAATAAGCATAGATGACAGAAAATGTTTCTATTATTTCTATTATATTCCGATACATAAACACACAGATATCCATAGATTAATATATCTAGACAATAAACAACCCTTAAAAAAGCGGTTTCTAACGTGCGATACACATAACGCTATAATTCATAAGATTCAAAAGTGAGGGTTTAACAAGTTAAATATACAATCCAAACTTAATATATAAAATGATATAGAAACAACTCATTGTCAGTCTTAATGAGAATGAAATATCTAAAAGCAGGCGATGCAGTCAATTATATTTCAACACCTGGTTAATTTCAAAGACGGTCGCTAAGACAACCTATAACTTATATTTATTATTTGGGATATTACACCAAACAGAACTGATATTCTAAATATATTCATCGACCCAAAATAAATACCTGATTCTTTTACTATTTTCACGACTTGGAAACACCTATTGAGTTTGAAAATTTATTTAATGAGCTAAAAAACAATATTTCAACCCGCTGTATTGGTTAGTGATAATTTATTACACCACAGAGTGAAATGTTATGTACCCAGTCGGGCAGAAAAGACGAAGATGGAAAATGTAGGTATGCCAATGATTCATGAACGACGAAAGGCGATGTTCGGTTGTTTAAGGTACTTTTTGTTTTTTTCTCTTATTATGTTCTGTTTCGACACGAACAAATGAACGTTACACTTCTCGCACTCTTGATGTTCCCTTGTTTATAGCCCTGGTTTTGCTATTTCAGGCTCTTCGATTTGTTGGTACTCTTGTTAAGTGTTAATAGTTGGATAATTAAGTTTTTCAATTCTGATTGGATCGAAACCGAACTGAATCTGATTATCCATTTATTGAAATAGACAGCAATATTTAACATAATTAGCTATGTACGTGTTTAGGATTTTATCATAAATATTGAATTAGGTAGTTTTGTATTTTCGTTGTATATATGATAGTATACCGAAATACCTCTTTATGACGACCAGAGTATAGTAAACAATATCTCTGTTTAGAGTCGAATGGAGAATCTAAACATATTCATAAATAATTATATATATATTCTATACTGATTTTCCATTGGCAGTTTGTGTTCAGTATGTGCTGGTATATATAGTCTGCAGTCCAAACTAGTTGCGCACGCCCAGGGATAGCAACGATATATCGTAAATAATTACATATCGATATAAAGTGTATATATATATATATTTTTGTCGTGACCTTTTTATACTTATCTCATACGATAGTTCTCTACCACAATTAGGTAAATTAACCAAGATTAGTTCAAATGATAGTTATATTTTCAGAACGTTTACAAACGTTTTCGGAACACTTTCTTCAGTAAAAATATAAAAACAAATGTTTGTTTATACATTTATCTAGTTATATTTTCACTGAAGAATGTGTTCCGAAAACGTTTGTACACATTCTGAAAATATAACTATCTGGTGAACTAGTCTTGTTTAATTGACCTAATTGTGGTAGACAACTATCGATGTAATTAATGAGCTTTATCCATAGATTTTTACGATATATCCCACGGGTCAATAATTTATTTGATAAATTCGATAGATATCGGAAAACTATTACGCAATAGAAAGTAGAGTGCTGGTCAAACTATAGCTTTAGTGCTATATCTCCCTTTCTCTTAGACAACCGCCAAAACATTGTTTGCAACGGACAAATGCGTATGCGCAATACTTCATTTTATCTAGGCTGTAATGAATAAGGTTTGAGAAACAAGTGCATGCAAAGTTGTGTAAACCGGACTAACGCTGTCACTCCTCCGAATGTCGCGTCTTGCACGTATGTGGGGACAAGGCGTGGAGTGACAGCGTCAATCCAGTTTACACTACTTAATGATAAGTTATACACTCGCTTGTCGAACCTTAATAATAAATTATACACATGTATTATTTTAAATTCGGTTTGCTATTCTGTTACTATTGATGTTTCTCACAGTCTTCATTAAATATAAACCACTATCGTCATGAGTCATCATGACATACATCCACCATACATCTATATATATAAAAATGGATCGTGGTTTGTTCGGATGCTTAAAACTTGAAAACGACTGGACCAAATTGGATACTTTCTTCTGCGGGTTTGTTCGTAATTGCTACGCGAAGGTTTAGGAAAAAATAAAACTATTACAACATTTGAAAATGAAGAAAAAAAAAAATTAAAGATTAAACAAATTGACGACGTTTGGCAGGTTAGGTTATGACAGTTGTCATGGTGCGCACAAAGACAATTAAGGTTATGACAGTTGTAATTGTGCGCGCATGAATATTTGTTATGTCATAATAGAAGCAAAGTCAGCAATATCCATCACAGTCTTATTTACAATGTCGCGAGCGAGAAGTTCGAATCTCTCACAAAGAAGCCGTAATGCAATAAGACTGCGGAATATTGCGAATCAATCTACTGCAGATGAAGAAGAAATCGTACGAGCTCAAAAATCACGACATTTTCTTTCGAACGCATGTTTCCAAATTACTTCATTTGGAGCAAATATTATTGAAGAACGCGGATTCAGTCCAACATTCAAGATAATGGTTGTTAATAAGAGAGTAAGTAGGCGGTCATTCCATTTGACAGCTCAGTATATGTTCTTTCTGATTTGACAATTTGAGCTGTGCGGTCACGGTTAAATGATTCCGATATTTTTATAATTCTTTATTGATTTTTCGAGTGAAATAGGTTACATTTACGAAATATATCATTGCGAATCTGTGGATTATCAATTATTATTATTTATCGATTTGTTTTGTTTTTCCAGTTGTTTTCCAAATTTCAATTGCATCTTTTTCGTTTGTTGGCTTTCTTTATTTTGGCTATTTTAAAGGTAAATTATTGATTACTGAAAACTTTATGTGCAATTTATACAAAGTGATAATCATTTACAGGTCGACATTTGTTACGATGCCAAGAAGAGGTCATGGTAACATTGGTCGGCGTACTCAGAATGCACCGCGGCACCGAAATGGCGCAACAAGTCAAATGGAAGAGGAACGTGCTATTGAAAGGGAATCAGCTCGAACCAAAATGATTGCAAATCGTGCGCGACAGTCACAAGAGATCAACGAAGCTCACAATGAGCAACAACGATTGAGAAGAAGAGAAATTCGTGCTCGGCAGAGTAACGAAGCAAGATCACAACATGCGACTATTGAACGACAACGTCGGCAACCACAAATTATTCCGTTGAACATTAAACGTGCAGCCTTTCGATATGAGCATTCAATACAGTGCGCACGCATCAGTTTAATTCGGTCAGATGTCTGTCGTTTGTCAGCATTGCAATGCAGTTAAATTTAAGAAAGAATCGCTTGGATTGTGTGCGCGGGCGGCAAGGTGAAATTGCCAGAGTTGCTTCCACCCCCAGAGCCATTGCGCACGCTGATTTACGGTAAATCTCCTAATTCGAACCATTTTTTGCAACACATCAAAATGTACAACGATTGTTTTCAAATGACGTCTTTTTGTGGTGAAATTGTAAATGAACGAAATTACAATCCAACATTCAAGGTAATTTAACCAACTATACAGATTCATGGGCATGGGATCGCTGTTTCCGCATTCAGATCAAGAACTTCAAATATACTTTCTCGGAGATTCACATGATGAAGTAAATCGGCGTTGTACTATCTTTAATACAACGAAAAGGGATATAATCTATCAATTGCAGCAAATGTCACACGAACACAATGAGATCATCAAACTGTTCACGACTTTGTTAGAACAGATTTCATCCGATAATCACAGCGTTGTTGTAAAAGCGGACAAACGACGAGCAGGAACTCGTGAAGGACAATATAATGCACCTACAGTTAGTGAATAGATGTTGTGTCTTGTTGTGTTAGTTGTTGTCATTGCAGCGTGTCGGAAGATATACTTTATTTTGTTTTTTTATTCTTTGCAGTGTTGCTCGGCATAACTTTTGAAAGTGGTTGTGCCGAGATAGATAAAACATTAGGTAAGCAAACTGACTTATTATCATTGTATACTATGTCTAGAATATATTGTAAGGGTTTTAAAGAGTTGCTTTCTGTAGTTACGGTTCGGTGCCATTTTTTCCCCTGCAGCTTCGGTCGGGTAGCATGGGCTATACTGACGTCACGTCGGGTTGTATGGGCCATGTATTTGATACATGCTTTTATTTCAGTGAACGATGCCTACATTTAAAAAAATCCTGCAGATAAAGGCCGTGGAGAATGGTCTATAGAAGACATTAAATGAGCGGTGCAAGGCGTTTTTGAAAATAGAATATCGGTTCGGGTCTCCGCAGAACGACATAATGTGCCAAGAAGTACATTGCAGAGGAAATATGAAGTATACAGTCTAAAAAAGTTAAAATACGTACTTACACAATTTAAATTGAATTTGTATAAAAATTAAACAATTCTGTTAACAAAAATAGGTTTTATTTATCTTCACTCCTGTTCTTTAACTATAGCCCGTACTACCCGACGCCGAAAATTTTGTCACGATTACAGCTATAAATTTGAAATAACACACATTTTATTTGATTAATTTGAATTCCTTTTTCAGTGTGTGTGTTAAGTTAATGTTTTACTACTTACTATTACCTAATTTTAGATAATTCTGCCTATCATTGAATATTTTGTGACACTTTTTGCATAGTGGACCATACTGCCCGCCTCTCCCCTATACGGTACTGTTCGATGCTGGATGTATTCAGTTGAGTGGCAAAAAGGGGTTTGCCGCAAGCACACATTCTTCTTTGGATGGTGGACAACATTACACCAGACCAAATTGATTAAGTCATTTCCGCCGAAATTCCTGATCCTGAGATAGATCCAGAGTTGCACGAAGTGGTGAAGACCAATATGCTCCACGGACGATGCGGACAACACAATCCCACTCCGGTTTGTATGTCTGACAATAAATGCACAAAACGCTATCCACGTCCTTTTATTTCGGAAACTCATACTGGAAACAATGGATATCCACTGTATCCGCGTCGCTCATCAGATGACAAAGGCAGAACATTCATCACTCAATTGAAAGGAGCGAATATCGTAGTTGCACATGGATTGTGCCATATTCGCCAATATTGTCTAAAGCCACGGTGGGCAACAGCCGGCCCGCTGTATGATTTGATCCGGCCCGCGAGACATTTTGAAAAACCTAATTTAAAAAAGAAATTAAAATTACACTACTTACTCAAATTCACGGAATCAAGTAAGCGAGCAAGCCGAGTGTCGGCGATCATCAAAGAGTGAGGCGGCAAACATCAAAGCCTTCGATGTTTGCCGCCTCACTGGCGGCGCAACAAAAGATTATTTCTTCTCAACTGTTCTACACTAGACGATTTTAGATCATTCCTTCATTTTGCCTATATAAGCGGGTGGATGGCCCGAACTTTAGTTCAGTTCTACTTGAGCTACCGAGGTGATAACTTCGACGAGCGATATCCTAGCGAACTGCTAGTGCTGTCAATTAGCTTTGTGACTTTGTGTGCATCTTGAGTGTTTTCTAATTATATTTTGTATACGAAAATGATGTCTGATGGAAAGAAACGAAAAGTAGATGCAGAGGGTCGCCAGTTTCAAGAAAAATAAACTGAAGAATTCTTTTATCTTGCACAATGGTAAGCCTATTTGTTTGCTGTGTAATGAATCCATCTCAGTGATGAAAGAATTCAATATAAAGAGGCATTACTCAACTAAGCATCCTACACTGCACTCACTGACAGGACAAATAAGAAAAGATAAAATCCAGAAGCTTACTGCAAATTTGGAAAAGCAGCAGCAAATGTTTCATAAACAAAGAACACTACTTGATAATGTTGTGAAAGCTAGTTTTATAGTTAGTTCAAAATTGGCAAAGTCATTAAAACCATTTTCCGAAGGCGAACTTATCAAGTAGTGTATGTTAGAAGTTTGCAGTGTTTTGTGTCCTGAAAAGAAAAATGAATTTGAAAAAATTAGTTTGTCAAGACGAACTGTTGTACGACGTATAGAAATGATGGCTAATGATATAAAAACAACATTGACTGACCGTATGGCTGGTTTTGAATCATTTTCCATAGCATTAGACGAGAGCACCGATTTGTCGGACACAGCTCAACTGGCTATATTTATTCGAGGTGTTGATAAAGAGTTCACTGTTACTGAGGAATTGCTTGCTTTACAGCCGCTAAAAGGAACCACTACAGGAGAGGACATTTTTAATGAAGTTCAAAAGTTATTTACAAGTTTTGCCTTGCCATGGTCAAAATTAGTTGGAGTATGCACAGATGGTGCACCTTCTATGGTCGGCTTACGTAAAGGTTTCATCGGAATTTTGAACGAAAAAGCAACTGAATTAAATGTGCAAAAGATGATTTGATAGTCCTTCACTTCATTATCCACCAACAGAACTTGTGTTCTAAGTCCATTCGACTCCAGAATGTTATGAATGTGGTAGTAAAGACCATCAATTTTATTCGATTCCGAGGGCTTAACCATGGTCAATTCAAGGCGTTTTTGGATGAAATATCAGCCGAATATGACGACGTAACATATTATTCTGAAGTCAGATGGCTAAGCAAAGGGAAAATGCTGAAACGGTTTTACAAGCTTATAAATGAGATAAAAGACTATGCAAATAAAAGATAAACCACTATCTGAATTGAGTGACCCTAAATGGATATGTGACTTAGCATTTCTGGTCGACCTTGCTGGCTATTTGATTGATTTAAATTTGAAACTTCAAAAACAAGGACAGTTAGTTAATGATTTGTACAGCCATTTGAAAGCAATTTTCGAACAGATTTAGCGATTTCAGAAACATGAAAGACTGTTTCAATTTATTTGCTACCCCAACAAAAAGTAATGTACAAAATGCTCCAATACACTTGTAAATGGAGTTGATCGAGATACAAGAAAACTCACTCCTAAAATCTAAATTTGAAGACGTGGAGTTGTGTGATTTCTACAAAAATACCTCGAAGAAGACCATTTTCCGCAGCTTAGAAAATTCGCAAGATGATTGATTTGTGCGTTTGGCAGTACTTATAAAGGCGAACAGTTCTTTTCACTGATGAAAGTTAATAAATCGAAATATCGTACAAGGCTGACTGACGATAATTTGGAAAATTCTTTACGTCTTTGTATCAGTGGAATTAATCCAAACATCGATGGATTAGTTTCCCAAGTTCAAGCTCAAGTGTCTCATTGATTTCGGTATCGCTATTTAACTTTCGTAGTTTGCAACAATTCCAAATATAACGATTTAACTATAATGTTATTATTTCATTTTGTTATTTTCATAAATTGATATTATAATAACATTGTCGTATTATTTCATGTCTGATATCTATCGCAAAAAATTATGAACACTACAACACTACTTTAAAATGTACTACTTTTAAACGCGGCCCGCGAACGTATTTGCATACTAAAGTTTGGCCCACAACATGTCAAAGGTTGCCCATATCTAGTCTAAAGCATTTAAAACACATATCAATGTTCAGTATTGCAGTTCGTTAAAATCGATTACGTATGTTCGCAAATACGTCACCAAAGGAAACGATATGGCGGTTATTGGCATTGAACGAGATGAAATCAGCAAGTTTAAAATGGGCAAATGTGAACTGCAACGAAGCAATCTAGAGAATATTTTCATTTGCGATTCATGAACGTCATCCGACTGTTGTGCATCTGGCAGTTCATTTGGAGAATGTCCAGAGAGTGTATTTCAACGCAGAGAACCCAGCACAGCGAGTGGAAAGACCACCAGCAACAGCATTAACGAGTTTCATTTCAACTTGCGTCAGTGATAAGTTTGCTAGAACATTGCTTTACTCGGAGATGCCTCGATATTACACATGGAATGCATCGTCGAAGAAAAGGTTACGCAGAAAACAAGGCCAACCAGTAGATGGATCCAAGTGTGTTTTCAACTGATGCATTGGGACGAATTTACACAGTCCATCCAAAGAACGACGATTGCTTCTACCTTCGGTTGCTTTCGGTTAATGTGCGCGGTTCAACTTCATTTGAGTCATTGCGGACTGTGGATGGTACGGTGTGTGCAACTTTTCGAGAAGCATGTCAGCAGTTACAATTGCTTGAACACGACAATCACTGGAATCAAACGCTAGACGAAACAATAGCTTCTTCGCCTGCTAATGTAGTTCGTACACTTTTTGCTATGATCATTTCTACATGTCAACCCTCAAACCCACGTCAATTATGGAATACGTACAAAGATAATAACGCAGAAGACATTTTGTATCGCATTTGATTCGCGACAGGGAATTTCGAATTGCAAACGAACGATGACATCTGCAGTGAAGCGTTAGTGCTGATTGAAGATTTGTGTTTGCTTACGAGTGGCAAACTATTGATACAAGTTCATATGCCAGCGCCAAATCGTCAAACTAGAAATGTATTCAATCGTGAATTGGAACGCGAGCGTGCTTACGCCACGACAACTTTGCAACAACAAGTACAAACAAATGTTCCACTGTTGAATGAACAGCAAAAGAGTGCGTATGATCAACTGATGAAGGCTGTCGATGATGGAAACGGTGGACTATTTTGCCTTGATGCGCCTGGCACACCTGGGAAGACGTCCTTGAGATCATTGATATTAGCAGCAATACGTGCTCAAAGTGGCATTGCGTTAGCTCTTGCATCTACCGGAATTGCTGCAACACTGTTGGAAGGTGGAAGAACGGTACACTCAGCACTGGAACTTCAGTTAAACATGGAAATCTATGAAAATCCTGTTTGCAACATTTCAAAGCAATCAGCCATGGCAAAAGTGTTAAAAAATTGTAGATTGATCACATGGGATGAGTGCACGATGGCGCACAAACGGTCATTAGAAGCACTCGATCGAAGAATGAAAGATTTGCGCAACAATAATCGTCTCTTTGCTGGCGTGATGATACTGTTGGCGGGCGACTTCCGACAAACACTTCCCGTGATTCCGAAATCAACAGCGGCGGATGAATTAAACGCATGTCGGAATTCATCGTATTTGTGACGATACGTGAAAACCATTCCATTGAGTGTTCCTGTAACAGAATAGAACCGCAGAGGTTTTCTCCAAAGAACTGCTGAGAATTGGAAATGGACAAATTCCGGTAGATACTACAAATGTTACCCCCTTCAACAATTTGCGGAAACACCGATTTCGATGAAACTTGGTAATTATGTAGGGATGATGGAAGTATGTAAAAGGCCGGTTTCTGTTTCTACCAGTAACGCCTATGAAGGGGTGAACGGATCCCCCAAGGATGGGACCGTTTTTGGACAATTGCTCTGCAATTTTTGCACGAAGAAAATATTCCAACTATGGACATATAGTGCATCAAGAGGGCTATTAAAACATGTTTGAATTACTAACCCTTATTCTTAAAAAATTACCCTCTCTCGCCCTCATTGATTTGCGGAGATGGCGATTCCGATGAAACTTGGTAGTTATGTGGAGCTACATATGTGAAAAGCCTGTTTCTGTTACTGCTCCAAAAGCCTTTGAAGTGATTAAAACTAGCTAAATAAATATTTAGCCATGGATGTGTGAGCTTCATCCTATATGAATCCGTTATACTTATGTTAGTTATATACCCATTGTATATACAATAAAGGAAAGAGGTAAGTACGTTTGAAATGTAATTATGTTATTATTACAAGAAGTTAACAAAATAAATTCTGAAACCTCAGTGCAGACAGGCGATTGTGAATTAGAAATTGCATTTTAATCACGTGATTGTGTTGGTGCAAATCCACGTCGTAATTTTCGAGGATCACTAGATCTGAAAAATTTCTAACAAACGCTTTCCGAATCCGAAACCAATACACATCTAAGGGCTGCAGTATACCTGTCATTTTTTTAGGGATAGTAAGTATTTCGCCTTCTTTGTGAGTAGGTACACGTGTTTTCAGAGAAGCCGGGCAATGACCGGTCCAGGAATCTAATAACAGGGGACTTCGTGCACCAGTATTTTGCAAATATATGATTGTAAACCAATGAGAAAAGAGATTCGTAGTTACTTTTCCTGAAGTAGAAGCTTTAACTTTCACCTTTGATGCCTAAAAATATAGAACTTGTATCAATTGATTGCTTTTTTCGAATTTACAATGGCTTACAAAATATCAAAAGCGAAGGGATCTTACCTGGAATAAGCTCTCCTTTACTCTGGGCCCAAACTGCCCTCCTGCTTCCTTTACAACAATAAACAAGGAAGATGCTAGTTTACCTGCCGCTGATATCAGTGGCAGTACTGTGTAACTGAGTTGTAGCCGAAACTGACTGTACAATACATTCAATTTTCTTCGTTCCTGCCAAGGCAAGTGTACGACCTGAATGTATTTCGAAGATAAATCCGCTTTCATCATGAAATATATTCTCTGGCCATAGTTTTTTAAACGCGGCTTAACTAACTCTATAAAACTGGCTGCCGTAGCTTGTAGCACATTGTTGTCCATCCCGTATGAACGGCTAATAAGCTTTGTAATTTTCCGTAATACGATCCCATGTGCTTGTTTAAAGTGCAGTATCCATTTTCTTGAGGCTCTAAAATTTTCAAGTTCAATTTCTGTATTAACCTGTAGAGCTCAACTTCTTATATCCATACCGTGAACGATGAGACTTGGATCCAAACTGGCAGTAAACCGTTGAAGTGTATGTTGAAAAATTTGCATTAACTTTATTAATCCTTGTTTTGCGCTTCTCCAGAATTCCACCGCTTTCTTTATGTATTATCAGTGAATCCACCTACATCACCGCTGGTACAAGTTTCTTCCAATTCTTCTTGTATAACCTCTCTTAAGTTTTCTCGTGAAGGTGGCTCATCGTCCATCACGACATCAGCAGCAATTGGACGATATTCGTCGAAAAATTTCAATCCATAATTTGTCTGGAACTCAAAGAAAGTGTCTTGCACACTCCTGTCTATTACATCTTTTATAGCATCATGCAGTTCTTGTTATTTAACATTTGGATTTCTGGTTTCTTCACGATATCCATAAGTAATAATTAACAAATTAATTACATTTTGTGGGTTTATGTACACCATGCTGCGCCACAAAAACACGGTACAATTTACAGTATAGTTGAAGACTATGTATTAATCGTACGGGGAAATATATAATTTTTGCGCATTATCAGGTGTTCAAAAATAGAAAACGATAAGTTTTTCGTCCAAAATACAAACACATTAACACAATAGCGTATTGTTTAGATATTTATGTCCATTAAAATGACAAAATATTTTTATTTTGATGCATACAGATCTATTTAAAGGCGAATACTCTTATCGTAATTAATTAACATGTATATAGTACGTATAATAAACAACTATGACTTTCTTTATGCGTCAAAACAAAAACGAAAAATATTTTTGGTATGATGTTCCCTTCGAATACCGGCGTCAGGTCTGCGTTTATTGATGGTATAAAGGCGTAGGTTTTAACTTTTGCTAAAATCCATTATCGGTCAGTAAATTTCTTTTTCTTGCAATAATTGTAATTGGCAAAAAACGACAACAACCATATATCCAGCCATCAGATGCTGATAAATCAGAGAGGGAAACCAACCTTTTATATAGTGCTACCAACTGTAGGGGTAATATTTTTAAGAATAAGGGTTACTAATTCAAATATATTTTAACTTAAATTTATTCGTGCAAGAACTGCAGAGTAATTGACAAAAACGGTTCCAACCTTGGGGGAGCCTTTCAACCCTTCATGGGCGTTACTGGCAGAAACAGAAACCGGCCTTTTACATACTTGAAGCAGCCCTACATAATTACTAAGTTGCATCGAAATCGGTGTTTCTGCAAATTGTTGAGGGTGGGAGGGGGTAATATTTTTAGGAATAAGGGTTACCAATTCAAACATGTTTCAATAGCCCTCTTCAAGCGCTATATGTTCAGGTGTTTGACTATTCGTGCAACAATTGCAGAGTAATTGGCAAAAACGGTACCATTCTTGAGGGAATCTTTCACCCCTTCATTGACGTTACCGGCAGAAACAGAGACCGGCCTTTTACATAGTTCAGTCAGCTCTACATAATTACTAAATTTCATCGAAACCCGTGTTTCCGCAAATCATTTGGGGTGGGAGGGATAATATTTTTAAGTATAAGGGTTACGGATTCAGACATGCTTCAATAGCCCTCTTGAAGCGGTATGTGCTCATATGTTTCGATATTTTCTTCTTGAAACAATTCCAGAGTAATTGGCAAAAACGAATGACACTACAATTTTCAGGGGCGCTTCTCACCCCTTCGTTGGCTTTAATCGCAGAAACAGAAAGCGGCGTCTTACATAATCTTATTAGCTCTACATAATTACCAAATTTCATTCAAATCGGTGTGTGCAGGTTGGGAACCTTTCCTTGTTAGTTATTAATTTGTTTTTATTGATAAGATTGTAACCGATAACTTTATTGCAAATAATTTTGTCTATCTTAGATGTGCCTAACATTTATTAAATACTTGAACCGGTGTTTTCTTGTAAAAATGTTATTAACTGAATAAAAAGAAACAAAAATACTATTGTGAACAGAAAAAATTCTCTATCGAACGGCAGAGTAAAATTAAGTTAAGTTCGCATTTAAAAAAATACGCGGACAGGCGTAACTCAAAAATAATTGAAGAAAAAGATAATTGATACATTCTAAAATGTAGATAGAAAATTCATAAAAACCTTTGTATTGAACATAATTTCCTGAAATAAATATTAACGACAAGAAATCGCCGTCTCCATACTTTTAACTAAACCTGCATATCATGTAATACAATCTATCGATGGTTTGGAAAATTGTCATCCCTACGCACTATATTCTTATAATCCTATAATAATAATAATAATAATAAAACCATTACAGGGTGGTGTCGCTCTTTCTAGCGTGCAATTTGTATGTGCATTTGTCATTAAAAAGATACGTTAACAGTTAAAACTAATAAACAGCAAACAGTTATTATGGGAGAAACATATGAACAGTAATTCACTAGGTATTCCTCGACGTCGTAGCATTAATTTTTTATCAATGGGCATTTATAAGCTCCTAGCGTGAATTTCTCATACTTCAAATGTTTTAAATTTTCGGGCAGTTCGTTGTATAGCTTACAATCCCAGTAGTACAAGAAGTTGTGTGACGGGCCTCTCAAATATAATCCATTCTTGGAATTTTGGCTCATTGTTCTGGGTGCACAAAATTATAAATACGCTATTAATAATTAATTGTAGTGTGTGATATCGTTGCGCTATTTAGTTAGTTGGACAATATGTGTCCCAAATTGTAGGTGACAAACTTCATGTACGAAGAGCTGTTTGAAATGTAAAAAGAAAGAGAAAGTATTAATTGTAACTACGATAATTTTAAGGTAATGTTGTAAGCAAACAAGTTCACAAAGCCTGGTGCCAAACTGTATACTATAAGTCACAAAGCTTATCACCAGAATCCCTTTAGATAGACCACCAGAAATCAAATGAAGCACTAGATTATTTTCAGGGATCCGAATTCCAATTGTGTTTTCACAGTATAATATCAAACAAAATACGAGTAATAAACAGGATAAATACTTTACAATAGCTAGCATGTAACTTAATTCAGTTGGTGGTTGGCGATTAATAACAAATACAGTCATTAAAATGTCCAATATTTCCAACATCTCGGTTACAACGACGATTACACACAAAAAAAGAAAAGGAATGAGGTTCAACCCAATCATAACTAAATTGTTCTGACGGTTACTGTTAATATCGATCTGCACATATTTATTGTTCGAATTGGATCTCTGCGATTAATTTCCAACTTGCTACGGAGCCGATTTACAAATTATATGAAATTAAACATGCTTACCTGTTTGCAGGGGAGTGGATAGAGCGTTATTGCAAGATTGTTTTCCTATTGTTGGTTTAAGATACGCGATTGTTTATGCCCATGTGGATGCTTCGCTGATTCCTTCGACTGTAAATGTGGGAAAAAACAATAGGCGCTTCCAAACTAGCAGTCAGTAAGACTTACTTTCTGCAGAGTGAAAATAGATCTGAATATAGATGAGAATCCAGGAAAAGAGTAACGCACAGGTGGCTACTACGTTTGGGAGCGACTTTGCGGGCACGTAGGCGAAAGCTAACGCACAGAAAGTTATTTTGGACGAAAATATCAATTTAGGGCGAGTGATTGATACTGGCACTTTATCACATCTGTAAGCTCCTTAACACACAATATTCAATTGAATCCGATGACACGAGTTTTGTTAACAACAAGGATCGCATCTTCGAACTATACCTTACCGAATGAACTGCGACTGCATAAACTTCTACCTCTACAATTCAAAGGTCACCTATGTCATCCTAGGTCTCGTTGGCACGATCCTTTTTGCCCTAAAAGCACGTGTGTTGTCTTCGGATAATTGTTTCTTATTACAAAATATCATACAAAAGGCAAACTACCTCCCTCTCTACAATAAATCAATCAGCGCAGACAAACCCAAACGAGCGTCGTCCTTATTTCAGAGAGTCATATTTTTACGTACATATAGGGCTTTGCATGGATCTAGTTTTCGCGGGGAATTTGCACGTTTCATCAATTTGTTGTTCATATGTTATGCATGCAAGTATTTTTCGATGTTGAACACGCTTTTATTTTTTCTATATTACTAATCCGTTTGGAAATCTTATGATATAAGAGATTAATGAATTATTGTTCTGGAGCTCTCCGGAGGACCAATGGTTATTGAATTTCTTATGTGGACTTTTTTGTTTAATTTTTGCTAATCCTTCTTCGACAATTTTATGGAGTAATAATTGTATGTACCTACCTTTGAACGCACTGTAATGCGTTTTTGCACCTGCTTTTCGCAAGCGTGAAGTTGATGGACATGTTGAGCAAGAAGTTAACAAATGACGTACTTTGCTACAGACAATGATTCGGATCTGCCATTATCGATGCGTTAATATTTCTTAATAATAATATATGTTGCTAACATATGTTTCCTCTGTACACGTCGACCTCCAGTTTATTAAGACTGTTGCGACTATTACTATCGTTTAAGAAATAGTAAATCTGCTAAGATCAAACTAATTAGTTTATTCATCTTTCTGACTTGGCAGCACAAAGAATTAAATGGCTTCAGAAAAGTGAGCTTAATCCTAGCTGATATCCTATTCCTCAAACGATGTAAGAAAAAAACTATTCCTCTTACATTCCGAAATTCGTAAAAGGCAGGGTATCAACAAATTAAAAAGTTATGCGTGCAGTTTACACGCGGTAGAAGTGAAACCTTCAGATAAATAAACTGCAAGAGAATGAGACGAATGCAGTATCAGGAGTGGGATAATTATAGGGTTTATTTATCATAATATTGATACCAGAGCTTCGTAATACGCAGGCGTACACACACGTGCTAACACACGTACAAACATACACACAGAGCGCTTTGACCAAAGAAAGCTGTGATGGGAAAAATCGTGATGTTAAATTTTTTTATTATTATTTTTTAAACCACATTGTTCTCTCCTGTCATTTTACATTTGATAATCTCAATGCATACAATTATTTATAAAATATTTCTATAATAAATGTCCGATCGATGTTAACTACCGCCACAACTACCGTCCGAAAGTTATTTTTTACGGGAGTTGTAACTATGGTCTCGATGTGACGGTCGTAACGTAAGCAAATATTAGGCAGTGAAATATAGCTACTATACTCACTATATAACGCCCTTTCTCTCGGTTCGTCTAGGCAATACGCAGGCGTACACAAGTATACATATACAACGCTTGGTAGACAGGAGTGGGGAGACTGATCTATCTCATTCTCTCGCGTTATAAATCCTATATATGTATATGTTTGTTTCTTTTTAGTATCGCTTTTCTCGTTTCATTGAGTTTCAAATCACTCACAACGGTGCTAAAGAAGTTTTCAGTCCGGAAACACGCAATCTCGAAACATAAAATATGAAATAAGATATCTGTACGTAAAAGGCACTAAAATAGAACTAAAATTATACATGTTATATTTAAAATTAAGCCGTACGTTATATGAAAACAGTTTTTAATTGTACGGTTGAAGGAGAAGTGAATAATCGTTTCCCTTTTAGAAAGTTTACTAATTGAGGATAATAGTAATAATCAAGTGAAAGTCGACGCTTATAGAAAAAGCACATGAGCTAACAATGGTTCGAACAGTTGCATATAGCAAAAAGTGTGCAGTATTAACGTCTTGCTCAATAGATTAATCCACTTTCCATTTACAAAAGGTAGGTTCATGAAAGAATATTATATATATTAAAGATATAGCTGCATACAATAGTTAAACGGAAACTCAAAGAAATTAAACGATTTTGCAACAATCGCCGGGAATTCATAAAATAAGAGTATCCATAGGACAGTCAAGATACGAAATAATTGCACGATGCAAGAAAACATGTGGCACATTATCGTTATGGTAGAATAGATTCATGAAGCGTTGCGAAGGCTATGAGCGACAGAGGACACGACATTAAAATCGAGAACTTAAAATTGATGTTGAGTGTAAACTCTCCACAATACGTTGGTACCTATCAAGAAATGTCTGCATGTAAGATTACGAATCTTTAATACAAAGACTCTTTTGGGCCGGTCTGTGCCGATTGGTTTATCACAGAGGGAGGGGTAGTTTGCGCACAAGGGTTCGGTAAATAAAACAATTCTCCGAAAAACAAATATGTGCCGACAGCATAAAAAAGAATGTATTTGTGAGATCTAAAACAACGTGAGTGACACTTCTAGGAATAGTTTTTATCCTAGTATCCAGAAAATTCCTCGAGTTGTAGAGAGGAGAGTGTAGTTTGCATGAATAGAATTTAAGACATCGCGGTTTATTCGGTAAGGTACAGTTTGAATATGCTAGCTTCGTTGCTAAGAAAACACGTGTCGCAGAATTTAATCAAATAATTTTGTGTTGAAGGGTGCTATGATATAGTGTCAGTAATAGTACACATCAGTTCTTGTGATTACTATCAATGAGGAAATTGTTACATTCAGCAACCTCCCTGTTTCTTCCAAGAAAAGGGTTTCGATAAAAGGGTATCAGAACACTAAAAACGCCAGGGGAGAGTCTCGAAGTGAAAATTTCCGGCTCCCGACTCTAACCAATGCACTGGCGTTAAAAGTTACAACTAGAAATGAGCCACAACTAATGGTAAATGCGACTCTGTGTCAAAAAAAAACCTAATATATATAAACATTTTTTGTTTACCACTATCTATCTTGTTTTTTTTTTTGTAAATTGGCTATAGAAGCGCGCATTTCAAACTATACAATATTAAAATACATAATTAAGCGGGAAATTCAAATATTCTTATAAATCTGAACAAAAAGAAAAGGTACGATACGCAAAGCGCACTTAGGATAAGGTGAGGACTATCTCTATACTATCTACACAAGTTATATGTTACAAGTTTAAAGTCATGTGGTCCGCACCAGACTGAAACAGCTGGGGCAAGATAGCAAAGAATAATCAATGAACGATAAAGTTTAGACCATGTCAAGATGACAAAGACGCGAGTAAAATCGGAAATTGCCGGACTTAATTGTATGAGAGCACGCGATATCAAACAGACGTTATTGATTTATACCAGGGTTTTTCTAAATATCACAATCGGAAGAAAACAAAAGATGTTATTGATATTTGACAAAAATAGGGCTACCGTCAAAGAAAATGAAGCCAACACAAAGCAACAGACCCAATTTTTCTTAACCAACCCAAAACAAGTAGCGACGAAGCACAGCACAAGCCATATGGAGCAAGAGATCACGCTCCTCAAAAGGAAAGTGTTAGATAAATCCGCATAAAGGGAAGTCAGAATCTTTAATCAGGAGGATGCCAGGCTGACATAAGCCACTTAACCCTCAACAAGCCAATGTATTTAGGCGCTAATTTTGGTCAAGACGGATCGGAGATGACGTGATTCTTACGCCGTAGGGTACGAGCCTAAAGTGATCAGTAGAAGAAGACGCATTTTGGGCCCATTGCTCTCCCATGAGTGTATGCTAAAAGGTAGTCAACCCCTGTCCCCAGCATATATGTTTAGAAGGTAGTCAACCGTCGGTTTGGAAGGAAGCCAACCCTGTGGAAAATTTAAATTACAGATAGCTGTAGGTAATACCTAATAAAATACCACGCAATAGAGTGACGTCACAAGAAAATGTCTCTGTTGGTCAGAAGGTGTCACTGTTGGTCAGAATATGTTGATAGAGTAAATAGTTCTAGGTAACGTCTAATAAGATACTGCGCCATACAGTGCGTCACAAGATTCAATTATTGACTAATTTGTTCCGCAAAAGTATAGAAAATTACTAGGTTGACATTGACTACACAGTGAATTACCATCCCAAGGCATACATATGCTCATTGGATATGTCAATGACAACCATCGTACATGGAATGGATATTTTCTGAAGATTGGCATGTCATAAGATTACAGTAGAAGGGGATAGTGGCGTCTGGAACCGCTCCCTAGGTACTCAATCCCCCGTGCGTGTATGCTGGAAGGTGGTCAACGTTCCGAGCATCTATGTTTGGAAGGTAGTCAACCCCCAGTTTAAAAGGGGATCCATCGCATCGAAGATTCAAAATGCGCATCAACCCCTCTTTCTTGGTCGGAAGATGTCGCCCTTGGTCAAAAGATATCGACAACACAGATAACTGTAGATCGCGTCTAAAAACATATTACGCAATACCATGACGTTAAAAACCAGTTTCGACGAGAAGAAGATTCTGATTCGTCGTATCGTATAATCTGCCACCTTCTGATTGGTTACTAACCTGAAATTAAAAATCCTCGCCATGTATAGAATAGTAGTTAACCTAAAAACATCCTTAACATTGATCGAGGCGTTCGACATTGGTCAGTAAGTGATAAATTCGCTGCGCACGCATGTTAGTCTTGGTGAACACTATATACTATCGCTCCCTTGTTAATAAGCTGATGAATCGGTAATACGATCGGGCATCAAATACAGCAAACTGAGGAATCTGAAGATAATTCGGGCTTTATACGATTCATCGACCATCAACTATAGCACTATACGTCATTAGACATCACACACAGGCTTCGACATTATATTTGAATATGATATTGTAAACAAATGAAACTTAACTCAATTATTTAGTAATTTATTAGAACGTATGACGTAGCTTATATTTATCGAAAGGTTTATAGCAACGATAACCGATAGTATATCAACGAAGCCAAACATACCGCGCTCGGATAGGTATTTTATAGTTTTCCTTCATTGATCAGCATATGCTCAATAAAACAGCTAGCTGTAGATCACATCTAATAAGATATTACTCAATACTATGTTCCTCTATCTATTGATACGAGCATGTGTCGTCACCAACAGTTTTCGCCAAGAGGTCTGTCTTAAATGTAAAGTTAATGTAAAATATAATTTAACGAAACGCCAATCCATTATTTATTAATTCATTAACACATATCGTCCTAGAATGGCAACTTTAGCAAACGAACGTATCAGAGTACGTGTGTGTGAATCGTTCTTTAAAACAAAAGTTCATTTATCGGAATCCAGTAAAACTTCGTTATAACGCTCCCATTTATATTATTATTTATTTCAAAGAAGTCAAATATATGTAGTAATACATATATAGTAGTAGTATTTATTGAAATTCGACCTTCCGGCCTTAAATTGGAAGTGCAGGTATATATAAAGACGTTTTAAAATAAATTTTGTTCATTTTTAGCCGTTTTTTGAGATTTTCCGGTAATAGCGCTTTCTCGGTTATAGCGCTCTTTTTTCTAGGGCCCTAGAAGAGCGTTATAACGAAGTTTTACTGTATATCATTTTATTGTTTTGCATAACGAGAGAAACATTAGAGTTTATTATTTTGGTGCCTTTCTTTTCTTCCGCGGTTTTTATTTTGTATATACATACTGGCACAAGTTGTCTTGCTTTTATTTGGGGTTTTGGGTAAGTCATTTCATATTTAACTTATAAAAATGGATTCGGGACAATATCGGGAAGCTGGCGATATCCATTCTATGGAGTTTGAAAGCGCCAATTATACTTCATTGCTACTTAAAGACGTAGTTAAAAAAATATCAGGCAAAAATATTCTAAAGATGATAGTAATAAAGATAGCAGTTCGAATGTAACTTCAGACCAGCAAAATACTATGAATAATGAAAAGTTAATCAAAAACAGTTTTGGTTTGAAGTTCTCTCATTTATATAGTGGTTCAAATCATGCTTACATACAGTATTGTTCAAAAAACATAAGTCGTTTGCATGAAATGGCGGTGGGCCGCTTATTGCACAAAGAGTTGCATCTTAAATTGTGTATTAAAAAAATAGCAGAGTAGGATATAACAGAATAAAAATAGAAATGAGAAATATACATGATATTATTTGATTGGTAAATAATCCGTGTTTAAAAGAAAGAAACATGCATTGTTACGTGCCTTTTCACTTAACAGAAGGATTAATTAAATTTGTTGATACAACCATTTCGGCAGAAAAGCTACTTCAGATAATTAAATGCGATGCAATAGTCAATGAAGTTAAACGAATAAATAAGAAAATAGTTAAAGAGGATAAATCTATTCAATCAGTCCCTCGTCAAACAATTATAGTGACTTTCTATGGTAGCAAATTACCGTCTTACACGTTCACTAGTAGCTGCCGCAAAGCTGTGGATGTGTATGTAAATAACGTCATACAATGTTTCAAATGCTTACGGTTTGGTTATGTTGCTAAAATATCTAAAGAACAGCGTTGGAAAAATTGTGGAAATGATAATGAAGGTGCCTGTAACGCGGAAACTATGTACGTTCATTGTACATCGCTCACATATAATGAGTTATCCAAAAATTGTGAAAAATATATACAAGAGAAACAGATAAAAAAGTAATGGCAGAACACAAAATAACTTATAATGAGGCTAAGCAAAAATATATCCAATCCCAATTTGTTTGTGAAGAAAATGAGTAATAATCGTTTCTCACCCCTATTAAATATTGAAAATCAATTGGAATTTCCGCCTCTAGAAAACACAGACAGGTTTAATTTCATAGCCAAACCCAAGACAAATGACAACAACAACGTTGTTAAAAAGGCGGAAAATTATTTGGCTAACAAATGTTATCCCACAACCAAGCTTTCCTTCCAAAGCAAATCACAACCGGCTACGTTTTTATAACAATAATGTAACTCGAGACTCGCCTTACACCAAAGAATCAAAGATGGTAAACACATTGTAGAATCTATGTTTAGTGTAGTATAATAATACACAAATGGTTAATTACCATTAGAAATTCATTTATTATAATTCAAGTTATCAAAATCATAGTTAAATTTGGGGTTATGCTTTTGATTTGACATTTAGCCTAGTGTTGGGGTTCTATTTATACCTTCTCGACGCCACGTCCACCACCTTTTAAGCATTTTAATCCCCTACGGGTGTTGTATCATTAATTTAACTCCAGCCAGAGACAGTTAATGGGAGAAACATAAGTCACCAGAAATTAAAATTTGTTAAATATTTGATAAAAGCATGATTTAATGTAAAATGACCTTTGTTAACATTTGACACACATTTTCTGCAACAAATATGCATTACAAGAATTCACATAGATTTGGTGGAAATAGCTAAGGATGCATCAACGTACGGTACAGGTTTCTATAACAGCAGTATTTTTGGATGTACTGAAGTCAGGGTGAATTAAAGTTTCGTTTCGAGGACAACGGTGAGGTGGACGAGTGTGGTCCTGGTTTCGAAAAGAAAATAAAAGTTTGTTTGGTTAACGACGATTAAAATTGACAAATTGAGAAAAGTCAATAAAGAAGTCTGAAATATATTTCCAAAAGAAAAAAAGGGTTTTAAGAAGTAATATTAGTAAGAAGAAGAAGTATTAGTAAGAAAGACCATACAGATAGGATAGAGGAGATACAGGAAGGACCGTCAACGGAAAATACACTTATACATTCACACACAATAAAATAGGTACATCTTTTTGATTTTATGTTCAATATTTCGAAAAAGTTATAAATATAAATTGTTATAATTTATGCTTTTGTATTTTATCTACGAGCTAGACCGGTGTAATTTACATTATTAATTAAAAAGAAAATTTAACTAAATTCTCAGTACATTAGCAACAATGATTTCATATTTAGCAAAGAGTCAGTAAAGGAACAATTAGTAAATATAGTTAACGAGGAGACTAGGAGGAACTCAAGTAAAGATATGACAGCGAATAAAAGTGCTATTTATTTTAGCTTTACTGAAGCATTTAATACTCTGAGTGGGATTGTATAAACACTACCGCATAAAATGTATAATACACATATTTATTGTTACCAAGGACCACACCAATGAAAGTCTTCCAATGGAATGGTAGATCCGTAAATGCAAACAAATACAGTCTGAAACATGGCTGAAAAACAACAGTTCAACGTTCGAGGTTTCAACTGTGTTCGTGAGGACCGACATGATGGAAAGACAGGAGTAGCCATACTAGTATCTAACAGATTCAGTTTTACAATTGTTGATCTTAAACCCAAGTACAACACTGAAATTATATATGCTATTCGTATCAATACGCCAATAGCTTTTGATATCATGGTAATATATAAATCACCAAAGTAAAATCAAAAAGTTACAGACTGGGCGAATTTCTTCAAACAATGCAGACTTCACACATTCATAGCACAAGTTAGGGCTCCGCTCATGATGATAATTTAAGCACAGATTTTACCAATACTGTAGGTCAGGGGTCTCCAAACTTTTCAGCCTTGGGACCATACTGATTACTTCAGTGAGTTCTAAGGGTCAACACCGTTTTAATTTTTCTGCCAGTATCCATGTATAATTCCTAGACTAGTCGCCGACATACGCTTGCTAAATTCGCTAGTTCAATCACTATTGTGTTGTGCTGTACTGTTACGACCGCGACACTTGACGCCGTGGTGGTTACACGCGGAAATAGGTAGTGTACCCTCTCCATTCATTGCTAACAGATAGCGCTCAAATCGCGTTGAACTTCGTTAGTTCTGGAAAGTTCTGGTGTATTCCACTCACTTCTAAATGGCAATAATTGGAATATAAAAACGCTAGCGGCGCGACCGCGAGTCACCACCTAGGAAACGCGAAAGAAGCGAATCTGTGTGTCGTGAAATAAAGTAGTAGTGCGTAACTCCTTAGCTTAAAACGTGTTTGTGTGTGTTCACACCTTCGTAACAGTATTTTGATTTGACTTGTTGTTTTTGTGTGCGATTTACTAGTATGAAAAAGAAGCAAAAAATAGACACTGAATGCAGAACTTTCAAAGATGAGTGGAACTTTCAATATTTCATAGTTGAGTTCAGTAAGAAGGCGTTATGTTTGATTTGCAATGAAACCATAGCCGTTTTCAAAGAATATAATATTAAACGTCATTATGAAACGAAACATTTAAAAAATTACTCAAAATATACTGGAAGTTTGCGGACAGAAAAATTTGAAGCTTTGAAGCGCGGATTGAAATCGCAGCAATCTACGTTTACGAAATCCAATACTGCACAAGAGGCTGCAACTCGTGCCAGCTTTCATGTGGCTCTTGCAATCGCAAAACGTGGAAAACCATTCACCGATGGAGAAATGATCAAAGAATGTGTAATTGCAGTAGCCGAAGAAATGTGCCCCGAAAAGGAAAATTTATTTAAATGTGTCAGTTTTTCAGCAAACACTGTGGCTCGGAGGGTAGAAGCAATCGCAGAAAATATATCAACTCAACTGTCTGACAAAAATGGATATTATGAGTGGTTTTCTCTGGCCTTGGATGAGTCAACGAATGTGTCAGATACTGCTCAGGTATTGAATTTTATTGGAGGAGTAGATAAAAGCTATAAAGTGTATGAAGAACTTCTTGATATTGATAATATTCACGGCACGACTACTGGTGAAGGTATTTTTAAGGGAGTTGAAAATCCCATTCATAAAAAGAACCTTCGATGGAAAAACTTGAAATCTATTACAACTGATGGAGGCAAAAACATATGTGGTAAAAGTAAAGGAGTGGTCGCTCTTGTGTCAAAGGCTGTAGCAGATGATGGTGGTTCAAAACCGTTAGTCTTACATTGTATCATTCATCAACAGTCTCTGTGCGGAAAATGTTTGGATATGTCTGAAGCTCTAAAACAAATCACATCAATTGTAAATTTCATCAGATCCACTGGGCTGAATCACGGAGAATTCCACGAGTTTATTGGAGAGATTGGAAAAACTGATTTACCATATCATACTGCCGTACGCTGGCTTAGTTGCGCAAAACTCCTTCAGCGCTTCTTTGAACGAGCAGTGATCGATTTTCTTTTAATGAAAAGCATCATTATTCATTCGAATTACAAAATAGCGAATGGCTGTGGAAATTAGCATTCTACGTTGATTTGACAAAACATATGAACGAACTGAATTTGAGGTTGTAAGGAGAAAACCAGCTTCTCCCTGATTTATACACTAATATCAAATCGTTCCGGCAGAAAATAATACTGTGTCAATCACAATTGCGTAGAAAGTGTTTCACACATTTTAAAACATGTGAAATATTCAGCCACACTACTGAAACTCAGTTTCCCGTAGATTTTGCAGTCGAATGTTTGAGTGCTTTGAATATAAATTTTAATACTCGTTTCTCAGACTTTGATGTCATTGCTAATAAAATTAAGATTTTTCAAGATCTTTTGATACCAACATTGAAATCCTAGCCGCAGAACGTCAAATGGAAATTATTGATTTACAATGCAGTGATATATTTAAAAACAAATATCAAAACTCATCTTTGTTTGAATTTTATAAGAGTCTCCCACTCGCACAATTTGATAATTTGCATAAATTTGCTCGTGTGCTGTTTTCTGTTTATACTACTTACTTGTGTGAGAAAACATTCTCCAAAATGAAGTACGTAAAGAATGTTTACAGATCGAAGTTAATCGATAAGCATCTTAAATCTCTTTTAATAATTGGTACAAGTAAACTTGGTTCACAACTACAAACTATTGTCAGTTGAAAATCACAACTACATAAATCTCATTAGTATTTTATATGTTACAATGTTTATATATATTTATAATGTTAGTTGGATTCATTTCCATTATTTGTTAGTTATTGTGCTTAAGTTATATTTTCTGCGTATTATACTTGTCATTACGCTTTACCTAGCAAGTAAATAAATCCGAGTTATTATCATTCTTTCTCTGTTTCTTTATCCAACTTATCACAACAACAACAATAAGCTATTAGCTGTCGCGGGCCGGATTGATGACACTGGTGGGCCGGATTTGGCCCGCGGGCCGTAGTTTGAAGACCCCTGCTGTAGATGAACACGATTTAATTATACTAAATAACGCTAGTCCTACACTTATCACTCACGTTGGGCGCGGATCAGCGATGGATCTGACGTTAGCATCACCTGGTGTAGCAATGCATTATTCTTAGCGAGACGTTGGACGATACTATGGGTTCAAATCACTATCCAATTATGGTAGAATATGGGCCATGCATAGTGAACTCTTCAAAGATATTCTCCACCTCTGTGTGGAATGTTAAAGATGCGGATTGGCAAATGTACACAAGACTACTAGAAGAATCGTTGGAATTCATATACGAAGATAGGGACGCAGCTACCATAAACGAGGACATATTAGATAGAATAAACATAGTGGCTGCAAAAATATTTAAGATCAAGAAACCTAGGCATTCAAAAAGAAAATGGTATGGTGGGACAACAGTTGTAGCAATGCAATTAATAAGCGTAAAGAAACTCTAAATCAATACAATCTTTCACTCTCCCTAGATAATTTTATAACATAAAAGGGTTAGCGCTGAAACAAAAAGATTCCTAAAAACTAAATCAAAGCAAAGTTGGATAACCTTCCGTGAGAATCTGAATAAAGAAACACCAGTTAGCAAGATTTGGCAAAAAATTAGATCCAGGAATTCAAATAATAGCAAACAGGCAATCCTAGAGAGTATTTTTAGATACTTGCTTTACAAGGTAACTCCTGCCACAGCGGTAAATTGTAGGGATGTACCGATTAACAACGATGATGATGACGTTTTGTGGAAGATTTTTTCATACAATGAGTCGGGGGAATTCTAAAAGAAAATACGAATACATCCCCGGGGTTAGAAACGTACTGTACCCCATGATTAAACGCCTACCAACTAATGGGAAAAAGATGTTATTAAATAAGTTTAACAAAATCTACCTAAATGGGCACAATGTGCAAGAATTAAAATCTGGTATTATCGTGACCATTGCAAAAAAAATGAAGAAATATCAACAACGCTACAGATCTGAGACCCATCTCGTTGCTGTCCTGCATATTAAAGACTTTAGAGAGACTAATAAAATTACGATTGGAATAATGGATTGAAAGCTACGGATATCTATCTAAACTACAATATGGATTTAGAAAGGGTCTCAGCACACAACATGCTTTACCACATATCGTAATAGATATACAAACAAATTTACAAGAGGCAATTATATAATGGCTGTGTTTATCGATCTCCAAGATGCATATATAAGGTAAATCTGCAAATACTAAAAAATAAGCTAAAAGAAATACATATCTCTGCCACTGTCGCAAATAACGTCGTCAATTTGTATACAGATCGAAAAATATTCCTAAAGCAAATAAGAATGCGGAGACCGTAGCTAAAACAATATATAAAATAAACAAAATTACCCTTGCCACACCTTTTCTGAAAATCCAGATACGTATTTCGGCAATTAAGTGCCATTCTCAGTGGAAACCTGAGGAATTCAGTATCATTGGCGAATCCGGCTAATGCCCAAGACGCACACCACACAACGAACACTGTACAACACCGCGCGAAGCACATCAAAACACTGTTGACACTGAGCTCCCATTAAGGGGAAAGTGTATTAATACCTAAATTTCATACTCTATGGAGCGTGTCAATACGGTTGAAAGAATCTAAAATTTAAATCAATAGCTCGTACAATTTCCAATTTGGAATAGGTCCTCAATCTGCATTCATAATTCTCTCTCTATTCTTATAAATATATATACTTTCGTAGCTATGCAGTTCCCTGTTGTTTTCTACCACCTTAATTAATTTTAAACTTTCAATTGGCATAGCGTGTTTTTGTCCAAAATATGTCGGGCCAAACTTGATTTTTCGGGCCTGTTGAACCAAAAATTAGCAATGTGCTCTTTGCACTGTGCTAGGATTGATCGCCTAGTTTGTCCAATGTATTTTATGCCACATTCATGACAACCGATTGTGTAGATATCTGATTTTTGGTTAATTTCAATTTTATCTTTGGCATTTCCTAAAAGATTACCCAATGAATTAGCTGATTTAAATACGACCTGTAAATTAAACTGTTTGAAAACTTTGGGAAGGGCCTTAGTGTTATGATGGAATGGTAATTTAACGAATTTCTCCGCTGATTTATCCAAAGTTAGGCTCGTAGATTCTCTAAGTACGGTTTTGAAATTTTGTTTCCTGATTAAGTTATCAATCAATTTTGTTTCGAAATCATTGTATTCGGCTATGTTTCTTATGTATCTCTTTGATATCTTTCTGTTGTGAGGGGAAAATTTAGTAGCCGATGTACTAGGAAATTGAGAGATGCAATCTTTTGCTGACAACTATGGTTAGAATTTTCTGTTGATATTGTTTTTTTGCGATATTTGTCTATCTTCTAGATACCTTAGTAATTAAGAGCTACACCAAGGAGTAACCCGCACTTCCAGATTTCCATGAAACTACAAAGACCGAAAAAGTACCGTGGTATACCGTGGAATAACATCATTTTCTTTTTTCCGGAATCTCCCAATTCAGCGGGACAACTCGCTCCAAAGATTTGAATCATTTTCAAACTTTTGTAAATATCTCGCACACTATAACAGATTTCTTATTTTTTGTAGAATACAATTTGACATATATTGAATGGTGTTGTTATTATACCAAGGTACTCTTTCAGTCTGTGTAATGTCATCGAAATCTGAAAGTACGGGTTGCCACTGTTCCCTTGTAAGTAAATACAATTTGCAAATGCCAATAATCCGTGAAGGGAATTAAGCTTTGTCAATCGTAGACTCCAAATACCAACTAATTAGTTTCATCTCCATCATCACTTCGGATGTTTTATTTTGCGTATGTTGAGTCTCGGCTGAGGTACGGTTTGATATTCTGGGGTGCAGTGCCCTCGGCTGGGCGTATATTTTTATTACAGAAGCGTATTATCAGGTGCATAATGGGGGTCAATTCCCTAACCTCCTGTCGTCCCCTTTTAAAGAATTGAGAATTATGCCACTATGGTCCTTGTACTTGTACGAAATTGTAACATGAAAATAGTTTTGTTAGAAACGGTGACATATACACTACCATGAGAACAAGATCAGCTAATGATATTAGTATACCATCGCATAGGACTAGTATGTACGAAAGGAATCCCTACTACAAAGCAATTATTTATTATAACCGGTTGCCTCCTGATTTAAGGAGCATTACACGTCCCAACGAACTTAAAAGGAAACTGAGACACTACCTTCTCGGTGAGTCATTTTATTGCGAAGAGGAATATATGTGTAATGTCTGATACTAGCTTTGTACTGTCTGATACTGTTTTTATTGTGTAGTGAGATGTTTGATATACTTGAGCCTTATACTGTTTTCTGTTTTTAATATGTAAATCTGACAATGTCAACATCCTCGGATTTATGACAATAAAATATTATTATTATTATTATTATTATTATCTTTATTGGGACTCGTTAATACAGTGTATCAGTCTACAATGAGTAAAAGATCATCCCCCAGATATCGATAACTCTAATATCGTGTATCGATGGTTAATTACCGAAATACTGAATTTCGAATGTTAAGTGTGAATGTGTAAGAGCTCGAGTTGATCTGTCGTATCATCTCAAAACGAATCTCGGAAACCTGGAAAAGACTACTCGAATCCACTGCAGCCAATCAGAAAGTAGATGAACGGAAAACTATCAATTAGAACGCATAGAAGAGAGAAAATAGAAAAAGGAACGCTGGGATTAGTTACAGAAACATTCGGTTTGGTCATTTCTTCCACATTGACAAATGTAGGTAATAAAAAATAGAAAGCATGCGAATATTCCCACGATGTAGTCGATATCGCCTAAAGTAAATCAAAACTAAACTAAACGAACTTCTAGAAGAGTTAGCCGAAAGCATTAAAGTAAGATAAAAATTAATTTTAGTCCGCAAAGTATCACAAATCTTCTAATTTAGAACTTGAGGTTTTATTTATTTACTTACATATATTATATGTAAGAACCCTCTACAGCTATGAGGCTAATCAGTTTTAACATGTGTTAAAGCAACTACTTGTATGTAATACTCACTGCCTTCTAGTTTATGTTAAACGTTTGAATAAATGTTTTAGACTGACCACCACAAGCGAACCGATCACCGCATCAAAATCAAATTTTTACAACTTTAGGGACAGACACTAGATTAGGCATCTACAATCGAACCGTTCAGATATATTTGCCTAACTCTATATTTTTAAAATATAAATGGTATGAAAGCAATTATATGGAAGGACTCTAAGCGGTTAATAATTCATACTCAATATTATTTTAAAACAATTTATTACAAATATAAAATTACTTTTACACATAGGTATTACTATACATAGCAACGTTTATCTTCTCAATCGCAGTGTCATTATCAACAAAATAATCAAAATGAATATATTGTTAACCATAAAAACGTTACAAATTACAGTGAGGTACAATGACGTCATGAATAAGGCATGAGTATCGTGAATGAACCAACTATGCATACTAAAGAGACACAGGAAAAATACGTCATAGATGTCGACGCGATCGTAAACAATTGTAAGAAGAGGGTGGTTAATTTATTATTATTGGCACTATTGTTAACGATCTTCATATTCAGAATACTGATAGGGACCTCACAGAAATCACACAGGTTTTTATATCTAATATTTAAACGTGACAACTTACGCATTTTTATCACCTTCAACACGTACAATTGTGTTTTGAAATACAGGTACCTGCATTTAAAGGTTTGGATTGTGTCGACATCCTGCTTTAATATCTTCACTGCATTTTATATAAAATATAGTATATTACTTACAGCAAGTGTAATTACTATATACAGTCTGTAAATAAGGTAAAGGAATAATATTCCATATTTTTTTATTGTTGCTGTTAGGTAGAAAAGATCGGACACTTCATTTTAATTTTTTTCCCAAACTCTATGGACGTTAATTTTTAGTTTACCACTCTGGTAGCAATAAGGTCATCGACTTTTGTTAACAATACTTCATATGTGGTATTTAAAACTAGTCGTTCTAAAGGATCAATCGTTAACAATAACAATGCTCATGATATTCAACGTAAAGGTGGATTGCGATGAAAAACTTTATTAGAAATATATAATAAATACTTTATTAGAAATTGAAGATAATCGGAACAAATCAACAAGAGGAATATCGGCAAACCACAACGATTGTCATCAAAGTGTTTTTAATATTAAAAAAGAATTCATGAACTAAACGGCGATGATTGTGACCGTCTACTTGAATTTTGTAAAATGATGAATGACAAACTCAGTAATCAATCAGATCATCTTAACTACCTAACCTTTAGTGATGAAACTACGTTTCGTTTAAATGGACAAGTATATAGACTCTAGATACTGGGCCACTGAAAATTCCCACTGGATGCAAGAAAGGCAAAAAATTAATGTTTGTACAGATTTTACCAGAGGTCATATTTTAAGTCCTTATTTTTCAATGATTTATTAAGTAGGGAGCTGTAGTTGGATTTTCTTAAATTCGAATTAATACCTGCTCTAGCGATATTATTTCCAAATAACGAGAACTCAGATTTAGCGATTAAGGGGTTAGACCGGTGTAAAATTTTTTAAAAATCGACAATTTCTTTTTTGATTTAAAAAATAGTTTGAAGCCTGTAGAATACGGATCTGAAAGGTCCCAAGTATAAATTCTAATTAGTTTCTGAGTTATAGAGCCTACTACAGACTCGTACACGCGCGGTAGCCGCTGGAGATTGGCCGTGCGCCCAGAACGAGTCTGTTGTGGGCCTGAGTATTACGAACTTGCTATTAGGAGACGTAAAGATTCAATAGAAGAAATAAAAACTACAATATGGGCAACGTTACAGCACAAATCGTCAACTGACGTTAAACCCCAACATAAAAACTGTCCGGCCGGGCCAAATTCTTGGTGTTCCTAATAGGTGGCAAAGACGACAAGTAAATTAAGTGAATACTCACAAATCTGCACTGCATCCTAATGTTATAGAGGCAATCGCTCCTGTCTACAAGGAACTTAGCAACAATGATTTGTTGGAGTGCTGCTCAGGTACTTACACTCAAAATTCGAACGAGAGTCTGGACGCGTTAATTTGGATCTTCGTTCCAAAAATTACATTTAGTAGTGAGAGATGCGTTAAAACTGCTGTTAAAATTGCTAGCAGTGTATTCAATAATGGTTATTCAAGCATTCTTTTAATGATGAATACCACGAATATAGTCATCGGGCCGGGTACAGCAAGCATTTGCGAAGTCTTGGACGAAGCACGCATTTCGATCGCTGAGGCAGGTACGTTCGAAGCATTCAAAGAAGGTCGTGTTTTACTGCGGCAGAGCAAAGCAGGGAATGACGATTAGGGAGATCACAATTACGAAGCTGGCATGGCAGATTAACCATAAAAACAAAACAGTTTGCACTATATAATGAAGAAAGTGTATTGTAAAACTTTAAATGCGTTTTTCTCAAAACTACGTTTTTCAAACTGGTGTCGAAGGTTTCTCGGGATTTACTTAACGGACTAACTTGAAGTTTGGTTTTATATTATCCTTATAGTTTTCTCTAAGCATTGACCGAGGATTTTTACAATATCATTGTTATTTTCCAAAATATTAACAAATTAATTCCCAATATTGCAGCCAAAAATCAAATCAAAAGTTCAAAAAATTTTTATTCAGTCAAATTTCAATAAAACCTGAAAAAGCTCGCCCAATGCTTAGGGAATACAATATATTTATCTAATATTTTTTGTCTTTTTGGTTCAGCCGTTTCGCTGTGGCGGAACTATCGACACGGATAAACGCTGCGAAAAAGAATTACTTTTTCTAACATGGTAATAAGTGGTATTAAAATTATAATTTTTCTTTTAATTTTATATATTTTATATCGTGATAGTGTACTTAACCAAACTACCAAATTGCAAGTGTACAGCTTTCTTATTTCTTTGGCAATCCACTTTGCCGGCCGGTCACACCGGTCTAACCCCTTAAGTAAGAACTGATCTGAAAATTGCACTGCAATTCAACACGACATTAAATAGCAGCACGATATCATAGTTCTCAATAGAGCTATACATGTTCCTTGATATATTCTGAAAAAACCAATAATAATTTTATTTAATAAGTTTAGAATTATAATTTCAGTTAAAAAACAATTATTACACATTATATTTGTTCGACCTAATCTAAAGAGGGCGATCATAAATGCAAGTTTGTAACAGCGATACTAGGATTTATTACTATAACAACTAATTTTAGAATTATATTGCAAACACATAACTATGTACGTAGTATGTGCAACGACACATTACCTATTATATTATTATATATTACATTACATTATTCCTACTCAAGTAGCATAGAAATAATTACCTACATATGCAAGTATTTACTGGGGAAATGAAATAATGTTCAAAGTAGTACTTTTATCTTGCTATTAGTCTACTTACAATTAGTAGACCCGATTCAGTTGCATACATACCCTTGCTCTCAATGGTCTACATACGAAAATAAAGTAGTTAATAAAACATGGAACATTGTGTATGAAATTTGTAACTTCTTGAATAATATTAACATGTTGAAAATGCAATAATTTTCTATTAAAAATACAACTATATCTATTGGAGTCTTGCAAAAATAAAGATAACAGGGTCATCAGTTTCTTGCTCCGGCGTATAACTAAGTAATAGTGTTTCTTGGAGAAGTTGGTTAGTAGACAGAGGACTGTACTAGTATTATTTATTAAAAAAACACCAAACAAACAAATATCAAAATGAAATTAAAGACAATATTACCATTCAAGGATTTATCACAATAGTAATTTTTAGAGTGCATATCTAATGTATATACTTCCAAAGTTAAATTTAGTTAGAACCTGTACGGCTTAATAGCAGTACATGTAAATTAGTTTTAAAATTTAAAATTGAATGGAGAGGAGAGTGTAATATGTAAAACATATGTGAGACAAAAGCGAAAACCGAAACATATGAAGGTTTCTTAGAAGGGACAAAAGCAGAGAAAGGGAAACTATTTGCGTTAATATTGGTATATATGTGCATAGGTATCTATTTAACATAATATAGCTATTAGATAACTCCGAAATGTCGTTTGTAAAATTGGAAGCACTCGCTATCTCTTTTATATAAGGTTTTTCACAACTAATGCATCCAATTCATTTAGAAGATTATATGAGGTAAGTCAATGATTATCAATTATTGGGGGTCCAGTCCTGGAGTGTTTGACGGTGTGTGTGTTGTCGGTGTGCTCCGTGTTTATACCCAAGGTTCTTGGAGGATTGTGATCTTTTAATTGGTAACTCAGTGATAAATATAAAAACAAAGTGAAAGTGATTATCTGGGAAACAAAATAAGAGGTAAAATTAAACAATCTATCCCAATCACATTGATAAACGCCAGACTTCCGACGGGTCGACCGGGGCTCGGCTTTTGCGCGGTGATAAGAAAAGAAAACAGAAAGTACATATCCGTAGAGAACAGGGGCGGAGTAGGAAATTGTATATATCATGGATACGGATGAATACAGCTCGGAAGATAGGAAGAGAAAAGGAAAAAGAGGAGAGGATGAAGAGAACAGCGAAAATATTTTCAAGAAAAGTAAAAAGTAATAATATCGCCTATGAAGTCCCAGAAAAAGCTGGAAGAAAACATTGGTGTAATGATGAAGATGGTTGAGGAAATGGGAGCGAAGATGAACAATTTATCAATAGAAATAAAAGAGATGCGGGAGGAACAGAGAGAATATAGAAAAGAAATGTCAGAGTTAAGAAAAGAAAATGCGGAACTCAAAAGGCAAAATAAATTCATTAAGGGGGTAGTGATTGATATGGAAGACAGATTGGAACGAGTAGAGAATGAGAAAAGATGGAATAATGTAGTGATTCAGGGTCGAAAAATAGATACAGAAGATAGGGAACAACTAAAAAACGCAATGGAAAATTTCATAGATAAAGAGTTACAGATAAGAGTACATATAAAACAGATCATAAAATTAGGTGAAAAAACCTGTCTAGTGCAATTAGACAGGACAGAGGATAAGGTGGAGATAATGAAAAACAAAAAGAAATAAAGAACAAAAATAGGAGGAAGGATTTTTATTAACGATGATCTATCTAAGCGGGACAGGAAGATACAAGAACAAATTAGATTTAGAGCTAAAACTGAGAGGGAAAACGGAAAACAAACAAAAATTGGGTTTAGGAAGTTGTATATCGGGAATGAGGAATGGAGAAGGGATAGAGAGAAGGATAAGTTGATACAGATACCGAGATCAAAAAACTAGAAGGCGTGAACGAGCAGGGAATAGAGAGGACGTACCTGGCAATGAGAGCGTATACAGAACAAACTCGAACACGAGAATACCTGGATGTGAGGATGAGAAATAGGAACAACAAGGTAGAGACAGAGAGGAATGCTAACACGATGACGACCACATCTATGAACACGGAAAATGGAAAGATACGCGTTGGAACGTGGAACATAACTTTCCCTAACGGGAAAAGAATGCGAACTAGCAGAAGAAATGAACAAGTACCAAATTCAAATACTGGGAATAAGTGAAACAAAGAAAGCCGGAGCAGGAAGAATAGGGGTAGGAAGTCAATATTTTCTGTACTATTGAGGAGTGACGCCGGATCAAAGGAAAAAAGAGGGAGTAGGGATATTGTTAAAAAAGGAACTGGATAGAAGAGTAACTATACATCAATCACTCTCATCAAGGTTGATGCGCTTGAGAATAGAATTGGAGAAGGAATCGGTTGACATCATACAGATGTATGCGCCAGTAGAAGGTACAGATGGATGTACAACGGAGGAGTTCTATGAAAAACTGCAGGAACTGCTGGATGAAATAAGAGAGACAAACTCAAAAGTAATATTAATGGGGGACTGGAATGGTAGAGTGGGTAATGATACAAATAAGGGACTGGGCTGCTTGGGAGCATATGGAGAAGATGCGTTAAACGGAAATGGTTGGAAAATGATTGATTTTTCTATACGTAATGATCTCCTAATAGGGAACTGTTTCTGGGAGCAACCACTGGAAGAGAGATACACCTTTGTCGCGGAAGAGAGAAACGCGAAGAGTATAATAAACTACATAGTCTATACCCAAAGTATAAAAACTAATATACGAAACATAAAGACACAAAAAGAGGCTGAAATGGGAACTCAACATAGATTGCTAACGGCAGAACTCCAAGAACAAATTAACACAGAACAACAAATAGCTGAGTATCATAAAATAGCAATCAGCAAATTAAGAAATGAGAAGAAAAGAGCAGAATACCAACAGAAAACGAATGATTTACTAACGAGACATGACCAGGAGGAAATGACACTAGAATAGACGTGGAGAATTTTCAAGGAAATTATTTATAATTCTGCACTAGAAGTATGTGGTCAAATCAGATACAGGAAAGAACAGAAAAGAACAAAATGGTGGGCTAAGGAAATACAAAAGGAAGTCAAAAAGAAAAAAGATGCGTGGAGAAAATATGTTTTTACAAAGGAACAGCAATACAAAGAACAATATGTTAAAATAAGAAACGAAGTTAAGAAGAGAATCAAAGAAGCGAAAAAGAAAAGCTGGGAAGATTTTGGAAATGATATTAATGAGGAATATAAAACAAATAACAGAAAATTTTGGAACCTAATAAGATCAATGAATGGAAAGAAAAAGAAAGAAATAAAACCAATTAGGAATACCGCGAATGAACTAAAAACAAGAACAGAAGATATACTTGAAATATGGAAAGAACTCTTCACGAAAAAATTCACAGATGCAGGAGATCATACAGATTTATTGCCAGAATCAGGAACACGAAATGAATATAATGAAGAACTTGAAGAGATAGATATGGAAGAGGTAGAGAAAGCCCTAAAAAGAATAAAAACAGGAAAAGTCTGCGGTGCGGATAATATAGAACCGGAAATGGTAAAATGGCTCGGACAGGTGGGAAAGGAGCGGATCCTTGACATATTTTGTAAGGCATGGCGAACGAACACAATTCCTGCGGATTGGGAAAATAACCTCATCACTCCCATATATAAAAAAGGCGATCAAAGTCAGTGCGAAAACTATAGGGCAATATGCCTATCGACAGTATGTTTTAAGGTCTATACCAAAATAATAGCGGAACGACTTACACATTTAGTAGGAGACAAACTGGGAGAAGAACAAGCAGCCTAGAGAAAAGGGAAACAAACGAACGATAATATCCACATAATTAAAAACATCATTGAACGTAAAATTGAGACAGGGGAGGAAATCTACTTTAATTTCATAGACTTGCGAGCAGCCTTCGATACAGTAGATGGAGGGAGTATAGATATCTGTCTAGAGAAACTAGAGGTTCCAAGAAAAATGCGCCAAATAATCAATAGTCTATATTGTCAGGTTAGGGGGATAGTACAAGTGAATGGAAAAAGATCAGCAGATTTTGAAATGCAAGTGGGAATAAAACAAGGAGACAGCTTAAGTCCATTAATATTTATTATAGTAATGGACAGAATCCTGCAAAATACGAGGAAACGCACCGAAACTGTGAAGACACTGTTAGGATATAACAGACTGGAACCTGTAGCTGTGGATGCATTACTGTACGCCGATGATCTGGCACTAATAGCTGACAGTTATGTGAAAATGGAAAAATTAACAAAAATATGGACTTCTTCTGTCATAGAAAAGATGAAGATGGAAATAAACGTAGAAAAAAGCAAACTAATGGTGATAAATAATAAAGAGCCAGCCAGTAATCTAATAATTAAAATGAACGATAAACAAGAAGAAACTGTCGACGCATACGAATATTTAGGTACTATTATATCCAAGGATGGAAAAATTGATCTAGACATAGCAAAAAGAGGACGGAAAGCCACAAACATATACTACGCTCTGAATCAAACCATCTTTGGAAAAAAAGAAATAGAACCCAAGATCAAACAGATAGTATACAATGCAGTAGTAGCCTAGACAGTAGAGTCCTGGACAATACAACAAAAACACGAAAGCAAAATAACAGCTATTGTAATGAAATTTTTGAGAAAAATCGTGGGGAAAACAAAAATGGATAGAATAGAAAACGAACAGATAAATTATGATAAATCAAGAAGATATACTAAAAAGACTTGAAAAATGCCAACTGAATTGGTACGGTCACATAATTAGAATGGAACAAAAGAGTTTAACAAAGAAAATAATAGAAGCCAAAAATAACGGGAGAAGAAAAAAGGGAAGACCAAGAAAAAAATGGATTGACAGAGTCAACGAATTAGGACGAAAGCGAGGGAAGAGCATAGCAGAAATGAGAAGAATGAGTACAGACCGGACACGATGGAAAGAATGGATTAAATCGTCGTAAGATCCAAAAATAATCCGACGCTGAAAGTCATAAGGATTAACGAGAAGAAGAAGAAGACTTATTTATTTAAAGACAACTATCGATATGCAATCGACGTTTGACGTCATGGTCATAAAATTAGACATACGCATCCTATTCAAATGTACACTTGACCTTACTTAGGATACTCTCCTTATGCTAATAGCTTTTCCTTTCTTAGTATAAATTATGAATATACATCTTGGATGCTTATTTTCTGTGACAGTAGGAAAATATTTTCTCTTACAAATTTTGTTTTATGATGTTTGACCTTTCTTCGGTTCAAAGTACCCTACAGATCGATTCTAATATTAGTCTTGTATGTCAGATTTTTCCTGTCTAATATTGTAGGTTTAGAAAAGTGAAATGTGTGGTTTCTATTTACAATCTACCACATCTGTCAACATAAGTGCCATGAAAATTATAGGGTGCCGTGGAACAGGAACGCTATTGTTTAAGTACAATTACGTTTCATTGTTCAAATAAATTTAAAATTTTATTGGGAAAACAATAAGAAAATATTATACTGGCGCTATTATCAATGCCCTTGGGCAGTATTAAATATTAATTCAGCAGATGCTCAAAGATAACACCTTTTTGCTATATATATTTGTTATAATCAACAAGAAATCTCATGGAGTAATATCCGGTGATCTTGATCGCCACGACATATCAGCTTCATCTTGTTGGAACCCAACACTACTAATTACGGCCAACAGAATATCGGCCAGCTTTTTCAATAAATAGCTGAAGATATCTTTCCGTAGTCAGAATACCGTTCAATAATAGGTCCAACTAGCAAGTTGCTTCCATTATGTCACACCATACATTACAACGGAATAGAACTTTACTATTTCTCTGTATAACAGAATATGAATTTTTCCGGGATCAATACTGGATCTTTTGAAATTGGAAATGCCGAGACTAGAAAAAATTATTTCGACTAATCAACACTTGTGAAGTGTATTCCACGTTTTTCTTTTTATTTTTTCTGTGTAGTCATCGATTTGATTATTTTTCATGCTTTATTAGCATAGTCATTTTCTTCTTTGCTTCCTTTTTGACCCTTTTGTTCCACCATCATGGTCTTTGACGCTATTTGACCTAAGGCGTCGTATGCTGCTCTGTGTAAAACCTGTTTTGCCTATTGCTAACCTACTCATACAGAGAAATGTAGTGGAATCTTCCTTCAGACTGTGAAGATTGCATTATCCAAGTTAATTAATTTAATCATGATAACAGCAAATATTACTGCTGATGCATTGTTGTAGCAAGAGAGCATTTTCCTTTAGCCAAATACAGCTTGTCTTCGAAATAAAAATAACATAATAAATTGGCGTAGAAGTACATACTAGATAAGTTCTGCCTCCTTACACGCATAACCAATCTGAAAAATACGATGGCTGTTACTAAGGGCGTATCCAGGATCTTAAATTGGGTGGGTCAAGACCTGCTATATTATAGGAAGAGCGACTGGCAGCAAAAGGGTGCGCACTACGATATTTGTTTCTTACACAAACAAAAACTACTAAAATTACAGAGCTAAATTGTTAAAGTAATAGTTTTCAAAAATTTTCTGAAAAATTTTCAGAAACTCCTCTGAATTCCTTTGAATTCGCTTTAAAAGAATGTCGACGCACGTTCATCAGACATCATCCTATCCGGCGTAGTGCATAAGATTATGCTCAAAATTGGGAGTGCAGTAGGGAAAGATGGGCGGTTCCTGGCTTCCGTCGTTCGGACCAGTTCAACAGCCTTATATCCGTTGCTTCAAGAGGGGCGGTTGCCGTTAAACTGGTTTAACGGCTTTATATCTGTTACATCAGCAGGGGCGACCCTATTGACGTAACGGATATAAGGCTGTTAAACTGGTGCGAATGGTGGAACGGTGGGCCGAGAACCGTCCATCTCTCCCTGCTGAGTGCAACACATTGCTTTTGTTTAAAAGAATAATTACTTCAATTTCCTTTAACCAGTTCTTAATGAAATACTTTTTCTTCCACAAGTTATAAGTCCAACTGTGCGGTGATATTTTCCAGGATTTTGCATTCTTCTTGTCACTCGTAGTTATTGAAACTGCATGAAGGTTCTAGGTTTATTAAAGCAAAAACTGGAATGAGAAAATTTAATATTTAGTAATGATTTAAGGGAATCAAGATATCATATAATTAGTTAACGGCGTGTCAGTATCCAAGCTCTGATGACGAATTGCTCCTATGCCTTTCAAGGAACAGAAATTTCTATTCATGACTCCATTGCAATGTTTTCTAATTTTTAAATTAATTCGTCAGTACCTCAATCTTTATCTTCACTATCTTTTTCAGTATCTCAACGATTCCGTTAATTTGCTCTCCCAGCTTGATCAAATACATGCTCTTCGCTTGCAGGGTATTAACCACTGGTGCCAATAATGCCGAGTATTTCGCTATTGTAATTAGGCCAACGATAAACGAAGATTTGACAACGACTGAATGCAATTCAACTCACTAAGTTACGTTTTAATCCAAAATAAGTTATAATAATGAAACCAGTAAAAAAATAAGTAGTTATTATATCAGTACGATATAAGTTAATTTGATGCTTATACATTTCAATTTATAACAATAGAATAAAGTGATTAAAGCAAAGAAAGAAAGACTGAACCAAAACAAAATAAAATAAAACTTAAATCCCGTGGTTTCAGGTCCATTGGTGGACATAGGCCTCCCCAATTTTCTCACATTCTTCTCTATCTTTTGCAATTCTGCTCCATAGTGTTTCCGCTGTAATTTTTATGTCGTCGTCCTATCTAACATTTGGCCTACCCCTTCTTCTTTTGCAGTCTAATGGTATCCATTCTGTAATAATTTTTGCTCATCTAGTATTCGGTAAGCGTGTAATATGACCTGCCCATTTCCATTTTAAACCTTTTGAGAACTGTAGTGCGTCCTTCACTTTAAAACGTTTCCTAATTTCGATGTTCGTACCTTGTCTTTTATTTTTAGTCCAGCATATTCCATTTTTCTCTGAGCTGTTTGAACTTTTTTCGCTTGTTGGCTTGCTAGTGACCAAGTTTGACATCCGTAGGTTAGTGTTGGAAGAATGCACTTGTCAAAAAACTAGAAGTTACTTTTCATAATCTGTTTTAAAGATCACTATTCTCCCTATGCTGCTGTAATTCGCCTTTGCAATTCTTGGTGGGTTTCTTCTTTAAATGATACCACTTGGTCTAGGTACACATATTGGTCCACATATTCTATGTCTTGATTGTAGCCTTGAATTTTTTCTTTGCTGCGGTTAGTTAAGAATTTTTGTCGCAGTTAATTTCGAGACAAGCTTTTTTACTCTCCTCTATTAGTTCTTTTAGCATTACCGACAGTTCTGCTGCTGATTCTGCAACCAAAATCAGGTCATCCGCGAATTTGAGATGCTGCAGCTGATTCCCATTTATGTCGATTCCTCTTTTTTCCAGTTTATGTTTTTGAAAATTTCTTCGAGTGCTTAATATTGCACTCTAAGTATGGTGGGACTGGTTCTCCTTGTTTAATACCTTTGTATTTCAAAGTTTGTGCCTTCTAGCTCTAGTAGTATTTTTCTGGACTGTCCAATTATATATTTTCCGAGATCTTAATATATCCTTCGTGAATGTGTAGGGCTTTTAGAGTTTATAAGAAACGTGTGCGTGACTGAATTGAATGCCTTACTAAAATCTACAAATGATATGTAAACACCAATATTGTATTCTTTAGTTTTTTCTTTTAGGGTATTGGCTGTGTGAAGATGATTGATTGTTGAAAACCCTTTTCTAAATACAGTTTGTTCTACCGCTAAGTTTTCGGAGATTATTGGGATAATACGGTTCATAATTATTTTAATAAATATTTTATACATGTTCGAGATTAAGCATATCGGGCTATAGTTTTTGCAGCCTTTTTATGTAATAAAATGATTGAGGTTTGTTTCCATTGGGTAAGAATTTCACCCGCTTTTAGTATTTTATTTAAAAGTTTGTTAAGTTCTGGAATCAATTCCTCGGCACCTGCTTTAATTATTTCGTAGATTATATTGTCTTCTTCCGGGCATTTGTTGTTCTTTGCTGTCCTGTCATGGATGCTTCTATTTCTAAACTTAAAATCTCTGGAACTTCATTGTTATTAATCGGCAAGCGATTCTGGGTGACTTCTGCCGTTGTCGTATTTGGTTGGCTATATTTTTGCTCATAGAACTTTGTCGCTGCCGCTATGATTTGGCTTCTGCTGTGATAAGTTTTCCCCTCTAGTTTCAGATTTGTTATGGAATATTTGTTCTGGTTTAATTCTTTGTGCACATTTTTATTGACTTTGTTTCAGTAAGTATTTTCCCTGTTTTTTCAAGGTCTGCTACGTATAGATCTCCTCTTATTTCTTTTCCTACACATTTCCTTATTCCTGTATACTCTACTTTTTGTTTGGTATTTTTATTTTTAATTTTTTCAGCTCTTCTCGGCGTTTAATTAGTTTCCTAGTTTTCTCTGATAGTTTGTCCTTTTTAAACTTTTTGTCGAGCTGCTGCTGTACTGTCATTGTAGAATTGTTGTATGCTTGCAAATGTTGGGCTGTAATCAGAATTAATTTTTTCTACTCTTTTGCTCAGTCCTTTCTTAATTATCTGCACGGTGCTTTCGTTGACAGTTATCGGACGGTTGAATGTACTCTGTTTCCTGCGCTTTTTGGTGTTGACTTGGATTGTTAGCCTTAGAATTGATACGTATCAAATTTAACATTGTGAAGTATTTCAAAGTTTTGTACTGTATTCAAATTTTCTACGAGAATGTAGTCTAATTCATTTTTACTGCCTGGTGGTGTAATATATGTCGATTTCTTTTGTGGCTTTATGTTTGAAATGGAGTTTGCAATTTTAGCGCAAACTTAATGAGCACGTTGCCACGATTGTTCCTACAACCGTAGTTTGAGTTTCCTATTACAATGTCTTTTCCCGTTTCTTTCTTGCTAATTCGAGCGTTGAAATCTCCCATAATAATCAGTTCGTTTGCCTCTTTCTTATGTGCTTCAATTTATTCAGCTAGTGAGTCGTAGAATTGTTCTGCTTTATCTTCTGTGGACTGAGCGGTTGGAGCGAAGGCTTGTATCAATGTGAACTTTTTCTAATTTTTAATTTAAGTCCTGCTAATGTAGGCTATATTGGGATGAATCCTTCAAAAGCTTTCGTGAGTTTTTGTTTAAGTAAAATCCAGTTCCGTAGTTTCTATTATTAGCCACCGGCAGGTGCTGTTTGTTAGTTTTTGTTCCCTTGGTAGAAGTGTTTTTAGAAGCTCTTTGTTCGTAGTGTCTTCATTGAGAGAGCTTGTTCTTGGTCTCTGCATAAAACCACGCAAATCATATTGTCGATTTATCTGTAGATTTGTTATTATGCTATTTTCCTCTTTGAACTGCATCGAAGATTTTCCTTGATTGTATTTTTAGCTTGGGTCTCTATTTGTTGGTTATTTTTTGTTTTTGTTTTTGTTTGGCGTTCCTCTTCTTCTGATATCTGTCTTTTTTTTAAATTTGAGATTTGAGTTGTTTGACACCAGTTCATTCTTCATTTCTCTTCCGTTGACTATAGTTTACTATCTTTTAAGCATGGTTTCAGCCCTACCGTGCTCCATCAGGGGTAATAGCTCTCGTCTCCTTTCTGTCTCTTCTCTAGTCAGACCTTCTGAAATATATATTGTTGTATTTTTCAGATTTTTCCTGTCTCCCAATACCTCGTAAGCTTCTCTAGTAGCCAGAAAGGAGATCAGTACTGGTCGGTTTTTCTCTGATTGCTTCTTACCTAGCCTAAACGTATTGTCAATTTCAGTAATTTTTGTTTCCACCTGCAATATTTTATTTAATATGTGTAAACACAACAACTTTATTTCCTTCTTGTTTTTCTCATTTTCTTCAAGGCCATAAATAATAAATATTTTTTCTTCTTTCACTTTCATATTTGACGAGTTCCATATCGTGTTGTTTTAGAATCTTACAGTTTTCGGGTTTTTCATCCTTTTTGGTTATTTCATCTTTGATATTTTTCAGTTCAGCTGTCATTTCAATTTTCATATCATTCAGCTCTGTTCTCATTTCTGTTTTCATATTTTCTATTGCTTTAAAAATTTCATCCATTTCTATGTTATTTTCCTTTTTCTCCAATTTAGGTTAGTTCTTAGTGCGCCGCTAGCAACTTGTGTCTCCTGACGTATACCACGATAAGAACCTTCCCAGCTCAACGCTTCGGAGGTTCTGTTCTTCTTGCTTTGTTTAACACGTGCTAGCAGGTACCTTACACGTATTTACGTGCTAAGAATTTATTTTGGATTAATAATAATAATAATAATAATAATAATAATAATAATAACTTTATTGTCCAACGGCTAACCATTTACAGGACAAATTATATATAGTATAACATACATACATTATCAAAGATACATAACTACAAATATTGTGTGCGTGTAAATGAAATGAAATATGATTCAAAAAAAAGTAATACTAATAAAATTGATTAATTGTATTGTAGAAAATATCGGCATATAACAAATCTGCAATATGACCCATTGATGTAATAGGAGATGAATGGAGTAACAGATTCGTTCTAGGGAAGGGTAATGCAAATGTAGGAGAGGAACGAGCTGAAATACGGGGTACAAGGAAATTAATACGGGAAAGTAAATCAGGAGAGTCAATTAAGCCGTGAAAAAGTCTCCACATAAATCTGGCACTATGAATTTCTCTGCGCTGTCCCAAGGATCGGACACCATGTCTTTGCAAAAGCAGTCCATAATCACATTGGCAAATGCATCAACTATATCTTGCGGTGATTCCAGACGGGTATCATTACGAAATAAAACTTTAGGAATGCGTGTAGTCCCTTGCCTGGCACGAATATATTGAAATACATTTTTTGGGTCGATTTTTATAGATTCCTCAACATGTGCGAGATAAGTGGAGTAGACCAAAGCAATATCAGTCTTACAAATACTTCTAACTCTTCTAAATTCATTATAAAACTAATTATTATGTGTAGATTTCCATTTACGCCGATAATATTCCTTCAATTTCAAGCTAGTAATTATATCATTCGAAAACCACACTGGATATTTAGACTTTCTGGAGGTGGATGAAAATTGAACTGATTTAACGAAAATATTATAAAGAAAATTATAAAACTTCTCAAAAGCACAATTAACATCAGTAAAAGTTTCCAAGAAAGACCAATCAGCATTTAAAAGATCATTATAAAGCTGATGAAAATTTGCTTTGCGAAAATTATACCGAATGTTTATGTTAGAAGGAAACACAGTTGGGTTGTTAAAAGACAGAAAGCGGCAAGGAAATAGATAATGGTGGATGATACATATCAGCAGGAACAAGTGGAAAATTTTCAAGTGAAACAACAACGTCAGAATTGAAGTTTCCAGTAACAAGGTCAAGAACTCCATTGTTACAATTAGTAATATTATTAAATTGTATTAAATTAAGAAGACTACAGAAATATTTAAAGGTGCAACATTTAGCACATGACAAGGGATTGACTACAAATTTTGGCAAACTGAAATTGCCAATTAGAAACACTCGTTTATCAAACAAAACAGTTTCCAAATATCAAATCCTGGTAGGAAATATTAGGTGGAATATACACAGCTATAAGATAAAAGAACATTGAATTAAGTTTACAATTGCAAATAACTAAATCAATTAAAGGAACAAGGGAAGAAATTAAACTAGTATCAATAATCTCAAATTACACTTCATCTGAGACGGCAATAAAACACCACCACCCGTAGATCGATTAATTACATCAAATTGTCTGTCACATCGGACAACAATATGAGAGGGAGGTAACCATTCAGAATTGGAAATCGAATGATCAAGCCAACTTTCAGTAATAACAATTATATAATAATGAGACTCACAAACAGCCTTAAAAATGAATGAGTTTTTGTTCTCAAACCACGGGCATTCTGGTAGTAAACATCAAGTGTAATAGGAATACCGTTGGAGCTACTTAGTTTAAAGAACTTACAATTGTGGGTATACCTTTAATATACTCAATTTTTAAATTTGATTCGCCATTCTTCAAACGATTGGTCAATTCAGCTTTAGCACTTTATGGATTTGTAGCTGCATTGGTGTGCGATCACGATATATAGATAATTTCGAAAACTTCGGCATAGTTCTCAATTTGGAAATATTTCGCATTACGATGGAGACAAAAGAATCAGAAGAAAACGAAATTCTGATTAGACGAGAGCAATTAGTAATGGAGGCATCAAATCTACCGAGTCTGGAAACCTTTAGATTAGTGTCATTAATTTCTAACGAGGAACAAATTTCACTTATCATGCCAACGTCAACAGCAATCTGGTCGTTATTATTCTTGCACGCTGCCTCAGTAGACCCAAAGATAACAATGTTATTCTTACGCTCCTCGCGGTCCTGAACCTCTCGAATGATACGTTCAGTATCGTTAAGAGATGCAGACGAAGGCGACTCAAGAATTGACTCCCTAACAACCCTAACATCGTCCTGAAGCGCAGCTAAGATAGATTTTAGATTATTCATTACCATACTTCAAACAGCTTTTACATGTCCATGTAATACCAAAATTCAAATGAATTTTGCGCGCTTCCGAAGTTGAGACGTCAACACACTCAATTTTAAATGGCTTGTTACAAAAACAGCAATTCACAAATTTATGCGACTCATCAGAAACTCTGCAGCACGTACACTTAGGCATTTTGAACAGCCAAGTATATTAGTATATATACTAATATAGGTTATAGTATAGGTTATTAGATTAAATAGGATAAGACAGCGACACACACTTCACGCCAACGGTGCTCGCCGAGGCGACTTTCTTTTAAAAGGCAGCACACAGGAAAAGATGGGCAGCGGTAAGGAACTCCGGCAGAAACAACGGTCAAAGAAGAGAAATAACGTTACAATACCTATAACCAATAGTGTATATCGACAGAGACAGAAGAACACGCTTGCAAAAGGGGAGAAAAGCGCCGAATAAAAAGTGATGATAGAAAATAATTTACCAAAAAGATTACTAATCAACACAATAACCAAGAGGGATGAAAAATATAGCACAAGAAAGACACAAATTTGCATTTTGTAATGATACAAATAACTATATTTAAAACTAACTAATAACCACAAAATAAGATAGAATTTAGTAGTCAAAACAAATCTGCATGTATGCAACAGACACAGACTTATAAAATGTTAAAAATTATAAAATGTAACTTTGTGAGTCTTACCTTCAAATCGACGATATATGTAGGTATACTAGGTGCAAAATTAAAACAAAAATTTGAAAAGAACATGTATATTATAAAGGAAAAGAAAAATTAATTACAGTTAAATTTTACATTAAATAATGAGTGAATATTAGAACAAACTTCTAATAAGTAGAGGAATCAAATAATGAAACGCTGAAAACAATATAAAAGAAAAGTAAATATAATTACAGTAACGTCTTACGTTAACAAAAAATAAGTGAATATTAATTAAATCAAAGATATAATAAGTACAGGAATCAAATAATAAAATGTTCAAAACAATATTGCTTTCTTCTGAATGTTTGCTGCTTGCATATTTCACAATTCATATTCTACCAACGTATTTCCATAACCGACAGATATAACTTACTTCTCCGAAGGATAACTTTCTCAAAGAAATTGATTGCGTAATAGTGAACTACCAGAAGTTAAAGCACTTAAACGTGTATCACAATTAATATCAGCGAGAATCGGTTTGGCAATAAAATCGCTAACATAGGCCACTGATAAAATGTTTGTATTGCCAGAAGAAAGAGCCTCACGTGTTATGTCATGGTTGCATGTATTTATAGGTTTCATCATCATCTACCACATTACTTTTCCCAGTCACCTCTGCTTCGTTGAGAAAAGTTTGTAAATTACTTGAAAGACTCATCATCTTGCTCACTCATAATCAAAATGGTCGATGCATAATCTTAAATTCTGCGTCATTTTGAATTCCAAAATGCAGTGCGTCGAACCGTATACTCACCTTAAAAACATATTTCATTATTATTACGTATAACCCCTAAATTGACAATTAATTGGGTGAATGACAAAACAGTATAAAACCAAAAAAATATTTTTAGATAGTTCGCTCATTCAATGATATTCATCAAGATATTTATTTTCATTAACTATATCTTCTATTCTATTCTTATTTTGTAAACTTTACAATCTAGAATTGTGATTATCTATGAATTTTATTAAAAATAGATAATTTTAGAACTATTTCTTTCATTTAGGAATATGTATACAAATCAATGTGTACCTCTCAAAATTCCTCGGAAAATAGAAATAGGTGTGTCATTTCGACGATGAGAAGCGGTACTAGATGGTGAAGAACGGTGAAAAATTAAGAATTAAATAATCAAAAACAACGTACACCGATGTGACACCAACACTAATCCAACGGCAACGTATTAATAGCAGTAAGTACGATTGTCTACGATTGTGGCCCGATTCTTAACGAATCCCGGCAATTATCGCGCCACCTGCAAAACCTTGGATTCATGCTGATAAAGAAGGAGCATATGATGTTTTTAATTAGATAAACAAAGATAACTATAGCGGATAACATTTCGTATTTACTTCGAGATCTGTAGTAATCTGTGGGCCGTGCTTTCATTTGTCACATTCTCCTAATAACTTATAATAATGTCACATATACCTATTAATCCGTTCTGTATATTTCTGGATGTGTAACTGATATTTCGACGTCACTTTCCCAATTGATTTTTTAATTGTTTGTCGCGGGAACTCATTGTTATATTTCGCGATTACGCAAAACTAGACAGGGAATAATATCTGCCAGCAAATGTTTGTTCTTTTTGGCAAAAACTTTGCATTTGAACATTCATGGCATATTGCCGAGAAAAGCTTTCGCGGCAGTTGCACTTCTATGAAAGTTGATGGTAATATGATTACAGACATGATAGATATAAGTATAAACAAACATTTGTTTTTGTTTTGACACTATCAGCAAAATAACTAATAACTAGGGTTTCTTGATATGTATGAGTTGTAAAATTTATACATCTAATATTTTAATGTGCAATTGCACATTTATGTAAACAATGAAAGAAAAATTCTTTATATAAAAATCTTTGTCAAAACCTGAACAATTCTGGTCAAGGAAATCTCTAAATTCCATAGAATAAATGTAGTTACCGGATTAGTTAGTGTAAGGGACACATGCCCTGCGTCTACCGATACAGAAAACACACACAGTACGTATTTAATTGTATATTCTTACTAAATTAAATGCATATATATATATATTTTTTTCGTGACCTTTTTTATATTTATCTTATATGATAGTTCTCTACCACAAATAGGTCAATTAAACAAGACTAGTTTGAATGATAGTTATATTTCCAGAACGTTTACAAACGTTTTCGGAACACCTTGTTCAGTCAAAATATAATTAGATTAATGTATAAACAAACATTTGTTTTTTAATTGGGAACTATCAACAAAATAAGATAAGACTAGAATTTCTTGATATAGAGGATATGTAAACAACTTTTATATATATATATATATATATATATAAATTATAAATAACTAATTTAAAGTGTGATGGTTGTTACATCGGTCAGACGAAACAATATTTAAAGAAAAGGTTGTATAACCATAAGTATTCTTTAAATAATGACCGCTAGGCTGGGTTTTTGATTTGAATTTTTCTAGTCCTTGAACAGAATTGTTAAGGGTTCGACAAAGATTTTGTTTGCATGTGTATTTACACTTTAAATTAGTTATTTATAATTTATCTATCTATTATCTATATTAATAAAAATGAATTACCACGTGTATGACGGGATTGTCTTAATACTGGGACTAGTATTACTCTACTCTCTCTATTTCCCTCTACTTCTATCCTACCTGTCCTTGTTTTTACAGTTCTTATATATAGTTATATCATGATGTCTTGAAATAATTCGTCCTTATGCGTGTGGTTTTTAGACATTACAAAATTGCTTAGTTCTCTCAACTGCAGTCCGATTGCCATTTGTGCTTTTATTTCAACAAAAGTTAGCTTAAGCGCCTTCTCGTGAAAATATGCATTGATATTTTCTTTAACGCTTTGTACGCGGGTTTGCGTTCGCTGCCAATATTCAGGTTTGATTTTTACATAAATAAACGATTTGTAAGGCTGTTTTAAAAGTGTGCCACTTTGTAATTGTTGAGTATCGTCCACTTAATCAATATCTTGCACTACCTTCTAAGTTACTTCGTGCTATTTCGCAGATAAATGCATCAGGCCACGAATCTAACAATGAAGTGCTTCAATCTGCTAGAACCATCTTCTGCTACAGTAGATCCCAACTCACCGTTAAATTTTAGACAAATCTGGCATTATGGTAAAAATGTTTCCCTACAGATCCGATAGTACCGTTTATTGATTTCGTTGACCGAACTCTAACAAACTTCAGCCTTACACCAGAGAAAAAGAATCAGCCCAAGTTGAAGAAATTATAAACAAAAATATTTATCCAAATAATTTTTATGAGAAAATTATTAAAAAAAAAAGAGAATTCGTAAATTATGTAATAGACGTATTACCTAATGATAATAAAAGTTATAACGGCATTCCTTATAAAAGAAAATTTAATCAAACAAATACAATAAACAAATACAAAAAGAATTTAATGAAAACAATGGAAAGATAACTTTTATTTCAAATCAAATAAACAAATCCCTTTTTATTAACACTAAATATAAAATAAATAGATGAAATCACCGTAATGTAGTTGGCCAAATAAACTGTAAAGACTGTAATGGATGTTACATAGGTCAGACAAAGCAATGTTTAAATAAAAGATAATATAGTAGTAAGTATCCTTTAAATAGTGATTTTGGTGCATTGACCGTTGTAACAAAACGTTGCAGAGATTTAGGTCATTGCTTTGATTTTGAAAACTCGATTATTTTTTAAAAAGGAAACAGTTATAAAAAGGGGGGTGGGCTTTATAAAGTTTGGGAAACATTGCTCTAAGCAAATCAACATTTTATGCATAGAAATAGTTTTCTATATTTTATTAATTCAAGATATTTTATAAACTAAAATCCGTTAAATTAACATGAAAAGAAATGTTATGTTTGGTAAATAAAGAAATATGATAAATTTTAATTCTTCTCATATTAATTATGACTTATCTTATATGATAGATCTCTACCACTAATAGGTCAATAAAACAAGACTGGTTTGAACGATAGTTATATTTTCAGAACGTTTACAAACGTTTTCGGAACACCTTCGTCAGTGAAAATATAACTAGATAAATATATAAACAAACTTTTGTTTTTTATTTGGGACTATCAACAAAATAACTAATGACTAGGATTTCTTGATATAGAGGATGTGTAACCAACTTTTATATATATATAAATTATAAAAACTAAATTAATGTGTAAACATACATGCAGATTAAGTAAAACCTTATATCCAAAAATCTTTGTCGAAATCTTAACAATTCTGTTCAAGGACTAGGGAAAACCAAATTTAAAAACCTAGCCAAAGGTTTCCTTCTTAAGAAATGCAAATGTCATTTTAACAAATTGCTATATATGTACATTACTTAAATTTTGAATATCGGTCCTGAAATTAATAGTTTTAGTGTCTTTCTGTATATTTATCATTTCATATATTAGTCTTTTTTTATAATTATTCTCTGTTTTTAATATGATTGTGTTTTCAAAATCAAAGTAATGCCCAAGATCTTTGTAATGCCTTGTTACAGCGGTCATTGCACCGAAATCATTATTTAAAGAATACTTATGGCTATACAACCTTTTCTTTAAATATTGTTTCGTCTGACCGATGTAACAACCATCACAGTCTTTACAGCTTATTTTATAAACTACATTACTCTGATTTTGTTTAATTATTTTAGATTTAGTATATATATATACAATTAATTATGACATTATCAAATATACTTTTCATATGTACTATTGCGGCAACAAAAATCGGGACAAGTCTTATAGGCTATTTTGACTGTTTTTTAGCTGTGTAAACCAGTCGTTTGTCATGTTCACGTCAATCATCTTGTCTAATGTCAAAAATAGTTTACCCACGAACGCAAGAAAATTCTGTGAAATGCATTTATTTGAAATAAAAATCTTGGAAACAAATCTTCTTTTAATGGAAACAATAAATTAATCTAGTACTTTCAGTTGTTTTTTACCACGGTATTAAATGGATTATTCCTTAAAAACTGAATAAGATTTTCTTCTTCCATGAAATTCCGTACTAATTTACGACCAGAACCACTTTGCCTTTCTACAGTTCCCTGTTGTAGTCATTTATTTTTTAATGTTGTGTGTGCTTTTGGGCACTCCAAATTTATTACCTAGTCTTCTTATGGACCATCCTTCCCCAAGTAATATAATTATTTCCATTTTTCCAGTAGCACTTAAATGCGGCATAATGACATATGTCAATAATTATTTCAAAATGACATAACTTTTGACAAGGCAAAAGCCAGATTTAAACTACATTATTTTAAGTGTCCCATTTTTTGTTGCCGCAATAGTACAATAGCAATTGTAAGAAAAATTAGTGAATATCGGTGTAGCGGATATCGTTAAAAATATTTTTAATTTCATTATTATGTAAAATGTAAGAAATACTTCATATAAAAGAAGTCAATGGCGAATAAGTGTCCATGAGGTGATTTCTTTGTGTTTTTTAGGTTCTTGTCGTCGACCTTCTTTAAAAAACGTCCACTTTTTTAGCAGTTCCTTTCCAGAAATTATGTGTAGTGTAACTTGTGTCTGCACAGTAAAATTCTAAGTGACTTGAAAATATCATTGGAGCACAGAAGATTTCCTTATCAGGTATTAGGGGAGTGCATAACTTCTCTAGTTATTTTGTGTCTACCTATGCTATATATGTGAATAATATGGTTGAAAAATTAATCAGATAAAAAGCTAAACCATCAACTTGTATTTGAGGATCCGCCCGACGATAGAAAGGAAAATAAAGACTGGACTTGGAATCAGAGTGTGGAAAGCATGAGGATTATAATTGTGGGCCTAGTGCATTGCGACAGTCTGATGCTGAACCCCCATTACAGATTTAAAAAATACATGCAAATGTTTTTTGACGTCACTTCAATTAAAATTGAAGAAAGAAATATTACAGGCCGAGGAAACAGTGGCACGTGGAACTATAATAAACCTCAGAACTTGTGCGAAGGCAAAAACATAAGTCGCGGTCAATATGAATGTTAATTTACAACTAATACACCACAGTTGAAACAGTTCAAGCCAAAATACGCATGAACTAACAATACACTATAGTGGCTAGAAATAATATAAAATTATAGTCTTCATATTAAGCGATTTGATAAGAAAGACAGGCTGCATTTATCACACCACTTGAACAGGAGATAAAAAAGTGCATTTGTTAATTCCTACATCATCTATGGTCTATACGAACAGAAACTCCTCCTTCTCAAATACAGAAGAAGGGGTTGCTACGAGATTCATGTCAGAAACAAAAATTTCTTAGATATATGTGAGGAGGAATGTCATTTGACCACAAGACCAGAGAAAGCCCACTGGCCGGTTTTAGACAAAACGCGTAGGTGAAGGTAGATGTAAGCAGTGCAGCATGAACAATATTAAATCCCGACTATTCTCTATGTAAGATATACTTGTTACTTGTTAATAAAAAAGAAATGCTTCTCGGCCTATGACGGAAAATAATGGCTATTCTTTAAATTTTGCTAAGATATATTTGTGAGGTAAAGAAAACTATTATAAGCCTTTTTATCACTATGTCAACATTTAGGCGTTTATACAGTTCATCAGGGCTTACGTAATTGTAACCTGCATTACAGGCTGAAATGTTGGTTCGATAATAAAATATTTTGTATAAAACAAGTTTTTATTACCGAACCCTGACTTTCAACTATCAGCGACCAACCATTCATCACACTTCTACGTACATAAACATGCATATACAAAGAACAACTACGTTTCTAGTAACAATTTCACCTTTCCTTGACCTTTGTTTTTTTATAATAGTTTACATCTGTCGTCCAACGGTACTCTAAATACTACAGCTGTTAATATATCAAAATTATTGAATAAGTTAAATGTTCTAATGTGTAACGATTATTTATAAGGAATTTAAACAGAAACTGCATAAGTTATCCAACTACCTTAAAACTTCAGGGGTGGCCATTTAGCAAACACGAATCCAGCAATTACCTAATATCATTATTTGGAAGTGAGCAATTCTCGCCTAAATACTACTACTACAAATTTGAGTCGAGTTCCATCGTAATACGCTTGAACCTCGTAAAGTGTTACCTCGCAAAGTGTCGCTTTATCCGATCCTCAATCGTTTCGACGCAACGCTGGACTTCACGCTCTCGTAGTGTCCAAATCAAACCCAAGCTTTACACTTTACGAGGTTGAGGTATAAGTGCAGACGCGTGGGTTAATTAATGCAAATCTGAGAAAAGATCATGAAATGATACAGAAATGCATGTGAGCTGCGTCCACTCGTGTCAAAACATTTCGAAATTATTATTCAGCTCGCTTGTTATGGTTACGAATACAATACGGGTGTCCAGCCAAAATAGTTGCCTAAATAAGTAAATGCCTAAGAATGCATATTTTAGCATATTTAGAATAAATATCAGCAACACAATTGGTTTAAGTATAGTTCACAGAATGTCTCATAAAACAATATTACTTTAATTGAAGCTTACTAAAAAGTAAATGTCATTCCTACACTAACAATAATGTAAATTGTTTAATATAAGTAAATAAAAATATAATATCCAACTCGTAAAATACATATTGTCTAAGGGTTTACCTACAATATATAAAATTTCTCTAATTTTACTAATATCAAGTTGTATTGTAATTTCGGCAATACCTGAAATATATGGAAATTCATATTATGGCACCAAATGTAACGAAATAAATACTCACCTAAACTTTTCCTTTTTAAATATTGTTACAACGTAATATACATAAACTGCCGGTTTACTGTTTGTATTGATAGTGATTATAAGGACTGTGGTGCAGTATTTGAATAAATATATAATCTATAAATGGTTTTCATTCGTTTCCAATTTGAACTTCTTGTTATAATGTTGAAAATGCGATCTTCAAACTAAATAAATTTGTACGGGAGTTTTGAAAGTTACCTTTTCCTGGTAATAGTTATGTGCTTCTTAAAGTCAGTTAAAACCAGTGAATTTAGAGAGAAGGTATTCTATTACTGAACACACTAGATGAGCGAGCATACACTTAAAAAGGAGTCGAACAGAAAATGACAATTTCAAAAACATCGAATGTAAGACATGTGTGATTTCGGGAATTAGTGATTACTAAATTGTACCGGAAGAATCAATGCTGAGGAAGAATATCTCAATATATACATATATATATATATATATATATATATGTATATATATCTATATATATATATATATATCCCATAATGGATGAAATTCAAAGAAGCATTAAAGAGAAGGAAACTTGAATATCCATAAACGAAACAGCAGATGCTGCTGGAACGTAAGTTTAAAACTGCAAAATTACCTTCCTTGTATCATTACAATCTTATTTTACAAATGTTTTAGCAATATGATTGTTGGATCTTTGGCACCAAACCAAGCATGGCAAATTTATTAATTAAATTCAGAAAATCTTGAGATCACAAATAGCAGTACACACAACTACTCACTACTTCCCTATCACTATATTAATCAGAAAGAAATAGTAGTGATAACGTACTTACGTTTGTAAATGATGTAGCAACTTACATGAAAAAGGTATTAAATGCTCTGAAAGTATCATTTCCATGTATGTTGAGGAAATCCGTGAACAACTTTGAAACGTGGAATTGTCGATATCTTCAGTAAAAATTATTATTGTTAAAGGACCATACAGGATAAGACTTTTTAAGTAAATGGCACCTGGCTTAGCTCTAACACCTCAACCAATACTAACAAGATAGGAGCCGTGGATTTCAGCTGCATGTTACTACGCTACCAATTTTACAAAAGGGCAAGATACAATTTGTGAAGGTTTAAATTTTTGTCGAACGCCATTCCTTGGGGATGCCCCTGAGTGTTAATATAACCTCGTACCACTAATGTAAATTCTGTCAATTATTGCAAACGCGATCTTGCATATTTTCCCTGTAAATTAACGTATTCCATGCTTAACGCCTTTTCTAGATCTGCAACACAAGATCTTTACAATACGCCTTTCACTGTTTCAAGATTCTCTGATTTTCTACAAAATACACAAACTAAATAGTATGTCCGTTTTTTCAAACCCAAAATGCATTTACCAATTGCCGCACAGTGGCTCTTTGAGAACTATAAGGTGCAGTTAAAGCACATCGCTACAAGATAGTAAAATTTTATCTTCATCTCTCGCTGTTTAGTTTAGATCAGTTACAACGAATTCACGTTATCATTATTCAATAGGTACGCATATCAACTGTTCAAACTACACTGACTGTATACTGAAAATCATTTATCTAACAAATAAATTCAACTTGATACAAAATTCTAGAGGTTTTCACAATCCATGAGAACAAATATTACTAGTACAATATTCTAATTTCACGAAAATATTTGTCGAAATGTTTTAATGTTCACTTGGTAGTCCCTGAGAAAAAGTATGTGGGAAAAAATTTGTCTAACTTTGTATTTCATCTGTGTTGTTATTTTTCTTAAGCAATTCACTTACCTTCTATATCTGATTGTAAATATTAAATTAAAGATCATTCACAACGTACGTTTTAAATTATATTGTAACACAAATAAACTTTTATATCATTCTTAAATAACTGCAAAGTGGGTGGCTAGTATAATCAGTTATCTGTTTACTATTCATACAAGTTAAGAGCAAACAGGCAGTAAACTATGTATGACTGCAAGTTCCAAGAAATAAAGCACATATAAGTATGTAAGAACCTATGTGTGAAAGGAGTCACTGAATGTCATCGTCGACTATTTGGAATGAATATACTGAATTATTATTGTTTAAATTACCCTTCATGAATAACAATTCGTCTTAAGTAGCCAGCGTTCTTGTAATTTTTCTTCTAATATCCGGCAATACTCAAGAATTTACAATGAAGTGCGTTCGGTGCATATGTAAGAGGGGAGCGCATAGGTATTCAGTTGCTAATATACAGCGTGTATAATAGGAGAGAGCCATCAATAATTCTGAAACACAACACATCATGTACGCAAGTAAAGCAAGCAAGGAAGTAAAGTAAGCAAGTAAAGTAGTTTGTATACAATGTAATATATAAAACAGTCTAATGTTAGTCATTTATTTAATCGTTTCATTTTCCTTGTGACTACAAATAAATAACGAAATATCATAATCTGCGCAAATGAGAATATAATCTATATCACAAACAGAATTTCCCATATAGTAATACTCTTATCATTAAAAATTAAATCTTTCTGTATATACTGGGGTCCCGTGACTCGACGGACACTTTAAAAGTATATTTCTTACATAATTTCAAGTCAAACAAACCACATACATCTATTCGAAACTCAATACTAAAGAAGTTATGGGCGATAGCGTAATGCAGGATTTTAGCGAGTGAATTGTTTTGTCATATTTTGTTGTTTAACGTTTATCTAAGAAAAAGATAGTCAATGAAGTATTAGATTTCTTCAATCATACAATCATAAAAGATTAAAATTTACATATGCGCAGGAATCAAATAGCTCATTAAATTTCCTGAATGCGGCACTCATGCACAATAACGGCATTGTAAAACCAAATTGGCATATCAAGTCTACCGATACAGATAGATATATCAATTACATAAAATTAATGTAGATCATGCTGTTAGATTAGCTAATCTATAGTTCAGAGAAAAGAATTTCAACAAAGTTAGAGACATTTTAAATAAAAATAATTATCAAAAATAATAAAAATAGAATTGACAGATTATATAATATTGTATTGAAGATAATGATAATAAAAGTTATAATGCTTCTCCTATTAACAAAGTTTAAGCGAACAAATAAAGAAGAATTTAATAAAAGCAATATAAATATAACTTTCATTCAAAATTGTAATAACAAATCTTGTTTTACTAGCACCAAATGTAAATTAGATAAACAATAACAAAACAATGTAGTTTATGAAAATAAATTATAACCACTGTGATAGATATTACATCGGTCAGATAAAACAATATTTGAAGAAAAGATTGTACGATTGTAAGTGTTCTGTGAGTGACTTTGGTGCAATAACCGCTATAACAAAAGATGACAGAGATTTAGGTTATGGTTTGATTTCGGAGACAATTATTTAAAAAAATAATTATAAAAAGGACTAATATACGAAATAATAAATATACAAAAAGATGTTAAGGCTATTAATTTCAGAACCGATACTCAAAATGTAAGTAATATATCCAGTAATTCATTAAAGTTATGTTTACATTTCATAAGAGGTTTCCTTCTTTTGAAATATAAATTCGACTAGGTTTTTACTGCAGACACAAATAAATAATATTGAAAACATTAGTTTACAAATTATTACAGATCCTTTATATCAAAAAGTCCCAGTCGTTAGTTATTTTGTTGATAATGCCCAAAGTAAAACAATTGTTTGTTTATATATATAGATATATTTTCACTGACGAAGGTTATACGAAAACATTTTTCACTAACGTTTGAAAAATATTACTGTTATATCCCAATTTCGTTGTTTGACTGAGAAGGTTATACGAAAACATTTTTCACTAACGTTTGAAAAATATTACTGTTATATCCCAATTTCGTTGTTTGACTGAGCTTAAAGTAATAAAGAGTATTTAAAACCTAAATAACAACTTGCTAATCGATGGAATGGACAAGGGAACTCAAGTGCCAGATCACTAACGTGACTATACCTAGCACCTCTAGGTTATTCTCTTCGGGACGAATTACTCAATAAAATGATGGTTATTACAACATTTATAAGAGCGGACTCTGATACTTTTCAGAGAGGTATGTATCTTTTGAATTATAAGAAAAGCTAGATTGTGTATTCAGGCAGAGGGAGGACACTTTGAATAATAAGCGAAATAAGTTGTGTGTATTTCTTTTCGTACATACAGCTTACTTAATTCGGATGCTTTAGCGGTCGTAGTATGACATATTGCTTTTTGGGGTCCAATACCGCGTATCTGTCAGCTCTGATAAGGACGTTCCTTTAACTAGCGACGTTTCGATGGTATCCCAATCATGGTTCTTGTTTTACTAGAGATTGGAAAATGAATTGGGTACCTTATATCGAATTATATCAAATTGTTGAAAAGTATTTCATGTAGTAAATGTTCAAATATATGCCATTCCATATCTCTACACATGCGTATGCGTTTCTTAAAATTTTATCCTTATGTTATGTAAAATTAAACTAGTTACACTAGCAAACGCTTCTCTAATATGATTTCTTTTTTGTAGTTTAAAGGATGTTTATACACTTCAGATTTTATGAAACTATAGAAGTCCATAACTATAAGGTGTCGAGATCTTGCCATCTTATTGATGCATTTTTACCAATTCACACGTTCAATCTGCTATTTAGTTAAAAGGTGATTGTATACTATGTGTAGAATGCGCTGGTGCGCCATCATGCTTAATAATTAGGTGAAACATGTCGAAGATCATTCTCTGATCATCAACAAATCATACATGATATGTCAATGAAATATAAAAGTAAAATATGTATGTTCTCATAATGTCAGGTACAACTTATGTATATGATTAAAAATAAACAACAGGCACACTTAGTTTGACAACATACTCATAAAACAATTAGAATACATAAATACAACATCAAAATTACAGATACGTTCAGGTAGATAAAAATTCTTCGATAGTATAGACAGTCTGTTGTAATAAAAGTTTTTTACTATCTTACCGAACTCAACAGTACCCACATTCCTAACATCCGCCGGTAGATGATTGTAGAGTTCAACTCTCCAATAATCCACTCCTTGTTGTGTAGATTTCAGACGATGATGTGGAGTAACCAGTGCATTCCTATTCCTTGTTTCATACTTATGCAGCTCGGTATTTTTTATAAAACATGATTTATTCTCGTGAACGAACTTTACGCATGCCAATATTGGACACTTGCACTTGTAACTATTTTTTGTTCTTTGAAAATTTCACGACACGAGTCTCTATAGTTTAAGCCGCACAACACTCTTAATGCCTTTTTTGAAGGACCAAAAGTTGCTCAGCTTGCGGAGACATACCCCGTAGAAGAATTCCATAGCAAGCAGTGCTATGGAAGTTGGAGAAATACGTTTGTTTGGCGGCTTCGTCAGTGCAGTGCTTTTAATTCTTCTTATAGAATATATGGCTTTACTCAAGTTTTTAGTCAGTGATGATATATGGTTTGAACAAGACAGCTTGTCATCGATTAGTACTCGTAAAAAGTTTACTTCTTGTCCAGATATATTTAATTTATTGGATATAGCTATGGTTTGTGTTTTATCGACATTAAGCTTTAATTTATTTGCCTTAAACCATTCTTCTGCTTCTTTCATAGCTTTCTGCTTTTTATACTCCAGTTTCTCCTGCTTTCCTTTAATTAAAATTGAGGTATCATCAGCATAGAGGGATATTCTACTATTAATAATGTTTCCGGCGAATCATTGACGTAAATTATAAAAAGTATTGACCCTAATATTGATTCTTGTGGGACTCCGGTTGTAATTTGTTTCTCATTGGAATACTTGTTGTTCCACCATACCGCTTGTTTTCTGTCTTGTAAGTAGGACTGTAATAGTTTATTAGCATTTCCTCTTACACCATAATAATGCAATTTGTCCAATAATATCTGATGAGATACACTATCGAATGCTTTACTAAGATCACATATTAACATTTGTGAAGATAACCTTTCATCTCTAGCCTCTAATATATCCTCGATCATTACAATCATGGCTGTGATTGTTGACTTACCCCGCCTATATCCATGCTGAGCTTCATTAAAAATATTATGCCTATCGAAAAAGGAGATCAGTCTTTTCTTTAGAATTGTTTCGAAAACCTTCGATATTATAGGTAATACTGAAATCGGGCTGTAATTACTTTCATGGTTTTTTTCGCCTTTTCTATATACTGGAACTACCTTCGCAGTTTTTAATTCGCTTGAGAACAGCCCATCTCTTAGACACATATTTATTATGTCCGTTAAAGGTTCTATGATAACAGGAGCAATATCTTTAACTAATTCCGTTGTGAATCCATACATATCCGCTGATTTTTTGTTCTTCAGTTTTCTAATGATCTGTGATACTTCAGTATAATGGGTAGAGTAAAAGAAGCAAGAGTCATTATAGCTTTTTTTGTTATTCTTTAGTTTGTTTTCCATATCATTATAGTTAAAATTAAAATGGACGTTTTTTCCAATATTTTCACCCATAGTCGTAAAATAGTCATTCAATTCATCACTAGTTAATATTGCATCTTCATTGAATAAATTACGACTTTGTCCTGCCAAATATATTCTTCATTTCTAGTTCTCTTTGTATGTTCCAAAAGCCTTTTGTATTGATGTTTCTGTTCTTTATATAAAGCTAACATTTCTTGTGATTTTGTTACGCTATAAATTATGTGAATGGCATCCAATCTATTTTTCATATTCACTACATGATATGTATTTAAATTTACATTATAATTAGAGTTTAATTTCCTTTCTTTTTCAGGAAAATAAATGTTAAACAACCCTCCCAATATTTCATGAAATGCGGTATACACTTCTTGCGCATTATTGTAATATAACACATTGTTCCAGTCGATATTTGATAGTTGTATAGTAAATGTGTGAGTGGTATTTTTGCTTATCTCTGTTATAATTATAGTTTGGTCCTTTTTGTTTGCAGGAGGTTCATCTATAATATTCTATAACATCAATGTGCAAAATCTGCGCTTTATGTATCGACATATGTGTTTCAATTATACTCTTTTGCTTTATATTTTTGTTATTGGTAAATATATTGTCAATACAATTTGAGCTATTTTTTGTTACTATAGATTTATCGTAGGTCATATATTCTAAACCAAACATATTGCATAGCTCAGTTAACATTGTTTTTGATCTGGAATCTTTATCAAATTTGATGTTAAAATCGCCAGCAAGATATATCATTCTATATTCATCGTTACTTACTATAGATAAACATTCATAATCTTTCCAGGAATATATTCATATCTCCGTCCGGTGGTCTATAGGCAGAAATTACGACTGCATTTATATTTTCTATCAATGCTCCGGCCAATTCTATATGTCTTTCTTGTGACAATTCACTAATATCAATTAACGATTTTGTTTTGTAAACGTCCCTCAACAAAATAAGTGAGCCTCCCCCTTTTGAAAACATCGATAATAACAGCCACCTTTATTGAATTTCTAATGTTATTCGGCTGTCTACTAATTTTCACCATTACACAAGGAATCGACCAAACGCATTAAGTTATCCTAAAAATGCATACCTGTCCGTAATTTGCTATAATTTGGTATACGGTATTTATTGTTAGCAAATTTCGAACAGGTATACATTTTCAGGATAACTTCATGCGTTTGGTCGATTCCTTGTGTAATGATGAAAATTAGTAGACAGCCGAATAACATTGGAAATTCAACAAAGGTTCTTGCGAATACACGTATTTTTTCCATTATATTACCCTTGAACTGAAACTACATAATATTTGAGATTAACCAGCTAAATAATGCGAACAATACGGTAACGGTAAATCAGTATAAACCGTTTTATCGTAGACTTTCACAAGATAAAATGCAAAACATGTGGTATTAAGTTGTGTTGTGAAATTATGCAAATGCGATACAAGTCTACTCTTTTAATCTCTATATATGTATAACGATGAATTTTATAAAAATACGGCAACTTAGTGAATGATTATTCTACGGAGATAATTTAGTTGAAACTACTAATGCAAAATATTAAATATTCGGGAAACGGTCTAAAACATATGGAATTATAAATAGCTTAGCTGTGGTGTCATGGCGGTCCTTCGGATGATGTCATCACGCGAATTTCTAAGTTTCGTCTGGCTCGTTTGTTGGAAAAGATGGACTTGATGAATTGTCCGATGACTGATTCCTTTTGTGTGTATAACGGGTAAGACGCTCAATTTGGGTCGAAGTGGTTCATTGAGGGTTTGATAAGAGTTTTCTTCCTCCCGAACGGGAGCTGTACTTCGTTAAAAGATACAACTGAGAGTCTGCTGATAATCGCCCTACTTCAACGTAAAACAATATCTTTTCGCTTGTTACTACCCGGGACGAAGATTGGCTTCGCGTCCTCGTTATTGGACGAATTCAAAAATTCAAGGGCATCTACTCAATGCTGCGATATGATTGGTTTGGCGGGAATATAGTTAAGAAGCACTAGAAAGAGAGTTTTGCATAACTCCTACCTGCAATTGGCCAGTATCTTTCCCTTAATGAGCACAATACGTCTTGCGGACCACAATGCAATAACCGAATATGTTCGTTTTGTATTATTAAATTCGTTAAATTGTGATTTTTGGCAATATCAGGGGATGTAATTTGGTTAACGTAAATTCGGCTGACCTGGTCCTACCACCAACCCGAATGAAGTTTTCGTTGAAAAAATTGATGCAATGAGGCTAGATCACCCTTTAACCTTTGATGGTTACCGCTAGCTAGGTTTTTAATTCACATGGAAAGCATTCTCCTTGGACAACCTTAATTAACTGCATTAAGGTGTTATTTAATTCATTTACTCTAAGTGGGCCTGTTTGTCTCTCTGAATGTGACACCCGGCAATTATGAACGAACCGTAGCATCCAAGATATAATCCTCTGCAATCGCGTTAATCCAGAAAATCTTGAAAGTAGATCACATTGAATTGGCCGTACAAATAACGCTGCAGATTTACGCATCTCTGGTAATTCATCTACAGATATTGTGAATGACTCATGTGGCCACAAGCCACTGTCCTGCGAAAGCCAAATGGGATCATACCACCATAGCGGAGAGTTAGTTAACTCTCTAGGTCGAATACCTCGTGACAGTATATCTGCTGGATTATCGTGTAACCTCACATGGTGCCATTCTTCCTTTCGAGTATGCGTTTGGATCTCAGACACTTTGTTAGCAACAAATGTTTGCCAGTATGAGGGATCCGACTTGATCCAACTAAGAGCAATTGTGAAATCAGACCATAGGAAATATGAAGTGAAAGATATGCTTGATATTTGTTTAACTTTCGATATTAATTTTGAAACAGCAGCACAAAGTTCTAATCTAGGTATTGTAATTTTATGTAATGGTGCAACGCGTGATTTTGAGCAAAGTAAGTGTAACAGCTGAGCCTGCATTATTTACAGATCGTACATAAACACATGCACCATAAGCCCTTTCAGAGGCATCTGCAAATCCATGACATTCAATTTCTCCTGCATTGCCTTATATAATTTTACACGGTATATGAATCGTACCTAGTTCAGCTAATTCGTCTACAAATGTTATCCATTTGTAGTGTATATCGTTGGAAATAGACTCATCCCAGGATATTCGACACTGCCAAAGATGAATGATTAATTTTGCTACGACTATGATGAGACCTAGCAAACCAAGAGGATCGAGGATTTTCGCGGTAAGAGATGAGATATTTCGCTTGGTTACAGGCTGGGTTGCTAGAATATTGGATATTTCATATTTAAATGAATCTGTAGATGAATTTCACAGAATACCCCGTGTTTTAGATTCTGCGTTCTCCCCGATTTGAACTTCGTTGTAATATTCCGCATTACAGAATTCCAAATGGCAATTGCATAACCATTTTCGAAGGTTAAATCCCGCGGACGTTAATATAGAATTGAGACTATCTTTTAACTCGTTCAGTGCTTTAATTGAATCAGCTCCGGTTAGTAAGTCGTCAACATAAAAGTCATTGATGATCACGTTGCATGTGCTAGGATACTGAACAGTATATTCTATAGCTAATTGTTTGAGACACCTTGTTGCTGAAAACGGGGCAGATGCGGTTCCATAAGTTACGGTTTGCAATCCATAACATTGCAGGGTTTCTGACGAGTCTGATCTCCAAAAATCCGATGATACTTGCGATCATTTTCTGATATTAGGATCTGGCGGTACATTTTCTCTATATCCGCCATCAATGCAAAGAGATGTTTTCTAAATCGTAATAATATGGAAAACAGATCATTTTGTACAACGGGACCCACCATTTGTACATCGTTAAGCGATAGGCCAATGGTGGTTGGAGCAGATCCATTGAAAACTACGCGTGTATTCGTGGTGGTACTGGAAGCCTTAAGGACTGCATGCTGTGGAGGATAATAAGCTAGACTACTATTTTCATTCGTGGATTCTTTAACGGCCTTCATGTGGCCTAGGTGCTTGCACTCATTCATGAATTGAGTGTAGTCAGATTTTAATACCGCATATTTGGGATGAACGTTTTTCTAAGGCAAAGAAACGGCGTAATGCAAGTCGCTTGTCACCGAGATTCATTTGCTTCCCGGTAAACAGTCTATGTACTACGAAACGGCCTCTAGCGTCGCGTTTATGTGAATTTAAGAAATGTTGTTCGCATGCTTCTGCCTCACTTGATTGTATAGGAATTGAATTGCACTCTTGCTTGTGTAAACTAAGACTAAGATTGCAACTATACCGATCATGAGGCAGAGATGGGATTGCTAGTGGTCCGGATATTATCCACCCAAATTTTGGTTTTGTGTAACAGAGGTTCCTGATCACCTAATTTTAATTGCTCTACACACAATAGTTGCCAAAACATATCTGCACCCAGAAATAAATCAATTTTGTGTGGCTTATTGAATGCAGGATCTGCTAAATATAGATGTTTTGGGATGTTTAAGGATGAAATATCAAACGGAACAATAGGCAGATGGTTGGTGATTGTAAGTAATACGAAACAGTCAATTTTAGTTTGGAATAGATTGCGTCTATCCTTTAACTCCACTTGCAACCTCTTATTGATATTGAGACTCGCTTGACCTACCCCCAACATTGTTGAATTTATGTGAATGGCCGGTACTTTAAGTGTCGTATAGAAATTTGATTGCGAACCGCTATCTAATAAGAGTCGGTGCAGTGGACAATAACGATTGCGAGTAAGAGCTATTTTTTCTGTCTGTGATTTGTTAACGCGACATCGGAAGTATTTTGGGCGGAAACACTCGGAATATCTTGGGATGATTCAATATGAATGAGCGTGTGATGCCTTTTGTTGCAGGGCTTGCAATTGAATTTTGATTTGCAATTACTGTGGAAGTGACCCTTTCTTAGGCAATTTGGGCATAATTGTTTATTTTTAATTTGTGTTACACGTTCTAGCGGGGAAAGATTCGTAAATATAGTACAATGTGCGATCAAATGAAACGCATTGCAGAAAGTACATCTGATAGTGTTTAATGACACAAGTGTATTGGTTTTATGAGATGAATTTATTTTGAAAGGTTGGTTGTTAACAACAGGTCGCAATGTTTCCAATAAATTACATCTGTTTGTTAGAAACTCGATGAAGCTATTGAAAGTGGGAATTTCATTAGTTTTGTTAGATAATGTTTTCTCCCAATCTGGTTTTGATGAGGTGTCCAACTTTAAGGATACTAAATAAATTATAAGTATATCCCAAGCGTTCGTAGGCCGTCCTAAGTTTTCTAGCGCCCTTATGTGTTTCAGCAAGTCATCTAATAATTCGCGAAGTGCACTGCATGATTTTCTTGTAACCGCCTTAAGGTTGAAGAAAGCGTGAACATGATTGTGTACTATGAGGCGTTTGTTTTCAAATCGTTTATTGAGTAAATCCCATGCAAGTTTATAATTAGTTTCGGACGCCTCTAATGCCTGTATGACATGAGCAGCAACGCTTTTCAATGATATTCGTAAATAATAACATTTTTGAATATCAGAAATGTTGCTATTTGAATGTATTAAGCTCCTGAATGTATCTCGGAAGCTATACCACATATCGTACGAACCATCGAAGGTAGGTAGGTTAATAGTAGGTAGCTTTACGTTAGTAGTGTCGCCTTGTAGGGTATTAAGATTTTTGGGTTTTGAATGACTATAGCTTTTAATGATTACACGCGCTATTCCCATTGAACGATAGTATTCATCTTCGAATATTTCTCGCTCTTTATCGTGTTCATTCAAGTCTTGTGTTAATGTTTCAATTTCACTTTGAATTTGGTCAAACTGTATCCAAATGTTATGAAGATTGTCTACGCGGCTTTTCACTTGTCCAACCTCGTCATTACTTAAGCTGTCTACCTGTAAACCTTCTAATAAATTTGGAAAACGGGTTACTTGACCCTCTACGCCTGCCCTTCTACGAATTAATGTTTCGAAGTTAGACATTGTTTTAAGGCAACGCAACGAAGGTATTAAGGAATGTACTAAAGGATTTACTGTTTTTGGTTATCACGGGGTGAAGTTGTTGGTAGATTCGATTCTGTGGGAATCCAATGGATAATGTACGACACGATCGGATCCTGATGATGCTTCCACGTGTCTGCTGTAAAATGTGAGGTTAGATAACTCTTGTTGAAATCCGACTCGAAGGAGCATGTAGAATATTGACGCTGGGTTTCCTCTTGAATGATGGTCAATTGTACGAAAATATGATTTATTTTTGTTTTTACAACACTGTGACTTATTTTGCTTTTTTTACTATACTAGAAAATGTATCGTGAAATCGTTCTGTTTTATACCTCACCTCACCGCGGTTGTGTGTTGACTGCATGAAGCTAGCAATCTTTATTATAGAGACAATTGCTGCTCGGAAGAATCCGAACAAATACAAAGGAAATACTGATTTACTCAAAGTGATTCTGTATTTGTGAAACTTTGCACGGAGTCATAATTTCATATTTTGAACAACTTCTCCCAATCACGTTTTGCCGTATTATTAACCGAAATGGTAGTTTACGTCAACAGGAAATGTTTTCTTCTCAATTATCGTGATGGCCCTAATTTTAAAAAAGTGAAATGTGCTTGAAGAACTTTTCAGATCAACAACGATATCTCATAACATTGAAATGAAATTCAAAAATTGTAGATCAATTATATCTACAGTGAATTCAATCCGGGGACACAGATATATGTATTAGTTATTTTCTATAGCGAAAATATAACTATTAACTCCATATTTATTGTGTGATTAACCTGAAAGTAGATATCTAAAGGATAAATTAATCATAATGATAGGCCTTCTGGACATCTACAATTTTATACACTAGTTTACTTATATCCTAATTTCCTTTATTGTTTCTTAATGTATCGTTTGTCATTCTCTGTTAATTAATTTATCAGAAATTACTTTTGTTTAAAATTATAACTCAAAAAAAAAAATTATAAGAAAATAATAAAAATTAAAAGTTATAATTTGTACAATAGACATATAATATACAAGCAATATACATATAACTTTCATTCCAAATTGCACTAACAAATCTTTTACTAACACAAATAATTATTAACAAAAATAAAGCAATATAGTTTATAAAATAAATTGTAAAGACTGTGATGGATGTTACATAGGTCAGAAGAAACAATATTTAAAGAAAAGATTGTGTGATTTTGATGCAATGGTTGTTGTAACAAAACATTACAGAGATTTAGGTCATGGCCTCGATTTTGAAAACAAAATTATTTAAAAAAGAAAATGATTATAAAAAATACTAATATACTAAATGATAAATATAGAAGATGTTAAATTCAGAACCGATACTCAAAATTTTAATAATAATAATAAACACATATATATATATATATATATATATATATATATATATATATATATATATGTATATATACGATCATTTTCTTGTCAACAAGCAACTTTTGGGTGATTCAGGGTAATATTAAGAACACCCTAATAGATTATTGCGTAGTTTCCGGTACGAATATAAGTTTCGCCACAATATTGTACACGGAGTTTGCAGTTTTCTGGTCAAATTTTTTGAACATTTCCCTCCACCAATTAACACGACCCTTTTTTAAACTTCGATCAAATTATACGGAATCCATCAAAAATAGATGTTTTTCGCAGCTAAGTGTTCAAGCGAAATGGGATATATCGTAGCTGTAGATATGTCTAAGAGAACCTATATCTCACTGTAAGTCATATACCGATCTTCTTCAATCATGTTGTGCACAGCATCGATGTTTTCTGGAGTAACAACCGATTTTGGTCGACTTTCACGTAATCACAAACGGACACACGGCCACGACAAAATTCTGCAAACCAATCTTTTCTGATGATGCTTCATTACTCAAAGTTGAACGAAGTGATTTTGGGCGTTGTTGTTGAATTACCCTGGATGATGAAGCCTTCACTGAAATCGTAAAAACACCGAACGGAAACTTCATGTGATATTTCCATTCTTTCAGAAAATTGCTTTTTAACGTTTATTGTAAACAACCCACTTTGTAAATTGCTAACTAACTAACACTGTTTTCATAATATCAAATGTCAAATTTTACCAAAATAGTAATGACACTTCTCAATAACGCCACTAACTGGTCCTTTATATAAACATGAAAAACGCCTCTTGTATTGCGTTCCTTCAGAATAATATCGCTGTGTTATAGTAGCACATTATTTCGATTTCGTTTTAAATATTTAAAAACGTACGCATATGTATATTATAACTAATGTTCGAGAGAAACAGGATTTACAGTCGAAGCCGAAACAAAAACCGAAACCGAAACTGCGGTCTCGGTCTCAAAACCGAAACTTATCTAACAATAAGTGTATTGTCGAAAAACAACAACTGTATCAAATATCGAATTATCATTAATTCCGATATTGTGAAATGGACTAACTGCGTGAGGACTAATCGCATACACCACTTTTAGCAGATAGTTTTAGAATTAGTCTCCCTCATTAAAGAACAGGGTAAAATTGATCTATAAGGGTAAACCTAATCCAAAGTTTATTTATCTTCGATATAATGTAGCACTCGTACATAAATGTCTAAATATATTGAATGAAGTCTTCCTTGTCTTCTTGTTTCCGCTGGTCAAAACTAAGATGCGCGGAAATTGTTCTTAACAATATCTTTTGAATTAAAAGAATGCCTCCGAAACTGGCTTTAACCCTTTCAATAAACGTATATGTATATTTTAATATTTGCTTCCGGAACTTTTGCAGTGACTCTTATACATAACAATGGTACTCCCACAACTTAATCAACGTTAATGAGATTGAGATTATAAAATCAATTTAATAAATTATATGATTTCATTTTTAAGACCGCACGTCATTATAAATTTAAAGTATGACAATTTTGAATTCCTATAAAAAGCATTTCTCACGTTGGCACATAAATTACAGACTGTCAATTCAAGGTCACCTGTGTTAAGAGAAATCAAATGCGTGTTGTTAAACTATTATTTGACATATTATATATTGGGCAGGCACACTTATATCGCTCCTTTGTGTTCAAAGAAGCGTAAAACCAGCATTCTGTTAGTAAAACTTGCTATTAAACCTGTGTGAAGTGAATTTTAGTATAACAATACACCATTTGCGAGTTGCCTGTGTCAATTTTCAAGTGGCCCAGCCGCCTTGATCTTTTATTTGTTAACTAGATGCTCATTACTTAACAATAGAAATCTATTTGGATGTTCTTTTGAAATTATAGTCATCTCCTTTTACCTATTTTTCGCAGAAAATGAATGAAATGAAGCTGTATAGAAAGGTCGACAGAAATGGTGTTCCTTTCAAAAGATAGCTGCATGCGGTCTAGCATTTGCTACAAATTATTTACCTGCTCTAAAGGTATTAATTTCTATTCAGTTTGACTTATGAATTTCATGTCAATTTCGAGGATTTTAAAGGTAACTAACTGTTTCCCTTCTTTAAACTCTATTATGTTTTCTAGGGAAACTATATCGTGTGTTAGAATGAATATACAAAACACAAAAGTCACTTACAGTCAGTTACACAATTATAGTGACAATTGTTATGCACTGGTAATTACAATAAGATATATAACCGCCTAGAGCTATTTTATTCTACGTCTTGTATAAAATTTACCGAACATTTGAGAGATGATTCAATTTTCAACACCGTAACATACCAGAATTTTTGACAGAATCAATAATAATCAAATTCGTACACAGATTAAGTAGAAAACGTACAATTAACGGCAGAATATTTACTTAAAAATGGATATTTAACATTTTAAAATGTAAATTATAAGTGCTTACCAGACAGATTGCTTTCGACAGACAGGACGGAAGAGTAAACAACGTCAAATAAAAAGTAAAGAAAATATCAGATCGACAACAAAAAATTTGGTAAGCTAATCGAGGGTTGATAACTTTTAAATAAATTATAACATACTGTAAAATGTGGCTTTTAATGTCAGAGAGTAGAGGAAGAAGAGGATTGACTAACAGAAACAAATCCATAAAATTTCTGATAATTATCGTATATATCACAAAACCTTAGATCCGATGTTTATGCTGTCTTTGGGTTTTTAATGGGACATCCTTCCATTAAATTCCTTTTATAGGTACTGGCTTCAATAAATAGAATTTTTGATTTTAAGACTTGAGATTATGATGTGAATGTATGCTATAGTAAGCTAAACTAATACGAATTATGGTTGATTCTTCTCATTTCTTTTTGCCAGTGTAGTAAGCGTTGCAATTGCAGCTATTTACATGGTATAAAAGTTTTGGTTTTTAATTTTCAAAGCAGACACTCTAGGCTATTGCTATTTTTATCAGTTAGAACTAAAGTGTGTTTTTCCAACGCTCCACTTATGTGACGGCACCTACGGAGGAGTAACATATTTGTTTCTACCATTTTATTGGTTACCTACATATGCGGTTTTCGTTTTATCTGCAAGTTGTTTCAATCTATTATTAACAATGGAATTTATTAAGTGTGGGGATAGCCATTGCATAAGAAACTAGCTTTACAATCTCCAAATTACTATTGGGAAAGAGAACATTAGAAACTAAGATGGCACGATCAGTTAATTTAATTATCTTTATTTTTGGGGGTGTCTGAATTTTAATGTATGCATTTGTTTGGAGCGTTGAAAAATCGAAGAGCGATGAACTGGAAGTATACCCTTAGATCTCAAATTCAAGGAGTACCAAAAGTAATTTTCTAATAGAAGTAAGAAGGTTATTATACGCATAAGATACGTATAAGATCGTATAAGAATCTACGTTGACTCATTAATCCGTCAAATTTCAGTTCATTTATATGAAATATGGCTATATTTCTCAATCCGAAAGACCAGCTTTAAACATGTCGTCTGCACCTTTTGTATACTACCTTTATTATCTACAGTCAGACAAGAACTATATACTGGGCAAACAATATGCAAATGAGATAACGCTAAAATTTCAGATAAATGCTTCTTGGTTTCAATTGTTTGAAAATGGTGATAAATTATTATCAGACTAAGGTAAACTTTTTATGCAATTTATGAAACTAATTACAAGAGTATTAAATATAACACTACTCTCCATAACCAATACAAGATTACTGATTAACAAATTGCCAGTAACCTTTAACAGACCGCTGCGCTGGAGCAATTGCGATTAGATCTAACCCCGCTTAATAGTCAAGTATGATTTTATTAACCTGAAAGTAGTACCTTAACTGAGAATACGTTCTAATATTTTAGATAATACCGGAAGAATACCAATAGGACGCAAATCTTTGTAAGTGATGAGTAGAGGCCGCATTATATGCAAAGAAAAGTGGAAATATGCGCATAAATATGCAGATGTTTTGGCCTAAATATGCACTTTGTTATGAAAAATATGCAGATAAAAAAATAGTAGTAATGCTAGAAAATATAATACTACAGAAAAAAAATATTCTATTATATTTACTACAAGTTTATTTATAACATTTTACAACATAATTAACTATGAAAACAATTTACAATTACATATTTCTCAAAGTTTTTAATAGAAAAATTGTGGCGCTTGTCTGATAACATGTATTCATATATTGAAAAGGTTTGTTCTACATCCACGCTTGTTATAGGAGCATATTTCAAATTAGAAATATCCTCTATTGTCAACTCAATATTTTCTACTGACTCTCCACACAAGATTTTAGCAATATCCTTTAGCTTTTTAAAACCCTCATTTTTTTCTACTACACTTAAAAAATTTTCATACTCGGATTTTCGCACCCTTCCTTTAACATCAAAACATAACTTTTAAAATTTATTTATTATTTCAACGCTCTCAATTAGCGACATAAATTGTTTTTCCAATTGTAATATAGAAGTGGAAATAAAACTGTAGTTGGCGAAGTGTGCGTGAGATCAGCGAGTTGAGTGCACGTATTCGTTGTTCCTCTGGAAATTGAAAGATTCCGGAAGAATTGTTTAAATTTGTGGTGTTAAGTTCAATAGATCGAGGGGCTTTATTCAGTTAAGTTTTTGGAATTTCCTTTTTCTTTCCTCTTGTTTTCGGTTTCTTCATCATTAGAGTTTGATTTCTTTTTGTTTTTTCTTTGAGCTGATATATATTCACAGAGCCGTGTTCCGCAGTTTTGGACTTTGCACTCCACGTGCCACAGATGCGCGTGGGGGCATCCTTTGAGCGGGCGCATTTTGCGTTCTGGTGAACTCTTCTTCAGTGCCGTGATATCGATCACGTGCAAGTATGGAAAAATTAGCTTCCCAAAGTGATATTACTTCTGTAGAAGGAAGGAATGTAATTAAGGAAAATGTTGATCTAGACAATGTTCATAGTAATATTGAAAATGTAATGTTCAGTCAATCCCAATCGTTTGTATCAGTGGTAAAAGAAAGTTCAATACATAATTGTAAATTTCCTGAACGAGAACAGGCTATTGTTTTTGACGCAATAGCTAATTCTCAGAAAAATGATTATATTATTGGTGTAGGAGAATTAGTTGGTCCACGCAATATCATTTTTGCTTCAAGAATTGCAAATAACCGAATTTGTATATATCTTTCTTCTAAAGAAATGGTCGAGAAGTTTATTATAGAATTTAAAGGTATTATAATACAAGAAAGATTCATCACAGCCAGACGTCTTATTTACCCAGCTAAAAGAATTATTTTATCCAACGTTTCCCCTAGTTTACCACATAATATCGTGGAGGAACATTTAAGGCAAGCTGGTCTCGATACTGTCTCTTCTATCACTTTTATCGGAGCAGGTATAAATAAACCGGAATATAAACATATTTTAAGCTTTCGACGACAAGTTTATATTAATCAGAAAGCAAACAAAGAATTTCCTGATTCGTTAATAATCTCACATAACCGAAACACATTCAGAATTTTCCTTTCTATAGACGAAATTAAATGTTTTGTTTGTAAAAAACCGGGGCATATTGCAAGCAAATGTACAAATATTACAGAAGCTATTACAGTTACTGCAGAGGTACATGCACAACCCAAAAGTGACTTAAATAAGTCCGGACTAATTTCGGAGGTATTAGTTACTGACAAAGTAGCAAAACATACTGTTCTTGCTCCCAGGGAAGGTCTTAATACTAACATATCTCAAGATAGTATACAAGACTCTAATGTTTCCTATCCTACGAAACGGACAGCATCTGTAGATTTGGAGAAAATTAGCCTAATTAGTGAGGAACCGAACTTATTGCAAGATAATCAGTCAGATAATCTTGGTACAAATAATGAACAACCACCATTTGTTAAACCTAGGGTACTAAAAACGTAAACAAGGCAGTAGTTCAGACAGCAAAGACTGTTTTGAAGAGTTTCAATCTGCTTTTTGTTCGAAAAACATTAAAATAGACTACAACAAATTTTGTAAATTTATAAAGGATACAAAGGGCAGACAAGATGTAGTTGAAATAGCTAAAATATTGGAAATAGATCTTGATGTATTACTGATAGCATTAATTGAGTGTAGCAAAATAGTCAAACAATTTAAAGTCACGTCTGAAACGACTAATTAAAAAATTAAAAAAGCCCCTTGACAATTCAGAGTACGATACAGATTATAGCTGAACTCTCGGTAGTTTAAGTGATACTTCAGAACACTAATGTTTTGTTAAATGATATGAATTTCATTTGTAATTTCGTTCCTATTCCCCTTCTTTTTCTTCATATAACATTCACTGCTAAAATTGATGAACTTAATATTGTTCAATGGAATTCACAATTGGCGGTTTCAAAGCGTCCACATTTAGAATATATGGTACTGAAATATAATATTCACATAGCTGTTTTGTGCGAAACTTGGTATAAACCACAACAAGACGTTAAATTTAGATGTTATAACATCCTGAGACAAGACCGAAATGATGGGTACGGCGGAGTAGCCATACTTATTCATAAATCCATCAAATTTCTTCCAATTTCTATTAATTCTCCTGCTAATCTTTCGATTTGTGGTGCTTATTTTCCGCAGTTTGATTTTGCTATTTTTTCCATCTATCGCACAATCCAGTGTAATTTATCTTTTGCGGATTATATGAATTTGTTCGCACAAATTAACCACCCTTTTATTATATGTGGTGATCTTAACGCGCACCATCATTGTTTTGGGTCTTCTAAAAGTGATAACGCGGGTAACATATTAGTAAAAGCCATCGACGAAGTGGGATGCCTCTTTTTGAATGATGGTACTCCAACTAGAATCTGCCGGCCTGGACAGGCCCTTTCAGCCATTGATATCACTTTATGTTCTCCTAGTCTTGCGCCACGTGTTAATTGGAAAGTTTTAGATGATTCATTTACCTCTGACCATTACCCTATTCTTATTAATTTGCAATCTCACGGGATAACTCATAGAATAATATACCCTAAATATAGATGGAAGATAGAAAATGAAAAGCTTAGTCACTTTTCCGCCTATTTGTCCAGTAAATATCCAGATATTATTATCTCTGGGATAAGTCATATCAGAGATAAGGTAGATTTCCTTGTAAATGCAATAACCCAAGCAGCAGATCATACTTTTAAGGTTAATCATCCTTTCGAAATTAAAAAGAAATCAGTGCCCCCATGGTGGGACGAAGAGTGCACTAAAATTATTGAAAAGAGGAAAATAGCTATCAAGGAATTTAAGAAATGTCAGACTATGGAAAAATATATAAAATTACAACAAATAATGGCATATTCAAAACGTTTTCTAAAGTACAAGAAGAGAAATAGTTGGAAGTTATTATGTAACAATATAACTAAAGATACGCCAGTTAATGAATTTTGGAGAACAATTAAAATGTTTAAAAGAACTGAGATAGTATATGAAGCATTAGATAGAAGCACAATGAATGAAATATTAAACAAGATAACCCCAGACAATGTATCACCGGAAGTTAAATACTGCTCTTCAAACTCAACAGAACATTTTATCCTAAATCACTTTAGTTTGCAAGAATTGGATAAAGTCCTAGAAGACGTTAAAGATACTTCCCCGGGAAGTGATGATATCAGCTACAAATTACTAAAAAACCTACCACACAAGTTCAAATGCATACTTCTTGGAGTATATAATGAAATGTGGTTGAAAGGCAGCCAAGTTGAATCTTTAAAGGAAGTTATTTGCCCGATCCTTAAAACAAATAAGCCTGCTAATTTAGCTGATTCATACCGTCCCGTAGCTCTTATGTGTTGTATCAGTAAAGTATATGAAAGGATAATAAAGGAAATATTAGAATGGTGGATAGAATCAAAGAACGTGCTACCTTCTGCCCAATACGGGTTTCGAAAATCGATCGGTACTATTGACGCACTAACTGTATTTGTCTCCAGATGTGAAGCTGGCATTAACTGAAAACAAATCTACCTGCTGCATGTTTCTTGACATTAAAAACGCCTATGGATGTGTAGATCTTAATGTATTGGAAGGTAAGATAATTAATATCGGAATACCTGCTTCAGCAGCCCGAAATATTGTCAATTTATATCGTGACATAAATATTTTTGTCCGTGGAAATTCGAATGAAAGAGCAGGACCCAGATATTTGTCGCATGGCTTATTACAGGTATCATGTCTCAGCCCGATTTTAATTAACATATATACCCATGATCTGCATACTATTTTCAATGTACCAACTAACATAGTACAATATGCTGATGACGTCTGTTTATATACATCTAATACAGATCATAAAGCCCTTGTGGAAAATATGTCTATAATTGTGGGTCAGTTAATAACTTGGTTGGATCAGAATATTTTGGAACTAGCAACATCTAAAACAAATGTTATGTTCTTATCTCGTAAAAGAGATCTTCCCAAGAATGAAATATGCCTTGCAGATAAAAGTTTTCCTATTAAAGAATGTGTGAAATATCTTGGGCTTTATATTGACAATAAGCTAAGATGGACTGTTCATATTAATAGTATAGTAGGAAAATGTGAAAAAACACTAAATCTAATGAGATGCTTAATGAAAGTATCTTGGGATTCCGAGTTTAACACATCCATAAGTATATATAAAGCCTACATTAGATCAGTTTTGGATTATGCATGTATGTTGTACGCGGATACTAGCCAGAATAATCTAAGGAGGCTGGACATCGTACAGTCTAAGGCCCTTCGACTGTGCGTGGGTGCTATGCGAAATACGCCAATCAATCCTCTTCAGATCGAAGCCCGTGAACCCCCGCTCTTTTTGAGAAGAAGATACTTAGCAGTTAAGTTTATTTACAAGCTAAAAGTCAATAATTTGGAAAACATATTGAAGAAAATACGCAATCTGGTCAGCGCCGACTTTACACATAAATATTGGATGAAAAAAGATCGCCTATTTTAGCGGAGGCCTTTGTTACCACAGCCGTGTTTGATTCACGGATATACAAACCCTTAGATGGTGAACTTTCGTATTCATCGTATTATCAAACAATAGATGTTAGTTTTCCACCATACATTGGACAGCCTGACCATGATAAGTTCTTGGCCTCATCCATATTGCAGTGCCAACAAAACTGTTTGACTATTTTTATGGATGGTTCCAAGAGCAGCCACGGATGTGGAAGCGCATACTATGTACATAACACAGGAATGGGCACATCATTTAAGTTGGACTCGGCTGCAAATGTTTTTACAGCTGAGGCTGTGGCTATATTTGAGGCATTGGCATATGCCAAACATACTGATTTTGGGAGCGTAGTAATCATGACCGATTCTGCCAGTGTCTTAAAGGCGATTCACCATCGTAAACATATATCCAAAATGAATCCTATTTCAGTAGACATCATCAAGATAATAGCTGAAATGACTCAAGCGAGTTTGTATTGGGTCAAAGGCCACAGCGGAATTAATTCTAATGACATCGTAGACAATATAGCAAAAGAAAGCGACATTACAGGAAGACATTATGGACCCGTACTTGGTAGTAAAGAACTATTACAGACAGTTAAGTATCTATTTTTTAACGAACAGTGGAATGCCTGCTGGTCATCTGCATATGAGGTCAAAATGACCCAATATGCATACATACACCCCAACGTGGAGAACAAGTACTGGTATATGAACTCCTCTGTTTCTAGATTTGCTCGTGTCACATTAGCTAGAATGAAATTCGATCATGGCCAGTTTCCTGCGCACTTGTGCAGACTGGGTCTGATCGATTCACCGGAATGCTCTTGCGACCATCAAGTGGCTGACCTTAATCATATTTTTTTGGCGTGCGCAACCCACAACAGTGTAATAAATTGCCTGTACGAGGCGGTTATACAGGAAAAGATCCCACTTCCAACTAGTGTTATTACCCTACTTAGTTACAATAATAGAAAGATATGCAAAGTTCTCATAGACAGTTTATGCAATATGCAGATTATAATATAGTTAATTCCCAACTCGATAGCTACCGAGGCATATGGGCTTAGATCCCGAGTGCCATAAAGAAAAAAAAAACTGTAGTTGGCTTTAATAAACGGCAACTGTTGAGGTATTTCTTTACTCGAATACACCTTTTGGGCGTCTAACACAGATTGTGTATCGCTATCAAGATCCATAATAATTGTCTTTATTTCTTCATAATGATTTGCATGAAAAGTAGTAGCTTCCAACCACGTTCCCCATCGTGTGATTACTCGTTGAGGAGGAAGCGGAATACCGGGTAGATGTTGTTTGTAAAATTGAACTCTTAATGTAGCCTTTAAAAATACTTTCTTAACACTACTAATTAAAGTATTTATCAAGGGAAAATGGTTTCTTACTTCTTCTGCAACACGATTTAGTCCGTGCGCCAAGCAAGTTGTGTGAATTAAATTTGGGTAAAATATTTTCAAGTTGGAAGCTGCCTTCACCATGTATGGTGCGGCATCCGTTAAAAACAATAGAATTTTTTCTGTGGGAATCGATTCCGGTAAGAAAAAGGTTGCCAGTTCTTCCAGTATAAACCTTGTTATTGTCAAATTATTTGCCTTTGCCAACTGTTTGGATGAAGTTAAGTAAGATTTTGCTGGAACCGATACGTTAAGGATACCTATCATTAAATGAACTATGTATCGGCCCACACTATCAGTAGTTTCATCTGCGTATATGTAAAGGTAATTGTTTAATACAGCCTTCTTAATGCTACTCAATGTTTCTGCATAGATACGGTGAATATAATTTTTCTTAAAGTGCGTCGCGAATATTATATTACATATTATATATCACATCATCAGTTGTTTTCTTATAAAATAAGTGTTAGTAAAAGATAAAGGAGTAATAAGAAACTAATGTGTAAAGAGTTTGCGAAGCAATCGGAATAAACCACATTTAATAAAATAACCAACACAACGCTTCGACAAATAATTTTATTTTAAAATGATTTTTATTTAAAAATCATCAGCAGGATACGGAATATCAGATATTCTGTATTGTGCTGATGACATGGGAAAAATACGCATGAAATATATGTACATCTAATTTTACTCATTTTAAAATAAAATTATTTGTCGAAGCGTTGTATTGGTGATTTTGTTAAACATCGTTTAAAAACTATAGATTAATAAGAGGAAATAAACTTAGATTTTAATTACAATCTTGCTGCATGCTACGCAAAATACTTTTTCTCCATCCATACGCAATTCTGAATAAGGTGCAATCCATCCAGGCACAGTCTGCGGTTTTCGGCATTTTTGCTATTATAATTAATAACAACCCACAAGTTTTCACTTCGAAAAACCAAAGTAAAATGACTTTTAAAGTAAATAAGATTGCTTTGGAGTATAGGAATAAATTTCTCCGAATAACAAAGAAACACCTGTGCTCCTAATTTTCTGGTAAAATGTATTTTTGTATTTATTTAGAAGTTTCAGGGAATTAGCTTTTCCTTGAATTCTGCCCGGTCTAGATGTATGGGAACAGCATTAATAAATTTTTGGAAGCGCTTATCGGAAAAGTATCGAGAAGAGGCTTCATAGAATGCTATTTTTAATTTAGAGAGGACTGTTTAACCCTTTGTTTGTTACAACCACGACATATTTTTAGTAATGCCTATCCTATAATAAATTACATCCAATAAATTAATAAAACTAGGATACTTCAAATATGCTGAATTACTACAATATATGCAAATAATATACAAAATGCATATATTATGCAAATATGCAAATTTATGCAAACTGCATATTATCCGCCCTTTAGTGATGAGTTTAGCTGCTTTGGGAAAAAGTGTTACAATAGCGCTTTTTCAAGTCAGATGGGTAAAACATTTTCAATCAAGCAAGTGTTAATCCAATGTGTCAAATAATGCAGAACAATCGGACAACACAACTTCAACATCTCAATAGTCAACATGTAATGATCAAGAGCATTGCCTTTAAGAGGAATTAATTTGTTAAATGTTATTTTGTAGATAAAACAAATAGTTTACATGTCAGTAATTATGTATTGCAATATGCTGCATCCTAAAAGACAAAGTAACTTTACGAAGCCAGCCCGAAATTTAATTAAATACTGTCCAAAACGGAAGTAGAAATGTGGTTCCGCTTAAACAAACGTATGGTAACTATTACGAAAGTTTGTCGTAAAATCAAGAAACTTGCGACAAAGTATTCAACCGTATATTTAAGAATTTTCTTGTATTTTCTTTTCTTGATTTAGTTGCTGACACAAATATCACATCGGTAAAACTCCTCACCACACAATTGTTTATAATAAAATCGGTGACACGTGTTTCGCTAGCTGTTGAAGATGCTTGCCTCGAGCTAGCAAAACACGTGTCATCGATTTTATTATAAACAATTGTGTGATGAGGAGTTTTACCGATATGATATTTGTATCAATAAATTACACCAGAGTCCTTGCAATCACCTTTCTTGATTTAGTTGTTAATTTGCTTTTTAACACCAACATCATATTATCTACCTCCATTCATTATAATGACGAAGTTCGTAAAGATCGATTTCGCAAAGAACTTTCCAACGATTTTTGTTAAAAATCGTATTCAATCACTCCGATCGTAAAAATTTGTTTCGGTATCGTGCTTCAACAATTAGACGAATGTTTTCCGTACGGTCCGTGAACACACACAACATTCACATTGTCCAATTTGTTAGCGCCATTACCAGCTGTTTAACTTGAGTTTAGTAAATATTGTTAAGAAAAGTGTGTATGGGATGCAGGTATACTTTAGCATGTTTTTTATTATTATTTGCTACAAGGCATTATAGCACCTAGCACATCTAAGTTTCCACCATGACTACACCTTTCGTCGTAGACTAGGCAACTACGTTAAATCTAATCGTAGAACGTGTCATGCAACGATCGTCTGGAACACTGGTTCTTTGTCGCATATACATACTTAAATAAAAATTAATAAAAGACGTGCAAATAACTAATGTGGAACGAAGTGTTAGTATTACTCTTTCGTTTTAGGAAACCAGTATGAATTTATTGGAAACACAGCGAAAAAGGTTTTCAAAAAACAAAAAAGAAAAGAAATATAAAAGAGAATACCAAAAGAAAAAAGAATATATTAAGAATAAAAGACTGAAGTAGAAAAGAGGGATTTCTCCCCTATTTTTACGACGTTAACTTTATTTACATATGTATTTATTACATTATCTGTATATTTATTTGTGTTGGTTTTCCTGCGTGATTAGAACGGGCGAGTGAATAAGCCCCCTCTATCCGGTCTGTATTTGTGGCCTTTTGGAGGCATTCTACACCCCAAAATTTGATATATACCTCTTTTCTGTGGCTTTTACTGCTTCTGGTAAATTAGGCTATAAGAAAACTACACGCAATATGATTCGCACGCCGTCGAAACGCAGGGCGTTTTACGAGGAATTGTCGCTTCACGCGTCTCCGGGATCAGACGGCGAGGCACAAGAGCTGTCCCAGGTCGCGAACGTGATGTAGACGCCTACTACGGCGTGTTCTAGCCCGTTCGATGATCTTATGCATTATCGACCGAGAAGATCGAACGGTTCAAAGGCCTCTATATCGTTTTGGAAAGGCGCGGCAATCTCAGAGCCGTCAGCCGCGATATTCACGTGGAATTGGAGGAGATGGGCGTTCCCTCTTCCCATCATGGGGGCGCCCGCGCCGGAAGTGCCCACGGGTCACTTTCACCGACTTTCGGCAGCGCCTGGGGACAGGTTTGTCATCCACAACTACGTCTCGCACAGATCGGACCGCTTGGACAGTGGCGGCGGAGGCATCGCTGTGCTAGTCCATCACGAAATCCCGCACATAACGATCGGTGTGCCCAGCTCGGCCTCCCTCGACGCGACGGCGGTGATGATTCCTCTGCGAGACATGGGACCTACGAGGATCATCTCCATATACTTCCCTCCGAGTAGGGGATTTGTGATCCAGGATTCTGAAGCACTCTTTGATTCCGATTTTCTAACTCTGGCGGCCGGCGATTCCAACGCGAAGCACCCGTTCTGGGGGTCGAGGGTGGCAAATAGCTTCGGACTAAGCCTTTTGCCTTTCTTCGGGGTGGAGACGTCACCGTCCACTCCTACGCAGATCCAACCTTCTTCCGCGCCAGCGCCAGGTCGAATGTTCTCGACTTCACGCTCATCAGGCATCTGCTTGGCGTCGTTGTCGAGAACCTCGCAGAATTGTCTTCCGATCACAATTCCCTGCTTTACGTCGTGGGGAGGAGGGGGTACCTAGAGTTGCCCCCTGCTTCTTGGGAGGATTGGCTGGGACCACTTCGCTGCCATTCCATCCTGGACACCGTATCCGATCTGTTATCCACCACCTCCATGGAAGCCTCAAACGACCAAAACCGCGCTACACGTATTCCGTCGCGCCCGATGTACGTGAGAAGCGACGGCCCCGCAGACCGGCTCAAAACACCCTTTATCCGGGAGATATCGCGCGTGCTAATGCGCTGAGGCACCGGCTCCGCCGATCCTTGGAGGCGTTGCGCGACGAGCGCTGGAAGGAGTATGTCACCGACCTGACGGGGGAGGATCGGGCGGAGTCGTATACTACGACGAGGAGAAAGCGACAGTCTTCACCGAACATCTGACAAAGATCTGTGACCATGAGACGGCAATTCCCGGGGACGACGAGGCATTGAATGAGGAGGTCGAATCGCTCACCGAGTCTTTACCACACTTGGAGGCCGGTGAACAATCATCCGAGACCTTAACTCTAAGAAGTCCCTGGCCAGGACGGCATCGGGAACCAAGCACTGAAGAGGATGCCTGATATGCCCCTGGAGCGATTATTGAGAATCGTCAACGCGGTGGTCCTCCATGGATACTTTCCGGAAGTGTGGAAGAGAGCCGAGGTCGTCATGTTGCCGAAAGCGGGAAAAACTCATCCTTCGGCAGAACTACCACCCCATTAGCCTCCTTTCAACCATAGGCAAGGTGTTCGAGTCATTTTCTCAAGACTACGAAAGAAAATCTGGGAGGTGAACCCCTCCCGGAGGAACAGTTCGCTTTTCAAGCCGGACTTAGCACTGACTTCCAACTTCGGCGCATCACCGATGCCATCCGGGAGGGAATGGCGAACAGAGAGATCACCGGGGCGGTGTTTTATGACTTGGGCAACGCGTTCGGTTGAATCTGGCATGATGGCCTCATATTCAACATGGTCCGCATGGAATTCGGGGGAGCACTGGTGCGATTGATCGATTCTTACCTCTCCGGCCGCACGTTATAAGTGCGAATAGAGAAAGCCGTCAAGTCGGCGATTTACACCGCGACGAACCTACGGCTTTCCTGGCGGGCGTCAGACCGGATGTTCTCGACTTCCCGCTGAGCAAGCGCTTTCCGCTTGGCGTTAGTGTCGAGAGCCTTTCCGACCTATCTTCCGACCACAATCCCGTTTTCTATGTCGTGGGGACGGAGGGGGAGATCCTGGAGCTGCCGTCCGCTCCTGGGGAGAGTCGGCTGGGACCAGTTCGCTACCCATCTCTACGGTTCAATCCCGGATTCAACGCCCATCCTATGGTCTCCCACTAGTGCCGAGGCCTCTGCTGCTGAATTTACCCGTGCGGCGACTTCGTTACTACAGGCACCCACAACCTAGAGAACAAAACCACGATACAAGTTCTTCGTCACCCCCGAAGTACGTGAGCTGATTCGCCAGAAGCGCCGGGCCCGCAGGTTGGCGCAAAGAACCCTGGCTCCTGGCCATATTGCTCGAGCCAATTCACTGAAGAACCTGCCGCATTGAGCTCTGGAAGACCTCCGTACCCAACGCTGGGATGACTTCGTTGCCGATCTTGCGGCGGAGGACGGCTCCCTTTGGAGATTGACAAAAGCCCTCAAAAGCAACAGGAGAGCCGACCGTTTCCCTCCGTTGCATGGACTAGAGGGACTGGTTTTTACAAACGAGGAGAAAGCGTCCGTCTTCGCGGAGCATTTTGCGGGGATCTGTGAGGCTTAGACGGCAATCCCGGTGCCGATGAGGCTTTGGATGAGCAAGTAGAAGCCACCATGTAACTACTCCCCAATCTGGAGGCGGGTCTGTCGTTGGGCCCAGCGTCCATGGAGGAAATTATGACAAACATGCGGGGTCTGAAGTCCAGGAGGTCCCCTGGTCCCGATGGGGCCGCCAACGAGGCTCTCAAGAGGATGTCGAAGCGGTCCCTGGAGTTCCTGTTCTCAACTGCCAACAGGGTGCTTCGCCACGGATATTTTTGGCTAGGTGGAGATTAATTCTGAACAATAACAAATGCAATGCCACTAGATTCACAAGGCGGCATCGCTACGCCCACAACACCATTACAGTGGGCGGAGTCAGAATCTCCTGGAACCCAACGATGAAATATTTGGGTTTAACCCTGGAAGCCAAATTAACATGGCATCCGCACGTGCAGGCAGTGAGTGCAAATTTTTTAAGAGCGAGGAACATCCTTTTCCCCCTGCTCTCTTCTGCAGCAAACTACGACCAATTATCATCTACGCCGCGCTGGCACGGGCGACGGCTACTCTCAGCCACATCGCCACCCTTTCCAGACTTCAGAACAAAACGCCCAGAATCCTATCCGACGTCCCATGGTACATGCGTAACAATAGAATACAAGCCGATCTCGATTTGCCAGTCATAAGTGACCACCTGCATACCAAGGCGGCGTCCACGTGGAGGAGAGCAGAAGATTCTGAGCATCGGCTGGTCAAGGAATTGCCGATGCTGGATCCCGATCGACCGCCGCCCCGAGCGCGGGTCCAGCACATCGGAGATGTCTTGGCGGACGCTATACGTCCTGACGTCGAATAATCCCGTGTAGGACCATCGACCCGCCCCTTGCGCCGTAACCGTCAATATCCCTCTTCTTCTTCAACCCATATCTTCGAGGCGGCGAGGGAGTAGCCGTTCACTACGGAGGATATGAACCAGTGGGGCCGCAAGGCTTCGGCTCGAGTACAGATGCTGATCTATGGTCTTTTTACAAGAAAAACAATAATTCCCGGAAGCGACTGCCGTTCGCTCGATAATAGCTTTATATTAAATGAATTTGAAAGTCTACGTTCGGGAAAAGTTGTGAGTTGCGTGAGAGCAGTGAGTATTATATAAGTGAGCGATCAGAAAAAGGAATAAAGATAAGATAAAACAATACAAAAAGTGAAAGTATCATCAAAATTAACCGTCCAATCCAAAAATAATTAAAACATTAAAAAGTGGAATATTCCCATCGAGAGGTGAGCAACCTCCGCAGGGTTGACCGCGGTTGATCACCTTACGCGGGGGTGAATAAAAGTGACGGTGAACAGCGGGTAGAGCGACATCATCATCAGTTCTCGAGATATTGAATCTCGAAGTTGCTGCCAACCCATCGACTCCTCACGCCTCTTACTCGCAGTACCGCTTCCCACTCTGCGCACAAAACACGGCGTGCCCGCGCTACTGCCGCTGCTGCTCGCTTCGCTCGAGTCAACGACCGCTAAACGGCCTTGCCAGTTTGACTGCAAGCAATCCATCCCACTCTTTCATTAAGAGCGGGACTGGAGCGCGGAGTACTCGCTCGCACACACCGAACGGAGATTCACTCGCCGTTCCATCGCCTGGCCGCCCGATAAGGTATCGTCCGTAAAGCGACATTTTACATATTAATCGACTATTCCTGGCTTCACGAAACATTTTTGACTAGGATGACCAGCCGATGTCGAGTAAGGGAGTACGCTCGTAACACTAGTGACGTTTCTGGGTGACTTCGGATTGGAGACAGTAGAGAAAGTGAAAAAGAAATAAAAGAGGAAAAAAGATATAAAATATTACTAAAAAGAAAAAAAGAAAGAACAAAATTTAACAGAATTTAAAATTCTCCATCTGCTTTTAAATTGCTTATTATTTTATTTATATGAATTTTATATCTACACTCTGTTGACCGTATGTTTGTTTTTCTAGACCGGGGATGGGCATTTTACACCCACTGCCGGTCCATCCCAAGTCGTCTTATACAATTTTAAATTAAAATACTATAACAGTGTCACTGTATTTATTTTATTAAGAACCGTTGGTAATCTAAATAAAGCAGAAATATGCAAAGGACACCTCCAATTGCTACCTTCACTGTGGGTGATGTACACTCGCCTTCTCGTTCTGGGGCATCGGCTAGAGTTCGCGCAGAAGACACCCCTATTCCGATTAAGAAGAAGAGACCGCCAGTGACTGATCTGCCAGAGCTCTCGACGCATGAAATAAACAAGCTTGTCGAGGCCCTGGTGGAGATTCTTCAATCGCGCGGCGAGGAGAGCGCAGTGGCGAAAAATTTATTCGGAGCGGATGACAACTCACAACAGTCACCCGCTACGCAAGAACCAGAGGCAATAGATATGGATACCTCTTTCGAAGCTACTGCCACAGTGGTGAGCAAGCGAAGAGGGCGTAGGTCGAAAAAACGTCCTGATTCCTCCACCCGTACCACAGCGACCAGTTGCCATGGAGCACCCCAAGGGAAGTCCGGTTGTTATCCGAGATAGGACACGCTGGGTCGAGATGTCAGCCTTGATAAAGAAAGGAAATACAATGTCACTAAGGCGCAGACGATATCTGGAGGTATCCGAGTTTTTCCATCAAGCGAGGATGACTTTCGCGCCATTACTCAGCTGCTGCTGAAAGAGAGTATCCCCTTCCACACTTACCAATTGCCTTCCAAAAAAACTCCTCAACGTTATCCTACGGGATGTTCCCGTCGAGTTCACCACCGACCAAATTATTGAAAATCTCCGTGAAAAGAGTTTTACCCCCGGAGGGGTGGTGAGACTCAAGAAGACGAGAGGGGCGCGCTCATGCCGCTGATTCTTGTCAAGTTGGACAAAAGACAGAGGCACTTGTACGAACTTACGGAAATATTCTCCCTAGACATAACATCTCGTCCAGGGTTGAGACAATGGTTCCGGTGCGAGCGGAATGGGCATGCGTAGTCGCGCTGCACCGCCCCCGAAGGTACGTCGCCAAGGAGGAGGGCCAGCTGGCGAGAGAGTGCCCGCGACCGAAGACCAGGAAGGCCAGCCACGTGTGCGAACTGTAGCGCACCGCATCCGGCGAACTATAGAGGATGCCCTAAGCCGAAACCTGTGCCTATCCGGGCAGAACCGCCCCGAAATTCCCTGCGGAGGACGCAGCCCGCTACCACCGACAGGGCTGTGGGAACCTTCGCGCAAGTAGCGGCCGGATCCCGGAGTGCCACCAGTGTTGTCCCGGCACAGAAGACTCCCAAGACTCCTAAAGCTCAAGAGTCTAGCACTCAAGCAAGTGCATTCCTTACGCCTAAGTCAAACAACGAAATGTCCCAAGTCCTTCTGGCGCTCCGTAACGACGTTCAACAACTAGCGTGCGTTGCGAAGTCTATTCAGGCCACTATATCGGGAACAACCAGCATTTAAATGGCTAGTACGGGTTTGCTTTCTAACATCCCTGCGCTGAGGAAAATGGCCTGTAACGCGAATGGCATGTCCGGAAAATTCAACGAATTAGCAGCTTTCCTGTGCGAAGGGGCTATCGATCTTGCCCTCATCGGCGAGACGTGACTGCGCCCGGATGACCGACGTAAAATAGTCAATTTTAGTACCTATCGATTTCTGCCTTACCCAGGTCCGGATATGATGCCGACGACATAGACGAGTTGATGGCGGGGAATGATCCGGTCCTCACCGCCGAAGACCTAAACTCGAAGCACCCGTTCTGGGAGTGCAACATTACGAACCCGAATGTTTACACACATCCCCACCAACGATATTTCGGTGCATCCGCCATACGGTCCTACCTACTTTCCAGCCGGCGTGAGGCCGGACGTTCTGGACTTCGTCCTCACTAGAGGAATCCGCGAGCAATTGACAGTCGCAATAAATTCAAATCGGTTAATGAACTGAAGAATTATACAAAGCTTTGATTTACGCATGTTCTATAATAATGTGGTGTATTATAAATAAGAATATTTATTGAGAGTTTATAAAAAGCAGCACCATCACCATCCTTCCTCAAAATGTTAGTCTCGCAACTTGCACGTAAGTAGGGACAAACGATGGAGGGACAGCATCAGTCTGGTTTACACAACTTAATGATAACTTATCGTGCGTTGGTTTGTTGAACCTTAGTGATCACTAATCGATCAATCTATTGGGTTCCAGACCGTTGTCCTATCCGTCACTCAGGGACATGCCCGATGTGTAACTTACCCGCAAGGATATACTACCTAACTTGCCGCAACTATTTTGTTTTGACAGATCACAATATGTTTCCTAGTCCTAGTAGAATCATCGTTAATGTCTCAAATTTCTTTGTACTCTCTCTAACTGTTCTTCATGTGAAACATTTAGCATTACGATCTCCTTTAACTTTTAACATAAATTTCGATGCAGTATAAGTTCCGAAAACTATATTAATATTTGAACGTATATTTGTAGAAATAGGATCAAGGTTATTATAAATGTATTATAAATTGTATATATGCGATGAAATACACAACAAAACTCCGTTTGAACGTAATGTAAACACTTCAAGATAAGATCGTTTTTCCTAAATTGTGACTCAGGGAGGCATCTCTCACAAAACTTTTATGAAGATAATTTATCACTTTTTAGGTCACCTTTACGGGGCTATATATTTTTTGCGAAAATCGACCGGGACTCGTCCTCACATTTAGCCTAGTTTTCAGTAATTTACCAATAATTTTACATTTTTTGAGATGTTAAAATGTTATGATTTTCTAAATGACATTTGACTCGTAGCAACCAGTACCAACTTAAATAGATGTATATTTATGTGATGCTTCTTATTCTTCTTCGAAGCGGTCTATTATTGAAGTTAAACGTTGGTTAAACGAATTGTTGTCGTACACGCCAAAATTGATTGATGCACGAATGTTCTTATGATTTTTTCTGTATTTGCTAGTCGGTAATTTAAGGAAATTTTTGTGTTAATTTATCTGGTACTTTACTAATTTAGATGATTGACTATAAGACGTGCGTATATATATATTCTTGGTTCGTTTAGTTGTTTGTTTACGTTTGTAAATGAATAATTGCCATATACGGAAAAATTGACTCATGCACGAACTTGCGTATTTTTATGATTTTTTTCTGTACATATTTATGTCTTTTTGTAGCGAGGTTGTTTTGGATGCGTATATCATACATAAAGAAAAGTTAAAGGGGCCAAGTAAAATCGTAGAGATAGACTAATTCAAATTTGGAAAAGAACGTATCATTGTGGACACTTTGTAGAGGGGCAATAGCTGGTGTGGCCTAGTGTGGGTTTGGGTTTGCTGGTGTGGGTTAGTTTGGCCCGGGTAGTGTGGTGTGGGTTTGGGTCTGGTGGTGTGGTATAGTTAGGACCGGGTGGTGTGGGGTTAGCCTCGGTCTGGTGGTGTGTGATAGCTTGGGCCGGATGGTGTGATTGGGTTTGGGTCTGGTGGTGTCGTGTGGGTTTGGGCCTGGTGATGTGGGATAGTTTGTATCGGATGGTGCGGGTTGGGTTCTGGTCTGGCGGTGTGGTGTCGGTTTGGGTCTGGTGGTGTGGGATTGTTTGGACCGGATGGTGTGGGGTGGTCTTGAGTCTGGTGGTGTGGGATGGTTTGGGCAGGTTGGTGTGGGGTGGATTTGGTTTTAGTTGTCTGATATAGTTTGGACGAGATGGTGTGAAATAGTTTGGGTCGGATGGTGTGATTGGGTTTGGGTCTGGTAGTGTGGTGTGGGTTTGAGTCTGGTGGTGGTGGTGGTGGTGTGGGTTTGGGTCTGGTGGTCTGGGAGTGTTTGGTTCGAATGGTGTGGGTTTGTTTCGGTTCTGGTGGTGGGGTATACTTTGGCCCGGATGGTGTGGCATAGTTTAGACCGGATGGTGTGGGATAGTTTGGACCAGATGCTGTGATTGGGTTTGGGTCTGGTGGTGTAGGTTTGGATCTGGTGGTGTGGCATGCTTTGGACCAAATGGTGTGGGGTAGTCTTGGATCTGGTGGTGTGGCACACTTTGGGCCAAATGGTGTGGGGTGGTTTTGGGCCTGGTGGTGTGGTGGTGTGGTATAGCTAAGGCCGGATGGTGTAGGGTGGGACTTGGTCTGTTGGTGTGGTATAGTTAGGCCCGGATGGTGTGGGGTGGGTTTCGGTCTGGTGGTGTGATTGGGTCTGAGTCTGGTGGTAGTGGTGTGGGTTTGGATATGGCGGTGCGGTGTAGGTTTTGGTCTGGTGATGTGCGTTGATTGGGACCGGATGGTGTGGGGTGTGTTTGGGTCTGGTGGTGTGGTGTGGGGTTGGGTCTGGTGCTATGGGATAATTTGGGCCAGATGGTTTGTGGTGGATTTGGGTCTGCTGGTGTGAGATAGTTTAACTTTTCTTTATGTATGATATACGCATCCAAAACAACCTCGCGACAAAAAGACATAAATATGTACAGAAAATATCGTAAGAATACGCAAGTTCGTGCATAAATCAATTTTTCCGTATATGGCAATTATTCATTTACAAACGTAAACAAACAACTAAACGAACCAAGGGTATATATATATATATATATATATACGCACTTCTGATAGTCAATGATCTAAATCAGTAAAATACCAGATAAATTAACACAAAAATTTCCTTAAATTACCGACTAGCAAATACAAAAAAAAATCATAAGAATACGCAAGTTTGTGCATCAATCAATTTTGGCGTGTACGGCAACAATTGGTTTAACCAACGTTTAACTTCAGTAATAGACCGCTTCGAAGAATTAATAAGAAGAATTTCGTAAATATGTAAAATTAAGTTGGTACTAGTTACTACGAGTCAAATGCCATTTATTTGCCATTTTATTTGAACGTATATTTGTAGAAAAAGGATAAAAGCTATTATAAATGTATTATAAATTGTATTTATGCCATGAAATACATAACAGAACTCCGTTTGAACGTAACGTAAGATCGTTTTTCTTAAATTGTAACTCTTGGAGGCATCTCTCACAAAACTTTTATTAAGATAATTTATCACTTTTTAGGTCGCCTTTACGGCGCTATAATCTTTTTGCGAAAATCGACCGGGACTCATCCTCATATTATTCCGTCAATTTATATGCTTTGCTCTATAGTAATTGCGGTCTACAATAATTATTGTACATTATATCCTTACTACTGTTACTACTTACTAATAGTATCACAATGCCTTATTGGTTTTCCATTATATATTGTTAGGGTTAGGTCTGGGGAAGATAAAATACTCTATAAACTTGATATAATGTATTGACAAACAACAAGAGAACCTTTCAAAATCGCATACAAAAAGTGTACTACTGCAACTGTCAATATATGACAAATATATGCTTTCTTAGGCCCTCTAAGAAAGCATATATTTGTCATCCTTCCAAGTATGAGCTAAAACATCTGGAATGATCATCGATGAATTCCACAAAATACCTTGCATTTCCACTCGACTAAACTCCCATTAGACCACATATGTACATCTGAATGTACTATTTCGAGTAATTCCGTTTTTAGGAAAAGGTGTTCTGGTCATTTTACCCTCTAAACAGATGTGGCATCTGATGTTTTCTTTAAGTTCGGCGGATTCAAGACCACGAACAACACGATTTCGTTTCATGTTCATAAGGTCCTTCTCGTTCAAATGTCCAAGTCCCCTGTTCCATATTAATGTCTGATCCGGTGCAGACTGTGAGATAAATGTCGAACCTCGGGTGATGTTACCTTCTTTCTGTTGGTATTCACGGACATAGTATAAGTCACCTGTTCTATCAGCAACTAGTTTTACTTTTCCATCTTCTCCAAACACTAAAGCTTCTTGTTTTCTGAATAAAACTTCGCAGTTATTGTCTGTTATTTTGGAAACAGATAACAAGTTCACCTCACCAGTTAATCCGTTCACCTCTGTGTAGTGTAGGTTAAGCATAGAATAACCGGTGAAATTGAGCCGCCAATTCATTTCTTTTACCACCTAAATTTTGTTCCAACCTTTATTTATTTAGTTATAATCTTTGATTTAATTCGAACGTACGCATTCAGCGTAAAATCGTCTCAAACAATTCTTTGGATTACATTGTAACAAGGCAAAATGCCACCCCAATTTCAGCGTCCATTTGCGGATATTTGGCCGGATGAAAATTCAATTTGATTTCACAGAATGATACTATAGCTTACCTACTATAGCACATCCAAATTACAAGCAAATTCATCCGTAGCAAATTTGCCAAAAACTCGGTCGAAACCGCGGATATCGCCTGTAAAGCACGCAGACAGTTTTAACCCGACGAAAGGTCGAATGGTTCCTATCGGCTACGGAAATTAGGTTAAGGAAAGATTAATTAAGGTCACCACCGAGCCCTCTTTGCCTTTTCGGCGCAGCCGCTAGGAATTCAGGGTCGCCTTGAGCGTTGGATTCCGGTCAATCTACTTTGGCCCAGGTTCCTGCAATATACGGACTCGCCTGAGGATCCAGAACCTGGCTAGGGCGCAGGACCAGACTTTGCCCAAAGTCCAGCGGTCTGCCCGGACGGCCAGCGTCCCGACTTGGGCCCGGGACCGAACCTCGTTAACCATCCCCCACAGCCACAGCCCGTAGTACACAGCGTAACATTATCTATGTACATCAATTAATGACAAGTAAAACTTTAGTATCGTTTTTTAATATCTTTACTATTAGCTGTCTAAATTTAGAATTTGTCGAAGATTGTGGCCGGGCAACCCAGCAGGACATAGATCTTTTTGTGAGTAGTACACGAGAAGATGCCAGGCTGATGAACAATTTTCTTTCAGGTCGGATGGAAGTTTGGTTACCAATAGCGGCATCTTTAATAGGCGAAGTACCCATTACTGGTTGCCTTAAAACTTGCATTTGCAGAAGTCCTGACATTAGCATCGTTCTAGTTTTTATATGTTGATCGGAATTTTTTGTAAAAGTATCATTAATCGCTTTATCTATAACAATTCGCTAAACTGATATATTGCAAGACGGCTGGTTTTTAGAAGGATGGTGCGCCACCACATGATGCATGACCAGTTTGTCAGTTCTTCGGATTTAACGCCATTAGGCTTTCTTCTGTGGGGCTACATCAAAGATTTACAAAGAGAGTTTTACAACTAAGCAAGAACTCAGAAGATTAATTCCAGATTTTGCCAACACCATATCACAGATGTTTTGGAATCGATTGAAAGAACGGCATCCCTCTGTTTAGTACTACGTTTAGCGTAACATTAAAATACGAATGCATCCAATTGTTATATCATTAGTTTTGTTTTGTCGTTTGTAAACCCTAACCGCCAACTTTCTTCTGAAACTTAATGACTTAAACCAGATGAAAAAATCACTTTATTCCTAACAAAATTAATAGGAAATTTTAATATATCCTTAATTTTGCAATAAAAGTTATATCCAAAAACGATATACATTTTGTCGATGTTATACCTGAAATTCAAGGTCGTACAAATTTTTCTCCGCGCCATGTTGTGCAGAGCGAAAGGTGGTAATAGAAAAACTTTATTATTTCTTTTATCACTTCTAATAATGTCGGGAAATAATCAAATCTAAAATACTAAAATTAATTCTTTTTTTTCAAATATCTTCCAAACCGAGCCAGATATTTGGGATATGTTTGCTTTGTACGTACTCTCCGAACTCTGCATCTTTCGTCCCACTTAACCGATTTCGTAACTCTTACTGTTTCGAGAATGCCCATTCTATTCATTCTTATTTTGGAAACGGTGTATGTATGTATGTATAGCTACATAGTAGGGTGTTCCTTACGTATATAGAAACCTTTTAGTCGAATTGGAGAACCCCTTAGATTTGTTTCAATACAATAGAGAAGAATATATGTAACATTTAAATCCATTTAGACATCAAAAACCCGTGCCCCACCAACGTTGAATATTAAGTTTATGTATGTACAATATTATTTTATGGGGTTATCAAAGTTAATTCAGAATAAAATGAACCTAAGAACTGCAGAATTGAATACTTTAATTACCGTCTATATAGCCAATAGAACAATGTCTCATTTGTATGCTTTCTTCATGTCCCCCGATTGTATGCTGGATACTTCTTGCGATTGTTTTGTATATAAAATAAATAAAATTACCCTTACCACACCTTTCTGAAAAATCCAGATACATATTTCGGCAACTAAGTTGCCATCCTCAGTGGAAAACTGTGGAATTCAGTATCAATAACGAATCCGGCTAATGTTAAGGCGAACACTACACAGCGAACACTGTACAACACCAAAACACTGCACAATGAACATCACACAATAAACGCGCGAAACACACCAAGACACTGTTGACACAGTGTTGACCATTAGCCGGATTTGCTAGTGACACTGAATTCTCCAGTTTTCCACTGAGGATGGCAACTTAGCTGGCGAAATACGTACTGAATTTTTCAGAAAGGTGTGATAAGGGAATTTTATTTATTTTATATATCATTTTAGCCACAGTCTCCTTATTTTTATTTGCACTGTTTTGTATGAAATTAAAAATGAATTGTTTGTGAGATCCGTCTTAGTTACAATTAACAATTAGATTGCTGAATTAATTTTACCCTCCTTTCATCAAGGTGAGTGTTTGTTCCAGCAAATGGCACCCATTTTCTCAATTTCCAGCTTGAATGTCCCATACTTCAACTGTTTTAAATTCTTCAATTCTTCAATTCGCGACTTACAGTCCCAGCAGTTTATTGTTGTCTGTGAGCACGTTAATCTGTGGTTAAATCATTGCGTGTTTGTCTCGGGTAATTGTGATTGAGCCCATTTAAAGGAAATCCTTCTTTATTTTGGTAAACGTAGGTAGATAACTTTTGCGCCTTTCCAATCCAGAGATTACAACGATGAAATGAAGCTACTGAGTCTGATTCCAAATCTCCCTCCGAATAGTGTTACTGTAAGTGATAATTAAGGTTTGATAAAAAAGTGTATAACGTATTATAATTAAGTAGTATAAACCGGACTGACTTCCTTAGTGCTCTAAATTTTAATGTCGCACCTTGCACATAAGCGGGGACAAGGATCGGTTTAATACAAATGCAGAAGCACCTACTGGTGACTCGAGGAAAATACATATTATAGACTGGTTGATAAGTAAAAACATACCTTTTTCCCCGAATTTGCTGGATGAAGTTACGAAGTATCATAAACAAGAGCACGTTGTCTACAGATTCGATAGTCTGCTCTAGAACCACTCCCATCTTTACTAGTTGTCTCCTTTGTACATAACCTTCCCTTGATTGAAGACTTTTTTCCGGTAACCCCTTAATGTACGCCTTCTTCTTTTCTTGAACCATGTTCTCTAAATCGTCGCGAATTTTTCTTATTTGATTCCGTGCCCAGAGCTTCTTTCGCTGCGTTGAATAAGGTACCTTTTAGGTATTCATGTAGTGCAGTTGTTGTTCCGTCTCTCTCCATATCTAATTTATTTGCTATTCTATAATAATTATATAATTGTATATATAATTTCCTTACACTATACTGTCTTAAAAGGTCAGTTTTTATAAGGTTTCCTTTGCTCTGTATAGTACTTTTCCTATTACCATGTGATGATTACTTGTGCATTCCGGTTGTCGATATACTTTGAGATCTTGGAGCATTGTTTACCGGTTCTTTCTAATTATTAGTAAATAAACTATGGATTATTGGCTTCTCGCAGGTTCCTCCCTTGTATATTTATGTATATCTTTATGTTGAAATATTGTGTTGGTAACTATACATTCATGTTCTTTACAGAAATTAAGAAAGGGGGAGCCTTAGCATCGATACCAGCTCATCAATTCTATTACATCCTAAGTTCACTCACCCAGAATTTAGAAATTCGGTCTTCACCAGAGTGTTGAGCACTAGCAACAGCCGTGAATAACTTTCGAGATCTTAATTTTTAAAGAATTTCAGATTTGTTAGTCACTCTAGAGCAAGTTTGTTACAATTTAAGTGTATGTGAAGATTAATCAATAAAGAATCTGACCACAGAATTACAAAACAAGTTATGTTCACTAATTCAATACATTAATACCACCGAGTGTGATAAAGATTGTTGTGATTTATATTAGTTTTCCACCTTTAACTTCTTGTAAATTAATTTTAAATTAGAGAATATTGACAAGTTCAAATAGAATACTAAACTAAATCAAATACCAAAATCTTTACAGTTAAAAAGTTGAAATTACTTGTGAAAGCAAAAGTTTTAAATGTCCGGAAAATAGAAGGAAATGTGATAGAACTGCGAATTGAAATAAGATGCAAACAGGAATAGACGTCTTTTACAACCTTCACGCCACTTCTGTTTCTTACAAAGGTAAATTATAACCAGTTAGACAACGAAAAATAAATACAAGTCGAACCTTCAGTAAAATATGTAGGTAATATCTGTTTAATATTTAATAGAACCAGTTTTGAAATCCCATAACACTAAATCATTGTCGGGAATTAGTTTTTAATGCATTCCATTGTTTACGAACTCTAATATCTTAAGAACTACTTAAACTAAGCTAATGCTTTGTTTTCTGAAATAATAAAACAATTCTCATTTTTTCCCGAATAACCCTCACGGGTTACCTAAGCACAAAATTAATTTGAACCGAAATAATGTGCATTTACCGCATCTGAACAAGGCTCCAGACGATACTAGTTCGCATTATTTACTATAATTAAAAGTTGGTAAAGGAGATAATAAACATTTGATAAAACAAGTTAAAATAAATTTATTATTTATATTTTCACTAGCTATGAGTACATTTATAATTCTTTTTCTTACAAATGATATCAACACAAGTTAGTGGTAGAATAAAATGTCCACTTACCACCGTCATTAATACAAAAACTCAATTTTTGTAAAAATGGTTGTTAAATATCTCCTTCAGCCAATCGACGCTTCAAATTCTTATTATTATATATTTCAAAATATCTCAGTTGATTCTCCGGCTGAAATGATTGACATATTATAAAATTATTAGTACCATTAATATTATTATTTAATTGTTACATCGGCCGTATTGGCTAAATCACGTATGTGGTACAACTCTGTGTTCAAGCGAAATCTATGCTTGAAATTATTCGAAATTCTTAATCGCAATAGAGATCGTTATATTTATTCGGGTACGACTGATTTATTTTATTTAAAACGCATTATTCAGGGTGAATTAGCACTGTACTATGTAAGTGTGTTATACTTCCAAAACCCGACGGCCAATGTTTGTTTTAGCCTTTTGGCACGGCTATATGTACAATGTCTTCCAGAAACTTGCTACATCGAAATAAGGGGGAAATAAACAGATGCTCAAAATACTGAGAACTAGCCAACGATGGGCAGTTTATTTAATGTTATCGATGTAACCCCGTACAGTAGAGCGTCGATTATTCGAACGTTCAATTATCCAAACTGCCTTCAGGGAGAAAAATCAAATTATAGGAACTGTCGGTTCTGGCCGAGCATCTTTAGCACTCAAAGCATTTACAGAGTATTTCTTGACAGCACTATTCCGGGAAGACGGGTTCAGTCCTTGGTTGCCTTGGTTTTGGAATTTTATTTACGGAAAGCATTAGAAACAAACAAAAATTATTTATACTGAAGTGCTGAGACGATTTATGTATCTTCTCCTGCGGCGTGTTCCTATTATGAGCTGGTCGTTTTTCGTTTCCACAGCCGTCTATCGTCCCAATCTTCTGTCGCCAAATCTCTTTCTGCCATTTTTGCTTGATGTATATTTCCCATTCCCAGGCAGGCCTTCTTCTGTTCCTATTTCTTCTGGGATACCACTCGACAATTTTTAGGGGTCATCTGTTGTGAGCTCCCTATTCTTCAAGGTTCTAGTGATTGAGCTGGTTCTTTCCATTCTTCTCCAAATCTTTTCAGTTCTTAGTTTGTCCCGACTAGTTGTTTGTCGGTATCGTCGCATATAGTACAACTCCACTATGGGGATTTTATTTCTAAATTTTCCAGAGAGAGGTGACATTTAATTCTATTGCAAAACTATATTTTCGATTATACTGTGAAACATTCCTTTTCACATCTTGTGTAATATTGCTATTCCACAGTAAACCATGCAAAGTCTTTGGTACTCTTTTTCCGTATATTATTCTGGTTTGTATGTCAGCCTCGCAGGTACCTCTTTTATCAATAATGGTACCAAGATACTTGAAACTTTTACATCCCTCAATCATATATGTTTCTATTGGTAGATTGTTTATCTTTTTGCCTATTGTACTGAGAATTTAGTTAATTTGTTTTTAAGGTAAATTGCACCGGTCTAGCTCGTAGATATAAATAAATAAATTTATAAATATAAAAGGATAAATTATAACAATTTATATTTATAACTTTTTCGAAATATTGAACTTAAAATCAAAAAAATTTACCTATTTTAGTATGTGAATGTATGTGTGTGAATTTTCCGTTGACGGTTCTCACTGTATTTCCTTTCTTTACTTCTTTTCTCGACGCAGGTTATGGATTCCTCCCTTTTATCAATTCTTTCTTCTTTTGTATGGTAATACTTCTTTTTCTTACTAATACTTCTACTTAAAACCTTTTCTTTTGGAAATATATTTTAGGCTTATTGACTTTTCCAAATTGTCAATTTTTTCGTTGTTCACCTAACAAACTTTTTTTTATCGAAACCAGGGTGATACTGTTTTATTTCTCCGTTGTCCATGAATCCATATATCCTTGGTTATTATTTCCAGTAAATTTATATATGTGAATTTTTTTAATGCGTATTTGTTGTCGAAATGTGTAAAAAATGCTAAGAAAATTCTTTTTATACATTAAATCATGCTTTTATAAATTATTTAACTCTGGTAACATTTGTTATACTACACTATGCTCATATATTCTGTATTACTTCAATTAATAGAGGGACCCCATTTTCCATACTTCCTTAAGTTTTCTGAGCATTTCATCCTGATCTTGTGCAAAAATGTTCTGATAATCAGCAAAGAGCAACGAGTGTAGTGTCATGTCATCTATTTCAATTTGATATCCCTGCATAACCTGTCCGTGTGTTCACTTTTCTCTTGAACCACTCCCATCTTTACTACTTGTCTCTTTTGTACCTAACTTTCCCTTGATTAAAGACTTTTCTCCGGTAATCCCTTAATGTACGCCTCCTTCTCTTCTTGAATCAAGTTCTCTAGATCGTTGCAAATTTGTTTCTTATTTGATTCCGTGCCCAGAGCTTCTTTCGCTGCGTTGAATAAAGTACTTTTTAGGTGCTTAATTAGAAAACTACTTTCACTATTCGCAGACGCGCGTTTCGCGGTCATACCGCTCATCAGTGCGACTGTGTGAAGTAGTTTTCATTTCTATAGAAGCTCTATATAAGCCCGGCTGTTAGATGTTCGAACATATGAGAGTTCAATTACGAAATTCGGCCATAATGTACTAATTGCGCATTTTTGCAGCTATTTGATTCTACAGAAGTAGACAACTTGTTTTGCCACAAACTCCTGTAGTAGCTACAATCGCACACTCGGCTAGCCTGCCGTCGGGAAATTGTGCTTAATTAGAAAACTACTTTCACTATTCGTAGACCCGCGTTTCGCGGTCATACCGCTTATCAGTGCGACTGTGTGAAGTAGTTTTCATTTCTATAGAAGCTCTATATAAACCCGGGTGTTAGATGTTCGTATATATGAGAGTTCAATTACGATACAATAGCTGCAAAAATGCGCAATTAGTACATTATGGCCGAATTTCGTAATTGAACTCTCATATGTACGAACATCTAATACTTGTTAGATATTCATGTTGTTCAGTTGTTGTTCCGTCTTTCTCCACATCTAATTTATTTGCTATTCTATAATAATTATATAATTGCATATATAATTTTCTTACACTATACTGTCTTAAAACGTCGCATTTGTGTAAGGTTTCCTTCACTCTGTATAATATTTTTCCTATTACCATGTGATGATTACTTGTGCATTCCGGTTGTCGATATACTTTGAGATCTTGGAGGATTATTTTCCGCTTCTTTCTCACTATTAGTAACTAAATTATGGATTTTTAGCTTCTCGCAGGTTTCTCCCTTTTATATTTATATAGGGTAATTGGGGGAATACGCCATAGTTAAGAGAAATTCCATTTCCTTGCCAAATTTTGTCATGTATGAATTAGTTTTGCAGATTGATCTCTATATATCACATCTATTGTAAACTTACACTCACTTTCAGTATAGGAAGAATACACTTTTAAGAACATAATTTATAAAAATCGTTGAGCCTGCAAAGTGGCGTATTGCCCAGTGGCGTGGGTAATACGCCATAGCAATCGGGGTAATATGCAATATGGAACAAAACATGGAGATAAAGTTAAATGAACAATTTATTCGTGAACATTATAACAAAAATAGTTGACCTATAGTTCCTAAATGCCTAAATACATATCTTAGTAAGATAATGTTAACCAGATTTACTTATGTACAACATAAAGCTTTTCCTACACAATTCTCGGGTATCCACTTACTACAACATTCAGAAATTTTCCAATCACATTTTGGACCGTTTTTGGGATAATAGTATTCATTGCATGCAACACAGTAGTCATTATCATGTTAACTCATATCGCTGTCACCGTCCTGATATGTAATATCTTATGGCATTTTATCCTGACGTTAAACTGGCATTTTATCCCAAATGCAGTTATACAGTATATGTATATTTTACACAATATGGCGGCCTTAAAATAAAGCGGTAAAGCATACAGTAGTTCTATCCTGATTTATACAGTTATAATAACATTCCGCTAGAGCCCCCGCTTTCATAAATTTTACAGAATTGCTTACTATGTCCATTGGGAAAGTTGTAAATAGTCTACTTCAGTCTTTGCTTACCGTATTAACAAAATAAAATGTAAAATATAAGCCATGAGCAACACTGCCAATGAACACATGAACAATACTGAAGTGCATCAACTACTTACATGTGCAATCCTAGCGCCAGCTTCGCTAAATCATAGAACTGGGCTTTTGCCCTAACTAGCATATTCCCCCAGGTTAGCCTATATTTTTATGTTGAAATATTGTGTTGCTAACTATACATTCATGATCTTTACAGAAATTAATTAATCTTCCTCCATTATCATTTTCTATTATTCCTCCATATCGTGTTACCCTTTCTCGGTCTGAGTTTCCTACCTTCCTATTTAGATGTCGTATTGACATTAGATCACAGTGGTCTGGTAGTTCGTCTAATATATCGTTCAATTCGTAAAAGAATAAATCCTTTGTATCGTAGCGTGCGTTTTCGTTTATTGCATACACTCCTAGAATCACTGCTAGGCGACCGTTATTAATTAATCTGGTTAGAGGATGTAACATTAACCATTTGTGTTTTATTAATATGGATACACCACATTTTGCCTATTGTGACCTATTTACACCGCTCCATATGTGGAGGTAATTTCACAATTTCTCTGAACCATATCCCTTCCTTTTAGTTTCCGTTAGGGCTGCTATGTCTACATTCATCTTTTTTCCACTATAACTAACTTCTTGTTGTTTTTGTTGTACTTAGACTTTGAATATTCCATCTTCCTTTTTCGTAGCCAAAGTCGTCTTCTATTAAAGCTGTTTTTTCCGAGGCTATGTTAACTGATTGTATGCGTCTTTAATTTTTTTACAAATGGATGGATTGCAGACCCATCACATCAACCCTCCTCATTCATCGCAAGTTTTGGGTGCCTGAAAAATGTCAAATTATGACATGGGATATGCAAATCAAGATTTACGGTTAACAATTAAGTGCTGCCGCGCCAGCAGCAGTTTGTTCTTCAGAGAATTTAAAGAAATATCTTGAACAGAATGAATATGATATGTATTTTGTCTACAATGCAGAGGAGACAGCATAGGAAAGCTTTACCACCTAAGTCGTTGATATCTCGAAGAAAATCCGCAGCTCCAGCCTATAAGATCAGCAAGGAGTATGTTACAGTCATGGTGTGTGCTAATACAACTGGGACACACAAAGGTCCACTGCTTTTGATAGGAAAATAAAAAACCCACGTTGTTTAAAAAATGTGAAAGTTCTGTTAACATACACGAGTCAAAGAAACGCGTGGATGATTTGTTCACGAAATGCTTTGAACACAATTTCACTCTTGAGGCAAAAAGTTTCAGCAACGTTGCGGCAAAGACGGTAAGGCGCTACTCATATTGGGCAAAACTCCGGCAGCTCCATCACCTGTATCTTTCAATAAGATCAATGATATGTTCGAGGTAAAGTTTCTTCCCCTTATTGTAACTTCTTTAATTCAACCTATTAACAGCAACGTCATCGAAACGTTGGCAAAACTATACCGAAAATAGTTCACGCGTTGTCTGCTTTTAGGGGATAAAAATGACGAAGAACCATTATTTATATGTACAAAAAAGCGATTTAAAAGACTGTTGTTAAATGTTGGTCGCAGCATGGAATAAACTTAGTGTTTTCACTGATTGTAATGAAGGGAACGTGAACGAGTGGCTAGTTGTAGATAGTGGTGATTCAGGTGCTGACATACGATGATTGTTCGCGAATTATTACATAACAACGATCACACAAAGGATGATGATACAAATGACGATCCACATGGAGATGATCGGAACCATCTCATGCTGAGGTGGTTCGAACGCTATATTCCTCTCGCTTTTGCAACAAGCCTGTGCTCTTGCACGCTCAGTGGATGAATAAGCATTTCTGAGTGAGTTTTAGCAAAATCAACGGACTATAGTCAAAAAGGACACATAAGATATAATACACTACTTCAAACAAGAAGTACATAAACGCATTTCTATTTCCGTAGATGCCGCACGCAAAATATATGTTTCTGAGAACCACTTCTTTATTGAACCCCTTCGTCGCCAAGATGTGACCAAGTTTTTTAAAAGGTAATAGTCAGTTGGCAGTTGTATTTAGTCTATAAGATAGATAACAAAGGTTATCATAGCTGTCACACAACAATCATTTACTATCATTCACTTACCATTATCTTCCTTTCGTGATGGTTCGATTTGGGCAAGTGTTGTGGGACCCCATTATCTAACCTTTTGTTAAATTGTGCTAGTTGAGAGAAATAATGACGAACTAAACCACTATGTAAGTGTGACGTAAGCAAAGAGTGTACATCGAGGCTATGATCGACACAGAGTGGGCTACATTGCTCAGGACCGACATCTTAACAGTTAGTCTTCTATTTGATCTCTACGAATTCTTATGTGGTGACCTAACCAGGCGCTATCCCCCTACCCCCATGGATAATGTAATATTAATGTATTCTTACAATAGTATTCACATGGTTAATTGCCATTAAATAATCTATCATTAATTACAATTGAAAATATATTAAAATTAACAATAAATGTTGGGTTTGAGAGTCATGGAAGTTTATGTTCAAATAACATTCGGTTTAATTTTGCGTTCTATTTATACTTTTCCGATACCACGCACGCCACCTTTTATAGTTTTAGTTATCCTGGGGGCATTAGCTTCTTTTAAGTCCAGCCAATGACGTGTAATGGGAGAAAAATTGGTAAGTAAAAGAAAAAATATCAATCATTATAAATAGCATCAATTAAAAGACAGAAAGCAATGTAAACATTTTATACGCATACATTCAACACTTTCACGTTACAGGGAGTCCTAATTAAAAGAATACCATAATTTCATTGCCGAGTGAGTGTCCATCTCAAGGATATGTGCAGTTACAATCTAGACCTCTGTGCAGCTCATCACAGAGGTCTAGATTGTGGCTATCTATGGAAAAGTAGTAAACATCTGGTTACCTGGACAACAGAGAAAATGTAGTAACCTTTGGATTGAGGAAGTGTCCTGGTTTTGGAAAAAATGAAATGTTTGGTTAACGACCGGAATATAAACAACACGCAAAACTAACGAAATACGGTTATACTAATTGTATTATAAGTTAAAATTAAATTAAAATATAAATTTCAATTATATTTAAAATCAAAAGGTTTTAAAAGAAGTAAATACTAAACAAATAGAGCTTCACCTCACCGAATAAAGAATTTAAGAAGGGATCCGTAGCAAGAAATTCTTCGAACAGAAGAAATTGCACATTGGGTAAATACCTTGAATTTATGTAAAAATTTTCGAAAATATGGTAAATACAGTTTGTTATAATTCATGCTTTATATGATGTTGTTAATTTATAGCTAAGCCGGTGCAATCTAGTTTATTATATCATCTAAATTCTCAGTACAATAGACTGGGGTCTTACAGTCCGGCTTTATTGTATGTCACTACCTTGTTCCAAAATAGTGGACAAATGTAAAAATGCTAGCGATCGTCACGTCCTTACCAATGTGCGTGTCGCAAAGCTACTTTTAAAGTAGGCTGGCCTTTCCAGCTATGTACTTGCAAGTAATGAGAAAGTGCCATACACTATATAGTTTGGCAAGAACAAGATTCCACTATGTAATGATTGTAAATTGTATCCAGTTTTAAATAATTTTTAATCACTTCATCAACTAAGTTTCATCTTAAGAAAGGCAATATCTCTATTTGATTCACTTCTATATTTCGTGTTTTTATTCACACGCTAAGATAGAATTTATATCTTTCCGTACATTGGGTTTACTTTTAATACGAAAAAGACTTCATAAGAGATTTTAAACGCAACAACTTATTGTATCTTTGAAACGAGATTATTTGAATTTACTCTGTTGAGTTAATAAGTAGTGTTGAGTATTGAATAATGTGATAACCAATTGTTGTGCTGATATAAGAGTAGTAGGCAAATAAACACTAGGTACTAGCAAATTTATTTCTCCCGGATAAAAGGGGATAGGTTTGATGTTTTTATTACTTTAGTATTACACTTACCACCCATAATTAAAATTAATTACTAATCATTACACAGCATCAGCAAAAGAAAAAGTTAAATCAAGTAGGAAATACAAATGCTTCCATTTAATCAATGTCCGATTCATGCAATTAATTGGATTATTGATAAACATCTACTTAATTAGGCATTCAGAATTAATTTCAATAACAATAGTTATTAAAATTATCTTGGAACTGTACATATTTATGATACCTCACGACTAAACTAATAATTTTAAAACGGATAAGACCTTCAAATTAAATGCTATATGGGCGTGACAGTCAAGTTTTCAACCGTCAATAACATTTAAACAGTCCTCTTGAGTGCATCCAATTATCTCAGATTAAAAAGGTTAAAAATAAACATAAACGTTCCTAAATACCTGCACCATTATAACTAATAAACAACAATGCAGCCGTCTTATTGAATTGATGCTGGAAGCGATTGTTAATCAACAGTAACCAAAGGTTCATTTGTTAATCAACAATGATAAATCGGCATGGTCTTTTTAGGTTCCCTTGTTTAACAAGTTAATAAGCTCAACAATCAGCTAACGCATCAATCAAACCACGTCTCGGACACACGAAAATGAAAAAAGGACGATAATCGCCCCGTCAAATTCCAGCTTGATTGCTTGCTGGCTTGAAATTAATAGCATTATGTTGTTTAGTTTACTTGTTAATTGTATAAAATTCACGCATTTATTTATTCATAGCTTACCCCCTGCCAAGGATCTACATAATACATTTCTCTATGGTTGCTTCTCTCGGCACGCTTCTTTTTCATTATTGCTGTCAGGTGAAGACATTCTCTTTATTCTATCTTGTAGACGTTGCTACGCATATTCGATCTTTCAATGGAATGTATCAGATTTTACGTGCTACTCCATCTGTTCATTAAAATTCGAAATAAAATTAATTAGTCTAATTTAATTACATCGCAAAAGATTGTCTTTGGGTTTAGTTTGTATTCGGAAATTAAAAATACATAATTATAATAATAATCACGTAAAGATTAGGTACCAAATGTAAGAATAAATGAGGAGTAGTATTACTGGGACCGCAATAAGGACATGAAAAAAGCGAAAAGCACCAGAGGTGTTTACGATACAACTCAGATTGGGCTAATAGAAAACGAGAACAGAAACAAGAATACACAAAATATAATTAGCTTAGTACGAAAGAATTTTTTTGACAAATAAAAGAAAGAGAAGAGAATTTGAAGACTTTGTGTGTGATACATAACCTCAGGAGGTCTAACAAATTTGGCAAACAGATACACCAGAAAATAAGAAGTAGAATGCCCTATGTCTATTGATAGAGAATTTTTTGGTCACTAAAAAAGCGAGAAGAGATTTTGAAGACTTAGTATATGATAAAAACCCGCTTAGTGGCGGAATGGTGAAGGTCATGCCGCACAATGAGAAGGTCCGGCGTTCAAAGCTCATTCGTGGCGGAGCATAGCGGTGTATAATCCTAAAATGGATCTGTTACCTCCGATATGCTGCGAAAAAGTCAAGGAAATGCCAGTCAACCAAGAAGAAGCGGTACGGTATTCGGTGGCTCCGAACCCTTACACCGAAAAAGTAGAAAGGGTAAAAGTAAACAGAGAGCATGGGATGAATAAACAGTAGAATTTTTAAAAAATGGCAAATACGTAATCAGTATATCAGTATATCAATAATTAGAGTCCAAGTCAAGATTGTATACTCAGTGAATATTATAAATTACTACCAAACGTTTAGGTATACTATTTACAAAAATTAAGTTGATAGAATATTAGAAAGAGAAAGGAGGCCATCCAAATGGTGTAACAACTAAAGTCTACAATAACATACATATGTATTGTCTAGAGAGCAGTTCATGCTTAGAAATTATCGATGTCGAGGATATCTTTGGATTCTGGATGTGGTGATAGGTATAACATGTCAGGAAAATCTTTGTACGTTTGTAGTATTTTTATTTGATTTAATAAATCAGTGAAAGCTTTAATACAAACTAAATAGTATAGGAATAAGTCCAAATGTCACTAGGACAAAGAAAAGTATGTACAAGGAAACTAAAATAGCGGCCATAAACATATTAGAGCAACCAAATTCAATTGAAATGACAAGAATTATGCATGACTGTGTTTTACTTTTGTTTTTCAATATATATATCAACAATGTATGTATGTAGGTTAGAAGATGTTAAAATAGCAAATACTACATTCTTTTGTTACTGTTAGTACATGCAGTTCGTGCGGATCATCTTAACTGACTCTGTTGTAAATAGAAATGGAGAGTTGGAAGTATTAGAAATATATTGCGAAGAAAATATGACTTTCAATAAAATGCTGAAGCTGTAGCGTTTCACAGAGTAAATTCTCAATCCTCATGTCACAGAATCTAGATAAAAGAAAATCAAACTGTTCACGGCCATCATTAAGTCAACTCTGGCTATCGGATAAAAACTAGGCTCTAAGATAATAATAACTTTATTACCCAACATATTATCCAATAATAGGGCAATTTACAAAAAAAGAAACTTCAAATCAAAAGCTTAAACTTAAACTTAAACTAAAGCTAAACTTAAAAGGAACAATTTGAACAAAAAAGATTGAAAAACTAATCGCTAAAATACGTTACACATAAAAAAAAACTTCCAAATAAAAGTTTTCACCAAAAAAAAGAGAAATACTAATGTGCGGCAGAAAAATTGAAAGGGTCAGGATACGCACCATTCGCATTCCTACTAGTATGATCACGTGGCGCTTTAAGTAAAACATTAGTATGTGCTCGTGAAATGCAAAATGTATCCAGAGATCTGCAATTGTATTAGGGAACAACAAAAGATACTTGGGAAAGTAAAGACGGCGAATCGATCTCATGGTTGATCAACTTTAAAAGAAACCTACCACTAGCTACTTCCCTGCGGCGAGATAATGATTCAAGATTGTGCCTCTGAAGTAGGCTACCATAATCAATGCCACGAGGAGGATAGACACCATCCGATTTATAAGAGAGGTACTTCAAAAATGTTTTTGAACCGCTTCAAGCTGCAGTTGATGATGATGGTAGCGAGGATATCATACAATAGAGGCATACTCCATCTTGGAGCGAACAAGCGAGTAGTAAACAGCCTTTAACGCTGCATCATCGGAAAAGTGTCTGCAACTTCGAAATAAAAATCTAAGTGATTTAGAAGCTGAAGAACCGATAGCTTGTGTGTGTAAAGAGAATGACAACTGTGTATCAAATAGTACACCAAAACCTCTGAATTGGCTCACTCTAGGAACTATTACATTAGAAACTGTGTAGTTATATATCTCTGGCAGAGAAGAGCGAGTGAAGGTAAGTGTTGCACATTTATCAACATTCAATTGAATGTTATTGAGAGAGCACCAATCATTAATTGCTGTGAGGTTTTTTTATAGAATCAAGGAATCAGACGTTGAAGTAATCTTGTTATAAATTTTGAGATCGTCTGCATAAGCAAGGAAGTCACAATCCAAAGAGAGCAAAAGATCATTCACGTAAATATTAAAAGAAGTGGACCTAAATTTGAGCCTTGAGTGACTCCACTGGACCCAATCAAAGAGCGAAATAGAAAACCATTATAGTGCATGTAATATGTATCCAATTGAAGAAAGTTTGGATACTAACACTCCATGATCAATAGTATCAAAGGCTTTGCTGAAGTCTGTATAAATAGGGTCTACCTGAATTCGTTTATCGAGGTTCTCGCTAATGTACTGGGTAAACTCAGCTAAGTTGGTGGTAGTTGATCGTCCACGAGTAAATCCATGTTGATGAATAGATAGATAAGGGTTGATGGAGTTATACAATCTTTCGCAAAGAAGTTGTTCGAAAACCTTAGCACAGTTTGAAAGTATACTAATAGGTCTATAATTGTAAATATTACGCAGATCACCTTTTTAAAACGGGGGCGATCCTGCTAATTTTCCAACAAGTCGGAAAAGTAGACGTTTTAATAGCCACATTAAAAATCGTACATAGCGGTTCACCCAAAATTGGAGCACAGTCCCGAATAAGAAAACTAGGTAAAGCGTCATCTCCTTGAGTCATGGTCGCTTTAAGTTTTTTAAGGCACTAGTAACCTCGTTAGGAGTAAAGTAACCAATGTTAAAAGAACAGCTATTAAAGTCCGAATAAATGGCTAGGATTAGTAGGTATGCTGTGAGTGAATACTTTGGAGAACATATCTGCAAATGCTTGAACGATATCTACTGGTCCATCAAGGATTGAGTTGTCACACACCCAGGAATTCTGGAGGTAGATCGCCTAGAGTTTACAAGCTTCCAAAATAGTTTTGAATCACCATTATCATTATATTCATTGCAATAGTTTTATGATATTCCCTATAAGCTCCATTAATTTGTGTCTTAATTAAGGACCGTAATCGTGAAAATTCGCTATGATAAATGGAAGACTTAGTTCTTTTCCCTTTCCTATGATAACAATGTTTCAGTTTTAAATTTTTCTTAATGTCTGTATTAAACTAAGGTGGGTATATTCGTTGGGAACTATACATTGGTACGAAAAGATCAATAGTAGTAAAGAGTTGATTGTAAAATGCAGAAACAGCATCGTCGACATTAGAAAAACTGTTCAGAAAGGTCCAGTCGACATGCAAGATACTGTCATACATCGATATAAAATCCGCTCTTGAAAAATTATATCTCAAGTTTTTATTAGACGAGACGTTATTTTCTGCTTTAAACTTGATAATATCTAGGATTGCAATTAGGGCAGGGTAAAACACATCTTCGTGTATAAGCGGAACAATATCATGGCTAACGGCAATAGTACAAGAAAGGTTAGAGAAAACTAAATCTAAAGTTCTATCATTACAGTTTAAGACGTTATTGTACTGTTTCAAAGCTAATGTTGATATGAAGTTAGTATACGTGTTTTTCGATCGGTAGTATTACAAGAATTAAAATCCGGACAATTAAAGTCACCGAATATCAACAATTGCTTAAAAAGAAGCTCCAAACTCAACGCATCAAAGAAAATTTCATATTCATCACATGCAACATATGGAGGTACATAAACATTAACAATAAACAAATTATTCTCGCCAATGCAACATTTACAGATAGTAATATCAATAGAGGGAATTAAAGTGAGTAAGTGGTTAACGTTGTACTGAGAAGATTTAATATTATTAGAAACTGCAGTTAAAGTTCCACCGCCTGTAGTACGCCCAACAGTAGCAAAGCTCCTGTCCTTTCTTTAGATAGTGAAAGAGCTATCAAATATCGCAGAATCCAAAATATCTGAACACAGCCACGTCTCAGAAAACAAAACAATGTCAAAGTCAACCGAAGCACTGGCGGAGAAAACGCTATCAAGTTTCGTACGGGGACCTCGGACATTCTGATAACTACATCTTATAGGCGTAGTACATCCGCTGGGCAAGGTCAGTTTCCCGGAGGAAGATACGATTGTAGGGACATCTTCAACAAATTGGATTGTGAGCCCGGTTTCGCCAGCAGCAATCCTAGTCCGCAGTTGATCCCTCACTGATTTAAAGTATTCATTTTGCATAGGGGTACGATCCTTGACTATCGAAATAGATCTGTATATATCTACAGTTCGAAGCCTCCTCGCCTTGCGCAATATATCATATACCACGGAAGACACTAGCAATGTTAACTTGATTGGTCTCTTTCTTGAAGGACTGTGGGATCGTATTTACCCAATCGCGTTGGATTTTGAAAATCGGTTGTGATCTCTAGTTCTGTCAAGATCCCACGGACGGTAGCAATATCGGAAGCTACCTGGTCGGCTTTAGAAGCATTTACCAATTCCGGGACGTTAAACACAACCAAATTATTCTTTCTACTTTCCCTCTCCGAGATTTCGCGAATAATCCTCTCCGTATCCATCGACGTCAGAGTCTGCTTTTGCTCATTTAAGTTCAATACTGTAGGCATTTGATCCTTTAGGGCCTGGATCTCAGATTGAAGGTTATGAACTAGAGTTGTGAGTTCATGTATTTTTCCTAGTTGATTACTAAGCTCAGCACATTCAGAACAGTAATAAAACAATTTACGATTCCTTGACTTCATGCATTGCGCCTCAGAACAAGATAAACCACTGCAAGCCGGATGCACAACTTTTCGGCAAAGATATTCAGATGTAATAGGAAAGGTACAAGTTACATCTTATAAACAACTATTTACTGACTCACTAACATCCTCAATTATATAGTTCACTTAAAAGTTAGATTATCATCACCAAACGTGCAGGTTTTTAAAAGAATATACAAAATGTGAGAAAGTACTAGGTAGCATTAGTTTTCTATTTTTACCGTAAAATAGAAAACTAATGCTATGAGGGACTATTGGCCTTAGATAATTCATAAGAGAATAACATCAAAGCTAATTGGGTAATATAAATGTGAAACAATACTAAGGCTGAATATCCACAGCGACTTTTTTAAATAGAGTAAAATACATAAATTAGTAGGTAAAGATGTAGATGCGGCAATTAAGACTAAATATTCCCGAACATATAGGAAAATTAGCAGCCTATATTCTAAAAGATAATATATGCAAACCATGACATCGATAAGTATATTAAAAACCATTCATATAAACGAGATACCTATTGTAAGTATATATATGTATATATATATACATATATACTATATTTATTATTTCTTATTATGGTCATAATAAGACCAAGATTAATCAGTTTCGTTCTTGTTACAAGGAGCGTCCTCATTATACCTTTAAGGTAAAAAAGTAATATGGTACGATCATAATTTATTGATATTGCTTTAAGGTGATTTTTAACAAAGTGTATAATGGATGTCATTCACTTCATTTGTTTTGGGTAGCTATGAAAGGTATTTCCTTCAAGGAAATTGGTTCGAGGGATATTAAAGTCAATTCTTACTTTCAGAAATCCTTCCAAATTAATTTTACTACTCCAGAGAGGGATTGGAGTTAAAATTGGCAAATTTGATGTTGGCATTAAGAATTTCTGAGTCTAGGCCCAGAGTGTGCATGCATTTGGGAAAACAAGAGTCTATTTCTAAATTTTGTAATTGTAAAATCTATTTAGGACAAATTCTTCGGAAGTATTAAATTTTATTAAATTTCGGCCAATTTTATCCTATAACTTACTAATCATTTTTGTCGTTGTTGTCAAATAAATAATCGCAGTCTAGAAGTTCCCCCGAGTTTCCGTATTCTTGTATTTAATTTTCTACAGTGAAACCGATGAAGGTTTTGTATACCATCCAAGATGGATAAAACCTTACTCCATATTTGACTGTAACACCTTTGCCCCTAGCCCTGCTGGTAGAAGCGATAAAATACGCCAGACGATAGCTCTTGGTGTCGTTAGAGACATTCTAAGAGAGGCACTTCCTGAGGTGGTCTTGGTCATCTCAGAACATCCCCTGGCTTGTTTGTTATCACTCTGGGGATTTCTTTTTTTTTTATTTTTGTAGTTAGCCCAGTTTCTTGAAACAGTTACAAGTTACAGTACGTTACAAAGCAAAAGTGATCGTCGAAAAATTGATCCTAAAATAGTCATGACTTGTTCTCCTCGGAGAGTAGATGCATTCGGTGACAAAACTAAATTTTAAAGGGTTAAATCGAAATCCAGAAGTACAAAAGTCAAAAGATTCACGGGATCAATCTGGGAGAATGCTTTTCTTAGGATGCCTCTTAGCTTAAGTCTTACATTAAAGTCTGACGTATACTATTGCCCCTACCAGCAGGGCCAAGACCTCCAAGGGGGAGACTAATAACCACCAAAAGTGCAAAGCTAGCGCCGGATAACCAAGAGCTTCGTCGTCAGCAAAAACGCCTGGAGGGACAATGACGGCGTACCTAATTACGCCGCCTAATATCAACGGATTCTTAAAAGAATCCTAATTTCGCTCAAAAAGAAACGCCCTAAAACCAACCTAACTATGAGAATAGAAAAAGAAATCTATAGAGTGATTACGAATAAGCTCATGAATGTTCCGAGATGAACAAGACTACCTCAGGAGATGCCTCCCTTATGACGCCTTTTACCCCCGCCCCTACCAGCAGAGCTAAAACACTCGGAAGTTGTCATTTATCATCGGAAGGGGCGGTGCGAAGATGTTAGCTAGACCACCTACCCGGTAAAATCTTACCACCGCAAGTTACTTACTTATACGAAAAGGCCCAATAAATTCATCGGCGAGTTTCGCCGAGGAATAGTTTGACGCATCAGACGCGCAGAAATTCTTGCGCCAGACCATTTGATCAGGAACAGATGTCGTCTAAGATCATAGCATTGTTTCGCGCGTTTATAAGCTTCTTGAAGACGAGATTTAATCTGTCTATACAAACGGGAAAATGCATTCCACATTCTTATACGTCGGAATTTCTAAAGAAATCGACATGATCCTACTCAGAGGTATTGGGGGTTCGATAATACGTTTCCCAGAAATATTCATCTCACGACTGAAATTGACGAAATAGGGAGTAAGATCGGTAACGTCATGTTCTGCAGTACGAATAGCGCACGACAGCTTTAGTAACAACAAGTGCCAATCACGCTGATTACCAGAAACGTACAATATTAGCATAGTCTTCTGGACTGGATTGACAAGTTCGACGCTATTTGCCCAAGGATGGTAATACGACGTATATGCAGTCCTAACCTTATAGATACGCGTAAGCTGTTGGTATTCGTTTGAACGGAATTGGACTCCAAAAATGATGTTCGTCGTTTAGTTGGAATGGAGTCATTGTTGAAGGTTCTCCCTTACAGTCGCCACCGACCATTATCCGTTGGGTTGGCTGAACAAGCTGAATGTTCCTAGTGGTCGACAAGGGTATCATGTAATACAAATTAAGCCATCTCATACATTTACTTGGAGTAACTGTTGTATTTTAATGTTGTAGTCTCTTCAGTGTTACAGAGCTTTAGTTTTCGTTACGACACATAAATTTAAATTTAGTCTTAAAAGTTTAGTGCTTGATTAAATTCATTTCATATAATTTGTACCTTTGTTTTCACGTGGCAGCAGAGGCAGCCGAGATGGGCTGCAGTTTCGGCCAGCAGTGGTCAGTGGTAGTCGGCAGCTCATCTCCACGCTCTGTAGCTCTGCAGCACTACCGGAGAAGCCGCCGGTGGGTAGGTTTCTTAGTAACATAGTTAAATCATTATTAAGTGTCTCTTGTTATTCTATGTTTTGAAAATAATTTTCTTAGAAGAGTAAAGCCTAACGCGCACTAGAGCGACGCGCAGAGCAGCGACCAGAATCCATTTATTCAAAAGGGCTAACGCGCACTTGAGAGCAGCGCAGCGCGGAGCAGGGCCGCGACCGGCAGCGACTTCTCGGCAGCGAATTCTGGTCGCGGCGCTGACCTGCTCTGCCTGTCGCCACTGTCAAGTGGGCGTTAGGTCGCGCCAGCGAGCGAGGATTTTTCGTTTCTTTTTTAATAGTCGTCTCGCTCAGTTCACATACGAATATTCTGAGCCGCGCTATCACGCAATTAGTCCGTCGCAAAATCGCGCAGAAAGTACATTGATAGTTACTGCGGGAACCGTGATACAACGATGTACAGTCTTTAATAACCTACATACTTATTTTTTTTTTTTCATTTTTGTGATATCGAGTGTCATTTTAATCCGCATGATTCAATTGAATTAGTGTATCATATTTTTATGCGTGTTTTGTTTCGTGAAAATAGTTAACAACCTTTATTAAATTGAGTTACCAAATTGTAGCGGTTATTATAATTACCGACTTCAGGTTTAAGACTGACGTCAAATGTTCCCTACCGGTCGCAAACGGTCGCTACAGTGCGCGTTATCTTGGTCACTGCGCTGCTCTGCGCGTCGCTCTAATGCGCTCAGACCTTAAAGGTAAGTCCGTAATTATAATAACCGCTACCATTTGGTAATTCAATTTGATAAAGGTGGTTTACTATTTTCACGAAACAAAACACGCATAAAAATATGATACACTAATTCAATTGAATCATGTAGATTAAAATGGCAGTCGATATCACAAAATGAATTCTATGATAACGCGGCTCAGAATATTCGTATGTGAACTGACCGATTATTAAAAAAACTAAAATCGTCCCTCGCTGTCGCTACCAAACGCGCATTTGACCGCGGCGACGGGCAGAGCAGCGCAGCGCCACGACCAGAATTCCCTGACGAGAAGTCGCTGCCGGTCGCGGCGCTGTTTCACGCTGCGCTGCTCTCAAGTGCGCGTTAGCCTATTTCAATACATGTATTTGATTCTAGTCGCTGCTCTGCGCGTCGCTTTATATCTGAAATATTTACTTGATTGTACACTAATTATAGGCGTAACCAATAAGAATTAATTGTGAAAACGTAGAAACAAGGAATTAACCACAAGTTTTGAAATAGCAAATTTAAAAGATATCATACCTTCCAACAGATAATAATCTAGGCCCTGAGATAAAGTCAAGTTAATCAGACTTCAAAGTTCTAATGGAAGGATCTCAACTTCTTTTAATTCGAAATACAATTTCCAGAAATTCGGTAAATAATCATTTGGGCTAACCGCAGTATAATTTTATATGGCAGATAAAACGCAGGCCTTACTCAAAATCAAGACTTAATTTTACTTGGCACCCCGAGTGTGGGGTAAACCACTACAATATATACCTCACGTCTATTTGGAAAATTTCAGTGAGAAAAAGGTATCGTAAAATGATCAAAACCGTTTTAGTAGCATGAAGAGTGAACCAAAATAACCTTACTAATCTGGTGACACTCCAAAACTCCAAAAGGTATAAATGTTTTGGGGCAGCTTACAACGGTTTCAACATTTTCTCTTCGCAAAGTATCTGCTATACCATTTCGTGAAGAGATGGTAAAGAAAAACTATACCGAAGTGAGGCCGCAGGTTATCTTGGTTCCCCTCCATAGTATTGAAAAGATTCAGAGCATTTTACGATAACTTTTTCATAAAATGAAATATAATCCATTGAAAATTTTCATTCGCCCGATAGGTAACCTCGCATTTATAGCCGCAGATGTAAGGGTAAGTACATTATAAATTACAAATCCTTGTCATGCAAATGTCAACTATTTCTTTTCTACAACTCTTCCCTTTGATTTCGCTCAGGTAGTTCTTCTCTTATGTGGAATTTTCTACATCCTTATATTCCACGTTGCGAGCGCACATCCGTGTTCGCTTCTTGTTATATCTTTCACTCTAAGGACCCGATTTTCCCTATTAAATGTCATCATTGGCAGGTACACTGTTCTAAACACTTACATTTTTGTATATTTGAAGTTTTCGGTGTGATTTCGATCTCGTTACAGCATTTATGGTCTATCTGCACTGCTAGATATCTGAATGTGTCGACCTGCTCTATTCGTGCGTTGTCTACACTTTGTCTAATTAGAGTGTTTACCTACGTCATCAATTTTTGTCCACAGATTCTTGTATTTGAGACAACGCAAGTCGTGCTTGGGAAGATAGTCAAATGAATAGGTTGTCTTTACTCGTACAACAAAACAAAGACATATGCAAAACATAAAATAGACAGAGTGTATGTTTGTATTTAGTTTCCTTCTTATTCCTCCGTGTCACGTTCACTTTTGTTTTTGTTTTGTTTATAGTCCATTGTATCTGTCCATTTTCTTAAAATTTATTTTCATTTGCTTGCGTTTTCCTCAAGATTTTTTCGTTATTCGCAAATATAACATCAGTAAAAGCATATTCTTCGATTTGACTAATATGTAATGTTAATAACATAAAGTCCAAATTTATATTTCTCGCCAAGTAGGAAACAAAAAAATTATCCTAAGCAACTTTTTTGAGAATTGGACGTGCATATTAGATAACACTACTAGTAATAGCAATTTAATTGATTCTTTCAGTTTTGTGTTAATGGAACAAACAAAGGTCTGCACTCGCACAGATTACCAAAATACGTACATAAATACGTAGTAGAGAGAGATGGCCGGTTCTGGACCCGCCGCTCCGCCGCTCAACCGCTCAGTCACAACCCCGAGCGTGTATACTGGAAGGTAGTCACAACCCCGACTGCCCGCGTACGGAAAGGGGGCCACAACCCCGGTTGGAGGGTTAAAAATGGGCAACAACCCCTCCCCGGAAAATTCAAAACCCCCGCCCCACTGGTCGGTAAGGTAGATAACTGAACAGTGCCGGTAATACAGGTGACTGTATGTAGTGCCGCTTTTGACCGGTAGGTGTCGCTGTTTGGTAGGACGCCTGTAATGCCAGTAGTACAGGGGCTGTATGTAGTATCGCTTTCGACCGGTAGGTGTCGCTGTTCGATAGGGCGCCTATGTAGTACAGGTGGCTGTATGTAGTGTTGCTTTCGACCGGTAGGTGCCGTTGTTCGGTAGGGTGGCCTACGTAGTATGTAGTGCCGCTTTTGACCGGGAGGTGGCGCTGTTCGATAGGGCGCTTATGTAATACAGGTGGCTGTATGTAGTACCGCTTTCGACCGGAAGGTGTCGCTGCTGCTCGGAGTACAGGGAGCTGTAGGTGGTAACAGGCCTAATTAGGAAATTAGGCATTTCACCAGAAGATGGAGGATCAGGAGACGTTGACCGGAAGGTTTATAAAGTTAAAAGATTACGTAATACCATGACGTCACAAACACGTTTCGACGGGAATTTGGCAGGCTAATGAAAAGTAATCCTAACAATTGGCGACTAAAACATATACATATCACCATCGAGGTACTGACCGCGCTCGGCGCTGTTTGACTTTGGTGAAAGAAGGAGAACGGTTATTGTCAACGTGTTATAACTGTTGCATTTTTAAATAGACATACGGTACACCATCCATGTACTGACCGCGCTCGACCTGTTTGACGTCGGTGAAAGAACGAGAACGTTGCCAACGTGCTATAACTGTTGCATTTTTAAATACACATACGGTACACCATCCAAGTACTTATCGCGCGTGTCGCTGTTTGACTTAGGTGATCGTATGAGGGTCGCTATTGCCAACGTGCTGGTTGTTGCGGATATGTTCCTATATATTACGTAATATTACGCAATATTATTACATCACAAACAGGTTTAGATGATAATTTTGGATGCAAGGAATATGTTAGAACTTCGCTCTTAGTCAGAAGATGTTGATAAAACAGATAATTAATATAATATAGATCCCTAATAAGATACTACGTAATACCATCATGGCATAAACAGGGCGAATGTTAGATGGGAAGAGCGTTCTCATTCATGATATCATACAAAATGCAGCGTTCTGATTGGTCGCATCCTATACAACGCCACGCTCTGATTAGTTACCAACTCGAAATTCAAAATTCCCCGATATGTATAGGAAGGTAGTTCACCCAACAACATCCTTAACATTGATCAAGGTGTTTAACGTCAGACAGTAAGTAACAAAGTCACTGGACATGCGCAAGTTAGCCCTGGTGAACATTACATACTATTGATCGGTCATTAGTAAGGTGAAGAAGCGGTTTATATGTTTAAATGTAAAGTACACCAAACTGAGGAATCGGGAGATGACCCGAATATCATACGATTGATCGACCACCAATCGCAGTACGATACATCGTTAGACATCACAAACAGGTTTCAACGTTATATTTTAATATGAACAGGATGAATGTTATGCTATGTATATGAAGGTAGTTCCCCAACAACTTCCTTAACACTGATCAGGGTGTTTAACGTCAGACAGTAAGTGATGACGTCACTGTGCATGCACAAGTTGGTCCTGCTGAACACTGTATACTTTCAATCGCTCATCAGTAACGTGAAGAATCGGTTTATACGTTTGAACGTAAAATACACCAAATTGGGGAATCGGGAGATGACCCGAGCTTCATACGATTGACCGACCGCTAATCACAGTACGCTACATCATTAGACATCACAAATAGGTTTAGATATTATACTGTAATACGATATTATAAGGAAATGGAACGTAAGTCAATTAGTTAGTAAATTATGAAAACGTATCACATAGGCTTATGTTTAACTGGAACACTTATAGCAACAATAATCGATTGTAAATCAACAAAGTCAAACATATCAGGCTCGGTCAGGTCGTAGACGGATAGGAATCAGTATCTTTCAGTAAGATATGTGGATTTTCTATAACGATCCTATACAGTCGGCATCTAATAAAATTACATAATACAGGGCTCCTCTGTCTATTGATACGAGCATGTAACGTCACAAACAGGATTCAACGACAGTTCTGTGTTAAATGTGTAAGTTAATATAAAATCAAATTTAATGAAACCCAGTCCATTATTTATTAATATATTAATATACATGTAGAAAAACACTTACAAAGTTTAATTGATCGCATCATATGAAATATCGCATTCTGATTGAATATCGATAAATCATATAAAAGCTAGTTCATTTACCGACAGCTTTCTAACAGCTAGGTCGTGAACTTCAACATCTTTACCTCCAGTATATAGTTTTAGTGTTTATAGTTAGGCGTTGATTTCCTACTGGTTTAGCGTTTCATTATCACTTAGTATTCGTCGTGGTTGGACAGGCATATTTTAGATAAGTTATTCAAATTTCACCGCATACTTTCCCTAATAGACTGCAATATTATAGTTTAAGATGGAGTGTGAGATATGCCACAAAACGTTTGCAAGAATGCTTAAATAATAAATCTTACACATGCACCATATGTGAGGAAATCTTTAAGAGATCGGATAGTCCGTCTCGACATAAGAAAACGCATAATATCGATTCCATAACCAAGAAGCGAGATGTTTCAGAAGAGAAGCAGCCACCAAGCCAACGGACCATCCGGCGAATAGCATGTCAGAGCAGGATTTTCGATGCCGCGACCAAACCTTACCGACGGCTACATTACACAATGAACACCTTTGTTTCCATGCGCATCTGAACAGCAATTCTCTTAAACTTGAAGAGGATATGTTCATCATAAAAATCACCCGGAACAATAATGTAAAAATAATGATAAAGTAGGCACCTCATGATGTAATACAACCTACAACATGAAAATTTGCATAAATATAGGATATTCCAACAGTATTATCCGACGTGAAGGTAATATCGATGGACCGACGCCTTCCAAGAAACAGTGCAGCGAGTGAAATATAATAACGGAGTAAAATAATTTTATACATATTATACTGAATAAAAGATATCATCATAAACTTTACGAATTTTATTTAAAGGGTGGAACAATATTTATAATAAGTATGCAGTAATAGAATAATGCAATCTTACTAATAAGTAAGTATAGCAAAACAGCGTAAGAATGTTTATCCAACTGCTGTGGAAGTTATAAAATCCCACTGATTCGATCTCATTTTCTAGGTAAAACTCCTTCGAGGGAGTATATGTTCTCATATTTGAATTTCTGCAATTCCTGTTTATAGAAACACCCCACAATCGGTGGTTTCTCGTTTACATCTTCAATTAAATATACGTTGGGATTACCCACCCTACTTAAACACGTAAGAATACGGGATTTAACCTGAATGGATCGATGTTTCGTATGATTGCATTCATCGATTATTTTAGACAAAATTTCCATCTGTCCATACAAACCTCTCAATCGTGTATTTAATAAGGGGTGGAAAAGGATACATATATCTATATACTGTTGGCATAAGAGGAACAAAAGTCTCAGTCTAACATGATAACGGAAGTATATTGTTCGATGTCGATATCATGGACATACCAAATGTGAATGTAATGGCAGGTTTAAAATGATGTCTACGATGGAAGACGAAGAAAAAGCAAGATGATACCGGAAAATATAAAATTTGCAAGCCATGAAAGAAAATAGTCATATATCAATCTAACCAGTTAAATAAAGAACAGGCTGTGCATCTAATGATGCACTACAATCTTTCTTTACCTTGCACTTGAAGTCACGTAAATATAGGATGATACGTTACCAGTACTATTCGACAATCCTAAACTTGCAAGGAGTCGAATTCCTGACGCGCGAAGTTGTATGAATCGTGTATTTAACAAGGGTGAAAAAGGACATACATATCAATCCGCTATTAGTGGAAGAGGGGTAAAACATTACTATGTTCTGATAACGGAACTATCTCATCCGATGTTCACATCATAGATATATCGAAGGCGAATATAAATATTCCAAATGATGACTAAGCGTGTATCCCATGGTGAGTTACTGCAGTCTTTCGTCCAGCATGAAAAAATATATATAGGACGGCCAATTATCCGCACTGACACGCGTAATCTAGGTATTGGTCACATCGATACCCAAAACAACCTATCAATATGTAAATGTATACGGACTTGACTTCATCATAAAGACGAAAATGTAGGAAGTTGTATCCATCATGTATTTAACAAGGGGAAAAAGGATATACATATCGATCTATTATTAATGGAAGAGGATCAATACATCATTATGTTCTGATATCAGGTTGTTTCGATCGGTATCAATATCATAGACATATCAAAGGTGAATGTAATAGAATGTTAACCGTAGTGACGATAACCGAGACGAAGAAGAAAGCAAGATTGTTGGGGTGATATAAAATTTGTAAATCACGAACGAAAAACGGCGCTACGTATTATGCTCTACATCGACTTTGCGTGTAAACCAATAGAATCATACTGGTCCGAGTCTCAAACAGCAAATACAAGTGGAATGCGTATTATGCATAAGCATAACAACGTTCATTGTACCGGACTGAATAAACGTTTTCGTGCAACGATTGCCGGAAATACATCAAACAACTATACAACCGTCACATGGAATTCCCCAAACACATGAACCACTTCACCGCCAGCGGGCGCAGAGCATAACACTGAAGTCGAAAAATGACATATATGCGAAAAGGCATTAAACGAACATAAAGTAACAGAGCATCTCCATTTGACTTAACCATTCTGGGGCTTAGCGCATTCCAGTTGTAACCTCAACTGCAAAATACCTACACTCGTTCCGATTTTCTTCTATAATTTAAGTGGATATGACAGTCATCTTCAAATACGCCAGCTGGACGACGATAGCGAAGATATCGACGTTATCCCACTTAATAAAGAAAAATATATCAGCTTCATCAAGATGTTTAAATCGGATCAGTATGTCGATAAGGTAGATGTATTTCGAAAAAGTAATATTAAAATGCGATTTATGGACTCGTTCAGATTTATGGCGGTATCTATTGAGAAACAGGATGAAATGTTTTCTCAAAATCAATGTCAATATGTGCAGACGTACGACTAACAGTTGAAGTTCATAACAAACGCACATCCCCGTACTAATATCAACAAGTACGAAAATTAAATGAATCGACTCTATTGCCCAAGAACAGCTTCCACGATACATTGACAGATAAAGGTGTTAGCGATCAAGACTACGAATACACTATAGTAGTCTAAAACACGATCACTCGTTCCAACTTACTGTAATATTGGAATATTTACCTTAAAACCGACCTTCCGCTGTCCGTAGACGTATTTGGAAATTTTTAATTTTTATAAGTATATCACGATTCACAAACGACTTGAACCCAACCCACTACAACAACAACTGATAATTTCAAGAATATGAGTATTCAGTGTGGTTTATCCCAAGTTAGTTTTCACCATGCAAGAGTCAAAAATAAATGCCTAACCGTTTATGATAGCAGTGACCCATCAACCTACTTAGTAGTCTGAGGTGCTAATAATTTATGTGGGTAAGTTATGTCTCAATCGCTGTCCTACAACAAATTCGAGTGGATGAACCCCGATGAAGTTGATCACCTCGACGTTAGTAGCATAGCGGACAACGATGAAACGCTATTGAACGATGTCCGAAACGACCATCAGCTCCTTCTCCAAAACATAATTCATACAAAATCTATAACAAACAACATTGCATTATACATCATACCAACCTTAAGCAGACCATATTCAACGGTCTAGAACTCCCACTCACCCATCGAGTACTACGATTCAACCAGTTCACATGTCTGAAATATTATATTCATTAGAACACCTTCCTGAGGAACCAGTCCGAGGATGACTTCTAGATGAATTTTTAAATTAATGAACAATTCCGTTTACAGAAAAACGAAGGAGAACAGCGATAAACAAGTATATGTTTAACTGCTAACGTATTGAAAGGATTTGAGGTGAAGACGAGACGCTGGACCTCTGATTGCAAAACAGAAGTTTAAAAACATCAATATATTTAGCGATAATTTTACAGTAATTCAAATGAAGATACTTAAAGTCGTCTACAATAAATCCGCATATATCGGTTTCATCGTCTTGAAATTGTCGAAACTGCTGATGTATGACTTTCACTACAACTACCTGAAACGGTTGTACTAGAATAAAATACCATTATGCTATATGAATACCTACAGATAGCTTCATACTATACATTGAAACTGAGAACGTGTATGCCGATATTAATCGAAATTCGCATACATTTAACACAACTGATTATGAATACGATATAATTCATACGAAATAAGCTCGTGCAGGGAATGTTTACATCGAAGAATTTGTCGATTTTCGATCAAAGATGGTCGGACTTCAAGTAGATAACTGACAAATAAAACGTGTGAAGGGATCCGACCAACGACAATTTGCTGTATAAAACACAGCATCTATTCAGGACGGCTCTGCACGATATGTATCTAATATGGAAAGCAGGAAATTGGCACTACCATGCTTGAACGATAAGAGGTGCATCCATACTAATAGGCTAATGATATACATACACACGCCTAGGATACAACAAGACAATCAAGACTGAAAAATAGAGGTTTAAGGTAAAAATGCAATTACCATCCAGAAGCAAACCGAAACCTGTTGTCCCACGAATTTCTTCACAACCAGATTTATCATCATCAGCTTAAACAACACGGGCAACGTAAATATCTACAGCTACATAGGATATCTCTCGTACTGAAGCAAGGTAAGATTTTAAGACATCTGTATTTTTATGAAAATATTAATGTTTGTATGTTATTATTGTATGTGAACGCCAGTTTATCTGACGGTCAATATATTTTTAATAAAATGCAATATGTCTGAGTGTTTTTAACCGACTCGAACGAGCCACGGACAGCAGCGTGTTTGTCATGCGAAACATTAGTAACATGTACTACTTGTAGAAGCTGATTAACCAAAGAATATCCCTACTGAACACTGACTTGGATATAAGCGTTAAAATAGATGACGGCGAGCAAATAAGGCGGTATAGGAGCTGTGACGTCAGCACTTACTATCCAACGGCAAACGTCAAGACGTTTTTGAGTGGCATACTTGCCAATATGCGGTCGGGGAGGGGAAAAGGGGTCACTCTTTCAGATGGCGGGAATGTTTAATTTCCGGGGAGGTTGGCGCGAATTTTGAATTTCCAGGGATGTTGACGCGAATTTTAAATTTCAAGGGAGGTTGACGCGAATTTTGAATTTTCGAGGTTGTTGAACCGAATTTTAAATTGCAAGAGGGGTTGTATACCTTCCAGACACGCAGGCATGCGTGTTGTCCACCTTTCGGAGTCGATGATGTGGACAACACGCATGCCTGCGTGTCTGGAAGGTATACAACCCTCTTGCAATTTAAAATTCGGTTCAACAACCTCGAAAATTCAAAATTCGCGTCAACCTCCCTTGAAATTTAAAATTCGCGTCAACATCCCTGGAAATTCAAAATTCGCGCCAACCTCCCCGGAAATTAAACATTCCCGCCATCTGAAAGAGTGACCCCTTTTCCCCTCCCCGACCGCATATTGGCAAGTATGCCACTCAAAAACGTCTTGACGTTTGCCGTTGGATAGTAAGTGCTGACGTCACAGCTCCTATACCGCCTTATTTGCTCGCCGTCATCTATTTTAACGCTTATATCCAAGTCAGTGTTCAGTAGGGATATTCTTTGGTTAATCAGCTTCTACAAGTAGTACATGTTACTAATGTTTCGCATGACAAACACGCTGCTGTCCGTGGCTCGTTCGAGTCGGTTAAAAACACTCAGACATATTGCATTTTATTAAAAATATATTGACCGTCAGATAAACTGGCGTTCACATACAATAATAACATACAAACATTAATATTTTCATAAAAATACAGATGTCTTAAAATCTTACCTTGCTTCAGTACGAGAGATATCCTATGTAGCTGTAGATATTTACGTTGCCCGTGTTGTTTAAGCTGATGATGATAAATCTGGTTGTGAAGAAATTCGTGGGACAACAGGTTTCGGTTTGCTTCTGGATGGTAATTGCATTTTTACCTTAAACCTCTATTTTTCAGTCTTGATTGTCTTGTTGTATCCTAGGCGTGTGTATGTATATCATTAGCCTATTAGTATGGATGCACCTCTTATCGTTCAAGCATGGTAGAGCCAATTTCCTGCTTTCCATATTAGATACATATCGTGCAGAGCCGTCCTGAATAGATGCTGTGTTTTATACAGCAAATTGTCGTTGGTCGGATCCCTTCACACGTTTTATTTGTCAGTTATCTACTTGAAGTCCGACCATCTTTGATCGAAAATCGACAAATTCTTCGATGTAAACATTCCCTGCACGAGCTTATTTCGTATGAATTATATCGTATTCATAATCAGTTGTGTTAAATGTATGCGAATTTCGATTAATATCGGCATACACGTTCTCAGTTTCAATGTATAGTATGAAGCTATCTGTAGGTATTCATATAGCATAATGGTATTTTATTCTAGTACAACCGTTTCAGGTAGTTGTAGTGAAAGTCATACATCAGCAGTTTCGACAATTTCAAGACGATGAAACCGATATATGCGGATTTATTGTAGACGACTTTAAGTATCTTCATTTGAATTACTGTAAAATTATCGCTAAATATATTGATGTTTTTAAACTTCTGTTTTGCAATCAGAGGTCCAGCGTCTCGTCTTCACCTCAAATCCTTTCAATACGTTAGCAGTTAAACATATACTTGTTTATCGCTGTTCTCCTTCGTTTTTCTGTAAACGGAATTGTTCATTAATTTAAAAAATTCATCTAGAAGTCATCCTCGGACTGGTTCCTCAGGAAGGTGTTCTAATGAATATAATATTTCAGACATGTGAACTGGTTGAATCGTAGTACTCGATGGGTGAGTGGGAGTTCTAGACCGTTGAATATGGTCTGCTTAAGGTTGGTATGATGTATAATGCAATGTTGTTTGTTATAGATTTTGTATGAATTATGTTTTGGAGAAGGAGCTGATGGTCGTTTCGGACATCGTTCAATAGCGTTTCATCGTTGTCCGCTATGCTACTAACGTCGAGGTGATCAACTTCATCGGGGTTCATCCACTCGAATTTGTTGTAGGACAGCGATTGAGACATAACTTACCCACATAAATTATTAGCACCTCAGACTACTAAGTAGGTTGATGGGTCACTGCTATCATAAACGGTTAGGCATTTATTTTTGACTCTTGCATGGTGAAAACTAACTTGGGATAAACCACACTGAATACTCATATTCTTGAAATTATCAGTTGTTGTTGTAGTGGGTTGGGTTCAAGTCGTTTGTGAATCGTGATATACTTATAAAAATTAAAAATTTCCAAATACGTCTACGGACAGCGGAAGGTCGGTTTTAAGGTAAATATTCCAATATTACAGTAAGTTGGAACGAGTGATCGTGTTTTAGACTACTATAGTGTATTCGTAGTCTTGATCGCTAACACCTTTATCTGTCAATGTATCGTGGAAGCTGTTCTTGGGCAATAGAGTCGATTCATTTAATTTTCGTACTTGTTGATATTAGTACGGGGATGTGCGTTTGTTATGAACTTCAACTGTTAGTCGTACGTCTGCACATATTGACATTGATTTTGAGAAAACATTTCATCCTGTTTCTCAATAGATACCGCCATAAATCTGAACGAGTCCATAAATCGCATTTTAATATTACTTTTTCGAAATACATCTACCTTATCGACATACTGATCCGATTTAAACATCTTGATGAAGCTGATATATTTTTCTTTATTAAGTGGGATAACGTCGATATCTTCGCTATCGTCGTCCAGCTGGCGTATTTGAAGATGACTGTCATATCCACTTAAATTATAGAAGAAAATCGGAACGAGTGTAGGTATTTTGCAGTTGAGGTTACAACTGGAATGCGCTAAGCCCCAGAATGGTTAAGTCAAATGGAGATGCTCTGTTACTTTATGTTCGTTTAATGCCTTTTCGCATATATGTCATTTTTCGACTTCAGTGTTATGCTCTGCGCCCGCTGGCGGTGAAGTGGTTCATGTGTTTGGGGAATTCCATGTGACGGTTGTATAGTTGTTTGATGTATTTCCGGCAATCGTTGCACGAAAACGTTTATTCAGTCCGGTACAATGAACGTTGTTATGCTTATGCATAATACGCATTCCACTTGTATTTGCTGTTTGAGACTCGGACCAGTATGATTCTATTGGTTTACACGCAAAGTCGATGTAGAGCATAATACGTAGCGCCGTTTTTCGTTCGTGATTTACAAATTTTATATCACCCCAACAATCTTGCTTTCTTCTTCGTCTCGGTTATCGTCACTACGGTTAACATTCTATTACATTCACCTTTGATATGTCTATGATATTGATACCGATCGAAACAACCTGATATCAGAACATAATGATGTATTGATCCTCTTCCATTAATAATAGATCGATATGTATATCCTTTTTCCCCTTGTTAAATACATGATGGATACAACTTCCTACATTTTCGTCTTTATGATGAAGTCAAGTCCGTATACATTTACATATTGATAGGTTGTTTTGGGTATCGATGTGACCAATACCTAGATTACGCGTGTCAGTGCGGATAATTGGCCGTCCTATATATATTTTTTCATGCTGGACGAAAGACTGCAGTAACTCACCATGGGATACACGCTTAGTCATCATTTGGAATATTTATATTCGCCTTCGATATATCTATGATGTGAACATCGGATGAGATAGTTCCGTTATCAGAACATAGTAATGTTTTACCCCTCTTCCACTAATAGCGGATTGATATGTATGTCCTTTTTCACCCTTGTTAAATACACGATTCATACAACTTCGCGCGTCAGGAATTCGACTCCTTGCAAGTTTAGGATTGTCGAATAGTACTGGTAACGTATCATCCTATATTTACGTGACTTCAAGTGCAAGGTAAAGAAAGATTGTAGTGCATCATTAGATGCACAGCCTGTTCTTTATTTAACTGGTTAGATTGATATATGACTATTTTCTTTCATGGCTTGCAAATTTTATATTTTCCGGTATCATCTTGCTTTTTCTTCGTCTTCCATCGTAGACATCATTTTAAACCTGCCATTACATTCACATTTGGTATGTCCATGATATCGACATCGAACAATATACTTCCGTTATCATGTTAGACTGAGACTTTTGTTCCTCTTATGCCAACAGTATATAGATATATGTATCCTTTTCCACCCCTTATTAAATACACGATTGAGAGGTTTGTATGGACAGATGGAAATTTTGTCTAAAATAATCGATGAATGCAATCATACGAAACATCGATCCATTCAGGTTAAATCCCGTATTCTTACGTGTTTAAGTAGGGTGGGTAATCCCAACGTATATTTAATTGAAGATGTAAACGAGAAACCACCGATTGTGGGGTGTTTCTATAAACAGGAATTGCAGAAATTCAAATATGAGAACATATACTCCCTCGAAGGAGTTTTACCTAGAAAATGAGATCGAATCAGTGGGATTTTATAACTTCCACAGCAGTTGGATAAACATTCTTACGCTGTTTTGCTATACTTACTTATTAGTAAGATTGCATTATTCTAATACTGCATACTTATCATAAAGATTGTTCCACCCTTTAAATAAAATTCGTAAAGTTTATGATGATATCTTTTATTCAATATAATATGTATAAAATTATTTTACTCCGCTATTATACTTCACTCCCTGCACTGTTTCTTGGAAAGCGTCGGTCTATCGATATTACCTTCACGTCGGATAATACTGTTGGAATATCCTATATTTATGTGAATTTTCATGTTGTAGGTTGTATTACATCATGGGGTGCCTGCTTTATCATTATTTTTACATTATTGTTCCGGGTGATTTTTATGATGAACATGTCCTCTTCAAGTTTAAGAGAATTGCTGTTCAGATGCGCATGGAAACAAAGGTGTTCATTGTGTAATGTAGCCGTCGGTAAGGTTCTGTCGTGGCATCGAAAATCGTGTTCCGACATGCTATTCGCCGGATGGTTCATTTTACTTGATGGCTGCTTCTCTTCTGAAACATCTCGTTTCTTGGTTATGGAATCGATATTGTGCGTTTTCTTATGTCGAGACAGACTATCCGATCTCGTAAAGATTCCCTCACATATGGTGCATGTGTAAGATTTATTATTTAAGCAGGGATGTCTGTTCAATCCATCTTTTCTTGCAAATGTTTTGTGGCATATCTCACACTCCATCTTAAACTATAATATTGCAGTCTATTAGGGAAAGTATGCGGTGAAATTTAAATAACCTACCTAAAATATGCCTGTCCAACCACGACGAATACTAAGTGATAATAAAACGCTAAACCAGTAGGAAATCAACGCCTAACTATAAACACTAAAACTATATACTGGAGGTAAAGATGTTGAAGTTCACGACCTAGCTGTTAGAAAGCTGTCGGTAAATGAACTAGCTTTTATATGATTTATCGATATTCAATCAGAATGCGATATTTCATATGATGCGATCAATTAAACTTTGTAAGTGTTTTTCTACATGTATCTTAATATATTAATAAATAATGGACTGAGTTTCATTAAATCTGATTTTATATTAACTTACACATTTAACACAGAACTGTCGTTGAATCCTGTTTGTGACGTTACATGCTCGTATCAATAGACAGAGGAGCCCTGTATTACGTAATTTTATTAGATTCCGACTGTATAGGATCGTTATAGAAAATCCACATATCTTACTGAAAGATACTGATTTCTATCCGCCTACGACCTGACCGAGCCTGATATGTTTGACTTTGTTGATCTACAATCGATTATTGTTGGTATAAGTGTTCCAGTTAAACATAAGCCTATGCGATACGTTTTAATAATTTACTAACTAATTGACTTACGTTCCATTTCCTTATAATATTGTATTACAGTATAATATCTAAACCTATTTGTGATGTCTAATGATGTAGCGTACTGTGATTAGCGGTCGGTCAATCGTATGAAGCTCGAGTCATCTCCCGATTCCTCAGTTTGGTGTATTTTACGTTCAAACATATAAACCGATTCTTCACGTTACCGATGAGCGATCGAAAGTATACAGTGTTCAGCAGGACCAACTTGTGCATGCGCAGTGACGTCATCACTTACTGTCTGACGTTAAACACCCTGATCAGTCTTAAGGAAGTTGTTGGGGAACTACCTTCCTATACATAGCATAACATTCATCCTGTTCATATTAAAATATAACGTTGAAACCTGTTTGTGATGTCTAACGATGTATCGTACTGCGATTGGTGGTCGATCAATCGTATGAAATTCGGGTCATCTCCCCATTCCTCAGTTTGGTGTAGTTTACATTTAAACATATAAACCGGTTCTTGACCTTACTAATGACCGATCAATAGTATGTAATGTTCACCAGGGCTAACTTGCGCATGTCCAGTGACTTTATTACTTACTGTCTGACGTTAAACACCTTAATCAATGTTAAGGATGTTGTTGGGTGAACTACCTTCCTATACATATCGGGGAATTTTGAATTTCGAGTTGGTAACCAATCAGAGCGTGGCATTGTATAGGATACGACCAATCAGAGCGCTGCATTTTCTATGATATCATGAATGAGAACGCTCTTCCCATCTAACATTCACCCTGTTTATGCCATGATGGTATTACGTAATATCTTATTAGGGATCTATACATAATTATCTGTTTTATCAACATCTTCTGACTAAGAGCGAAGTTCTAACATATTCCTTGCATCCAAAATTATCGCCTAAACCTGTTTGTGATGTAATAGTATTGCGTAATATTACGTAATATATAGGAATGATCCGCAACAATCGGCACGTTGGTAATAGCGGCTCTCATGCGATCACCTAAGTCAAACAATGTCGGGCTTGGTCAGTACTTGGATGGTGTACCGTCTGTCTATTTAAAAATGCGATGGTCATAGCACGTTGGCAACGTTCTCATTCTTTCACTGAAGTTAAACAGTAAGGCGCAGGGCCAGTACTTGGATGGTGTACCGTCTGTCTATTTAAAATGCGATGGTCATAGCACGTTGACAATAACCGTTCTCCTTCTTTCACCAAAGTCAAACAGCGTCGAGCGCGGTCAGTACTTCGATGGTGGCCTGCCAAATTCCCGTCGAAACGTGTTTGTGACGTCATTGTATTACGTAATCTTACTTTCTGGCTAACGTCTCCTGATCCTTCATCTTCTGGTGAAATGCCTAATTTCCTAATTAGGACTGTTACCACCTACAGCTCCCTGTACTCCGAGCAGCAGCGACACCATCCGGTCGAAAGCAACACTACATACAGCCACCTGTACTACATAGGCGCCCTATCGAACAGCGACACCTACCGGTCGAAAGCGATACTACATACAGCCCCTGTACTACTGCCATTACAGGCGTCCTACCGAACAGCGACACCTACCGGTCAAAAGCGGTACTACATACAGCCACCTGTATTACCGGCACTGCCCAGTTATCTACCTTACCGACCAGAGGGGCGGGAGTTTTGAATTTTCCGGGGAGGGGGTTGTTGCCCATTTTTAACCCTCCAACCGGGGTTGTGGCCCCATTTCCATACGCGGGCAGTCGGGGTTGTGACTACCTTCCAGTATACACGGTCGGGGTTGTGACTGAGCGACTGAGCGGGGGAGCGGGGGTTCCAGAACCCGCCTTCTCTCTCTACTATACGTATATAATTAAACGAATGTAAGTTACCATAAATTTGCTTTCATTTCGTGTATATTTATTAGCAATTGTTGTAATTAGCCACACGACAAAATTTATCAAACAACAATGTCATGTTCACATTCAATCAATCTACACTGCGTTTATGGTAAAATTGCCAGCTTTACTGCTAAACAGTTCTTAGTTGGAGTAGGCGTTTCTGAAGTTTATTATTCATTGGACAACATCCTTTTTTATCTAATTTTAATTTGTAAAAGACGAGATTAGGTTCTCTTGCAACTGATTCTATTAATGGAGCTATGTCAAAACCATTGTAAATAATAATAAATTTATATGATATATACAATAAATAAAATTACCCTTACACATCTTTCGGAGAAAAAAATCCAGATACGTATTTCTGCAAGTACCATCCTCAGTGGAAAACTGGGGGAATTCAGTATCTCTGCAGTAGCACTGTCATATATTGTACTAGACATATATATGTTATTAACTGTTTATTAATTGTAAGTACGATACATGTCTGCTACATGTATATTCGTAAACGTCTACTGGACAACTGTCTTACAGTTGCCAACTCGACTTATATGTATTACATCTCCGTTTTTTTACTTTTAATACATTATATAATCATTAAATCTATTTGGTCGCTTAATTACTCTTCTCTTACCAACATTTACTTCTTTGTTACTTCCTTCCACAATCTCTTCTCCTTGACTTTCTTGATAACTATCTTCCTCTTCTTCCTTCAATTTCTCTCCAGGGGAATTTACAGATTCTCTGAGATGTACTCTATTTCTTCTAACACTTTCACCATTCTCTTTTTTGTACTATTCTTCTTCTTTCCCATTTCTTATGCTTATGGCTCCCCTCATTGATTATTACATCTTCATTTTCTTCTAATTCTTTGTAATCTCTTGCACTCCGGTCATAATAATATTTGTTTTCTCCACCACATTACGTATATACTATCAAAATGTCCGTTCTTTGCGCTCTAAGTCGCATATTGTTTACCCTAATATTTGCGACCTTCATTATGATATAAATTTGATTACTGAGACTCGGCTGGACGATTCTTTCAACAGTTCTGAATTCTTTCCTACTCATTATAATGTACTTAGATCTGATAGAAAATTCCCGATTGTAAACCGTGCAACAGGTGGGGGTGTTTTAATGAGTTTATCTCAGGAAATAATATTTAACATTCTGGATGGTTCCTCGCTGACCACGTTGGCTCCGTTAATTGATTTGATTATTTGTGATTGCTCTTATAAATCCTATAATTTTGTTTTGGTAAACGTCTATGTACCTCCTCATATATCGGTTGATATTTTTGACTCATTCCTGGAGGCATTCGAAATATACATTTTGAACAGGCCTGTTATGATTTTCGGCGACTTTAACGTACCCTCCTTTATGTCTAACTAGGCTCCACCCTCTCCTAAATCAATTGCTTTGCGGATGCTGTGTGATATATTAGAATTACAGCAACATAATAATATACCTAATGTTGATAATCGATTTCTCAATTTAATATTCTCTAATATTAGCTGCTCATTGATGGTTTCGCATGAGAATGAACCGTTTGTTTGGGAAGACGCGTATCATCCGGCTTTGTCTATTGACTTTAATTTTACTACTCATGCTACAACCTCACAGTTCCCTTCTTCTAACAAAACTCATTACAATTTCCGTAAAGCTAATTTTATTAAACTCTATGATGATCTTCTTCATACTGTCTCGAGTTTTCCTGATGGTGTCACTGATATAAATTTGGCCCTAAATTCATTTTATAAAACGCTGTACGATACTTTCGATAAATCTGTACCAAAATTTCAATTTTCTGTTCGCCCTTCATATCCTGCCTGGTTCAATGGTGAAATTATAAACAGCATCAAATGGAAGGAGTACTATCATAGGAAGTGGAAAGCTACTGGTCGTTTGGAGTACTACGAAGAATTCAAGAAAGTTCGTGGTCTTACTAATCGCTTAATTTGTGCATCATATAAGTCATATATAAGGAAAACGGAATCATCTATTAAGTCTGATCCTCGGTCCCTATGGTCTTTCGTTCAATCGAGGAAGGGTACTACACGTATACCCGGGATAATGTATAGTGACATGGAACAGTTAGCTAGTGTCCAAGATATTGTGGACGCATTTGCGAATGTTTTCTCTGCGGTATATACTACTTCCTCTGTATCATATGATTCTCATGTTTCTTTCACCAATCTACCATTGTTTTCAATTCAGCCAATAACTGAAGCTGATTTACTCAAAATTATGTCCACCTTCCCAAATAAATTCACGTCTGATGACGATTTGATTCCAAGCTTCTTAATTAAAGACGCACGTCATATCTTCGTAGCCCCTCTACAAAAACTTATTAATATGTCTATAACTACTTCTGTGTTTCCGGAATTGTGGAAACATGCTCGTATTGTTCCGATTTTTAAAAAGGGTGACTGTTCTAACATATCTCACTATAGACCTATTTCAATTCTTTCTAACTTTGCAAAAATATTTGAACATTACTTATCTACTTGTATCTCTTATTATATCCGTTCGTTTATATCACCTTGTCAGCATGGTTTTTTCTCCGGCAGATCTACTATCACAAATTTAGCTTCCTTCACTCAGTACACTAGTCAGATCGTTGATGATAATGGTCAGGTGGATTGTATTTATACGGACTTCTCACGCGCTTTTGACATGATAGACCATGCAATACTCTTGAGTAAATTGTGTCATTTTGGATTTCTCCCTTGTCTTCTCCAGTTGTTCCAATTTTATCTCAGTGGAAGGATTAATTATGTCTTTTATAATGGCTTTAGATCGTACCCGTTTGTTTCCACCTCGGGGGTCCCTCAAGACTCCAATCTTGGGCCTTTACTTTTTATAATTTTTATAAATGATCTCTTGTGTATATTGCCGTGTCCTACACTAGGATATGCAGACGACGTTAAAATTTACAAAAACATTTCCTGTCATGACGACGTCTCTTGTCTTCAGGAGTGCATTGATATGATCTCATTATGGTCTGGAACCAACAGATTACACTTAAATATCGACAAGTGCTATACTATTTCATTTACTCCTAAATTAACTCCTTATCCCTCTTCTTATACCATTAATGGACACCCTCTTCAAAAGTTGGACAAGATAAAAAATCTTGGCATAACTTTTGATTCCTCTTTAAGTTTTAATTCACATGTAGAAAGCTTATGTCGCTCGGCATCGAAAGCTCTTGGCTTTGTAGTTAGAACCTCAATGTATTTCAATGATATATCATTGATAAAAATCCTCTACTTTTCCTTCGTAGCTAGCAAACTTGAGTATGGATCCATAGTCTGGTACCCTTTTTATGACTCTCAAAAGATTGCTATAGAGAGAATTCAGAGGAGATTTCTGAAATTTCTGACATTTAATCGTTCTGGAGAATACCCTATTAGGGGCATTTCGTATTATACATTATTACAAATGCATGGAGTAGAATCAATGTCTGATCGTAGATCCTTACATAGTGCAAGACTCTTGACGGATTGATTGTCCTGATCTCCTCAACTCCGTTTCTTTTCGTGTTCCTAGGGCATCATCACGAATTACCTCAAGCTTCTGCTATCAGACACCTAGAACTAATCTTCTTTGGAGAGCTCGCTTGCTACACATGTGCAGGAATGCTGATACCATATACGGTGATATTTTTACCGGAACTTTTTTGATTCGTTTAGCTTTTCTTTCTTTTCTTTTCTTAATTAATTTAATTCTTTTCAGTTTTATATAGTTTTACTTATGTCCTTAGCCTCATTTGCACACTCATATTAGCTTTAAGATAATGTGATTTGTGTTTTATATTGTAGATCTTTTGGTTGTGTGTATTGTATATATTGTATATAATTTCATTTTGTCCTGTAATTGGCTTCTTGCTGCTGGGCAATAAAACGTATTATTATTATTATTTGTATCTTTCTTGTTTTTGAATTAATTTCCTTTCAGTGTCTTCATTACCTTGACTTTCCTGTTGCAAGTACGTTTCTGTGATAGGTATTTTTGTCCGTTATATTCTATTGAATAATATTTGTGGCGGTGATAAACTGAATATTGGTAATGGTGTTGTTCTGTACTGTACTAACGCGGAATCTATATCTTTTTTAATATATTTCTTGCCGTTTGAACAACTTTCTCAGCCATTCCATTAGCTTGATGATCGTTTGGACTTGATGTTTTTAATTCAATATCCCATTCTATACAAAATTTTCTGAACGTATATGCACCAAAAGGCTTATTGCCTAGCATTATTTTACTAGGTATTCCATGAGTTGCAAATAATTGTTTAGGTTTTGTTATAATAGTGTCTGCAGTTTTAGACATAATTTTAATAATCTCTCATCATCTAGAAAACTGATTTATAATAACCAAATAACTACTTGCCCCATGTTCCAAGATATCCATTGAAATAGCGTCAAAAGGTATACCGGGTACTGGTTTTACTGTTTGTTTGGTAGCTGCTCTCTGATGTAATTCACATCTATTATAATTTATAACATACATTCTAATGTCTTTGTTCATTCCCGACCAATAAATACATTCTCTAGCTTTGTCATTCATAGGTTTTATTCCAAAATGCCCTTCATGTAATCTTTTTAGTATATCATTTCTTAACTGTTGCGGAATTATTACTTTATCCTCTAGAAACACTAATTCATTGTTTTCATATATTTTGTCCCTTATCGTGAAATACCGTCTTAATTCCTAATTTAATTCGATACACTTTTTTGGGCATTCATTTCTATTGTATTTTCTGACTCTTCTTAAAATTTCATCTGATTTGATTAAATTCTTAATCAACACTTTCCTTTCATCACTCACTTCTACATTTTCAAGCATGTGTACAATATTTTTCATTTCACTGATTCATCTTCTACAGAACTATTTAAATAATTTCGTTATAAGTAATCAGGTATTATCATTTCTTTTCCTGGACACTAGTTTACTTTTACATTATATTCTGATAATTTTAATCTCAATCTTTGTATTCTACATAATTTAATTTTATGTATATTTTCTTTAGCGATAGCTTCTAATGCTTTATGGTCTGAATAGATAGTTACTTCTTTGCCATAAACATATTGGTGAAATTTTGTACAAGCAAGAAGTATAGCTAGGAACTCTTTTTCTATTTGCGAATATGATCTCTCTGTTTCTGACATACATCGTGATGCAAATTTAACTGGTTTCTTATTTTGCAGTAAAGCACATCCTATTCCTTCTTTTGAGGCATTTATTATTATTATCATTAATTAGTTCTAATGCCTGTGCATTGTAGTATAGTAATAATCCAATGGTTAATTACCATTAGAAAATTCATTATTTATTACAATGCAATATATCAAAATTCACAATTACTGCTAGGGTTATGGTTTTCAATTGATATACGGTTTATTCTGGGGTTCTATTTATACCTTTTCGACACCACGCCCACCACCTTTTGAGCATTTTATTACCCTACGGGTGTTAGCTTCTTATTTTAATTCCAGTCAGATACGTTTAATGGGGGAAACAAATGTAACTAGAAATAAAATTATTAATTATTATAAAGAGCATCGGTTAATAGATAGAAAAGCATTGTAAACATTTAGAAATATACATATAACACTTTTACATTACAAGAATTCATAAAAAATTATTGGAAACAACCAAGGATACATCGACATTCAATACAGGTTTCTATAACGACGTATTATGCCTAGATCAACTGGAGTGAAGAAGAATTAAAGTTTTCGTTTCGTGGACAACGGAGAAATAATGTAGTGTAGTCCCGGTTTCCAAAAAAAAATAAATAGTGGTTAACGACGAAGAAAATTGACAAGATAGATAAGTCAACAAATAAGTCTATAAATATATTTCCAATAAAAGGATTTGAAGAAAAAGTACCAGTAAATAAAAGAACCTCGCCACACCGGAGAAGAAAGAATTTAAAAAGGGAAGAGTCCATAGAAAATAGAGCCACACAGAAAAAGAAGTTAAGAGGGGGAACAGTCCATAGAAAATAGAGCTCCATCGAGAAAAGAAGTTACGAGAGGAGACATAGGAAGAATTATCATCGAATAATAGAAATTACACTCACACACACACAACACTAGGTAATTATCTTGATTGTATGTTAAATATTTCTCAAAATTTATAAATATAATTTTTATAATTTATGCTTTTATGTCATTAATTAAGAGCTAAGCCAGTGCAATGTTGTTCAAGAAATTAACTAAATTCTCAGTACAGTATACTTGTCTATCCATTGAAAAACTATATATTCTTTTATGAACTTCCTTAAAGGTGCTGTTAACTCTGCATGATTTGGAATGAACGATCTATGATATCCTATTAACCCCAGTAAACCTTGTAATTGTTTTTTACTCTTAGGATTTTTTAATTTTATAATTGCTTCTATCTTATCTCTATCTATACTCATTCCTTCTTTACTAAATACATGACCTAAGTATTTAAAAGCATTTGACTTGAATTGTAGTTTGTCTTTATTTAATTTAATATTACGGGCTTACCCATTCCTCCGTTTATTTTCTTAATTATTGCTTTTGTCTCCAACTCCTTTAATTTATTTGTTAATGGTCCTTGTAAAGATAATGCTGTTCTTCGTGATGGTCTTGCTACCGGTTCTAAATTTTGTCTTATCTTGGGACCTACTTCTGCATTTATTTTGCCCAACCCTTCAAATAATTCTACGTTATTATTAATTAAACTATGTTTATATAATACATCTGTTTCTAAATTTCTTACTGTTTTGATTAAATCCAAATTTATGCATGCATTTAATCCTAACATTGCTTTTACATTACCTTTTATTACAAAGGATTTCTATAATTTACTATTGTTACCTAATGTACAATTAAACATCACATAACCTATGGATTTCATTTTGGTACCTCCATATGCTTCTAAGGTAACATTACCATTTTCTAACTTCTGCCCATTTTGCATTGCCTTGAAAGCATTCTCTGATAACCTGTTAACTTCTGCCCCTGTATCTATCTATCGGGTGACTTAATCATGGTTCCTACGCCAAGAACAAATATGCTTCTTAAAGCTCCTTTATTTCATTCCGCTAAGAACTTCAATATTCAATATACATAATCCTGTAATCTTTGTTTTGAGATGTTTTATTTTTTCATTGTATTCTATTTTTGATATTCATTTGTAATTGATACTATCACCACCTTATTATACATTATATTTTTGCACTGTATTAATTTTCCGTATTATCCATAGCTCTTTTTTGTATTGCCCCTTGTTGGATTTATTCTGTTGGGTAATAAATAAATATTATTATTATTATTATTATAATCTTGACTACCACATTTGTGCCATTTATTATAACCTGTTCATTCCATTCAGATCTTCCTTTCTGTGCTTGCTTAATTTGTCGTAATCCTAATTCCCATTTATTATCTTCATTAATACTTTTTACCGTTTTTGATTTACACATTATAGTAAAATGGTTGCTCTTCTTGCACTTGTTCAATGTTTTGCCATTGGTCGAACATTTCCTCACTTCATATGTGCGTCCACATCTACTGCATTGGAATTTGTTTTTGCTAACCTATTTTCTTCTGCCCCTCTTGTTTTCTCCGTTTCTTTTTTGTAACTTGATCGATTGTTTTAGTTTTTACTTGTTTTAGTTGTGCCTTCATTATTTCCACTTTCTTGGCACGCTTCTACAGGTTACAATAATATTTTTCTTATACCTGCTTATCCCTCAACCCTAGCACTAACTTGTCTCTTATTAGTTCTTCTTTTATATTTTGAGCACTTTCAAATTCACAACTTCCCGCTAGCTTTTTTAGCAGTTCTATATAATGCCCATATGGTTCACCTTGTAACTTTTCTCGTATGAAAAATCGGTACCTCTCATAAATTATATTTTTCTTGGAGTTACATATTTTTCGTATTCCTCTACGACCGTTTATTGAATACTTTGACGCCTTCTTCTCCTATGCAGTTTAACAGTATTGCTACTTTCATTTCTTCTGGTTTTTCCTTCTTACCAGTAGCCACCAAATATATATATTTAATGTTTGCTTGAATTTGCGGAAATTTTCCTTCATATTTCCCTCGAACTGCATCGGTTGTGGAATTCTTGTCTTCATTGCAGTAGACACATATATGTTATTAACTGTGTATTAAACGTCCACTGTACAACTGTCTTGCAGCTGCCAACTAAACTTATATTAAAAGCACTGTACAATGAACATCACACACTGAACATGCGAAACACACCAAAACACTATTGACACTGTGCAATGCTTTAGTGTTGTACAGTGTTCATTGTATAGTGTTCGTCTTGGGCGTTAGTCGAATATCGCTAGTGATACTGAATTCCCCCAGCTTGCCACTGAGGATGGCAACTTAGTTGCCGAAATACGCATCTGCAATTTTTTCCGAAAGATGCGGTAAGGGTAATTTTATTTATTTTATATAAACAAATATAATGAAATATGAAGGCAATTAGAATATTTATTGTTACAATTTCGTTAAAGAAATCAGTTACAAATAACATCAGTACATCATCAAAACTGTTTTCAGCAAGAAAAAAATATTTTAACTGAAATCTGTATTCAAAACTCAATATGCAGAATGTATGGGAGAGGTCGAACAACTTGGTTATTTGTCAATACCACACATCGTTGAAGGAGATGAAGTTTCCTAATACTTACCATACTATGGTGCGATGAACGAAACTAGTGCCAAAAACCAAACTTCCAGTGGTTTTCGATGGATAATAATAAGTTGCACGAGAAGTATCACAAGCAACTGAATGTTTCCATCAAGTGCAAGGACGACTTGGTCGAATGCAAGTCTACTATGGTTACGAGATGTGGACAATCTATTTGGGATATGTTTATGAGATTCTAAATTATATCTTATATGGTAGTTCTCTACCACAATTAGGTCAATTAAACAAGACTGGTTCAAATGACAGCTATATTTTCAGAACGTTTACAAACGTTTTCGGTACACCTTCTTCAGTGAAAATATAACTAGATAAATGTATAAACAAACATATACGTTATTAACTGTTAATAAGTTTGTTTATACATTTATCTAGTTATATTTTCACTGAAGAAGGTGTTCCGAAAACTTTTGTAAATGTTCTGAAAATATAGCTAGCATTTGAACCAGTCTTATTTAATTGACCTAATTGTGGTAGAGAACTATCCTATAAGATAAGTATAAAAGAGGTCACGAAAAATATATATATACATTTTATTCTAAATTGTTTATATATACCGTAATATATGAACGGAAAGACCATCTACGTATTATTGAACTTAAAACCATAGTTTTTAATATAAAAATGCAAAAGACTACATAGCGGTACCGGGGTACCCGGTTATTGACTAACGTATATTTTTTGGTTATTGACCGTAGGGTTAAAACATTTTTATATTTGGAATTCTCGATTATAGATATGCTCTGAAGGAGGATACAATTGAGATGCGAAATATCGCTCTCAAGAAATAAAGAGTCAAATTTTATAAAATAATATTATTTGTGCAAGATTCCAGCACATCTCAATTTAATGCTAGTTTAGGGCATAACTACAATTGAGAACTCTAAATATAAAACTGCTGTAAAAATATTACGCCTATGACTACTTACAAATATGAATGCAATCATATTTTACATTTTAAGCATTTTTATGAAGTACATTCTTAAACAAATCAATTAATTATATTGACATATATAGGTGTGCAGAAATTAAATAACGAAATTTCTTATTTACAAACGTATATTAAGCAGTATATATATATATATATATATATATATTCAATTAAAAGAAATATATGATACTACTATATATGATACTACTCTCATTGCACAGGATACAGGTACGTATATGAAAATCAAAAATTTGTGCTTACTATTTTTATACGTATCATATATAAATTGATTTCGATAAAAGCGCTAACGGCCTTATATAATATGATCCATTTAATTGGCATCGTTTGAAACTAACCCAAACAAATCTATTTTCTGTGTGCAAAGCATGCGAAACACCATATTAGTTCCAACTTGTCATTTAGCCTGACGAAGAAAGAGGGAACTCTATTCATTCATTTAAAATGAAAAGGCGTGAAATTGCTGATAAATTGAATTTGAGGCTAGCAATCCACTGCCGATGTACCATATTACCACGATGTAATAGTGTGAATGCCGCCTTATTCATTCCCAATAATTATTTGTGTTGGTAAGAGTTTATCGCTTCAGATTTTAAATCAGAATTAACTTGCACACTTTAACGCGATATACAGGTGTCAGAAAAGTGCTGACACGTTTGGATATTTCGTCAGTTAAGATTTATTTCAATAGGTTCAAGATCATTCTCTAAATATTTTTTAATGAGGAATCTACAATAATATAGCATCTAATATGTTTTGTCGAAAACCTCAAGGTTTCCAGTTCTACTTTGAATTATTTATTAATTATAAAGGCAATAGGATTTACTACGTCCACATCGTAGTTCCTGGGTAATGCTGAAAGTAAATCAATTTTCTTCCGGAAATATTACTCGGCCTTCACCGAATTTCTTAATCTAGACCTAACATTTTTCGCTCTATCAATTTCTTCGTTGAATAGTACTTGAAGAATGGCCGTGACCATTTTGAAAAGGTCTTACCTGACGAAATATCCAAAACGTCCCGGTAGTTTTGTGACATTCTGTATGTCCCATTATATTAAAATGCGTGTTAACTTTTCGTCAAAACCAAATCTTTATATTATCTTATGAAATATATATTCTTAAAGAGGTGAACGTAGGTATTTTTTAAAGATAAATCTCTCTATATAAAAGTGGAAATAAATAGGTACCTTTTTAGATAATTCAGTATCGAACCCCCATGCTATTTTTATCTCTGCAACATTGTCCACAGAATGCATTTAACCTTGCTTCTTAAAACCCTTTGTCTAGATTTTTCACATTATTTCTTGCTGTAACAAGATTAATTCAATTGAGTTTAATTCGAGGTTAAAGGTCATTACATAAGGTTAATTTATTTATTTATTTATTTTATTTGCCCTACAGAACAATCCAATTACAGGACAAAATACAAGAGATACATATATCAAGCATATGTGTATATACAATGTAATCTTAAGATAAAAGGATAAATAAAAACATAAATACAATTATTTTATTCTATTGTCTTGAAGAAGATAAATTTAATATTACCGGTAGTGAAATATGGTTTATATCAGCATCATAACATGTAACATTAAATGTATTACACATTTTATATATGGGAGACTTACGCATTATATTAGTACATGCACGGGGACAGAGAAAAGTCACATTAGATCTAGAAGATATTCTAGGCACATAAGAATTTATTCTGTTCAACAGTTCTGGCGCGACAATGCCATTATGAAGGAAATTATACAAAAACGAATACTTGACAGATCCCGGCGCGTTCCCAATGAGTTCATTTCGAATTGTCGCAACAGTAGATCATGAGGATAATCCCGAGCCGGATATGAACTATTTTCTTTAAGGTATAAATATTTGAGAAAGCTTCTCTGGACCATTTCAAGCAATCGAGCCTGATTGATATAAATAGGGGACCAAACCAGAGCAGCGTACTCAAGCCTGGATCGTACGAAGGAATAATAAATATGTAAAATTGTATTCATAGATCCAAAACTCCGTGTAATTCTTATTACAAATCCTAGTAGCTTTAATGCAGAAGAAGTTATCTCAGAAATGTGGTTCCAAAAGTAAGCTTGGTATCAAAGGTCACAGCCAAATCCTTAAGTGATTCCCACCTCTGTAATGGGAGGTCACCAAAGTAGTATGTGTGAAGTACTGGATTCACTTTTCTTGTGAATGTTAAAATCTGGCATTTGGATACATTCATTTGTAACCTATTGGTGTCACACCACAGTTTCAGAATATTAATCTGAGATTGAAGCAGCCTGCAATCCTCAATGGTCCCAATCCTTAAGAAAATTTTCAAATCATCAGCAAAGAGTATTTTTTCGCATTGTAGCCGGTCACACAGGTCATTAATGAATATTAAAAAAAGTAATGGTCCCAGGTTAGTTCCCTGTGGCACACCTGAAGGCGGAGAGAAAGTGTCCGAGCGATGATTTAAACAGTTGACAAAATGATTCCGGTTGGTAAGATATGACTGGAAAAGGGATAAGAAATGAGGGCACGAAGCCATAAGAAGAGAGTTTAAAAAGTAGCAATCGGTGATCAATCCTGTCAAAGGCCCTGAAGATGTCCATGTAAACGACGTCCACCTGACCACCAGTATCAATACTCTCCCATAAATATTGTGAAAAAATTGCTAAATTGGACACTGTAGACCGTCTATCAACGAAACCGTGTTGATATATAGATACAGAACTTCTAACTTTAGGGAATAAATGCACATAAAGACACCTCTCAAAGGCCTTCGCAAAATTATTAGTGATGGCTATTGGTCGATAATTTTCAACAAACCCCCTGTCACCCTTTTTGAAAACTGGCGTTAATCTAGTAGTTATCCAAATATCAGGAAACACCGACGTACTCAAAGCAAGATTAAACAGAAAGTGAAGTGGTTCCACAAAAGCGTAAGCACAATCTCTTACAAGAAAACTTGGTATATTGTCACTTCCCATAGTATTGCAGTTTTTAGTGGTTCTTAGTGATTTTAGCACATCGTCAGAAGAGAAGTTGGAAATATTTATTGATGCGTGATAAGAATGAACCGATGTAAGGGTTGAATTGCTGGAAGGTGAGTATACTGACTAAAAGTAGTTGGAAAACCCGTTAACTATGGATACAGGGTCGTCATGGACTTGATCGTCAGCAGATCTAAGCAAATTGGGTATTCCGGCATTGGTCTCTTTCGAACGCACGTATGACCAGAATCGACTTGGGTCACTCTGAATTGACGCCTCCACGCGATGAATATAATCATCATAAAGCTCCTTGGAACTCAATTTAATCCTTAAGCGAAGTTCCCTGAACTTAATTAGGTCACTGTTATTTTTATACTTTAAATATCTTCGGCGATAGTAGTCCTTACTTTTTATATTACTTATATGTTGACTGGTATACCATACAGGATAGTTACGTATGGTGTTTCTTTTAAGTGGTATGAAATTATTAAATAATTCATAAATTCGTGAATAAAATGCATTAGAGGCATCATTGACATCACCAAAAGTGTACAAGAAAGACCAATCTGTATGAAGTAAAGAGTCATAGAGACTATGGAAATCTGCCCTTCAGAAGTTATAATTTTTACTACTTAATTCCAATATTGTAACAACTAAAAACTGGAAATAGGAAGGTTTAGCGGGGAGCGTAACACATGGTAGAGTCATTGATACATTATTATTTACTTAGTTTATGGATATAATCATTGAATAATATAGCAAAAGGTCCATCAAATTAAAAGTGCGGTATAGAGAACTGTTGATTAATTAACTTAATTTAGAACTCTTCTCTCTTTCGGTGTCTGGAGTTGAGCCCTCTGGTACTGTCTTCCACATATCCCTCCACTTTTTCCTATTTTTAACCAAGTTTCTTACATTCTCCCATTTTATTCTTCTTTTCTCTGCCGCTGGGCGTACTTCTTCTATTCACGCCTTTCTCAGTCTCCCGTTTTCTTTCTTCCAATTGCCTTCGCTTCAAATATCTGTCTTATTAGCTTATCCTCATCTATCCTTATTACGTATCCGAGCCATCTAAGTTGCGCTTGTTTATCTTTAGCTTGTTTCTGAATACCTGGTTTATTTGTTCCTCGTTGTTTTTCTCTCAATTCTCCCCAAAAATCTCATTTCCGCGCTGGTTATTCTACTTTTTTGTCTTTGCGATAATACCCAGGGCGCACATGCATAGGTTATTTTACAATTCTTTTTACTATTTCGGATTGTGCTTTCTTAAGTACTTCACTCTTGCTTAAGAAATTAATCTTAACCCATTTTTCGCCGACCGGTGATTATAATCACCAATACTTTTACTGCTCAGAACTGAAAAATAAAACTTATTTTATTTAAAATATTTTCTTATTCGATTACTTATGCTATTATTTTGCTTTTGTCAACACAATTTAACACTATTTTGGTGCATAAATTATTTATTTTGAGACTTTTAGAAATTAGTGAATAAAGGTCCATCAAAATACAGGGAGATAATGTACCAACATCCTATAATATCTAACAACCAAGGCTATTTTTATTGATATAAATGTTTACTTGTTTCTTTGGAGTCATGTGCAACACAAATAATACACATAAAAAATGTGAAATTCATGAATGAATATTGTGGTGATTATAATCACCAATGGCGATAAACGTATGCTTTTTAGTATAGTTTACGCACATTATTGTACATATGCTTTTATATTGTGTCATCAAAGACAAAAGCAACGTATGCTATTGCTGTTATGACGGTTTATTATAACGAGTAAAACAAAACTAAGAGAAGGATTGTATCATTTAATTTATTATTGCTTTTCCCGTGATCAGCCAAAAATATTTGCTGATGGATTTTATTATAAAGAATGTATTAGTGTTCTGTTTTTGGTTTTTCTCAATTGTACGATTGTAACGGTATATCAGAGCAATCAGGTGTGTGAAAAGCTAATTGCTCTCTTTGTCATTGTAAAAGTATTTGTATTTTTGGCTTTGCGCATTAACAAAGAAAAATTAAAACACTGGTTTATATCAGTTTATTGTTGAAAGTTTTGCAAAGCAGTCGACCGTAATTACAGAGGAGATTTTTCAGCTATAAAGTGATCAAAATATATTTTAAAATGTCCGGAAAGTAAGTTTCAAAGAATAACATATATAAAATGACAAAAATACACAAATAAAAATCTTTTATAGTTTTGGGTTTGGTACCAAGCGTGCTTTAATAATACGGGAAATTCTGGATGTATTGGAAGACTCTGACGATGAATCAGAGAACACACAAATTGGTGACAATGCCCACAATGTTGTATATATTGTATGTATGGTATGTTATGTAGTATGTATGTGCGAGGTACTTGCATACGAAATGTTTTGAAGTTTACCACAACATGTAGCATTTATTATTGAATAAAATCATTTTTAAATACTCTTTAAATATATTTTTTGTGTATACATACTCCGCCAATGTTGATTATAATCACCCCCCATTTTCTGGGAAAATGGAAAAGCCACTGACTTCAAAGTTTGGAATTTTCTTAATTGGGATCAAAATAGACTCCAAATTAATTTTTATGCAAATCGGTCAAGAGGAAGTAGGTGCGGCAAAAAATGGGTTCATGGTATTAAACAGTCCGATACTCTTAGCTATTCTTTCATTTATCCTATCTTCTAATGTTCCTTCCCTATTTATTATTACTCCCCAATATTTGACCTTATCTACTTCTTCTAATGGTTCGCCTTCTATTTTTATGTTATGCTTTTCATGTTCCTTTCCGATTATCATAGTTTTATATTTTTCTTGGTTTATTGCCATGTTCTTAGCTCTTAATTATTCACTAAAGACATTTATATTCCCTTGTAATTGATTCTCGATTTCTCCAAATATTACTAAATCATCAGCATAACATAACTCTGTTAGTCGTATACATCTGAGTTTCCAATATCCTACGTTATACTTGCCTAGTTTCTGTCTACACTTCTTTATTACCACGTCTAACGTTAAAAAATGAAGAACCCAAAACACATCCTTGTTTTAGTCCAATTTTGCTTTCAAGCGAGTAAGATTCCCCATCTCTTGATCTTATATAATTCTCAGTTCTCCCATATATTGTACACATTCAATTAAATCTTTTTCTATCTATATGAGGGGAGAATAAATAGATTCGAGGATAACGAAGGAAAATAAATGTATATATTCTTTAATAAGAGCATACAGTCAATGGGAGGCAAAAAGAAGTGAAAATGTAGATAAGGACAACACACGAAGAGATGATGAATCTTGTGTGATCACCGATTATTGGATTTGAGTAATGATTACGATGTTCGACAAGGGGACCGTCAAGGTTGTGAACAACGGATTTTGATGGGTCTCGAATATTTATAGAGGGACCTCCCCGAGTACCTTACTATCAGCTGTTGTAAACATTCGCCCTAGTTCTCGAGAAAATTACAAAAGTTTTCCTGACGCACTTTGTATACCGTTAATGTTAATAATTTTCTAAGTGAGTATAGCGCAGTGGGTAAGATCTAGGTGTACTACGCTGACGATTTGTGTTCAAGTTTCTTGCTCTTGTAGTTTTCTTTTTCTTAATCACATTGCATATGATAACAAATATATTTAATTTAATGCAAAATTAATTTATTAATAAAATTAATCGGAAACAAATGTGCATCATGGTGTGTATTTTAAATTTCATAGTCAAATCTTATAATTAAATAACTAGTGATAATAATTTAAACTACGCACCATGATGCACATTTCCTTCCGATTAATAAAATTACAATGGCAAAAAAATTTTAACAACTTTGCATGAAATTAAATATATTTCTTACTATCATATGCAATGAGATTGAGAAAAAGAAAACTACAAGAGCAGGACTCAAGCACCAATCGCTAGCGTAGTAGCCCTAGATCTTACCCACTGCTCTATACTCACTTACTTAGAAAATTATTAACATTAGCGGTATATAAAGTATGTCAGAAAAATATTTGTAATTTTCTCGAAAACTAGGGCGAAGGGCTACAATGGCAGGTAGCAAGATACTCAGGGAGGTCCCTCTATAATATATTCGAGACCCATCAAAATCCGTTATTCACAACCTTCCCCTTGTGAGACGCTTCCAAAAACATCCAACATAGAGAACACCGAAGATGGAAGAAAAAGAGGTAGAGAAGTCAAACAGAAGGAAAGCACCCGCATACTAAGTGGTTGGAAGCAGCTGTACGAGAAAGAGGGACTGCGGCCTGGTAGATGGTAGGCTCGTCTGGTCCTGCTACCATGAATTTGTGCGCTTCTGCGTATTGACGTAGATGTTTGCCTTTTGGATGCGCATAGCTAGAATTTTATGTTGGGCGTTTTATCGTTTAAATCTCCAGCAGAGTGTAGGAACTTATATGGAATGTACTGTAAATCTTTTGTTAGACAAGGATAGCAGATTATACACCTTGCAACCAATATAAAGTCAGTCAGGTCAGTCGTTTTGTGTATGAAACTGAAATCTGTTTTACCGATCTGTTTTGTTTATTTGGATGTGTGTGGTGTTCTTTGTGAAATATGGTAAACAGTGAAGCAAGTGAAGTTGAGCAGTTGCCATAAGTTATATAGTCTATGCCATAAGTGCACAAGTTTTATGTATGGTTGGTTTTAGTTTGTTTTAGTTTTAATCACGTTTTAATTACGCACCTTTGGAGTTATATTTGTAATCGTAAGTAATTTCAAATATATACTTTTTAATATTGAGTGATAGTTATTGTAATTATTTCAATATTTTTTTTTTACTTTGTTGCAGAGGTATTAATATTATGGGGCGTTACAGAAATTGTGCTGTATTTGGTTGTGAAAACACCGGTGCAAGTAGGCATCGATTTCCACTTCCAAAAAAGAATGGAATTATACAAAAAAGGATAACAGCTTGCAAAAATAAGACAATTTCGGCATTGGATACCGAATTAGTGTATCAATCCCACAGAGTATGTCATATTCACTTTCGACCAGAAGATCATTCTACAAACATGCGTATAAAAAATACAGCAGTCCCATGTTTGCATTTGCCTGGTAATATAAGAGAATTTATTTATTATATCTAAAATTTATATGTATCGTTTCATTCATTTATAGAAGATTCTACATCATGTATAAAAAGCCCACCATCTGCAAGAATAACAACTAACACTATTTCACTGCATACATCTGAAGAAGATATATTTCGTAAGTATTACTCTCATTTTGTATTTTACAAATTATCCTTTTGTTTACTTCAGATCATTTTAAAGTACTGGAAAAATTTACATAAATATTAATTACAGTCATTTTGTTACTCACACATAAGAATTCTATTAACATTCAAAGTCTCTGAATAGATTTCTTACTATGACTATTTCTTATTATGAAACACATCGCATGGCATTTCTATAGTTACAGAATACCGGTAACATATTGAAGCGTATTATTAAACATTATAAGTTATTTATAAAGTTGAATAATATGCTTTAATACATTGATGTCATTTTGTAACTATGGAAATGAAAGATGATATGTTTCATAATAAACAATATTCATGATATAAAAAAATTAAATTTTTTCATTAAATATCATTCTGATGAGTGTTATATTTTAGAAGCTGTAGAGAATTGCGCGCTGGAGTTTGACACTTCTGCTAAATCGCGGGTTGTAAGGCCGCAAGAGTAATGATGAATAAAAGACGCGAACGTGGGGTTTAAAATTATTTACTAAACTAAACTGTTTTACAACTAACTGTAGGTACATAATTGGAAGGGGTAGAATATTGAGAATAATATTCTGAATTTAGTTATCATAGACTGGGCTTTATATCCTTACAAGAAGGGGTAATCAGGAGACAATTAATAATACATGATGAATTGACGTGACGTGAAGCTATTACAAAATTTAAGGGTCTTGACTCATTACATAGAAAACAGACAAGGTGAGCAAATGGGTGAAATTTCGTCACCGTCTGTTACAATGCACTCAGACTTATGACTAGGACATTAATGTCGGATTACCAATAGAAAATTTCTTGAAAGACTGGAAAGTAATTGCATACCAGACTAATGGGGCGCCAGTCGCAAATTAGTTACAGTATTACGGAGCAGTATTATTTCTATGGAGAACTTTAGCGAACAGAAGCAATATCACATAGCAATGATGACATCATTAGATCAACTCCCAAACAGAGTACTGCTTTTGGCAAGTTTGACAACATAATATATGAAAAATTAAATAATTAAGATGTGTTTTATAGGTGACCCATCAACAAGCAGTATTAATGACCCAAATTTTGCTACATCTACAGCAGAGAAGAGTTTTACTTTGGCTTTTGGTGAGTTGCAGATATATGTGTAAATAATTAACTATCTACCTTTTGTTCATTGCAGAAGGACCCTCATCATCTGCATAAATAGATACCTACACTACACCAAAAAAAAAAGAAAAGTCCCAGAATCTTGTAAGAATTAACAGTATGCAGTGTATGTAATTTTATTGAAAACAAATTTTTATTATATAGATTCTTTGTTACAAGAAGTTGGAGTTACCAGAATAAATCAGCTGTCACCAAAAGCAAAGAAACTGTATCAACATGCACAATATTTTAAAACCGCTTCAAAAAGATACAAGACGAAAAATATTTATTTACAAAAGAGAATCTGTACCGCAAAAAATGAATGAAGATGAAGTTATTGATCAGCTAACAGGATCAATAAATGATGTAGCTAAAGAATTTATCAAAGCCCAATTGAAGTCTTGCGCAAAGAAACTTAAAGGTCGTAGACATTCAATACAGGCTAAAGTATTGGGACTGATGTTAAATAAACAAAGTTCCCGAGGATATAAATTAATATAATATATAATATAATTATCAACCTTCCTACGTTAAGTTATATTTAAGAATTTAAAAAGTACAGTGCAACACCTAAATGACAGAGACAAGATATGTTGTTAAATGTTTGATGAAATGAGCATACAACTATATCTTCAATTTGAACCTTACACGAATAAAGTATATGGCTTTAAAAATTTGGGATACAAAAGAACTTCCCAAATAGCAGATCATGCTCAAGTCTTTATGACAAGAGGATTTTTAAAAAAATGGACGCAACCAATTTGTTATGCCTTTACAAGAACGACGATAAAATCGATGGACTTGGTAAGGTTAGTGAATCTCATTGTGACCAAATGTCAAAAAATCGGTCTAAAAGTAATATGTACAGTTTGTGATCAGGGAAGCACAAATGTGGGTGCAATTAATTATTTAAAGAAAAGAACAGTAGGGAAGTGCATGAGGAATGGTATTCAGGTTGACAACAACTATTAGAGTATAAATGGACAAAAATATTTCACATATATAATCCACCTCATCTAATTAAAGGTATTCGCAATAATTAACTTTTGAAACATCTAGTATGGTAAAAAGCTAATGAAAAACTAATTGCTAAGTGGAGCGACGTTGAGTTGGCATATGCTATTGATAATATACCTGGTGAACTTAGAAGTATGCCAAAATTAACAAACTCACACATTGACAGAAGGAACATAAAAAAGATGAAAGTATGTTGTGTAACACAAGTACTGAGTTATTCTGTAGCATCTGCTATTGGATTATTTGCACGATCAGGCATATAAACCTAACATGGCATTTATTTCATCAATAGTATTTATATAAATTTTGTAGGGTTACAGTCTGCTGATGGACAGCACCTTGAACCAAGGGCAAACTACTTTCTCTTATTTGCTGCCATTCCGCACCGTGATCCTCTTCTTCTGAACCAATCTCTAAATCCTCTTCCTCCGAGGAAAACTGACAGTATGTTGGGTCTTAATATTTTTCTTCCACACTCATTTATAGATTCAGTAGCTTACCCGTCGCGTGTTGCTGCGATCTCAGAAGAAAGGAAATTCGAGGAAACTCGTTATGATAACATTAAATTTACATTGTATCATTTTTATTGACACTTATCTGTATATATAAAAATGGATCGTGGTTTGTTCGGATGCTTAAAACTCGAAAACGACTGAACCAAATTAGATACTTCCTTCTGCGGGTTTGTTCGTATTTGCTATGCGAAGGTTTAGGAAAAAAGAAAAGTCGAAAAAATTTTGGGCAAGATGAAGTTTGCCGGGTCACCTAGTTTTAATATGGAAAACGTTCCAAAGTGTCGTTTTAATTCTATTTATTTATTCGAGTGCTTATGAATACACAATATTTTTTGTTTTACCGTCTGGTGCGTACACGAATAAATCAAAAGATTTTGCGACTGATGAGCTAGCCACATACAGGTGTCCATGTAAGAAACCATGCATTCTCCAAATGTAATCCACACACTTGCAGCGATTGTCCTTGTGCTTTCTTGATGGTCATTACAAGAGCGAGTCGCACCGGAAACTTTAAATGTTTGAATTCAAATGGCATATCTGTTGGGATAATTGGAATACGTGGCAATAGTACATCTCCCCCTCCGCCTTGAATTTCCCATTTAAAATTGTAGCTTTGATGACATTGTTCATTATGTTTTTCACCGAAAGTCTTGTACCTTTGCCAAGTCGTGGTGGATCGGCGTTTCGAAGAAGAGTGATAGGCACGCCAATTTCCAATGTGAAAATGTGCGGTGTCACACATGGCAAATCGTGTGAATTCAAGAATTCCGTTGTGTAATTTACAACTTCGTCTTGATTCATCACAGTATCGATAGACTTATATATTGTCGCTTGAGCCTTGAGCGTTGGTTACCGGTCGATTAAGTTCGGCCCAGGTAGCTGCAATACAGAGACTCGCTTGAGGATCCAGACCTGGCCAGGGCGCAGGACCAGACTTAGACCCAAAAGTCTAGCGGTCTGCCCAAACGGCCAGCGTCCCGCTTTGGGCCAGGGACTCGCCTGAGAGCCATCGCACAGACCCCCACCTGGTCGCAATTTCTTTTTTCCTTCCTTTTAGCACGAATCGGACCCCTCGCGGTTCCGCGGCCTGATCTCGGCGAAGGTATCCAGTCGCGCTCATACGTACGTATCTCCTTTGTACTTAACCATTTCGTTCATGTTTTTTTGTCTATGTTTTTTTGTCTGCATATCTGTACTTAACCATTTCGTTCTTGTTGTATTGTCTATGTTTTTTTGCTATGTGTATATGTGTACTTAGCCATCTCGTTCTTGATGTGTTGTCTATGTCTTTGTTTTTCTATTGTGTGTGCGAATAAACTCCTAAGCTCGCCCACGAGTTTTTTCTGCTAGGAAGCGGTAAGCAGGAACGGCCGACGGCCTAGGTTGCATCACCGGCCCGTGCATCGTTGCATTGTTACGTTGCGGGCAGACACCGAGCTAGCCGCCTACAACCCCCATGCCCGTGGTTTGACACCCGGCGAACGTGACAATATGAATGTGCCAAATAGTATATTTTAAATATTGATTTATCTACCAATTCCCATAGACTACCAAGTAGGAAGTTAATTAATGCAACCCTAGCACACAATTCATCTACACGCTCCCACCAGCCAGTTATTATCAATTACCTCTCCCAAGAACTTGGTGCTATCAACTTGTACTATACCTTTATTGTTTATATTAATCAAATGAGTTTCCATCTCTTTTTAAAGCTTGAAGCTGTATATAAACGGTTTTTCAAGTGCTTACACAAGCCATTGTCCAGAAAATAATTGTTTATTTTTTGTAACGAATTATTGGCAACCTATATAATAGCCCCCAGATTCTGCAAGGCATTCACGTATATAATATACCCAATAGTCTGCCTTGCAATACCCCTCTCCCTAAAGGCAGACAATTCGAAGTTACTGCATCAATTTTCACGAAGTGTTCTCTATTTTCTAGATGACTTTTAAACCACTCCCACGCTACACCTCTAATTTGGTAGTAGTACAGCTTTCCCGATAAAATATCGTGATTTATAAGATCAAAAGGTTTAAGCAGATCCAAAAAGATACCACCACACTCGTGATTCCGATCAATATTTTGATAGAGGATAGGAAAGAAGGTATGCAAGATAGAATTAGGAACCGCGGCGGAGTAAGAAATCATAACAAACAATAAGAGTAAGTTGAGGAGCATGATAGAAATAATTGTCTTAATGATGGAAGGCAAGGGAAGAAACGGAAAATCAGATACTTTTAGTGGAAACAGCCAAAAGAAGAGAGGAGGGGGGGCGAATGTAAGATTAGGATTCCAAAAAATCATAATCAATGGACGAGACTATGTCTGGAATCATGAGAGTAAGAAGCTGATTGAACACAAGAAGACTACAGCTACAAATCCAAAACACGGATAGGAGTAGGAAATGTGGGAGAAACGAAGATAACCAGAGTGAAGAACAAGGTCATGAGCAGGAACACAAGGGCGGGAGGCTGTACAGTACAGTAGTGTTTCGTCTGCATCGTTGTTTACTGCATTTGTCAAGTCCGAAGAAAACTGATCAACGAATTTATATCAGATTTTGTAGAAAAAACTTTGTCAAGCATGCAAAGACACGCACGAGTGGTATAAACGCTTGAAGGATGGTCGGGAGTGTTGAAAGTGATGTGCGTTTTTGGAGGCCCGTAAGCAGTAAAAATAAACACAATGTGGAAAGGTGTCCGCTGATGTATTGGCAAATCCTCGAATCACTATTAGTAACTTATCTGAAGACGTTGGTCTTAGTTTTGGTTCAGTGCAGTCGATCTTATGGACGACTTGGGCATGATATATATCTCAAACAAATTTGTTACAAAATTGCTCTCCGATGACCAGAAACACGCCCATGTTTCAACTGCTCGTGACCTGCTTGAGTGCTCCGAAAACAACGGAAACTTTTAACAAATTACGATTACTGGTGATGAGTCGTTGGTTTACGGGTATGATCCCAAAACTAAAATCCAGTCTTCACAATAAGAAACCCCAAACTCACCCAGACCTAAGAAAGCGCGGCGGAGCAGCAGAAATGTCGAGACGATGCTGACTGTGTTATTCGATTATAAGGGAATTGTGCACCACGACTACGCACCGCCAGGTCAAACAATAAACAACGAGTACTATTGTCAAGTCCAACGTCCCAAAAAATCCGGCATTGCATGCGAGTGGCGAGCGGAAAATCCATAACCGCAACGCCCCTGCACACTCATCTCAGCTTATGCAGCAGTTTCTTGCTAAGCACAATATTCCACAGGTTCGATAACCACCATATTCGCCAAATCTCGCACCCTGCGATTTGTTATAAGTGTTGTATTTTTCTTTAAATAAACCCAATCCGGATAGATTTTGATCAAGTCTTGTATCGTTCTACATGACTCTAGCCTTCTAGCCTGTTATATAATCCTTCCATCGGCCATACGTATTTTCATAAGGACGCAATACCGGACATTCTCGACTTGGCTTTGACCAGAGTCATCCTCGCAAATGTCATCGTTGAAACTTTGAGAAAAATAGTTTCGCAGCAAACAAACTTGGAATTCGATGGCTCTAGAAGAAGCCGCGCCACTTTACCTCGTTAATTAGAGAGCGAGGACTGGCGATAAAACTGGCGAAATCGTCCATTTGTGCTAAAAACAACCAAAAAGCAAATCTTCTTGTTCGACAGATTCGGGAAGTTGAAAGAGTTCCAGCAGGAAGTCTGGCATTACAAGGTTACCTCTCTTACTACAAAAGACGACTCTTGCGGAAGCTCTCTACAGCACTCAAATATCCCGGTAGAAACCTCGAGGAGGTTTTCAACGACATTACCTCCGCAGATGACGACGAAGTGAAGGAATTCCATAGCTAGGTAAAAGAATTAGCTATTTTCGACGAAATCCGATTTTGATCATATGTTGGACATAATTTGTTTTTAGCACAGTCTAACACGACGGGCTGATCCCCTCAATGATAAGAGTTATTGGGTCATGTTTAGCTGGCAGATCTTTCTGCGCAAAAATACAAATCCGTGAAGTCGGACGACCGCGGAACCCCTCAGGCATCCACAGGGTTTACATGTCAAATATCGCAGACACCGTCGTCTACATAGTCTGCAGATGCAAAAAATAAGCGCCTCTAGAGTACCACTGATGGTTTCTCAAGCTTGACCTCTCGATGGAGACTAAAGATACGTGAATCTAAATGCGTAGCAATTAAATGTACGCAAATCGGGAAGCTGTGCTGTGAAAAGACTCTAGTAGGTAACGTCGACCTGCCGTGGATCACTGACAACTAGAATCTGAAAACGTTACGAAATAAAGGTTCTGTCAGCGATAACCAATGATGACAAATTATCTGGACGTTTACCAGGGTAGCATCAGTTGGTATATGCTCATACATTGCCAGTCAGAAAATTATTGTAGTTAAGCAAATTCTACTAATTCTATTCCAAAGGTCCAATGTAGGCTAAATAAAACCAGATAAGCAATTTGGTGCTGATCGTAGATAATGCTGAAGGTGAACCTGTTTTGGTTCATGTTTTGGTAGGAGGCATAAGCTGATTGACAAATAGAATTATTCCTTTTAACAAAGTCGGAGCTATATGAATTAGTTAAGAATCATCAGCTGAAGGATGGAATTTCTATGGTATATAGTATTGTATGGAATAAACTTAGATAATTAAAAAAGTATTCCAAATATTGGTGTAGAACTTGGCTATAGATTTACCTCAGTGGGAGTGAGAAAATAATTATATTCTGTTGCAATAGATGTCCAACAGTGTTGAAAGTTGCAAAAGATATTCAACTGTCCCTTCCATTATCTACTATTGAGATTTCTATCATCGTTTAGTTTTAGCAGTACTAGTACAATGACATAGGAATATATATCGGTTTTGGATTATCCCTCTATTAGTCCATAACAGAATAGTCTTCAAACATTAGATTTGTTATTATTCATATTAGGTTTATTGTGGAAATTCTTGAAATTATTGTATTAGTCTATACAAACTTACAAAATTATTATTTGCACACGTTCTTCCCGTGTGTAAATATGTATTTTTAGTGTGCATTTTATTTGCACGGAAATGAATGAAATATGCACATGTTATGTTTTTGCCAGCGATAAGTATGCGCATCGCCACATGGTTATAGTCTTAGGCGGGGCGCCTACCTATCAAACAAACACAATACAATATGTTTGCTTAATGACTTTCATTATTTTACTGTCGCTAAAGGAGGGTAATGTCGCCTTTCATTTTAAATGCAGTAAGGCGACAATACTATTAGTAATATCGCTTTACTACATTTATGATTAAAGATGAAGGGCCTCTGACTTTCCAGCGCTGAAGCATAACGCATACAGCCAGCGTTTTATGTGTTTGTACCCTAAACAGTACGGTCATTCTGCAGTTATTTCAATGTGAAGAAAGGCGTGTAGCCCTATGCTCTATAAGGAAGAGTTCTCAGTCGTTCTCACTCGCACTGCTGTGACCCAAACTGTGTCTATAGTGTGTATGCTTCGCTCCCCTAGATTTTCAGTGCAATTCAGATCTATGATACAATTACTACTCGTACAAACGCATCTCCAGTTATTGCATTACATAGGGAATGGAAAATTATATATAATACAATTGCATGTGCTGTCAATATAAAGCAAATGAAATAAATAACCATATACAGCTCTCGCAATATAAGTTGGTGAAGGGTGGGAGTAAGTTCGCGCAGATAGAGGAGAGATAGATTGCCTATCATTCGTCCTGCAACGTAATGGTAATTCCTATGCACTATCTGAATCAGACAGGTGGGAGGTACGTGTCCTAAATACGTTTACGGCGCATCCCCACCGCTCGTCAACTTATATTGCGAGAGCTGTACATATATACATTACTTAGAATATCGACTACGTTTATTTACTCAATATTTCGACATTGATGTTATTGCCGTAGGTAACTAAAATCAATAACACGGTGGTCAAGCTATTATTAAATTATATGTATAAACAAATACGCAACAAACAAGAAAACCTGTACTACATGTATTTTAACAAGTTTGTTTTCTGTCATAAACATTTACGTTAAAACTTTTTAAAGAAATAATTATATACGACAAATACGATCGAATTGTGACAGAAGAGACCAAGCAAAAACTGACATTTTAAGTAACATTTCTTTGAACTTTTGCTAAATGAACTTCTTTTTTAAATTGTAGATATTAAACAAAAACTTACAACTGAATGTAAATGAAAGTGTTAACAATACTCAAAATATTTATTAATATTTATTATATAACCTATGTCAGAAATCATCGTTCTATATATAGAAAATCGTTATCATTTAAAAGAAAAGGAGATGACGTCATATCTGCGACAAAAATTTGCGCAATTAAGGTTGACATATCCGATCGCTTTTTTCACTACTTACAGATTTTATTGTTTTTGTTCCAACTTATACGTCCTTGGTCCTTATTTTCTCAAATTAATATTATGAAAAGAGTTTCTACTACTATTACTTTTTCTACTGAATCAAAACCCACAAAATTTCAAAGTACTACTCCAATCGTAACAAGCGCCGCATTGGCATTCAAGTTTTTAAAAAATATATCTTTTTCGATACTTCAAATATCTCTCGTGGATATAAAATAACAACAAATTCTATGATAGGATTAACAAATTATATGTGAATTTCCATGGCCACTTGCTTACGAAATTCTGGTCTTCGTCTCTTGATTGAAGAGCAATTGGTAACAAAATTATTGCCATTCAAAGAGGGAGCATCCACACAAGAGTCAGTACAACGAACGACACCTCGTGTCACTAATTCTACCTTTATCTGGTGTAACACCCAAACGCTTTGTGAGGATATTTTGTGCCAGTTTTGTTGACGTTTCTTACTGAGGGACAGTTTGTGCTTCTAACTATGTGAATATTAGAGAGTATAGGTATAAAAGTTGAGATAATGAGTAATCCCTTCCCTTTCTTGCTGTTTTTCTTTCAGTTTTTTTCCTTTTTCTCTTTTCCTTATGGTGTAACTTTTTAGCGGTAGCCATTACACATTGCAAACCACCTTTCTTTCTTTGAAGTCTCGAAAATTCCTTAGCTTCGTTTGTCTTAGTTAATGTATTGCGTTAACGTGAGTTATATCAAATAACTTCTCTACCTCGTCTTCGAATTGGTTTTCTTTGTTCTTTTACATGTCGGTACTTCTAGTTTTGCTCTTTTCTAAATTCCTTACCAAATCATACATCTTGGGTTGGAATTCTAACTTTTTCTGAAACATCAAACGCTCGTCTAGAGAGCAGCGCTAATGTCATTTTAACAATCCGTATATTGTAAATCAATACACTCAAACAGTGTATAAACATCGTTTTATTTTGTGGTAGTTAAAAGGTTTATTATTATATAATTTTATATTATTTGTGTTCAATTCTTCTTTATAGAAACCATTGAAGAATATGCAAATATGGTTTTCATTTATGGATTTTATAATGAAAATTCGCGACAAGCAACAAGAAAATATCAGTGCAGGTTGTTCAATAGACACCATCATGTCCATACAGTATTTAGTGCATCATTTTGGAGACTTACAGAAGCAGGTAATCCTTCTCGTCTTCATGAACCATGTTGACTTAATACTTACACATTTAAAAAACATTTTAACTAGGACAAAAGGGAACGATGTTCATATAACACTCTATGATTAAAATTGCTTCTACTTTCATCTCTCATACAGCTAATAAATTAACCGATATACACACGCCATATATACATATACATATATGCCTAAAACTTAATATTTGTGCGGATGGTAGTTGTTTCACGGTCGAGAATTACCCCTGCCTAATTATAGGAATTAGAGTACTGGAAGTACGGAAAAATCCATGTATGCGCCAGTTTTTACCTATATCGGATAGTGTTCGACAATTACATGTACGGCAAGTAATCGTCCCCTGGCTTGGTTTGCCAATTATAGACCAAGAGGCGTGATGCGCTCGGTTAGCGGCGAATAGTATTGGCAGCTGGCCATATGAATCAGGTAATGCAGTGACTCACCTAAATTTTCACGAAATCAAAAACACGAAAAATCTTTTAAATTTCTACTTTTCATACAATTATTTAACACGACACTATACCATTAACTAATTCGTCAGGACGTCAAGCCTACGGCATTTCCAATCATTATGGCGCGCCTCTTTGTAGGGTTGATGATGATCAAAAAAACTTTTAAAGTGCGAGAAACTCACGCCAAAGATTCTGTTAAAAATGTAAAGTTCTTGATACTCACAGTTTAACTGCTTATGTAGCAGTTCCTATTTGCTAAAACCGTTTTAGTTATACGTTGTAAATCGAGTGTATGGACCAAGTGTGATTTGGTGATTTTGAAAATGTGAGTCGCTGTTTGAATGAATATGAATCTTTCGTTTAATATTAGGTTTCAAACAATTAAAGTTAAATTCCACTAGAATTCAAGACGTAATACAATAAAATTTACGATGGTGTATTAAGCAATTTAACGAGATAATTAATTTATGCAAGAGTTAGCGCTTCGCGCTCATCTAAACATCTCTAAAATAATTCAAAATGATTAACTGTACTTCCGAGTATGTTGATGAATATGTCAAAAAAGAACTAAAGAGTGCGATTTTTCTCTATCCAACTGGATGATTCGACATTTGCCAAAAATTTCAGTGTAGTGTTATTATTCGATATGTGAGTGGAGAAATCTGTAAAAAATATTTTTAGATTTTATATGTGTTACGACGACAGAATGGACTTTTGGGTCGTCTGGTAATTTTACTATTTTGTTTGGTTTAATGTTTATTTACCGAATTCTCACAACCTCATCTCATCGTATCTTACAGTGCAATGCTCTCAAAAATGTACCACCTAACCTACACAATTTGGCTAATATAATACAATACAGGTTTCTATCTTCTTTCGTCTTGCTGCCCTGTAGTGGACACTAATATGGTTATAATGCGTTAACATACTCCCCGCGTTGAACTTCAAAGTTCAACAACATAAATAAAGTATTTGGCAATACATCTGGTAAGTACATATAAAAGAAACTAAAATACAATATTACAACACTCTGTCTCTAACAATGTTTTCAGGTAATGGTAATAAACACAACTTAGACACTGGTCGTTTCAACACTCCGTGGGGAGTTTTGACTGACACCACTCGCACTATCTTGTCACTGCCAGGATGGAGTTCCACTACTCTTCCAGTTAGCCATTTGCATGGGGGCAAGTTTTCATCCTGTAGTAACACCAATGAGTTTTCCAGGAGATTGGCTGAAGGAATATTCCATTTGTTACGCCTGTGCAGCGTAGAGACGTATTCTCGCGACCAGGACTTCCAGAATTGCTGGTTGATTGATTGCAACAATTGCAGTCTGGATAATTTGTTGACTCTTAGTTCAGCTAAGCTCGGATCTGCTACCATCGTCAATGGTTTGCCAATAAGGAAATGGGAGGGCGTTAAGGGTAAAAAATCATTAGGATCCGAGGATAATGAATACATAGGTCTAGAATTCAGTGTGGCTTCTATTTGAACTAGAATCGTATAAAATTCCTCATACGTAAGATGAGCATTACCTATTACTCTTAACAGGTGATATTTACAGCTTTTTACTGCAGATTCCCAAATACCCCCGAAATGAGGTGCCCTCGGTGGTATAAATGTCCACGTGATATTGTCGTTTGCACAAATAGTTGCAATATGATCATTTGAGTTTATTAAAAATTCATATAACGCCTTCAATTCTCGTTTTGCACCAAGAAAATTGGTACCATTGTCTGAGTAGATACACTGAGGTTTACCTCTCTTAGCTGAAAAACGTCTTAGAGCAGCTATAAATAAATCGGTTGTAAGATCAGTCACAACTTCAAAGTGCACTGCCTTAGTACTAAAACATATAAATACACAGATATATGACTTATATAGTTTACTACCTCTTCCCCTTTTATTCTTTAAATAAAGTGGACCTGCATAATCTATTCCCGTAGTATAGAATGGACTATTAATCATTACTCTATCTTGGGGTAAATCAGACATAAAAGTATTCATTAAATGAGGTTTAAATTTATAACAAGTAATGCAATTTCTAGTGACTCTTTTCACCGTACTCATACCAGAAGTTGGCCAGTACGTTTGTCTGATTGTTGCCAAAAGTAGTTGAGGACCTGCGTGCAATAACCTCTTATGTTCACTTTCTACAATAAGTTTGGTTAATGGATGTTTGCCGCTTAATAGGATTGGATGTTTTGAATCAAAACGCAATTTTGAATGACGTAATCTGCCTCCAACCCGTAGAATACCGTTATCATCCAGAAATGGAGTTAGAGAAGTAAGAGTACTTCCTTTGTGTAATGTTTTACCGTTAACGAATAACCCTATCTCATTACCGAATGTCTCATTTTGTAATAATTTGATTAGTACATTACAGCTTTCATTTCATTCTGCTACAGTTAAATAGCCGTACCTTCTGTTTGGCTTGCTAGACCTTAAGTTATAATAAAACCGTAAGCAATATGCTATGACTCGAATTAATTTTGTAAAACTTGGAAATCTATTAAACAATTTGAATTCGTAATCTGTGACTAAACAACTAATGGAACTTTCAATGTTCGACTGTGGAATCGGCCACGCCTCATTGTTAGCATTAAGAAAATGTGGACCTGACCACCAAATTGAGCAATTCTCAATTAAATTGGGAAGCATACCTCTAGATGCTATATCTGCCGGATTATCTTTAGTGCTTACATAAGACCACACGTAATGTTGTGATAATTTATGTATCTCGGCGACTCTATTTACTTCAAACCGTGGAAGTGACCTTGTGCTGTTTCTAATCCATGCCAGGACTATTTGAGAATCACACCACATAAAACATTGTATATTATTTACAGTTAAGGCCTTCAATATTCTATTTGTTAATCGCGCGAGTAACAATGCACCTGACAACTCCAATTTTGGAATGGTTAATTTTTGTTTTAATGGCGCCACCTTGGTTTTAGAGCCTATTAAAGTTACATGAACATTACCGTCTTTATCTACACTTCGTAAGTAAACCGCTGCCGCATATGCCTCACTACTAGCATCACTAAACCCATGAAGTTCAGTCACGACTGCGTTATTACAAAATACATGTCTTGCTAGTTCTAGCTTGTTAAGCAAAGGTAGAGTATTACGAAATTTCACCCATAAGTGTTCTAACTCCATGGGAATGGGCGTATCCCAATCTAACTTTAAAGACCACAACTTCTGAATCATTATTTTTACGAGAATAATACAAGGACTTACCAATCCAAGAGAATCATATAATTTTGCAATACTGGACAGAATTGTTCTTTTAGTAACAACATCTTCTGACCAGTCTTTAGTACAAAATGAAATCGTATCTTGATTGCGGTTCCACATCAAACCTAATGTTTTGACTGTTGTAGTGTCATTTAATAACAAGTGGGTATCATTTTCAACATTCGTTTTGCTCGCCAATATTTCCGCACAGTTTGATGACCATTTCCTTAAATGGAAACCTGCATCGTTCAAAATTTTGGCAACCTCGTTACATGTTAACACAGCATCATTTATGTTGTCAAAACCTGTAATCAGACCGTCCACGTAAATATCGTTATTGATAATCTGTGACGCGCGCGGATAACTTTCTTTGGTATCGGAACCTAATTGTTTCAAACATCGTATTGCAAGATATGGCGCTGATGCCGTGCCATATGTCACAGTGTTCAATGTATAACTACACAAGCGATCATCTGGATTAAATCTCCATATTATTTGTTGCAATGAACGATCATCCTCGTGTACAAGAATTTGTCGATACATTTTCTCTATATCGGCACGTACCACAAACCTATGTTGCCTAAATCTAAATAAAATGTCTACTATATCGTTTTGACATGATGGGCCTTTAAACTGGATGTCGTTCAAAGATAATCCTGAATCTGTGACAGCTGAACCATCAAACCCGACACGTAGTTTCGTACTTACGCTATCAGGACGCCAAATCGCGTGATGTGGCAAAAAATATGACCGAAGTTTAGAAGTGTCTTTGAGTTTGGAAATCTCCATATGACCTAACTCTAGATACTCTTTCATAAATTCTGAATATGATTCTTTTAGCTTGTTATCATTAGTTAACTTTCGTTCTGAATGAAGAAATCGTTTAATAGCCATTTTCTGAGATTCACCCAATTCATTCCGTGATAATTTTAATGGAATGCGTACTACAAACCGGCGATCACTATTTTGGGAATAGTTTTTACAAAATGCGATTCACAAATATTTTCTTCCGTATTCAATATTGACACAGCAGAGTGTATTTATTCTAAGTCCCAAAATTTTGTTAAAGCATTATGTAACTCTTGGTTGGTTAATTTGACAAAATTGCAATAGGTTTTCATCATATTTTGACTTATAGTTCCTGACACAATCCAACCAAACACTGTATTATGCAACATTGGTAACCGTTTTCCTATTCATGACTTTCATTTAACAATAAGTTTCAAAATAGCTGAGCACCTATGAGCATATCAATCTTACTGGGAATATTAAAATTTGGATCTGCTAGTTTAATACTAGTTGGAATTTTCCACGAGGATATATCTACCTTAGTAACCGGTAAGTTGTCTGTGATCTTATTAGGCATAACAATACATGTGATATCTGTTTCAAATTCAGACACTCTCGATTTCAATTTTAAATTGCAAGTAGATTTTAATTCAAGTTCTGTTTGATTTATTCCCACAATGGAAATGTTTGGTCTGCTCTGTGGCACTTGTAGTTTATTTGCAAACTCTTCAGTAATTAAATTTGACATAGATCCGTTATCTAAAATAGCTCTACATTTTTGTAAACTCCCGTTATTGTCCTCAACATATATGACAATAGTTGAGAGAAGAACCGCATTTCTTATATTTTGACTGGAAATTAGTAACAACTGTGGAGTATTCGGTTCTTTCTCATGTTCGTCATCCTCAATAGTAACCACTGAATGTGAACTGACCTCATTCAAATGCAGTAATACATGGTGCTTTCTTGAGCACTTCGCACAAGGCTTTGCCCTACAGTTTGTATACCAATGCCCATAACAGACAATTTAAACATAATTTTAATTGCCTTATTTTTGTAGCCGTTCTGAAATTCCTAAATTTATAAACTCTTTACAATGAGTTATTAAATGATCTTTGCGGCAAAAATTACACTTCCTTACCTTATCTAAATTTGTATTGACACCTAATAACGCAGCAGATCGTTTATGTTCTATTTTAAACCCATCTGTTGATTTATTAGAATGATTAAGCTCAAATGTTTCCAAGAAATCTGCTCTGTCGTTTAAAAATATTTTCAAACTACTTAATGTAGGCGATTCGACGGCTCCTTTTCCCCTTTCCCATTCTCTCACTGAAAGCTTATCTAGTTTTGCAACTATGATATAAATTAAGACCGCATCCCAATGTTGCACTGGTTGTCCTAATGTTTCTAAAACCCTCAAATGTTTAAAAATGGTATCTACTAAATTCCTAATTGATCGGGCCGATTCTTTTGTAACTGAATTAATTTCAAAAATGGATTTAATGTGATTTTGCACTAGTAATCTTTTATTATTGAATCTTTCACATATTAACTGCCATGCCACAATATAATTTTGTGATGTAAAATCTATTGATTGTATTAGTTTTAGTGCATCACCTACTAGTGAAGCTTTTAAATAATGAAATTTCTGAATACTTACAATTGACTCATTATTATGTATTAAAGATTCAAAAGTGTCTTTAAATTCCAACCAATGATTAAAATTTCCGTTAAATTTTGGTAATTCAATTATAGGCAATTTTATCTGCTATATTATAGGTCCCATTGTACATTGGCCAACGGCATTACGGCCTGCAGATTGCCTTGATGCCCCTGAAACGTGTGACCCATCCCTATCTTCCGACTGTTCTTTATTAGGCTTGATTAACATTTTACCAAGCACTACATTTTTTGTATAAATGTCATAATAATTAGTACGTAACTGATACTGTTCTTCAATACAATCGTCTGTAGTTAAACATTCAATCTCTATTTGAATTGCTTCAAATTCATTCCACAGACCTTCAAAATTATTTAAGCGAACACAAATTTCAGCAACGTTCTTGTCTATATCCTGACCCCTTTCTAATTGCCTTTGAACTTGTGCTAAATAATTAGAAAAATTTGTAAATTTATGCTTGATTGCACCCCATTTACGGTTCAATGTAGCTACTTCGTCTACTGGCATTTTTTAAGATGTTATTCACAGACTAGAATAATAAATATAATAAAAGTACTTACTCAGACCATGTGCACCAATCTTTACACAGTGATACTTATAAATACGTACAAACCCTTCGTTTTACGTCTTTATTATATTTCCAAATCTTACTCAAATACAAACCACAACGAGGTTATGAAGTAGGAATAAAGGAAAATGGCTTACCATGCTTCCATCACTTTCATCCCGATGTATCTTCGGTATTAACATCCATCCATCCTTAATCCAAACAAATTCTGCTTCGAAGGACCATTTGTTACGACGACAGAATGGACTTTTGGGTCGTCTGGTAATTTTACTATTTTGTTTGGTTTAATGTTTATTTACCGAATTCTCACAACCTCATCTCATCGTATCTTACAGTGCAATGCTCTCAAAAATGTACCACCTAACCTACACAATTTGGCTAATATAATACAATACAGGTTTCTATCTTCTTTCGTCTTGTTGCCCTCTAGTGGACACTAATATGGTTATAATGCGTTAACAATATCTATTCTTGAAAAATTCGATAATAAAAAGAAATCAGCCGATCGGCCAGTGTTATGACGGAGAAGAAGACCGCCAACTATAGTATAAATAGATTTTAATGGGTCTCAGATATGTTGTGAGGGAATGTTCCCAGAGTACTAGACTAAAAGAATTTTTTCCAATGGGCTTTGGTTTCCGAGAAAATCGAAGTCAAAGTTCCATGCGTACCTATTATACCTGTACATTTTGTGCCAATAATGACAAGTGTTTCTGTGGAATGAAGTTTTTCGTACTTGAAAAGGATAAAGACCTATTATAAAAATAAAATGTCAGAAGAAAGACATCCATCTTTCAGTTCAAAAGGTCTCAATGAATTGCTGAATACACAATCATTCCATAAGGATATCATCAATAAGTTTGTTATTTATTATTTTAAGATTAATCAGAAAATATTTGAAAATTTTTCTTTAGAAGGGGGGGACTACCTTTGGGCAGAGTTTAGTTCACCTACTTCAAAAGTCTCGAGCCCCACTGACGAAGAGAAGCATCTCGCTGATTAAGTTCCTAACTAATCAACACATGCAATTGTATCAACTGTTATGTAATCGCTCAGTTCCCAATTCTGTATGTAATACCATAACCAACGATGGGCTTGTAGTTTAATCGTTGTTCTACAGACGAGAATTATCCCTTTATATAATAATACGAATACCTGAAGTACACTTGGAGATACATATGCATTTATAATTATAAACACATATACTACTATCTTAATCATATGTGTATATATATTGATTAACGACAATAGGTATAATATATATTATACATACATATAATAGATGCATATTAATATTATCGTCAACCTTCTTCTGACATCTCTAAATCTACCTCATTATAACACCTTACATATTTACCTTTCTTATGTTTCCAGAAACAGTAACATCAAGAAAATAACTGGACTACATAGCCTAATAATCTCATCTAAATTGTTTTACAAAGGCATACGATAATGGTGCGACTTACCGTTATTCATACCTAAACTAGAAATTCCACATAATGAAATCATTTACATTGTTCAGAATAGCCACAAGGGTAATAAAGACACAAATTCCTTTAAAAAAGCTGAAGCAAAACAATAAACACCACAGTCATTTGTTACGCTAGTTTTGTTTTACCGCTGACATTTATTTGGATGTTGAACCGACATTTGTAAGCAGCAATCGTCCGTTGTCAAGAGATAAGCATGAGATGTTAAGTAGTCGTTGGTCAGTGTTCATAAAGTGGTTTAGCATGAAGCTTGTAGTAACTTGAAGTTAATGTAAAAATAACGTTCTTCATAAAAGAGGCGAATATTTGAAATAATTGAGCTTAGATATATCATGTTGTCCTACAAGTTATTTTCATTTGAATGTACATATGTAGCTGGAACAATTAAAATTTCTAATACACTACCCACACTCGGTATTTACTATTTCTACTACTACAAAGTAAAAAGTGAGTTTATTTACAAACACTATCATCATTCAAAACAAGATAGTAAATATCTACAACTTTTTATATGTGCAAACTTTATTTAATTTCATTTTGGATGATGTCTATAATAAAGTATTTTTAAAATAAACAATGAATACAAACTGCTAACTGTATTTGTTAACAGTTTAAAAGATATATTACTGTCATACATACATTTACGCATACATTAAATCATCATAAAACATTTATAATAGCACACTTTATCTAATGAAATGGAGAAAATGAATTCTTTACCCGATAATGAGTTATATTATTTAAGGCCTAACTGACACAGGTGCACTGATTATAAGTGCTCCGTTTGTTATACAGATGCTAGGAAATGTCTCTTCGTTTTCTTTTTCTAATTAGCTGCATTTTCACATATACCATCAATGTAATGTTAGTTACTTATACTCGTAAAGCGCTTTCAATTTACATAAGTGATTTGGCAGGTATGGATAGGTATGGAGCAGACAGCCGTGGAAGTGAACTTGAAGTTCTCGCTATCAGTTTTATGTTCCCAAATATTGATAAAAATAAGGTTTCACTCTTGTAATAATTAATGTTAATCGAAAATAAACTTCTTCATCGCTTCAGACCTGCAACAAGTTAGAAAAGATTAACAGAGACCAAGAAGTTGATAGATATTTAGCAATCGATATGGAATAAAACCGTGAATTTCTTGAAACTTGAAAGAAATTAATACGTTTTCTAATAGCTTGGAAGAGTGTAAAGACAAAAATTACAGTCAAACTGGAAAGCAGCCGTGTAGTAGGACGCTGGCGTGCTAAGGAATTATTTACGGGCAGAAACAAGGTACAAAATGGAACAAAACTTTATTTTTGATTACATATGGAATAATCTAAGTTTACCGAAATAAATACTTGCATTTTAAATGAAGTGTATAAAATGGCGCCGTTATAACGCAAAAATGGTGCGTTTTACGAATGGTATCAAAATTAAAGGCAATATTTAGTTAACCAAAACGTACAATTTTATCGAGTCATGGAAAATGATTTAGCTACAGTGAGAAGTGTTTCGCATGACTTGGTGTCGAAAACTTTGGGTAGATTCAACAATAGAATCTCAAAAAAATGTTACATTAAAAGTAGTGACAAATCATAAATTTATTCGTTTAGATCCAAAAATAAATTTAAGTTCACTGTTTGGGTGTTTCAAGATGAGGATAATCCAACAAAAGCCATTAGCTGTTGCAATACCAGTTGATATACCAGCGTTTGTTTGTTAGCAGTAACCACCACGCTCAGAGAAACAAGCCCAGAATGATGAATCCAGTTTACTTGGAGCCCAAACGAATATTTTACGTTCCCAAAGATCAAAAAGAAGCAATCGATTCCTTCAAAATGACAATTTTCGACGAATGCCAAAGAGTATCAAACGTTATAGAGGTGCACTTTAAGAAACAATAAATCATTTTCAGTTGGTTTGTTTTTGCTTTTTATGACTACATACAACGCAGATATGGCACCCTCCTATGGTGAACATTAATACTATCGTGTACACTTATTTCATTAATTGGATAATTTAAGGATACATTAATAATTACCCATACCACGAAGTAATTTGTGATTTCTAAAAATAGTTATTAACACATTTATAATAAGGATTTATATCCGTAACCATTTTTGTTCAGCATGTATGTTTATGCCAAAGTCGAAACCCGATTGACTAGTGTCTTAATCGTTACGTTACTTAACGTTACTTAAACTCATAGGTATTACCAAAAAATATTTAGGGATTATTGTGCATCTACTACAATTTTGTCATTCTATACTGTAATCAGCATTTATTCATGTATCATAGAAGTAATAGATAAATACGATGATAACGCTGCGACCAATATTGCATAATAAATTACCAGGTATAATATATTGGAAATAAGATGAAATTAAAATGTGTATTAAGCAATGTATATTCTTTTAACCTGGTTTACTTATTTCTAAGTGGTAGAGAAGACAATAAAAGAGATAACTGTATATTATTCATTTATTTAATGCCGGGATATCGGAGTTCAAGAAAATCCAAACTACGACAACAGAATATCTGAAAAGTAATACATTTTCGTTCTGATGTATGCCTCAAATTAAGTAACGCTCAATTATGTTAATAATTGCGAAAATTCATACCTAAAACAATACTCGCGGTAGATATGTATTTACTAAAGATATTAAGCATTATTATTAGAGTTTATTAAAATGGTAGATGATGTATTATTATTAAGTGATGTAAACCGTCTTGTTTTTGTCTTCACTTACATGCAAGGCGCGACATTAAAATTCGGAAAAGGGCGTAAGTCCGGTTTATACTACTTAACCTTCCGTGGTCACATAGGGTCTATCAGACCCCACTTTTCACTTTAAGCGCAAATTTTAATTATTTTCAAATTTTAATTAAAGATATTAAAAATTGACACGATTACAATTTTTCGAATGGAAAATTTTAATACTTGCGACAGCTTTCTTTAATGATTTTTTTCATCAGCTTGCCATTTGTTTTCTTGCAAATAAATAAATAATTCGTCCTTAATCTAAAATGTTTATAGTATGTTCCACAATTTCTACATCAATATCGGACGGATAGTTTTTTTGCAATTGTTTATTGAAATGGATGGAGTCCAATGGACCCCGGTATGACCATCTAGATTTTATATTGAAGTGTGACCAGGGAGGGTTAATGATAACACGTCACTCACATTTTTATAAACTCTAATTATCATTCACATATTTGCTGTTTCTCACATCTCTTCAAATAACTTATTTCATGTAATATTACAAACATTAGAGTTGTACATATTACAAAATACTCATTTTTTCTTTAGCAGGAAATCATATAAAAATATCTTTAGCCTATTAGAAATAGCTGCATTCGCGTAAAATATACAATGATTAATTAAAAAGATTTATAAAAATCTATTAGTAAAATATAAAATTGTGACAACTGAGGACTATTGCAAATAACGGAAAAGATGCCTCTCGAAATTTTTAAACTGCAATCTAAACAACAAACCTTTTACAACAAACTCCAATGGCTCTAATGAGCAAATTGGCAAATCATCTAATGATTGGCTTTTATTCAGATGTTAGAAAATATGTAAAATCCTGGAGACGCAATGAAACTATATCGGCCAAATTTCTATAAGACGTTTTTTCCTATTATGTAAATATTATAGTAATATTTATTTGATTTTATTATGAAGGGATTTTCAGAATTCACGCATCAAATTAAAACACAAACAAGACCAAACAAAATAAGACAAAATTTGTAGCAGAAGATATGTACCTAGTATCTGAGGAAAGCCGTAATTAACTTTTTTAGTATTAATGTTTCAAATGGAAGATTGTAGAAACCTAGTAGCCAGTAATATTCGGTTCATCTAGGGACCAAGGTCGCATGGTGTATTCGTCTACCATAGGGGGCGATACATCGTAGCTGTCGACCCTCTTCAAACATGTGATCAAACAATAAAGGCAAATGTTTACAATTTAGAGAAAGAAATATTTATATATAATATTTATAAATTTCTATTAGCTAGAAACATTTGAAAACTACTGCAGAAATGTCACGAGAGCGCATATTTGATCCCTAAGAGGGGATTTAGGTCGATGGGAAGCTAGTACAGAGGTTAGTCGTTCGATAGGCGTAGAACTGAACGTTTGTTCGATAATTATCGGCTTATCGGTGCGCGTCTTGAACAACAAGACGTTAATAAAAGGTAAGAATATATTCCTTGATAATACTGTATCTCACGTACCTACTTTTGCGTGATACGCTTCTGACGTTGCACTCGTTTGTCGAACCTTACTATTCGTTATTTGTATATTCCAAATATATATTTTTTTATCATATATTTGATAAACTTAAACCTTGTGTGTGCTTCCTTACTAACCGTGGGCTTCGCCAGATAAAAGTAACTAGAATAAACGAAAAGGGAACTGGAGGCTACGTAGGATGTTACAAAGGCAGAGGCACGGCGGTCAAGAAGTAGGTGGCTATCAGACTCGGCGCACAGGCCTGTTGGACACATGTGCAGTTAAATATGCGACCTTGGACCTTATTAGTAATACTTCTCCAAGCCGAGTGGTGACTCTGTATCTAGCGTAACGATGGTATTGCGCTTGCGCTAGGATATACTGGGCAATACCAGCTTACTTATCTCTGGTTGTTTCTAGTGGCGACATCAGATCGACATGACTGTTTACTATGCAATTTATGACCGTATCGCTAGTACAGATAGCAAACACAGAAACAACAAACAGCTAACAAATTATTGTAAACAAAGCCTCTTTATTCTTTATTATATAATACTTTCGCAAGCACTCAACTTTGTTGTAAAGAATGTAAAGTATAGATTTATTTTGGTAACATGTCTTTGTTCGTAATGTATCACTATTATTTAACATGCCAATTGATGTTATTTTGATGTGTTGTGAAAATACATGTTGCTGAATATTTTCGAATCACATATCACAATACATACAAATGTAGATGGTAAATATAATTTTTAATTACTTCTGAATCCTAAACAAAAATATACTTTAACGAAATCTGGAATCTTTTGGTTTGTTGCAATGCCTAGTTGAAGGTTCATCTTTTAATACATTAAGTGAACATACCAGGGTTATGAAACTGGCAACAAACGTAGTATGTGGGCCACTACGGTCGGGCCGGAGTAAGGGGATCTAACAACCAATAAGAGTCAATGCTTTTACAGCTATGATTTAAATTTTCCCAGATATTTTAAAAAGTCGCGTTAATTTGTAGGGGGAAAAGTGACATTCGTCCTGCGTTCAGGGTGTGATCGAGTAATTGGGTTCCACAGAATGTAAATAATTTGGTAAGTATGAATTTTAAAGAAAAAAAACGAAGTAGAGAATGTCAAAAACGTTTCAATGATTTGTCAGCGGTTCGAACGCCGGCCAAAGCTAGAATTTTCTGCCTTATAATTTTAATTTAAGCTGAAAGTTAAGAACATAATGATATTTTCTATATACTTAGTTCAAAATAATTTTTTTCTCATTTTCACAGTGTGGTCATCAGAGAAGTTCTCAGTAGAAGACACATCAGATAACGCTTTTTGCTTGTGCTGCTTGATTGTTTGGTGAAAGCAGTTAACTTTAATATAGAAGTTGTTAGCTGTAAGAAGTATTGTTGCAAGTATTCAAGCTGCACAACTGGTACTACAGCAAAGTGTCCAAAGGCTTTGTTAATAAGTATCTCTTCAGCTTCTCCGCAGACCCATACTACCATGATCTGAGAATCATGAGAATGATTTGCAACGTGGACTCTTCTTGAAATAAAAAATTGTAACATGTTTTTGAGGATCATTTTGTAGATTCAAATTTTCTAAATCTCCGATCAGTTCCATTTGTTAAACCATCTGAAGTGAATGATATTACCCTATTGGAAAAACTTCCATTTCTAGATGAGAATAGCAACATAAGTAGAGATGATGCCCTGTTTACTTTACCAGAAGAAGGAGAACATGCCCGTCAACATTCACAACTATTTCCGTCTACTACAAATGTCTCCTCACATTTACAAAATAATCTTATATGATAGAGATCTACCACTAATAGGTCAATAAAACAAGGCTGGTTTGAACGATAGTTATATTTTCACATGAAAATATAACTATCGTTCAAACCAGCCTTGTTTTATTGACCTATTAGTGGTAGATCTCTATCATATAAGATAAGTATAAAAGGTCACGAAATATATATATATATATATATACATTACAAAATAATGAGGTAATAGGCAATTTTGGTAACGATTTTCAAGAACATAATTGCACACAGCACAACTGTGATAACTTAATTTTAGAAAAGTTTGTCCCTTTTCTAATCTATATATTTTGCAGGGACAGGCGCACACAAAGCTGTATCTGATAGACATTCTTGCCAGATGAAGAGGTTGAAGAAGAAATAATTTTATTTGGTTTATTTATATATTCTTGTTTTTTGTTGTTTTTATTGATGGTGCAATATGTATTTATTTCATTTATTATTTTTTACAGAATATTTATTTGCTTTCTATGTTCAATTTATTTTAAATTTGCATGGTTGTTTTGTAAAATGTATTTATCTATTTAACAATAAATCGTTTATTTTCTTCTAAAATGTGTTATCACTGTGTTATCCAGCCAACAAGTTTCGTTAATTTGACTGCATCAAACGTGTAAATGCATTGTGTTTACATGTTTGGTATGATCACACTGATATTGATTTTAAGATAAGGATAAATATAGAATGAGAAAATATATAATTTCTAAATTTACCGCCATATAATTTTAAAATGTCGCGCCTTGGAGTTTATTTTACCACTCCTCTGCCAGGGAGCACTGTGATTTTCGTTGCCAAGGTCTAACATGGGAGCCTTCATTTCTTATTGTTACTGTTCTGTGGGGCATACCCTGGTTAACACGAAGAAACGAAGAGGCTAGCTCTGCGTTAGATTCGTGGGTGATATAGGTTTATTTTCACCATAAAAGATGTTAGCTGGGTGATAATGAAAATATAAGGCCTCCACTGGTTTTTATGGTTGGTTTTGTTTCCACTTTGTCGTGTACAAGAGGCAGAATGTACCGTGACGATCCGCCAAAGACATAGCAAACAAAATCCTTTCCAGGGAGAAAGAAACAAAAACAAACAATAAAACAGGCGTAAAACCCTAACTGTCGGTATTGACGAACACTTGTCGATAAAAACGGTAACCTTACTCAAGTAATATTATAAATAATTACCGGTAAGCGTCCGACCAAACCTTTTGGAGTATATCACGTTGTCTCTACCTTATACACAAACTACACTCTGGCTGGCGACCCTGTGATTCCTCTTTTCAATTCGCATGTTCTAGCGACGCTCTAAATTATTTTGCGCACGTCCCGAAAGTAATCGATAATAATCGAAAAATGCGCGAAAACGGACAAAGGTAAGCATCATTGAGAAAAAGATACAAAACTCGCAACAAAACGCACCAAAGCGGTGTGACAGGAAAACAACGTCCTATCGGGTCATTCCATTTCAAATCAATCAAAAAGAGGCAACAATTTTCTTGATCCCCTCCGATTTCTATGAAATTTGGTGTACTGGTTATACTAATTGAGAAATTAACAAATACAAATTTTTAGACCCCTAGGTCGACAGGGCGGAGGGTAACAATCTCCCCCAAAATCTCCAAGTCGCAACACTCTTGCACCTTCAAAATTCAATATCTTCGGTTATATTGTAGCTACAAAGGCCAATTTTTTCTATTTTAAAGCTCTTAATATACTCTACAAGACTACTATAACCAATGAATTTTTGAAAAAAAAATTAGAGGTATCTTCCTAATTTAAAGGTCGTGGCAAGGGGTGGGCGAAAAGGGAGGGAATGTATAGCCCGATTTTTTGAAACTTGAGATTCTCAAAGAGTAAGTCCTAAAGAGCATATCCTGAAATTTTTATCCTGGGACAACAATGGGATCAATGGGAAAGTGTTATCTTCTGGGTTGGAAAAGAGTCAAAAATAAAACAATTCGATATGTGTTTGATGTGAAATTTTTATTATTAAAAAATAAGAAACAGTACAGTTTCAGTAGAAACTTACAGTTCAGTAAAACGTACAGTTTATTTAAAAAGAAAGCCACTGAGACACAAATTAAACATTTTTAATTATTTCAGCACATCTTAAGGTATTTTAATGCCTGAGGCAACTTTTCCTCTTGTTTTGAGTACTTTCTTGGATGTTTGTTCAATTTTTTAAGCTGACATTCACTGCTTCTATGACGCCTTCCCTTTCTATTTCTTCTAGCTCATCTACAACTACTGACTCAACACTTGGTCCTGCTTCTGTCTCATCCTGACTTCCTGGAGTTTCACTAGTTGGAGTTTCAGACTCCACTCTCTCTAGCTTTCTGCCTGCACCCAACAATTTTCGACACTTATCACACACTTTGCCACCTGCCACCACACTGTCTTTAACGTCTAACATCCAGTCTTGAACAGGTCTGACTGATCGGCGGAGACTTGAATGATTTGGTAATTTGTAAGGGTTACAACAATAAAGTTTCTTTTCCATTGTATTATATATATAAATTTCAAAATTTTTATCGGGTAATAATGAACACTTAATAAAGATGCTGTAAAAGCTCTATTCTATATTAAACAAAAGAATCTTTCGTTGAAGAAAGTTTGTAAGACACTGACTTTATTTATCACTATTAACAACTTAAGGACTAAATATGAAAATCTTACAACTAATACAGGATGGTAATTACCAGCAGCAAACACATGTGCATACGTAACGGACAATTAAGACGGGTCGCTTTTCCTAATTAAGGTTAACTTAATGTAACATATTCTTTGAAATTCTTAAGGTTTTATGATAGGTAATAAAAGCAAGATATTCACAAACAATTAGCAAAAGAATTATGATAAGGTTTCTCCTAAAGGCATCATTAATTCTAAGTTATATCAAGTATAAGTTACATTATATATATATATATATATATATATATATATATATATATATGCCATATTCGTTTGGCAGATGTGGAATTTGGGGTTTTAGTAGAAACATTAACATTAAAAATTAGAAATTACAAAATTGTGATCTTCTCTTGCCATCCGTAGACGTACGTTTCGCGGTTATACCGCTCGTCAGTACGGCTTTGCAAGAGCTGTAATTTCGTATACAAATTTTATGTATATATGGTCTGAATATTGATATTTGTACATGTGAGAGGGATTCGATATTCTGTAGAGAAAATAACTGTAAAAAATGCGTAATACGTGCATTGTGAGAGAATTCATATCGAATCCCTCTCACATGTACAAATATCAATATTAAAAATTAGGCAACACAAGTAATATATTTTTCCCCAGTTATAAATAACAAGCACGTTGCGAGCGATCCCATTGTTGTCCCAAGATAAAAATTTCAGAATATGCTCTTCAGGACTTACTCTTTGAGAACGCCAAGTTTCAAAAAAATCGGGGGATACATTCCCCCATTTCACCCACCCCTTGCCACGACCTTTAAATTAGGGAGGTATCCCTCATTTTCTTTCAAAATGTTTTTTGGTTATAGTAGTCTTATAGAGCATATTAGGAGCTTTAATATAAAAAAAAAAGATTGGGCTCTGTAGCTGCAATAGAACTGAAGATATTGAATTTTGAAAGAGCAAGAGTGTCGCGACTTGGAAATTTTGGGGGAAATTCTTACCCTCCGTATTTTCGGCCCATGTCGACTTGGGGGCAAAAATTTGTATTTGTCAATTTTTCAGTAATTGAAGGAAAAAAAAAATTGAAGCGTTCTAAAATGTAAATAGAAATTTCATAAGAAACTTTTGTATTGAATATAATTTCCTAAAAGAATGGATGTTAACGCCAATAAATCGCCGTCTCCATACTTTTAACTAACCCTGTATTAATACATACGTACATACGTATACTTATATCGTTCGATGAGTGTTATCATACAGTTTACTCTATTCTTTTATTCTTATTTTAGTTGGTGTTTGAGCTATCCGTAGCTTAATTAGAAAACTACTTCCATTATTCGCAGACGCGCGATTCGCGCCCATACCGCTCATCAGTGCGACTGTGTGAAGTAGTTTTCATTTCTATAGAAACTCTATATAAGCCCGGGTGTTAGATGTTCGTACATATGAGAGTTCAATTACGAAATTCGGCCATAATGTACTAATTGCGCATTTTTGCAGCTATTTACTACTTCTACTGAGCTTCTGCGAATAGTGAAAGTAGTTTTCTAATTAAGCACAATTTTCCCACGGCGGGCTAGCCGAGTGCGCGATTGTAGCTACTACAGGAGTTTGTGGCAAAACAAGTTGTCTACTTCTGTAGAATCAAAATAGCTGCAAAAATGCGCAATTAGTACATTATGGCCGAATTTCGTAATTGAACTCTCATATGTACGAACATCTAATATCCGTAGCTCTTTTCGTTCACCATACACCATCATAAAGTGTAGCTGTTACCCTGTGGTGAGAAATTTAAGAAAAATATATAGGAGAGACTTTTCTCCGGCCGGAGCTGCAGCAACCCTTTAGACAACCCGAAATGGAACCTCGGATAAATACATATACCACCACCTAAAGGGACGGATAAGGGAAAAGAAAAGGAATGTGGTAGATAAGGATTTTACAATTTACTAAGAAAACCTACAAACATTTATATATTTTAAAATTACAAGATAATAGTAACGAGTGAATAGAATGAGGAGGACAATACCCTAAACCAATCAACCCTTGAATTAAATTATTATTATTAAATTATCGGGAGATTCAGATATATTAATTCGAAGTAAATGAGAAGGAAGAAGATCATGGCCAAATCTCAGTCTACAAATCGTTGTAATAAATGATCTATTAACAAACGGGACGACAGAAAACCAAGAATGGCTGGGAATATCCGACTGACCCTTAAAATAAGATCTACCACGGAGTGGAGAAGAAGCTAACCAATCTTCTTTCCATCTACATCTGAGCTCCTTGGTCAATTCTTGAAATAAATCTTTGTAACCAATTTTAATATTATATTCTGGCCTGAATCTTCCTGACTTAGCTAGCGAATCTACCCTTTCATTGTGTTCAATTCCACAGTGTCCGAGAATTCAACACAAAATGATAATGATGTTATTGGAATGAGCATCCAGTAATAATTCTCTAATTCGAAAAATGAGAGGGTTGTTATTGCAAGAGGAATGTGTTTTAATTGCAATAAGGGCGCTCTTACAACTAGAAAAAAATAACATTATTCAGAAACTTAGTAGAACGAATATAAATAATCGAAATGTAAATACCAACAACAGAAGCACAATTTCAAATGGAAGCAGAGAAGATAAAATTGGTAGACGGAAAAAATATACCTAAAGAAATAGAATCTAGATGAGAGTGCTTAGAGCCGTCGGAAAAGAAAAGAATAAAGTTAGACCAACGGTTTGAAACATATTCTATGAAAGCGGAGTTAATTCCTGGAAAGAAGGAAGTATGTGGAAAAAAGGCGATCTTAGGTTTAAAAAATCTTTGAAAAAACTAACTCTAAATGGCTCTGGAGGAATTTCAAACCATAAGATATCTTTGTATATAAGGAATTCCGATAGACATATGGAAATGAGAGGCATTGGGGAACGATAGTTTCTTTCCTGTAAGTTGCGAAGTAAAGATGGAAGAGATGACCAGACTGCTTGAACGACTCATATTTCTCAATAAATACCGCTTTGTTAGAAGTCGGAAGCTAAGATTCAGAGGAGCGTCAACTGCTTCCAATTGTAGAGTATTTGTGGGTGTAGATCCCATAGCACCCAAAACGATTCTCAGGCTTTGAAATTGAATTATATCTAATTTATGAAAGCAGTTATTTGCAAAGAGCATCCATATTTAAGTCTAGATCTTATCAGTCCCTTGTAAAGAATGAGGAGGGTTTGAGGATCACAGCCCCACCTCTTACCACACAACGAGTTTAATAGATTAATAGGTTTGTGGCAACTAATGACCAATTGAGAAATATGGAAGCTCCGGTTCAATTTCGAATCAAACCATAAACTCAGGTAACGAACTGATGACTTAGGGAAGAGAAAGGAATCCTTGTAAAGTAAACGAGTAGATGGGGAGGGGGGGAATTTCCGTCTTTCTGGAAAACCAAACAACACGGAATTTGTTTGTAGATAGAGTCACACCCCTCGAATGCAACCAATCTTCCACTTCAATTAGAGCGTTATTCATTTGATGCCAAATAAGTGAAGGATCATTACCGTGAGAGTAAATAACTATATCGTCTGCATATTGAAGACATTTAATAATTAACGGTCATTAATATTCACCAACTGTAAGTCTTCACATACTTTTGACAGAGTGTCACCTATGCGATTATTAGAAAAACTGCCACAAGAATGCTGGTGTGCGTTAAAGTCACCAGCCAAAATAAAAGGAGGGCGAACAAGAGAGAGAATATTAAGCCATTGGACAGGAGAAAGTTCAGTGTCAGGAGGAATGTAACCCGCAACTATATTCAATACACTTGATATTAGAATTAGGAAATGACATTTATCAGGAAGTTGACAGTTAATACCTCGCCTAACTAAAATAGAGGTGCGTCCCCCTGAGATCGATGGAACAATTATGAGTAGCATTATAACCAGGGGAAGTAATAAAGTTGCCTTGTCTTAACCAAGTCTCTGTAAGTATGATAAAATTTGGTTTAATTGCGTAGTCTTTAAGAAATGAAAAAAGGTTTGCTTTGTTTTTAGAGTAACTACGCATATTCCAATGGAGGATATTTAGTGTACTTGTGCTTATGTTTCCTGGGACTGTGTAAGCCACGACAATTTTTCGTGATGAATAGATGGGATGAATTCTTTAAAAAAAGTTGAATAGCAAGTCCTTGTTTGTAAAGAAAGCCACCCTTAACAGTGTTAGGAATAATATGAGGAAGCGACACATTCGATCTTCACAAAAAAACTATAGCACCGTAAAGGTGACCTAAGGGGTAATCAATTATCCAAATAAAAGTTTTGTGAGAAATGCCTCCCGGAGTTACAATTTAAGAAAAACGGTCTTACCTTGAAGTGTTTACGTTACATTCAAACGGAGTTTTGTTATGTATTTAATCCCATAAATACAATTATTTTCAGTCATTTACCATTTAAATATAATTAAAATTTAAAATGAATAAAAAGATACGCTCTCGAAATATCGTAAGATTAAAAGTGTAGTTTGATAATTTTTTATAACAGAAATCAAAATTATTTTTGTAAAAACCTTTCAAACGACTTAACTTCAAAATGTATCCAAGAATTAATACAGCAATATACAGATAAATATATATATCATCGACGAAATCTAACTATTTCACGGTCTTCTATTTCTGTTTCAGCGACTGTTTCCACGACAGTCACGTTAGCAATTTCGTTGTGATTTGCCATTTCTTCTTTATTACCCCTCTTATAATACAAAAAACGATTCAAACGAAAATTCGAGTAATTTCGAGAGCGTAATTCGATTGGTGTTCACCGCTCGAAGTCGAAATTAAACTCGACCACGTGCAGGTTCATCCTTAATTGCATTTAAGATTAGTCTGCCTGTTCTTCGTTCCGTGGTCATTTCCTAGGGTTCAATGGATTGTGCAATAACCCTGCTAAACGGAAAAGTTCCACAGTCCGATTCAATTTCCACACTTCCGAGCCAAACTTCCCGGAATATAGGATTTTCGTCGTCCGCTAGAACTGTATGTATCTTTGGCAGCCCGTCACGAGGACTCGATTGCATTGGTATGAGCATCTGTATCAGGATCTTTAAAAGTCAAAGAATGATTTACCCTCAAATGTTCATACCCGTGCAGTGAAAGACAGTCATAGGCCTTCCAATAATCGCTGATAACCGTTGTTCCCAATTCAATCCATTCACGGATAATCGGAGTCAACGTAAATAAAAGAAAAATTATTAGAACAATTATGGTTTCAAATACAAAATATATTAAAGTATTCAAAGCTATCTAACCTGGTCAAAACCACTCCGCTCCACGCCACCCGTCCCAAAACCACCCCATACCCATCAAAATCCACCCAACACAACCCGAGCCAGAACAACCCCACACCATCCGGCCCAAATCACCCCACACCACCCGATTTAAAGCAACACAACTCGACCCAAAACCACTCCACACCATCCGACTCAAACCACACCACACCACCCAACTCATACGAACACAACTCGACCCAAAACCACCCCACGCCATCGGGCCCAAACAAGCCCACACCATGCGGCCCAAACCACCCCACACAACTCGACCTAAAACCATCCCACACCGATTGGCTCAAGCTACCCCACATCATCCGACTCAAACCAACACAACTCGACCCAAAATCACACCACACCATCAGACCCAAACCACCTTACACTATTCGACTCGAACCAGCACAACTCAACCCAAAACCATCCCACGCCGTCCGGCCCAAACTACCCCGCGCAGTCCGGCCCAAACCACCCGACTCAAACCAACAAAACTCTAGCCAAAACCACTACACACCATCCGGTCCAGACCACGCCGCACCATCCGGCTCAAACCACCTCACACCACCCGATTCAAACCAACACAAGTCGACCCAAAACCAACACACATCATCCGGCGCAAACCACCCCACACCACCCGACTCAAACAAACCCAACTCGACCCAAAACTACCCCCACACCATCCGGCCCAAACCAGCCCACCCAAGACCATTCCACACTATTCGGCCCAAACCACCCGACCCAAACCAACACAACTCTACCCAAAGCCATCTCACACCGCCCGGGCCAAAACCACCCCACACAGCCCGATCCAAAACCACCCCACATCATCCGGCCTAAACCGTCCGACCCAAAAACCACCCCACACCATACGGCCTAAACCACCCCACACCAACCAGCGCAAACCACCCCACACCATCCGGCCATCCGCTGTCCGAACCAAGACTATCCCACTGCAGACGAACCCACTCGAAGCCAACCCAACCTGGCCGAACCATGAAAACTCTGCCCGTACCTCGTTCGTAGCCTCCAAAAACCCGTTGCCCATCTACAAAATGTCAACGATGATACTCTCTTTTTCCAAATTTGGACTTGTCAATCTTTACGATTTTACCCGGGTCCCCTAACTTTTGTTTATGCAGTATATACGCATCTGAAACAATCTCGCGACAAAAGGCGCCCAATCTACCGCGGTATTGCTTGCGATACGTAATATGTTAAAAACGAAAGGAAAATGGAAAGTTTCGACTTAAAGAAACGTCCCTGCCCTAAATTCAGAATAGTAGATAGTTATCAACAGATGTCTCATCTCGTAGGTAATCTATCCATAAATATAAGATATAATGCGCCATAGCTACTGCAATACGTAGAAAGTCAAAGTGAAACAAAATACAATTCTCATCTCACTCTTCGAGACTGCTTAAAAGTGCGCACTACTAAAAATACATTCCAATTTTAGCGGCATTCGGGAATATTATTTTCCTATAACTTGAATAATGTAACCTCAATTTATATATTTTGATGACATTTTACAGCGGTCTTTTCTATCAACTGGCCAATTTTGGATCGAAATGTTAACGGTGAATAATGTTAAATTTGTATAGCTCTCGCAATATAAGTTGGCGAAGGGTGGAAGTGAGCTCGCGCAGATAGAGGAAGGATAATCTCAGGTGTAGGCTTCCGCGGTCGAAATCACAATGTCTAACTTGGTTTCCGGGTTGGAACCGCGTCTGGTTTGGCGTGGGTGCCGACGTTTCGTCCACTATTGCAAGGGACATCTTCAGGGCCGCTTCCCGAAGTTAATCGTATTGCTGTCACTTGAAGACTGATCCGGACTCTGAGTGGCGCGACTTATATAGGGAGGAGGGGTTGGGGTCGTACCGCTGTTAGAACGCGGCGTGGAAGCAGAAGCTTGTGGCACGACTTGAGTGGGAGAGGGTTCAATTTTACCGGGGAGAAGAGAATGCCAAGATGAATGTAGCAAATAACCCCCATCTCTGTTTAGATTATGTGGATGTTTGTAAATCTCGATAGATTCACGGAACTTTCTAGGGAAAAAATGAGATTCACGTGACAGAAGTTTGGTGTCATTGAACCGGATTTGATGACCGGAATTATGTTTGTGTTCTGCCAATGCCGAACCAGCTATACTTAGCAGCCTAGTGCACCGCTCATGTTCTGACACACGCACACTAACTGGCCGTTTTGTTTCGCCGATATAGACACTGCCGCACGAACACGGGATGCGGTATACCCTTTGGGTTTGCAACGGAGATAATTTGTCTTTGACGGAGGGCAAGACATCTGAGATTCTGGTGTGAGGTCTGAACACGGTTTTGATTTTGTTCCTATGGAGAACTTTGACTATGCGATCTGTGATACCTTGAATGTAGGGTAGGAATGCGGTGCTGATGGTAGGATCGGATACGGCTCGTGGTTTGGGGTTGCGATGCCTGAATATGGTAACCCAGTTTACCATCGAGATTGCGGGTGACTAAAACATCTAAGAAGGGGAGACGGCCGTTAGATTCCACCTCCATGGTAAAACGTATGTCGCTGTGTTGGGTATTTAGGAAAGTTAGGAACTCGTTTAAAAGTTCCCGTCCGTGTGGCCATATAACGAAGATGTCGTCAACGTATCTGAACCAACACTTGGGTTGTAGATGAAAAGAACCCAGTGCCTGTTGCTCGAAGGCTTCCATGAAGATGTTAGTGACAACCGGGGATAGGGGAGAACCCATGGCAGCTCCGGACACTTGTTCATAGAACATGAGCGGTGCACTAGGCTGCTAAGTATAGCTGGTTCGGCATTGGCAGAACACAAACATAATACCGGTCATCAAATCTGGTTCAATGACACCAACTTCTGTCACGTGAATCTCATTTTTCCCTAGAAAATTCCGTGAATCTATCGAAATTTACCAACATCCACATAATCAAAACAGAGATGGGGGTTATTTGCTACATTCATCTTGGCATTCTCTTCTCCCCGGTAAAATTGAACCCCCTCCCACTCACGTCGTGCCACAAACTTCTGCTTCCACGCCGCGTTCTAACAGCGGTACGACCCCCACCCCTCCTCCCTATATAAGTCGCGCCACTCAGAGTCCGGGTCAGTCTTCAAGTGACAGCAATGCGATTAACATCGGCAAGCAGCCCTGAAGATATCTCTTGCAATAGTGGACGAAACGTCGGCACCCACGCCAAACCAGACGCGGTTCCAACCCGGAAACCAAGTTAGACATTGTGATTTCGACCGCGGAAGTCTACTCCTGAGATTATCAGGCCTCTACGGGGAGGAAACATGGAAGAAGACCCGACTCTTTGGCAACCCACGTCAAAGGATGGTAAAACATTTGTGTTTTGTTAACATTTTTACTTAATAAAAATATAAATAAATAATATATTAGATGTATGTGTAAACTTAATCAAAATCCCAAAATGTTTCACAATACGAGTAAACCAAACTGGGAAATTAAACTAAAACTTAAACTAGCGATCTAGTCAAGGAAGAGTTAACAGTCAAGATAATATTTAACATAAACTAGTACATATACACTTATTGATCATTAAATAAAATTAATTTAATATATTTATGCCAAATGTTTGTATTTTTGTGATCTAAATCGACCCTCATAATGCAGTTGTAGTTAAATAGTACTTTAATATTAATGTAACCAGTTCCACATTGTGATTATTCAACACATTCTGTAATAAAATACGCTTCTGCATACTTTCTGTGTTAAACGTGGAGGCCAATCTTTTAATAATTTTCTTCATTAAGACGCTTACTATGCTAGAAGCGATAAACAATGCTAGAATAGTTTCCCTTAACACTTTCTCTGCAATTGTCCAAATTCTAATAACTACTGTACTTGTTTTTATCAGTTTTCCTCTCTGATCATTTGGAAATCTGTAAAATCTGTCGTTACTATCATTTTTTCTTTACAGCAATCACAAAAACTGACTTGGGATAGCTGCAGTCTGCTTTTCCACTACGTGCTTGTTTACTACTACATACAAAATAATATTACGAATACATATTTCGGTAAATATGAGACCCTAACCTATAATTGCCTAGAATACATCAGAATACATGGACACAATAACAACCGCTAGGTAACCGTTGAATTCCGGACTTGCTTGGCTTTTATAACGCAAGCGCTCTTCTCTGTACTCTCAACAAGCGAAACAGAGATGTCTCCTCTTTCATAATATTGGCTAAAAGAATGTTACAAGGCGCATTATAGCTCTTTATATTTATTTTATATGAAGAAATTCTCCTGCACCAAAAGTTGAAGTTTTTTGGTTGACATTAATTTTGGAATAACATATTTTGCCATCTATCGGACAATGGCTACACTGTTACAAGGATTTTGAGGACTCATAAATCAACGGCTGTCATACGTTCACTTTGCGGATACAAATTATTCTTTATACATACCGAATTGTTCATATTCTTATAAATTTCACATGTGTAGGAATGAATCGCGATTCACATGTTGATCACTTTATTTAATAAGATATACAAAGCTAAGGTAAAACTAAATAGAAAAAATGTACAGTACATATTAGTAACACAGGCCAACGGCCATTGTTCTCTATCTCTCGTTAGTCTGTCTGTCCACTTGCGCACACACAACCGGTGGTTGAGGTATCCGCACTTGGAAATAATTCTTGCTACACACTCCCCTTTGGATCACACAACCGACCCGGGTGTGATACAACACGATCAAAGAATTATTTCATGTGGTTCGAGATTTTAACCGGAGGGATCTACGTGGTTCGTTGATCGCGCACGGTTTTTGTGAAACGGCACTTCGCGGTAGTACACTACGCGGTTCACTCGAAGCCGAAACACATGCAGACGTCGATGACGATTCCGGAGTGGCTCTGGGACGACTGGGAGGCAGAGGCTCCTGGGGTCGATTGGGATCTTCCTCTGGGACGACTGGGAGGCACAGGCGGAGATCCTGGGGTCGCTCGCGGTCTTCCTCTAGTCCGAAGTGGATATATTGGCACATGCGGGGTCATTTCCGATGTGGAAGGTTTATACGGAGCCAGTGCGTAGGCATGGTATATACCACAGGGTACCAATGGGTTGGATGGATCCACAACTTTGTAAGAGATAGGACTAACAACTCGGGAAATTCTGTTAGGACCATCTCTACGGGGTACAAATTTTGAAGTAATCCCAGCTCTAGCTCTACTCAAGACATGAGTGTTAACCAGGACTAAGTCTAATACTTTGCAGAAAACATCTCTTCTCTTAGTATCAGCGTATTTCTTACGGGCGTCTTGTTGACGTTCATGATTATTTCGCGCTTCATGAAGAGTACTAGCAAGTAAGCGGAGATACGGAGTTATTTGCGGGACAAAATTATCATTATCGATAATGGCCTTGAAATCTCGGCGTACATCATCAGGCTTACGCAATTCTCTGCCAAAGGTGAGGTATGCTGGCGTATATCCAGTAGTTGGACATACAGAGGTATTTAAAGCAAAGCGAATAGAAGGCAATTTGTCTTTCCAATCGGTATGATCCTTCGCTGTGAGGATGGCTAACTGCGTCTTCAAATCCCTATTTTTCCTCTCTACAGGATTTGCAGCAGGATGATACAATGGAACTAAGCTCTGAGTAAATCCAATGGCTTGGGCTACATGTTGCATTACGGCGCTCACGAATTGGACTCCAGTGTTACTAATAATCTTCCTGGGGGTTCCAAAACGGAGAATGATCTCATCAATTAGGCATCTAGCACAGGCTTTAGCAGATGCAATTTTTAGGGGAAACAGTTCTGTCCATCTTGTGGAAGTATCTTTCACAATGAAAATCCACTTTTCATTAATTGGCGTCTCTGGAACAGGTTCAAAGAGATCGGTTGATATAACCTCAAATCGTTGGGCTTAAATGGGCGTCTGAAGCAGTCCAGACGGTTTCATATTGGAAGATTTATATCTTTGGCAGTCGATACACTGAGATACGTAAGCAGTGACATAGCGACGCATTCCGGTCCAGAAATATCTGGGAATGATTCTCTGAAGGGTACGTTCCACACAATAATGGCCTGCAAGTGGAGAATCATGTGTTTCTTTCAACACTGTTTGAACTAAGCTTTTAGGTACTACTTGCTGTGCTTCCTCACCATCATGATCTGGTGAGTAACGATACAAAATTCCACTCATCATTAAATAACTTCGATCACTCCTTCTTCTAATTTCGACCGAACATTGTTCTGGTGATTCATAGCATTTGATAATTTGGGCGCAATCGGGATCAGACAGCTGGTTTTCTCGTGTTGTCTTCATGTCATCAACGGGAATATTGACGGTTACGAGACATACACGTATCACCTTGCTTGCTATCATGATAGATAGGGCGACTTAACGTATCAGCCAGGGCATTCTGACGTCCAGGTACATATTCAATCGTTAAATCGTAAGGTTGTAAAGCCAGGGCCCATCGAACAAGACGTCCGGTTGGAGACTTCAATGACATTAGCCATCGAAGGGGTTGGTGGTCACTCTTCACTATGACCTTGGAACTTTGGATATATCCACAAAATTTCGAAAATTCCCATACTAAAGCCAGGGCTTCGCGCTTGGTTGTATGGTAATTCATTCAAATGCATATTCTATGGCTCTTTCCTCGGTTCCCTCCCCTGGAGTAAAGCTGCTCCCAATGCATAGGAACTGGCATCCACTCTAATAATAAAGTGTTTGGTTGGGTCAGCTTGACGCAAAACAGGTGCAGTAGTCAATAACTCTTTCAGTTGATTGAAAGCATTTTCTTGATCGGGTCCCCATTTCCAATTAGCAGTTTTCCTTGTTAGGCTACTCAATGGTCTAGAAATTTCAGCAAAATTTGGAACAAATCTTCAAAACCATGAACAGGTCTGTAGGAAGCTGATAACTTGTTTTACATTTTGAGGGGCTCTCATCTTCATAATGGCGGATATTTTATCCGGACTCGGCCTAAAACCATCTTTACTCACTATGTGACCAAAGTACTTGACACTATCGGCACAGAAAGTACATTTCGCACGATTTACATGAAGTTTGAATAACCGGAGCCTCTTAAAGACATCCTCCAAATTATTAAGATGGCTCTCGAAGGTTGGAGACATAATAATAAAATCATCTAAATATGTTAAGATGGAAATGTGCGGTAAGCCAGATCGAAAGCGATCTGATAAATGCTGAAATGTTGCACGTGCTGTTCCCAAAAGGCATAGCATACCTGAATGTACCAAAAGGAGTTACCAAAGCAGTTTTATGTCGGTCTGCTTTCTTGACCGGTATCTGATGATAACCACTTCTTAGATTTAAAGTAGTTATGTAGACAACATTCACTGTGGAATGAAGTAAATCATCTACTGTAGGTAAAGGATACTGAACTGGAACGGTAATCTCATTTCGACGTCTGTAATCAACGCAAAGCCTGTAGATCCATCAGGTTTAGGTACCAAAACTACTGGAGCGGCATAAGCTGATTCACATTCCTCGATTATCCTATTATCCAATAATTTATCGAGTTCTTTTTGTAGGATTTCTTTCTTACCAGGTAAAAGACGATACGGCGGCTGGTAAACAGGATTGCCATCCGTCAACTGTATGGAATGGTCTGCATATGGTGTTAATTCCTTACTTTTCTCGAACACAGAAATATTCTGCTTCAATAATTCAGTCAGTTGATCCTTTTGCTCCGTTGTCAAGTGTGGACCATCACCGTCCTTAAGAGCAATTTCAACTTGGCAAATCTTGGGACCAGTGTCCTTGTTCACTAGAGGTTCTGAGAAGAAATAAAATTTGGTCGAAGAATCTTGTTCGAAAAACCATTGCCACTTAGGAATGTTTAAAACTATACCGGCATCGGTAATGAAGTCTATTCCAAACAGTGTTTTACTATTCTTATGCTCAGCAATCGCTAAGAATGTAGTAGGAATTCTTTTCCCTTGAAGTATACGTCGGTTTTAAAAATTTTCGTATGTACTTGGCGTAATTGTCCATCAGCTAGAATCATATGTACAAGTTTTTCCTTGTAAGGCAAATTTCCCTCACAAAAATCAGAGTATAACAAATTTCCTGCAATGGTGCTTTTCGCACCAGAATCGATATAGGCAAGACCTCGTCTTCCTGAGATTTTTACTTGAACCATCGGCTTAGATTTCATGTCAACTGAACAAATTTCTGTCATGAGAACATCTAAGCATGATGTATCTGAACTAGAAACATCGGCAGCACTTACAGCTGAAGAAGGCGTACTATGTGCTGAAGTACGAATACGGCAATTGGGGCACTGCGAACGTATATATCCTGGCGTTCGACAGCCAAAACAACTGATATTCGCAGACTTAGTAGGTTTTGCAGTAGTGTTTGGTGAAGCTACTCTGGATTGATTAGCAGCATATTTCCTACAATCGGTCTGTAGATGACCAAAATTCTCGCAAAAGTTACATTTGGGACGAATTCGTGTCTTGTGATTATTTGGGCTCTGTTGTTTAGCAACAGGTATAACTTCATCGAGACTATCATGAATGGGTCGAGCTTTCTCGATTAAATCCGAAAAGGTGTCAATTTGTTCCCTTGGTAACCTATGTCTGATCCTGCGATGTAGTAACCCATAAATCATGTCAATCTGATCAGTTGCATGCAGCTTTGGTTCATCAGATATGCGTGCTGAGAGTGCACCAACAGAATTTACAAAGATATCGGTAGGTTCCTTGTCACGTTGTTGTCGTGAAAACAATTCTTTGAAAATCTGATACGGCGGCATGTTATAGCCGAAAGAATGTCGCAAAGCTGCCAAACCGTCATCCCAGGTCGATATACTCAACTTGATTCCTTGCCACCAGGTTGCAACGTTACTGTCAAACAACATGGATAAACCACGGATTGCATTTTCTTCCGAAATATTTACGCAATCTTTGTAAATGCTAATAGCATTGATAAAATCATCAACATCCTCACTTTTGTTACCAGAGAATCGCGGTGTGCAGTTCGAAAAATTCCCGTTGAGTACTGGTGATGCGGTTTGAGCTTGGGAAGTGGCTAGAGCTTGAGTCATTCCATTGATGAGAGCTTGAAGCTGTTCTGGTGTCATCAACACCGGATTTGACACTTTAGCAATTGATGATTCCTCACGGGACGTATTGTTCAGCTTATTTCTTAAGTTATAGCTCATGTAACTGAATGTTTGTGAGAGTATAGTGCACAAAAAGAGGTCTGATATTTCATTAAAATGTTTTAAAAAAGTTCATGCTGAACGTACTATAGGAATGTATAGAGACTATGTCCATATGAAACGCACTATTGATAGCTTTAAATTATAGCGAACATAATGTAATACTTCGAGTAATATAGTTATGCGCATGCACCAAATACATGAAATATCCACTGACAGTCTATTATTATGCCGAACAATAATGTGATAAAAGGCCGTATAAATACTTCTACAATTGTATTCATAGGAAAATGCACAATTTTTGTGAAATTAGCAAGTCTATTATTGAAGTGCACGCACGATTCACGTGAAAATACACTGTCGCAATGAAGACTTGAAAAGCAGTACTTACAGTTTTCTCTTCCTACCCTTGCTTATTTTATTCGCAGTTGGATAGCACATGGAAGGCAGGAAACTGGTTCTTCTGACTCTTGCACAAACAAACTTCGTTTACGTTGAAGAGGCCTTAAGTTGGGCGCCAATTCTTTATGTAGGACTGCATCACCATTCACATGTTGATCATTTTATTTAATAAAATATACAAAGCTAAGGTAAAACTAAATAGAAAAGAATGCACAGTATACACATTAGTGAGACAGGCCAGCGGCCATTGTTTTCTATCTCTCTCGTTAGTCTCTCTGTCCACTTGGGAACACACAAGCGGTGGTTAAGGTATCCGCACTTGGAAATAATTCTTGCTACACATGTGGAATATCGTAGTAAGGTTATGAAATAGTTTTGTTGGATTTTACCAAAATTTTTTGTTAAAATTTGCAATGTTTCGAACAAGTTTTCTCAGAGTATACGGCATATTTGAGATTGATAATATAACATACCCTAGTTCATTCCTTTCACTTTCAGTTTGTTAATGATTTTATTAAAAAGAATGTTTTGTGTCTTACAAATTACTGCCTTTTTTCGATAATGGTGCCATCTTTTGACTATGAACTCTCAAGCCGCTCCCTTAACCAACGTTTAACTTCAATAGCAGACCGCTTCGAAGAAGAATGAGAAGAATTATATGAATGTACATCTATTTAAGTTGGTACTGGTTGCTACCAGTCAAATGTCATTTAGAAAGTCATACATTTTAACATCTCAGAAAATGTGAAAGTGTTAGTAAATTACTGAAAATTATATTAATATTTGAACGTATATTTGTAGAAAAAGGATAATAGTTATTATAAATGTATTATAAATTGTATTTATGCGATTAAATACATAACAAAACTCCATTTGAATGTAACGTAAACACTTCAAGGTAAGATGGTTTTTCTTAGATTGTGACTCTGGGGGCATTTCTCACAAAACTTTTATTTAGATAATTTATCACCCTTTAGGTCAGCTTTACGGTGCTATAATTTTTTTTTTTTTTTGCGAAAATCGAATGTGTCGCGTCCTCATATTTAGCCGACAGTTAATGAAATGATTATCATTTAGAAAATCATTAAGAGGGACAGAATATGAATTTTATTATTCAAGAAAATTGAAGTATGATTATAAGAAGAGGGAATAGGAGAATTAGAAATTCTACCATTCTTGTTAATAATGAAATCCTGATCATATGAATTTTTACGTTTTATGAATCGATGCTGAGACTTAGTAGATGATTTATTAAGAGAAAAGTTTTTCTTTTGTTGAACCACTTGAGAAAAGGAGTTTCTTTTGTATAGGAAAAGATTAAGATAGAGAAATTGTAGGTGCTGTATTGCAATTTGGCAAGTTAGGAATATTCTCATTATTAACCTGTAGAATCGACTTTTCCGAGTGTTGGCGGTGGTGGGCAAAATCACTTTTACAAAGAAGTGCTGCTCCGAAAAAAGAATAATTATAGGTTGCCAGTCAAATTTTAATTTTTAATTGGTAAGCAGATTCAGGGCAAACTCTTTTTGCAGGAGTACCTTGTTCAGTTGAGAGATGATTCTGTTTGCAAAACACACATGAAGGTGTTGACTTATTTTCACAAGAGTCTAGTGCATGATCTTTAGCACAAGCTGTATTCAATTTTTGATTTGCATTGAGAGCCAATATGGCCATATCTACAACAGTTTCTACATTGTATGACAGGAGAAATATATACCTCTGGAATTTTGACATTATAAAAAAGTGTTACATATTTAGGCAGAGATTTGCCTCGGAAAGTAACAATTATGGTAGCTCTATTTTTAAAAAACGGTTTATTATCCTCCGAGATATTTTTCTTCTGAATACGTTTCACCCCTAATACTGATTTGCCATCGCATGTTTTAAGGTTATTAAATATGTATAGTTTGTTTTTACCTCTTTTTTCATTTTTTCCAACACCTTCAACTTTATTATTATGAATTAATTTTCCAATTTCCATATCTCGAATCTGACCCGCATTGCCCTCAGTAGACTCTAAGTAGACATTGAAAGGAGACAAATCAGTTAATTCGAAATTTTGCATATAATTACTAGATCTAAATTCATTTGCTTCGTTCTTTAGAACATTAATAATTTTAGATGTTAAACTTAAGACTTTTTTGATTGGAATGGCCTCGGATAAATCTGCTACGTTCTGGCTTTTATTAGGTATCATCCATCATCCACAGTTTTTTGTAGTTCCGGCAGCAAAGAAAGAGGAATATTGATCTGAGATAAAACGGAGAGATCATTACATGAGTTAATTTTTGATTCAAGGTATTGTAATAGAGGAACCGAATCTGAGAAATATATTTTTTGAGACGAATCAGAGGTGTCCATATTATCTGAATTTGAAATAGTTTTTTCCTGGAGCGGGAAATAAAATTAATTCCCTATTACTAAATAGATTTTGGGGGAGCTCGCTCCCCCTTGTTAACATTGCGTGAAAGGAATTTCATTAAACTAGCGCATCATTAGATTTCAAAAGGGATTAGTAATATTCTAGAGAAACAAAACAAGAAGGTGTGCTCAACATCTAAAACTGCTTTAACCCTGCTGTACTGTTAAAATTTACTCTACACGTGTATCGTTCGGCTCAATATGACCCGGAACATTATTTGCAACAAAGAATAAGTCTACTGTTTGAAAAGAAATATTTTATTTATAGAAAAATAGAAATTTACATCTTCTAATAAAAAACATTTACACTTAAACATAAAAAATGTATTTTATAAAAAGACTATGGAGCACAATTTGGGCAAAAGAATTTTACATGCTTCTTACAAAGATGTTTATTGCATATTACACAAGTAATATTTGTTTTGTTGTCATTACTTGACGGACAAAATTTGCATCGTGCACGTTTTGCATTAATGTTCGCTGCTGTTGAGGGTTCATTTGATGTTAAGGCTATATTTCGATTTTTCGATTGTTGAGCTTTTACCACCATGTTGCGAGCTTCTTCTCCCCTGGATAGGTACGTTTTTGACTCCATATGTAATTTTATGAGTGATTTTCCTAATTCTTCTAGAAATAATCTTCTTTTTGTTAGTTTATTGTTGTTCCAATTTGGATTCACAGCAGTCCATAATACATACGCGTTGTAAGCCGAAATGTCAAGCATGTTATAAAAAATTACCATAGGCCAGCGATTGGATTTCCTTTTACAAGTATATGTGCCCACTAATTGATGGAGTGTGTCAACGGCACCTTTAGTTGCATTGTAGTCTAGTATTATATCAGGTTTCTGATCAGTTCTTTCAGCGACTTTGTTGTCGTGATGCAATGTGCTCATAAGGATCACGTTCTTGCCCTTTCTTTGGCACATAATTTACGACGGTTGTATCATTTGTGAAAAAGAAAGAACTGCTATGTACTTGTTTGTTAGTTATTGGCTGAGGAAGTTCCGGCTTGTTTTTTCTAACAGTTCCTACCATCGTAAGTTTTCTTTTCAGCAGTAACTGTCCTAAGTTGTATGATGTGAAAAAATTGTCACACGTCACATTATGTCCTCCTAGTTCGCTGGTGAGATCGCAAACCACCCGCATGCCCTGATTTTTTCTGGTGGAGCACCCTCTTCCTTTCCCTTGTAAACTTGTACTTTCAATGCGTAAGATGTTTCACTGTCACAGAGAGTCCAAATTTTGATACCATACCTCGCTGGTTTACTAGGTATATATTGCTTGAAAGGGCAGCGACCTCTAAATGCAACTAACTGTTCATCCACCGTTACATTTTCTCCAGGATTATATAACATGGGAAGATTTTCTACCCACATTTCCCAAATGTTTCTAATGGCCGCTAATTTATCAGCACGTCCTCTTTCCTGGCGTGTAGTCTTGTCATCAAAGCGAATCACACGGGATATCATGTTGAATTGTTCAAGAGACATGGTTGCTCGAAAAATGCTTCGACCGGTATCATTGCCCCACAGACTTCTTGTAGCTTATCCGTGCGATCGGTAGACGCCGGCAAGTAACAAAAGACCAATGTAGGCTTGAAAAGTGGCACTATCTAAAACTTTCCACTTTGTATCGTAAACCCGTAATCCTTCAATATTTGTCATCATTATCACTTCCTTCTCGATCGCAGGAAAAAATACAATTTCAAATGCAGTTTTTATGTCTGTAATTCTCGCACATGCATATCTTGTAATTCCTGCAGGAGTGCGAATCACATTGCTAGAACTAAAACGACCACGTGGCTGAGGTGGAATTAGAATTTAGAAGAACAGGCGAGTATCTATAAAATTAATTGTAGTAAATCCGATAGAGCATATATAGGACAGTCCAGAGGCGTAACATGTGTCCATTACGGTTATAATAGGATAGATTCGTCAAAATCGAAAATTTAAAATTAATAAAACATGTTAATTCACCGCGAAAACTAGATGCGCATGAAGCGATACACATGCATTAAAATACAAATATTCTAAATCGTGACAGCGGCCCAATTCAATATTCCACCTGTACAGTCTATCTCAATTAAATAATTAAGTAATATTGGTCTTAATTTTTTTTTGGGAAAGTAACTAAATCAGTCACACAAAGATACATGTAATTTTTCAACGTTTAAAACATTCGAATTAGAATGCAACCTTTAGCAGGTACTTTTTCTTTCTTTCGCATCTTTGTAGAAATTAGACAGGTTACCTATTATCTACGACAGGTATGGGGAACCTCCGGCCCGCGGGCCACATGCGGCCCTCGAGTAAGATTTGTCCGGCCCGCTACTGAATTCTTTCGTTGCATATTAGCACGGCCCGTCTAAACTTAATTCATAATGAATCATAAGGATACTACAAAAATGTATATTTTTCAAGATTACTCGCAGCATATAACTTCTACAAGAAAAGGTTGCCCATGCCTGATCTACGATATGTTGTTTATATAGGGGGCTTTTACGAAGGACGGGGTATCGTTGTAGGTTATCTCCGAGAAAAGAAAAATATTTTTTTGGCTCCACACCCGATTACAGTAAGGGTGGAATAAACTTGTATGTCAAGTACTTTAAGAAAATAATTTGCTCATTTAGCTTGTACCATTTTGATAATGCTTGCTCGTGCTGGCAAAACACATGTCACCGAATTTATTATTAAACAATTGTGTGAGGAGTTTACCAATATGATATGGTGTCATTTTCTTGAGTGCACGCAGTTTGCAGCCGTTCAACAACTTTTTACATTTTCGGAAGCTAGTCTCCCACATCGAAACTCCTCAAACGAATTCCTTACAACCTTTCATCCCCAAGTACGCCAACCATATCTCCAAGAATTTGTTTAGGTGATAGACCTTTCTTCGGTAGATACTTAACAATAACACGAAACCCAATTGGCTCCATTCTTCGAAATCTTCGACAAATTTCTATTTTAACTAATATATCTTGTTAACAAAGAAGCTACTAAAACATGGCCCATTATTTGACAGATGAATAGGGAATATGAGGTGTTGTTATGAAAACCGTATTTCAATATTTTCAAAGCCTACTTAATTAGCGACAATAAATACTGTACAATTCTCATATGCTGTATTTTATTCCTGGTCTACCGCCGATGTAACACGGTTTAGCTGCATTAACTTCTGTGAATTGCATAAACGCAGCTGAGAATATTCTGAGGAATAAAGGGACGTAAGAGGAAAAATACTTATCTGAAGGAAAGACAACTTGTAGTATATTAGCCTAAGCACGGTTTAAATGAGAACAAGGAAGCTGAAACTCTAAATATTAGTAAAAGTACTATAAATGTCGTGCCACCTTATAAAACTGAAGGACGAATCGAATCAAAGAAGCAAAAGGTGAACTGAAACAACTAACCGAATATGTAGAACTTTTAATAACAATGATAATATAAACAATATTTTTTCCAGGCGGTATTTTTATTACTACAATCTGATCAAAACAGCCAATGGCCAGTTTTATTTTAACTAACGTTGCTAAAGTTGTGTTTCCAAAGTGTCATTCAATAATTTTTCTATAGGTTCTAGCTTACTTACAGTAGTTTTTACAGTTTGCAACTGTACACACGCAATGCTCTTCTTTTTACACTAACTATAATAATATTAAGAAGAAAATAAAAAAGGAGCCCAGTTCTAAAAGACTTCGGAAACCGCTCTCCATGCACAAACAATCCGAAGAGTCCTCAACGGGCAAGGATATAACGACCGAGTAGATAAAAAGAAGCCATTAATGAACTAAATAGAAGGTAGGTAAAATTTCGCAAAAGAGTTTATTAAAATTAATTAATTGATATTATACTTGTCCAAATTACTTTACTTTGCAATAAAGATTTACTTTTGAATTCAGATGGAACAAAAATTGTTTGGATGAAAGTGAATGAAGAAAATCGTAATCGTTTGACCTACCGTCAAACAAGGAGACAGACATATACACCATTAGTTTGGGAAAATAGCGGTAACAGTCGGTATAGTAAATAAAGGAATGGGGAGTCGGCGATCATTTATTTCTCACATTTATGATGGCGCTAAAATTCAATGTCTAGTTTGCAATATCTCTCTAATGTGTTGGTCCAGAAACCACTGCCAACGTCACATTAAAAGTAAACAGCATTCCTCTGCAAAAAGTGGGATACGAAATCAAGAAAAATTAAATTTGATTTATGTGTTACTCTTATTTTATGTAATCTATCGTTTTGTTTACTAGACAAAGAAGCGTTTGTCTCCTTCTGGAATAAATATGCGGGCTGTAAATTACCTATCGATACAAAATTTGGTGCTATCTGTTCGTGAACATATTGAAAAAAGAATTAAATCGGAATTGAAAGATAAAAAGTGTGGTTGTGTAAGGACGAAATAACAGATCGTAAAAAACATTCTATGGTTAATGTAATGGTACGCACAATGGAACCACATCAACCGTCATCCTCCACCTTACTTGCTTCCAAAAGAGTTGTAGATTGAACTGCCGATGAGATTTTAAAGGTGGTTTTGAACTCATTGAACAAATTTGAAGTTTCAACTAAGCAACTTTTAATGCTTATGAGTAATGGCACTGCAAACATGCAGTGGTCACTTCTTGCATGTAACGTGTAAAATCCATACTCTAAATCTTGTGGCACAAACGATTCCTACATGTTATTCACTAATAAATGCATTAATTGCTAGTACAAAGGCAGTGTTTCTAAAGTACCCGACTATTTCACAAACTGTCCCGATATACCTGACCCACCACAGTAAATTGTTACATGTTGAGGAACATGGTTATAGGCTGCGTTTTACTATAACAAATATTTTGATCAAGTAAAGAAGGTAGTTTTAAAACTCGATCCGACAGAAGCTGCAGCTATCAAGAAAAGCCAGAAAATATTTCAAGGTAGTCAGGTTAAAAGAGATTTACAAACTATTCACAACAATTTCTTCGGACTAGCGGAGGGAATAGAAAGCTTACAAAACATTTCGATATCGTTAGTGGATTCTATTTCCCTTGTGAATGATGTTTACGCACAGTTATGCGCTGTAGAAGGTGAAAAAATGGTGCGTAATACAAAAATTTGAAAGTTTTTTACAGAAAGACTCCGATGTTCTTACGTTAAGACAAATTTGTGAAAGTGCGTGTGAAGATGCATGCCGTTGTGTCAAAGATAATAATAATAGTAATAATAATAGTAAAGTATGTTAGCCCAACAGAATTACGTCCAATTACAGGGCTTAACTTAAGATACACGTAATATATAATACGTGGTACATGTTAATGTAATATGTAATACATAATACTATTAATACATGGCAAAAAAGCAAAGTAACTTTAAAAATGGTTATAAAATGTGTCCTCATATATGTAATTTGCATCAATGGCGCAGTGCACTAAAGGAGCGTTGAGCAAAATGTTGGTTCTTGCTGTGCTGAAAATCTGGGTTCGTGGAAGTTGATCCGAGATAGTAAACATGGAGAGTCGATTCTATTATTAAGAAGCCCGCAGATAAGTGCGGCACCGGATAATTTCTGTCAGTATACGCTATCATTTTTATAATAGAGGTATTTCAGAAACTTCTTTTGTACCTTTTCGATCATTTGTTTGTTTGTTTATATACAAATAAAATGGTCGCTATACAACCACTCCACATTGCAATTTAGACTACTAACTAGGCAATTAAGGAATGATAAAGAGACTAGCTGTTGAGCCTGTCCCTGTCAGGCAGGAAGAAAAAGAAGATCTGCTTGGCAAGAAAAAGCAAAAGATTATTTGCCACGCCCCTTTCTCGTTTTAATTCTCCGCCCACAGGCTAAAAATCAAAAATCAGAGTACGTTAGGATTTGGCCTAGGCGTTTTACTATATGCATGCCAATTTTCAGCTTTCTAGCCCATCAGTGGGCTTCAGAAACCTCTGGATAGACAAGAAAAAGAGGAACACACAAATAAGGAAATTATATTATGTATAGATATCAGAGCGGTGGTGCTGGGAAAGTTTCTCGACAAAAGGAAAATGAAGCCAAGAGATCGACTGGTAGAGGCGCAAAGGTCCGAAACATGTTGTGAGAAAGAAAGTTGATTATTGAAAGTGATACCCAAATCTTTCACTATTGAATTATGTATTATAGCAATTTCTTTAATAGTATAGCAAGAGTTCACCATCTGGGACCTCCTAGCATAAGATACGACACTACACTTATCAATATTCAGACTCAAACCGTTTACATCACACCACAATACGACTCTATCTAAACTGTTCTTCAAGATATTAACGCCACCTCCGCTGGATATGGATGAGTCTATTTTTAAATCATCTGCGTAAGCTAATGTAATATAAGGAGTGGAAGAGACTAGATCATTAATGAAAATGTTGAACAATAGTGTTCCCAGATTAGAACCTTGGAATATGCCAGAGGTCAATATGTAGGTAGTAGATCTGTAGCCGTTGAAACAAGCATGGTTAGGTCGATCACACAAATAGTTTGGGAAAAGCTGTAAGAGAGGTCTGACAAAACCAAAAGCACTAAGTTTCTGAAGGAATACCGAATCATCAATGTTATCAAACGCTTTGGTGAAATCCGTGTAGATAACATCCAACTGCCCTCCGCAGTCCAATGGTTCCGTAATATCCTCAGTAACAATCGCAAGATTTGTGGTGGCAGATCGCCCGGTCATAAAACCATGTTGTCGAGGTGATATATATGGGCGTATCTGGCTCATGATTATACCAAAGTAACTGTTCAAATATTTTGGAAAAGTTAGTCAGAATGGATATAGGCCCTTCTTAAATACAGGAGAGATTCTTGTCGTCTTCCACACTGTTCGGTATTTTGATGTTTTGATTGATAAATTGAATAACTTGCGCAACGGCAAAGAAAACACGCAGGCACAATCCTTTACCAACCAACTGGGAATGCCATCGTCACCAGCTGTAAATTTATTCTGCAATTTCCGAACATAGGAAAAAACTTCGTCAGCACTAATAGGAGAGACGGAGACGGGTGGAAAATTACTTAGTATGTCTGGTAATTCAGGCATGTCGCTTGATGGCCGATATTCGGAGGAAAACATAGCTGCGATGGCATTAACTATCTCCTGAGGTGCACTGTATTCGATATCGTTAAAGTGAACTTTACCGGGTATTCTGGTGGAATCTTGTTTTCACTTAACAAACTGCCAAAAAGCTTTAGGTTTTTCGGATATTATGTCTTGTACAGCAACCACATAATTCTTGTATGCAGTCTGAATATCAAATTTCCATTTATGATGATATTGCATCTTTAATTTCAGATTTGGTTTTATGTTACGCGTAAACCAGGAAAGAAACGTTACTGTGTTACTGCTAATTTTTAAAAGGATGCACCTATCGAAAGTTGAGAAAATGTTTGTATATAACCCATATAACGCAGAGTCAACATCTTAATGGTTTTAGATGAATGACCAATTAAGTGCAACCAACAAGATTATGCTAAATATGCAAATCTAACATCAGATGTAGAACAGTCGTTTTCAGCATTAAAAACATTTATTCTACACATTGCATTCATTTGACTGAAACAGCTGTGGAAATATCTAATAATTGAAATATTTAACAGATGTTACCCAGTTTATGATATTACGAAGTAAGACTTTTAAAACTGTAAGTGTTGCAGCACGTTTTATAACTTATTTCTTACCTTTTATTTTATGTGTAATCTTTTATGCGCTCGCCACGCCACTGACTATTACCAGATATATGCTCAGTTTACATCTCATGGTTGGATGTGGCATTTCGGCAGCTGGACTAGAAGAAAAATGTTATTGACGGACATGTAAATAGAAATACATCTTTGAATATATTGTGGGATAATTTGAGTTAATCTCCAGAATAGATTAAAGAAAGCATATTACAAAAATGATAATTTTATCAAGATAATGACCCCAAGCATAAAGCCTATATTGTATGTGAGTGGCTACTATACAGTTGCGCTAGCATTACTGAAACACGATTTTAGTGGTCCGACCTAAACTCCAGAGCGAATGTATGGGAGTATTAATTGACAATTGTACATATATATATATATATATATATATATATATATGTTTCGTTCATATTCATCATTAAAACCCAATATTAAAGTTGTCACAATATGAGAATACTATTTTTGTTACTAACACTAATTTTGCTTTCTAAATTATACAGATTTGTTCGTAATATACAAAGTAATAAATATGTTATAAAATTCAAAAATGGTTCTACCTTTAATACTTGCCTTCTAAACGTTAAATATGACGTTAACCAAATATTAAAATTACTCACTACATGCATAAGTACAGTATATATTATACATATATAGTTTCTATCTGACTGCATCTCTAAAAGTAAGTACAAAAATGTTGATAAAAATATAAAACACCGGGAAATTATATTATTGATTTACAAAAATACAATCAATATACTAGACTAACGAGATAAGTGATATGAGACTAATTGGACTGAATGATTTAGGATAAGTATTTGGTTGTTATTCATTGCTTCAGTCAGCGCCTGGTCTGGAATCACTGAAGTTAGATCGATAACGAATAGAAATCATTCAGTGACATTGAAATCGAATAATATTAAGCATAAGGTACGTAGGCAAGCATATACATAATTAATTGAAAATACTGTAAGCTTTCTTAAGGATGAACTTTAACTTATCGGCGTTAATAGTCAGTAATAATCAGCTACTCAAAATTAACGAATCTATTTGCCTCGGGAATTGGTAATACGATCTTCTCCGGAACCCCTACTGTTAAATATCCTGGCGTCGCTGCGAACCTTCAACCCATTCTATCGTACACTCTGCCGGCGTGGGTCATCGTGAACAAAGTCTACATCTTCTGCTTGACGACTTTGCAAACCGGAGTTTCGCATCATTGTTGAGCATCTTTAATCGAACAAGTTGATAGGATTCAATATGGCCTTAATGTGACTATCCACATATCTGCACGATGCTGCTGCCGCCTGGACACGACCTACTGAGTTGGAGCATCCAATAATGAGCGAACTTTTGGAGGATGATCTTGACCGTCCTCCCCTAAAGGTTCGCCGCTGCCGCATAGCTGCAGCTCTGGAAATGAACCAACACTATTTTCTGGGATAAGTTCCCGAGGAGTCATCGACTGGCATTGCTGCATTAACACCTGCTACACTTAAAAGGTGTCATGAGTACTAATGCCCCATCAACCAGCTTATAAATCCATACGGAAAACCATAGTCGTTCTCGTGAAGAAATGAGGACTCCAGGGAATGTATCCCACCTCTAGTAACCGTTCTGAAACCCTCAGAATATTTAATATCAGTGATAAAAAGTTTCCCAATCGGTGCATTGATTTGTGCTTAAGTAATTTAGAATATAGTTTTAGATCAAGAGTATGTCAAAAGTTAAAAAGTTAAAAAGTTAAGATTTTGGAGTAACCATGAACAATAAATCTTCTTATGAACTAACGAATATGAAAATTTGAACAAAATCACAATTCTTCGTACACGCACGAATCCAGAATTGAACCCCATCATATCTTAAATAGTTATATTTTTATTGCCCTTGGAAATTAGAGAAAGAGTTTTACCAAACCCTGTACGTTCGAACATCATCTATGGAATGGGCAAAAGAAACATTTGGATCAAAAATCACACCCATGTATCGGAAAAAAGTAAGTAAGTCAGTACATCGCATAAGATAATTAATGAGCATTCGATGGTGCAAAGTCTATTAGCAGGTGGAGACAGCATCGATACTATTTTAAATTAAAGGACAATAATCCGTTTAGCTAAATACGAACAATGTTTTCAAAGATTGCTACATTTATCTTATTTATTTATTTATTTATTTCCTATAGGGGAGATAAAACCGCAATTACAGCAAATTATAACATTAAATATACACTAAATATCCATTAAATGTACGTAGCATAAAATTGAAACGAAAATACTAATACTAATAACACTCCTAATACTACATATATATATACTAATAACTATAATAAATGTATGGTGGATGTACACCCACGGACTTTGGTTATGTCCGATCTTTGAGGTACAGCCTGTGCTCCTGTTACTGTATCGGTTTGAGCGTCAAGCAAATTTCGCACATACAAGGCCGGGTATATATGTGAAAATTTGCTTGACGCTAAAACCGATACAATAACAGGAACACAGGTGTACCTCAAAAGACCGGACATAACCAAAGTCCGTGATGGTATACTTGCTTAACAAAAAGTTAGGGATGAAGTGTATATCCATTGTATCATCTGCCATCAAATTGTAAGTATCACATACTCTACACATAGCAGATTTTATCATTATATTTGTTCGAGGTTTAGAGATGTAAAAGGTATCGCGAAGCCTAGTTGAGGAGCGAGGTACAAGAAAGTTCAGCCAACGCAACAATTCGAGAGCATCTATATTATTGTTAACAAGATTATAAATAAACTTATTATATATAGATTTGATTTCGACGCAAGTCTGAAGAATCAACGTTATAGGCCGTAAGCAAGGTTCTGTGACTAAACCCTTATGCAGGATATTCACCATATTGCTTACAGTAGACATACCTTAAAAGTCGCCATTGTATCTGTTCTAGTGCAGAAATGTGACAGTTATAGAATGCAGGCCAAACCACGGAAGCATACTCGAGCTTCGACCGAATAAAAGCGAAATAGAGACGTAATATTGGTTCAACAGCTGCAAAAGGTTTTGTACTACGAATAATGAATTCTAGTGTTTTTTAGGATGTGTCTTAGGTGTGAAACTCACGATTCTACACTTGTCTACATCTATATTTAGTCTATTATTAGTACACCATGTTTGTAATTTGTCGAGTTGGTTTTAAAGGCAAATACAGTCGTCAGAGGTCTCAATTACGCTGTATAGTTTTAAATCATCCGTAAACAACAACTTAGAGCAGTGCAGCAGATCGCATACATCATTTATGTAGATAGTGAATAAAAGGGGCCCTAGATTCGTTACTTGTGGTACACCTGAGAAGGGATAGAAATACTAAGAATCGTGTCCTAAGTATATATAATAATAATCTATATAATGCTTCCTTTACTTAAGATATGATGAAAAGAGGATTACCAGTGCCTGAGAAAATCCAATTGCATCCAGCTTCCTAAGAAGTACTGAATGATCAACACGATCAAATGCTTTGCTTAGATCGGTATAAATTACGTCTATTTATTTATTCGTATTGAAGTTGTCAGAAATGAATTGACTAATTATTGTCAGATTCGTTACAGTTGATCGATTACTGACAAACCCGTGTTGATAGACAGAAATCAAATGCCTTATTTGATGATAAATCCTGGAGTACAGACATTTTTCAGAAACTTTTGCAAAATTATTTATGATAGCAATTGGCCTGTAATTTTCAATGAGTTGTTTGTCACCTTTTTATATACAGGGACGAGTCTCGCGATTTTCCAAACATCCGGAAATGTAGCTATCCTTAAAGATAAATTAAAAATGTGACACAATGGACGAGCTAGACTTGAGGGTAATCGCTCAAAATAAAAGCAAGATCCCATCATTACTCGCGATATTACTGTCTTTAAGTGATTTCAGCGCACAAATAATTTCCGTTTCAGTAATTTGATCCACATACATTGCTAAATTACATAACTAAATTGATTTGCTACGTGTTGTATAATCTAATTCAGGTTGGTGAACTGATTCAAAATAATCCTTGAAGCCGTTGACTATAGAAGAAGGATTATCAAAGAATTCAGTGTTAATATTTCTATCTGAACTAGGAATACCTGTATTACCTCTTCTTAGATTAATGCATCGCCAAAAACTTCTAGGATTATTCGTAATAGTAGATAGTGATGCCAGAACAAAGTTATTAAACAAAAGTTTTGAATCTACTTTAACTTTTTACGTAACCTCTTATAATTACTAAGATCGGACATTGAGTTCGATTTCTCGCATTTTGAGTGATAATAGTCTTTAGATTTAAGGTTGTTAATATGTTCCTTTTATGTATCATATTGCATAGTGAAATTTACTGGTAACTCTCAACAGGATGCTCTGTTGTATCACACTATAAAGAACATCATAAAAACCACTATATGCTCCGTTTTAATACAGAGAAATAACTAGTCGATATCGAAAAAGTCTTGATAAAGTTTAACAAAACCTGCTTTCCTAAAATTGTATATCTTTTTAGTTTTGTTACTATTCATATACCAAGTACGGTCAGTGTACAGTTTAGGAAAGTTGTCAGACAGGGATGATTGCAATCTTCCGTTACGAAAGGTGCATCCTCTCTATCTACACAAATATTTACATATATCACTTAATACTAAATCCAATAAGCGCCCTCGAATATTCAATATTGTGTTAAACTGGCGTAGATAGAGAAAATGTAGACAATTATTCATTGATTGACATTTATGATCATAAATGGAAGGGTTGTTAAAATGTGTAATATTGAAGTCACCTAAAATGATAATATTATTCTCAACGTGAACGTTGAGCTCTTCAAATACTGATATGAAGCCTTCAAATTCATTAGCCGAAACGTCCGGTGATATATATAGTATATAGATAATATAATAATTTAACACTACAACCTACGATATCTATAACTAGAAATAATTCCTTAATAGTACTAATATTAATTTGTTGATCAATCATGTGTGATTTAATAGCGAAAAGAGCACCTCCGCCGCGTCCTCTACTGATGATATTGAAGCTACGATCAGCCCTTATTACAGAGTATATACATACATAGATGAGAACAGTTCAGAATCAAATATATCCTTAGAAACAAAGTCTCGGTAATACACACAATATCATAATTAGCATTACCAAGTGCTGTATAAAAGTCTAAAGTCTTAGAACGTGTGTTCTGATAGTAGATAATTATTTCACTGTCGGGCTTACTTCTTGAGTTCCCCTCTTGTACATTCTGACGATCTGCAACAAATTCTTGCTGTTTTTCTCTTTTGTTAGGATTGGTTAAGTTATTGTATTTCGTTGATTGGTATTTCGTTTCAATAAAAACGGTTCAATTTAACACCTCTCGGCCATATAGCAGTGTTTTGTACTATCTACAACTCCTCAAATTTACAAGTAATTTTAAAAGAAGCATATTTCGAAGGAGGTTGCGATTGTAGTTTCTCATATTTTGTTATTGCATTTCAAATATCTCTGTAAGTCATTTACCGAAGTGTTCACATCCAAACCATAGATGTGAATATAAACAAATCTATCCACACCCTTAATTGACAAATCTTGTGTAGCTGCACCATGTATTATGTCTTTTCTTTCTATTATTAACAAACACAACCCCACCGTTAGTTTGATTGTTTATATGTGCCATCTGCTTATTTTGATTTTCGATATCTTTTTGTATACTTGTGTTTTTAAAAACTTCGGCATAGTTCATCGAACTGTGAGGAGTGTTTTGTTCCTTTTTATTTGTAGGTAATTTTTTGTTCTGTTCTGAATGCCTTTCAGAGATATTTTGTTTATTTTCTTCGCTAGCGGCATCTTGGATCTTTGACAAATCAGATGTAAAACGCTGTATTTTACTTACAGCCTTCAAGTCCCCGATCTCCTTACGAAGTAATTACGTTCTTTACAGCCTCTTCAATTTTGAATGTAATAAACTGTTCTATTGCAGCAGCGTTACTCCCAGTAATGCTGCTTTGTAATGATGTCGGCTGCGAGTTCTAACACTCTGGACACGCCCAATTCCTTAACAAACCACTCTTTTTCATTTCAGCAAATCTTTCTTCGGAAAGTTATATACATGCTATATGATAATTTTTATCACACATATTTCTACAATAAATATATTCGTCATATCGATTCATACTCTTTCGACAACAAGCACACATTATCGCCATGTTAGACTTTATCTTGTTATACACAAACTAAAATTTAGCATTATCAAAACGCAATCTTTTCGACAATTGGCTACTTTAATCAATTATACAAAGCCCTTCTCCTGTAAAACGTTTTGTATAATTATTTAAAAGCGTTTCAATAATTTTTTCTTACCGCGTTTTATTCTTCCTTTTACATATAATTAGTTTTTTTGATTACTACATCTCCACTGCTTTATATAAACAGAAAGAATGAAATATTCGCGCCAAATTGTAAACATAATTAGCCACATATATTCTTCTATTTTCATTTTCTTCTGTATATGAGATCTTAGAGGAGTACTTCATGTATTATATGTTTATTTTGCCTATCCAACACATTTTACAGGCCTTTTATTTCAATTCTAAATGCGTACATTGCGCTATTAAACCAGTATTAAACTCCGTTATTAATAATTAGCACACTTATATGTATACTATACCATATAAATAACAACTATAAAACAATGCACTTGAATGGTGTAATTATATTGATTGCGAGTAATATTTCAAATCCCAAAACAAACACTCTTCAGCAGTATGACATAAGGACAACTCCATATTAAACAAGAACCACTCCAACAAGATTTGAGACAAAGAGTTTTGATATCGAGATGGTGATTATGTAAAACAACCCAACGCGGCCACTCGATGCTTTATTCTTAAAATTCCAGGAACGCATTTTTCGAATTTTTCTAAACAGGTACAAAAGTAGAAACATCTGTTCTCTGGGGACTAGTTTGTTAATTTTACGATTTAATACATTCGTCACGATCATTTCTAAAAGATCATTCAGTGAAGCCAATTGTTTTAATTAGTCGTAAATTATATAGTTCCTGATCAGATTTAATTTGGTTCAAAAGTGTTGTTGTCATTTGTGTGTAAAATTAATTATTAAAGGTATTTGTTACCATTTAATTATTGTGATAATTTGTAGCTTTATGGGTTTAGTATAATCATTATATATAATTAAAATATTTTCAAAGAAGTTGTATTTGAGTGTTATATGCGATAATTGTTTCTGTTTTGAAGTCGGGCCACTATTCAGATATAAGTAATTATAGACCCATTGCTATCCTATGCAACTTTCGAAAAAAAATTTTGGAACAGCTACATATACTAAAAATATATCAACTGATCATACCCTCAGTTTCTCCACATCAACATAGTTTTATAAGAAAGAGGTCTACTATTTCTAACCTAACTGTCTTTACGCAGACTAATGCTTTGGATGCTGGGCTTCATGTTGGCGCTATATATACAGACTTTGCCAAGGCGTTTGACAGAGTAGATCATGCTAGGTTGCTAATTAAGTTGAAAAACTTTGGATTTAGCGTACTTTTAGTGCTCTTTTGACCTCATATCTGTGCAATACATCTCAACGTGTGTTTTGTAATGGATACACTTCTTCGCCTTATATAGCCACTTCTGGAGTTGCGCAGGGCTCAAACCTGGGACCACTTCTTTTCATCGTCTTCATTAATGATCTGATTGACAAGATTGCATCCGATAAGCTTCTTTTTGCAGATGACAATAAGTTGTATCGTACGATTACCAATTCAAGCGATTGTATTTTGTTGGAAATGGACTTGAACAATATACAACAATGGTGTACAATTAACAGCCTACCTCTGAACCCCAGTAAATGCAAAGTACTCACTTATACCAAAAACTCACTCCCACTAACTACATATACATGCTTGGGTATGCTTGGTATATATGCTTGGTAACTGCCTCTAGAGTTGACCCCGTTAGAGATTTGGGAGTAACATTTGATGCAGAGCTAAATTTCCATATTCATGTTAACAACGTGGTAAAGCAGGCTAGGCAGACTTTAGGATTCGTGATTCGGAACTGTCGATCCTTTACAAGTATTAGAGTATTGAATACGCTATACTTTACGTTGGTGAGGACGAAGTTGAAATATGCTGATCTGGTATCCCCATTATAGAACTCAAAAATATATGTTGGAGCTTGTACAGCGGATATTTGTCAAATTCCTGTGGTACAGAGTAGATGGTGTGCACCCTTCTAGGGGCTGTGATCATTCCGTACTGCTTTCCCGTTTTATAGTACCAACCCTCTCCTTCAGACGCTTCTTCTTCAGCCTCAATTTCCTTTATAAACTTCTTCACAATGAAGTCAACTGTTCGGAGATTCTATCTTTATTTAGCTTCCTCTCCCTCTTCAACTTTCTATCTTCCCTTTCCCAGAACCAATTTAATGAAAATCACCTGTCTATGTGATGTCCTGCAATTACAATCAGATATCTTCCTATGCAGATATTCACTTTAACTCGTTACCTTCATTTAAGCATATCATAAACGAACACTGCAATAGATATGCTTTATAGATCTTCTACATATATGTTGCTTGATTACGATGCATTATTTATATTTCTGCCTTCTATTTTTATTATTAACCTATGATTAAATTTAGTTCGTATTCAATCGTGTTGTCCTGTAATTGGATTGTAATGTTCTGTTGGGCAAATAAATAAATAAATAACGATAGTATTTTCACAACTTATGATTACGTATTAATACCATTTCCATATTTGTGCATGTCCTAAAATAGTAACCATAAATAGTTGTAATATTTTCCTAGAATTAAATGTGTATTTAAACCGTGACTTATGAAATACTTATCTTTCAGATTAGCTTCACCACTTTTCTAGGTCAATCAAAGGCAATGTTGACAGTTATAACTTATTATACAATATGAAGATAAATTTTTCTTGAAGGACTATTTTTCGAAACAGAGACATTAGCGGACAACTCGTTACAGAGGTGAGAGATTTACTGTTGGGTAAGAAGAAGTGCATATGTTGGATATGTTGCACTTCGAAACTTCTTCTAAACGATCTATTTGCCTTACAGAAAAGAAAACTAAAAAGTATTTACTTAAAAACGGAATTTTGAACAAAAAGTATTAGTTATAATGATCCATCTGTTATTAAGTATGATTCTAATGGTATTAGGTCAATAAAATGGAGATTTTACTGCAAACTTTAAAGTTGGTGACGAAACTAGTGGTATATATTCACAACAAACGTTCAACACACCTGGAAGCATGTTTACTCACAAAGTTCAAAACCTATTCAAAGGTACACCACTCGACATGTTTTCTCTTCTATTGAATAATCCTTTTGTTTTGGTTAGATATTATCGTAATTTAGGTTGATTATTTTTTAATATTACTATGTATTACTACTTATTTCTTCATTTTTAGTCATTCGTCTTGAGTTACATTATGATTTATGAATCAATATTTAATTTTTGTTCTTTCTGTCTGGTATATTTCCTTTGTTTTATTTTATTCTTTTCAAGTTTTGCTGATTGAACTGTGCGGACGTATTATAAGTAAGGTTTGAAAAGCACGCGTCTTATTCGCTGGAAGAACAGTCTATATACAGCGCCAATAGACTTACACGAGTTTGATAGATGTGACAAAACAGACAAACTCGTTAGGTCTGGTTAGCGATGATAAGAACTTCGAATAGCGGAGGTTATCATGCGTTACACATTACAGAAAGCTTTGTAGGCTCACAAACAATAAGTGTAAAGAGAAAGAAAGCAATTAAATGCTCGGTCAGTGAATAAATCGTTTTGTAAATTGGAAGTCATTGATTAATTTGTATATATCGGCGTGCAAACTGACGATGTAAAGCCTAACAAGTCGAAGTGGATACCGACAGCCGGGTAAAGAGGGCACGATGCAAAAGCACGAGTATATCAAACAGTTGACAAATGTTTGATTGGGGAAATAATTTTGGCGACGTTACTGAAAGAAAAAAGAAAAGAAATTTTTGCATAGTAAATCAGGAAAAAGACTCCTAAGAACGGAACCGGTAGCAATAGTGATGAAAGTAAGATGGCAGTGATGAGAAAGTTAGTGGATAAAATAGATAAAATATTGAAAACAATTAAGCAAAGTAAACATAAAGAATAAAAAGATGATGAACAGTTAAAGAGAATGGTTGATAAATGCAAAAGGAAATCTTATATTTACACCAAAAAAAAAAAGAAAGGTTAGAAAAAGATAAAAGAACAAATTCGATAATCTCCAACTTGAATGTATATGAAGATACTCTTTTAAAAGAATCTGCAGAAGTTTGTATATAAGAAGGATTAAAACTAGAAATTAGATTGCTTAGTACAGAACAACTTGGAAAATGTGTGTGTCTTATACAATCTGGTAGCATGACCGACAAATTGAGAGATGGAAGTAAATTAAAAGAATATAAAGAGCAAATATACACTTGGATTTGCTAAAAAGGGAGCGGAAAATTCAAACATACATAGCAAAGAGGACGAAGAAAAAGAGAAATATGAGACACCTAAACATAATAGGGAACACGAAATAATCAATAAATGGAATAATAGCTGGAAACCCTCTATCTTGTAGGAGAAACCGAAAAAATACAAAAACAAAGACATCATTGTAGAAACAATAGCAAAGGATAGCGGCGAAAATAGAAAAGCAGAGTAATTAATTTGGACGAAGAAGGAGTTGATAACCACCACTAGAAAGAAAGTTATGCATGCGAATATGGAAAAGAAAACAAAACTAAAAATGAATGGAGTTGTTAATAACAAATACACGAGATGGAAAATTGAGGTATACAATGTGCAGGGAAGAGGAACTCGATAATGGATTTGAAAACACTATTTTAAGGGTTTAAGAGTTTACTGCCTTCATATTTGCTAATAGAAATGTGAGCCTCGTCAATATAATGATAACAATGCACAATATACTTAAAGCGAACATAAAAATGTCAATATAGGACAAGGTATAAATAAAAAAACAGATACAGATATATACAACAGGAAACAACATTAATATGAATATATATATATATATATATATATATATATATATATATATATCAATAAGTTAATGGTGTACATATCAATGTGACACAGTTACTACCGTCATATACAATTAAAAAGTTCTTCGATATTATATAACATATTCGCCGCAACTGTTTTTTAAAAATTCCTCTATACAAACTTTTTAATTCTATTAGGAGGGGATTATATATGTCTATTATTTGCGCCAGCACCCTTTTATTAATTTGAGCTCTTGTTATTTGAAGTGCAAGTAAAATCCCTGTTGCAATGCATCGTGTTTCGTAAGCATGTGTTAGTGTTAGTGGTCCTTTTAGAGCTCGATTATGTACAGCTATTTTGTCAGCTGTCCTATAATTCACCTAGTAAGGTCGTGTTGTAGAGAGTCGTCTAGAATCTTCGACCATCATCTTGTTTATACACATGCTTTTCCCGCGTTTAAAGAAATTTTAAGGACATGCAGCTGGACTCCTTCCTGAATTTATCACTGAGAAGTCACATTGTCTCGAACGATAACCTAACGAGATCTATTGCAACAGACAATGAAGTCTTATACCATAATCCTCACAACGTGGCCCACATGTTTTTCAACTGAAAATTGAGCCTTGCGCGTTTTTTCACTTCTTCGTCTAACCTTCGTATGACCATCAGAATCCTGATCCATCGCTAAAAACGATACTACTTTTTAAAACAATTATTTTACCTAATCAAATGTGCTGGATTCAACAAACATTGTTCTACAAAAAGACTTTAACAACATTAACAAAGTGTTAAATTTCCAATTCTTTTTAGGGAACTATCTGGGGTAACACTTTTTGTTAAATTGTTGCTAAAATTAACAAAATCATTCTTATTCTATCTCTAATTACGGTTTTTCATCGTGTATTGCGTGTTCAGTTTGGAAAAAACATAAGAACCAAAGTTAAGAATCGTTAAAATGATCATGCTTATATAGGCCACAATGAGTGTCGAACTAATCTAATAATATATAAAACTGTGAAAGGCAAGGAAACCAATGTAACATTAAGAAAATTGCATCTGTGTATCAGTTTTTAAAGTCGTCATTTACAAAACAAAATCTGTAATGAACGGGATTTCTATAAAATGTCATTTAGCTAAACATTCTGTTACTGATATAAACATTTATATAATTAATTAAAGGAGAATTATATTCTACATAAACACCTGCAGAATGTAAATTGGAAGAGAAATTTTAAAATGTTTATTAATCTTCGGAGATCTACCCCGTACCAAAAACATTATTTATTGAATTTAATTTACAAGAAAAATACTATAAGAGTAATAGAACATGGAAAATACATTACTGTAGTGCCGTTTCATGATTAAAAAGCAATTTTTGTAAACATTCCAAAATCAAATATTCAATAGGCCTTAATTTTGATTAGAAAATATCTTCCTTGATCCAAAATCCGATGAACTTGGGAATTTCGATCAGTCCTTGCTCGGTTTTTATAGAATACAGATGCTCTCTCTCGCTCTCTCTCTGTTATTAAATGTTGTGAACTTCAGCCTTTAAGAGGGAAAGATGTATTTCATGTTTTATATTCTCCTAAGAAATTGGTTATGAAATAGTAAGTTATTATACAGTGCTTTTTAATCGGTTTAAGCATTTTGGAACATTTTAAATCAATATTTCTATCCTCAAATCTAATAACGCCATGAATATTTGACACCCTAAAAGACGGGAATAACTTTTCATAAGTAGTACAGGTTCCTAATATAAGCTACCTCTACCCAATCAAATATCGGAATTAGTAGGGGGTAGGTCCATGGAGAGAAATGAGATTTCTTCAAGAACGGATTACCCACACACATCATTACGAAGAAGTTTTTACATATACGGAATGTGCTTTGTACTGTACAAAGCACATTCCGTATATGATATGTATGTAGTATATGATAAAGACGTATTTTATGTTCTTTTCCAACTGGCACCGCAATACAAGATAGATGAGCAGTAGCTGTGGTAATATAGAAATAGGTCTCTAATTAGACAACATTCCCTCTTCGCCCGACTTCAGAACAGGCACTGTTAGAGGTCTTGTTAATTTCTCAGGAGAATAACCATATTTAAGCATGTTGTGTAATGGGAATACTTATAACACGAATGATTCGCTTCAGCAACTCTGTTGTGAAACCGTCGATATCTGATGTTTTCTTATTCTTGCGCTTAGCAGTGATGGCAATAATTTCGTCCTCTGTTGTAGATATGAGGAATAGCGATTTTCCATTATTCATATTCCACTTACAAGGAAAGGTTCCCAACCCGCACACACCGATTTGAACGAAATTTGGTAATTATGTGGAGCCGATAGGACTATGTAAGACACCGCTTTCTGTTTCTGAGGGGTGATAAGTGCCCCTAAAAATTGCCCTGCTTTTCGTTTTTGAGCATATGGCGCTTCAGGAGGGCTATGGAAGTATATCTGAATCAGTAACCCTTAATCTTGAAACCCACCCAGCCATTTGCGAAAACACCGCTTTCGATGAAATTTGGTAATTATGTAGAGCTGATTGAGCTATGTAAAAGGCCGGTTTCTGTTTCTGCCAATAACATCTATGAAGGGATGAAAGGTTTCCCCAAGACTGGGACCGTTTATTGTCAATTACTCTTCAATTCTTGCACGGAGAAAATATTGAAAATATGAATATATAGCGCATTGAGAGGGTTATTAAAACATGGTTGAATTAGTAACTCTTATTCTTAAAAGATTATCCTCTCTCGCCCTCATCGATTTGCGGAGACACTGATTTCGATGAAACTTTGCAGTTCTGTGGAACTACACCATGTAAAAAGCCTGTTTCTCTTACTGCTCTAAAAGCCTTTGAAGTGGTTAAAACTAGCTAAATAAATATTTAGTCATATGGATGTGTGAGCTTCAACGGGCCTCTCAAAACATATCCTATATAAATCCGTTATACTTATGTTAGTTATATATATGTACAATGAAGAGAAGATGTAAACAGGTTTGAAATGTAATTATGTTATTATTATAAAAAGTTAACAAAATAAGGCAACAAATCAAATACAAAGAATAGGAATCATAATAAGTTTTTAAAGTTACAGCAGTAAAAATGTTTGTTCCTATAAAAGTATTAAAACACAAAGTATAATTGTATGGTGTGTGCGTGGTATATACATATTTTGTGTCATTCTTGATGAAAATGATAGTCGTAAAAATGTTGGAAACATAAATATTGATTACACCTTGCACATCTAATAAAGGCATGTTTTCCGCATATGGAGCACACAGGGGAAAAGGCAGCATCGTCAGCAATGAAGGCAAATTGCACTGGATATTCGAAACGCTCCGGTAGAGTATGCAGTCTTGTACCAAGCATACGCAAATAAATTCTGAAAACTCGGTGCAGTCAGTTGATTGTGAATTAGGGATTCCATTTTAATCACGTGCTTGCGTTGGTGCAAATCCAGGTCATAATTTTCGAGGATCGCTAAATCTGAAAATTTTCTAACATGCGCTTTCCATATTCGAAATTAATACACTTCTTTGTGGGCAGGTACATGTTTTCAGAGAAGCCGGACAATGTACGGTCCAGGAGTCCAATAGCAAAAGACTTCGTGCACCAGTATTTTGCAAATATATGGTTGTGAATCAATCAGTAAACAGGTTCGTAGTTAATTTTCCTGAAGTACAAGCATCAACTTTCACGTTTGGTGCTTAAAAATATATAATTTGTATTAATTGATTGCTTTCTTCGCATTTACAATGGTTTACAAAATATCAAGAGCGAAGGGATATTACTTGGAATAAGCTCTTCTCTACTCTGGGGCAAAACTGCCCTCCTACTTCCTTTAAAACAATAAATAAGGGAGATGCTAGTTTCTTCCAATTCTTCTTTTATAACATCTCTTAAGTCTTCTCATGAAGGTGGCTCATCGTCCATCACGACATCAGCAGCAGTTGGACAATATTCGTCGAAAAATTCCAACACATAATTTGTCTGGAACTCAAAGGAACTGTCTTGCATACTCCTCTGTATTATATCTTCTATAGCATCATGCAGTTCTTGTTTTTTTAACATTGGGATTTGTGAATCTTTCCGATATCCATAGGTAATAATTAACAAATTAATTAAATTTTGTGGGTTTATGTACACCATGCTGCACTACAACATATTGAACTGAAAACTTCTTTACCACCGTTGTGATTGATTTGAAACTCGATGAAACGAAAAAAGCAACACTAAAAAGAAACAAAGATATACATCTATTTATGAGATAGAATAGCCTACCCACTTTTGTCTACCAAGCGTTGTATATATGTATGCTTGTGTGCGCCTGCGTATTGTCGGGCCGAACCGAGAGAAAAGGTGTCGTATAGTAAGCATAGTAGCTATGTTTCACTGCCTAATACTTGCTTAAGTTACGACTGTTGATCGAAATCACAGTTACAACTCCCGTAGAAAAATAACTTTCGGACGGTAATTATGGCACTAGTTAACATCGAATCGGACGATATTATAGAAATATTTTCTAAATAATTGTATACATTGAAATTATGAAATGTAAATTAAAAGAAAAGAACAATGTTGTATAAAGACATTATTTATTAAAACTAGAAAGAAACCGTTATATAATATGGAACAAAATAACAATTCTAATAAAAATAATAAATAAATAAAAATAAGACTCAGCCTATAATTAATAATGAATTAATCTTCAGAAACGGCAATGTTGTTAACGTGTAGAACTGTTGAATACGAAATAACGATAACCTGTTATTTAGCAACTGTTATTTCAAAATAACAACAGCGGTCGAAACTGTTATTTTAAATAAATTGATGTTTGTACATGTGAGAGGGATTCGATATGAATTCTCTCACAATGCATTAATGTTTGTACATGTGAGAGGGATTCGATATGAATTCTCTCACAATGCATTGATGTTTGTACATGCATTGTGAGAGAATTCATATCGAATCCCTCTCACATGTACAAACATCAATGTTCAGACGATATATACATAAAATTTGTATACGAAATTACAGCTCTTGCAAAGCCGTACTGACAAGCGGTATAACCGCGAAACGTATGTCTACGGATGGCAAGAGAAGATCAAAATTTTGTAATTTTAAATAAATAGAATTTATTTAAAATAACGATCTTTCCCATGATTACTTGCTTTGGTCAAAGCGTTCTGTGTGTATGTATGTACGTGTGTTAGTACGTGCGTGTGCGCCTGTGTATTACGAAGCTTTGGTACAAGTATTATAATAAATAAACCCTATAATTATCCCACTCCTGATACTGCATTCGTCTCATTCTCTACTTTTCTGAAGGTTTTACTTCTACCGCATGTGAACTGCATGCATAATACCTCTTTTTTCGTTTAGATATTTATGTCAGTTAAAATGGCAAAATATTTTTTTATGTAAACAGATCTATTTAAAAGCGATTACTCTTATCGTAATCAATTAACATGTATATAGTACGTATAATAAACAACTATGACTTTCTTTATGCGTCAAAACAAAAGCTGAAAAATATTTTTGTTTTGATGTTCCCTTTGACCACCGGCGTCAGCCCGGCGTCCATTGATAGTATAAAGGCGAATGTTTTAACTTTTGCTAAAATCCATTGTCGGTCAGTAAATTTCCCTTTCTTGCAACAATTGTAATTGGCAAAAATAACCAAAAGCAACCCTATATCCAGCCATCAGATGCTGTTAGATCAGAAAAAACAGTTTTTATATAGCGCTACCAACTCTGGGAGTAATATTTTTAAGAATAAGGGTACTAATTCAAACATGTTTTAATAGCTCTCTTAATGCGCTATATAATATTTTTAGAAATATGGGTCGCCAGTTCAAACATGTTTCAATCGCCCTCTTCAAGCGCTATATGCTAATATGTTTGAATATTTTCTTCCTGCAACAATTGTAGAGTAATTGGCAAAGAACAGTACCATTCTTGAGGAATCCTTTCACCCTTTCACCGACATTACTGGTAGAAACAGAAACTGGTCTTTTACATAGTTCAATCAACTCTATATAATTACTATATTTCATCGAAATCGGTCCTTCCGCAAATCGTTGGAGATGGAAGGGATAATATTTTTAAGAATAAGGGTTGCCGATTCGTCTATAGCCCTCGTGAAGCGCTGTAGGTCCATATGTTGGAATATTTTTTTGAAACAATTCCACAGTAATTGGCAAAAAGCGAGAAGCAGGCCAATTTTAGGGACCTTTTTCACCCCTTCGATGGCTTTAATCGCAGAAACAGAAGGCAGCGTCTTACATAGTCCTATTATCTCTTCATAATTACCAAATTTCATTGAAATCGGTCTGTGCGGCTTGGGAACCTTTTCTTAGATATAAAAGCATCTAGAACCGTCACTGGAACCGTTATCGTGTTTGCAATTTCTACCCCCATAAAGTACTTCCTGAAGTCATTAGTGCTTTGTCCAATATTCGTCGAGCTTATGTTGTCACATGTTCTTTTCGTTTCTGTTATCCTCCATACTATTTTGTTTCTATATCTATTATCAAAATAATCGCGAATAAGCTTGTTTATAATTTTGCCTTCCTACTTTTAAAATTGTTCTTGGTATTTTATTCTAACTGACTGGAGTTGAAGATTTGTCGAGACTTTTACGATGTCCAATCCAAGTAATATATATTTAAGTTTTTTTCAGATCTTCTGATAATGATTTGACCATTGATTTTTGTGTTTGGATACTGAAACGGAGAAAAGGAAAGTGGTCATCAATGTGAGACATTAAAGCAATGTATACATTATACTGAAAGTGTCAATTCATTTACGACTGTTGTTGTTCTTTCTGAGCGATGCTCAAAACCTTTCTTGAAAATATCGAACGGCACTCGCAATCACGTGTGTAGTCTAGTACTCACTCGAATATGCCTCGCCAATTAGCCCAACAACGTTTAAGCGCTTAATGCACGCTATAGTACACTACGACCTGTGGTCGATAAAATACCTCGAAATATTTGGTTGAGCGACCTACCGAGAGCGTTCCTAGGATGGATAAGGAAACGGTCAGGTTTTCTATATAAAAACTTGATCAGTGACAGTTATGAGTAGAGTGAGGAAGCCTCAAAGCCTCCCAAATCCTTTGTGAAAACAGTCACCGCGGACCAGCTCCCCAAGCTACAGTGTAAGGTAACCTGCTCAAAACGGAATGGCCGCAGGTATATATGTGCTCGCGAAAGTTCACCTGGTGGCACCGGACGGCACCCGGTTGTATATACCACGCATCCAGAGTAAGAAAAACTCTCTCGGGTGCGCAAGCAATAAAACTGAAGAGAATGAGGAAACGAGGCATTGATACTAGTAAGGTAAACTTAATCCGTCTTTAAAAGGAACCTCTAGAAATGTCAAAACCGACAGGAGCCTTTAAAAGAACCGTGATGGTGCTCCTGTGAGGAGAGAGCAATGAAGCCCACGAAGAAATTGCCTTCGGACATGAGTCACAAGGGCAACCATAGTACTCAACCCAGACAATTTAGTGACCGAGGAACAAGTGCGCCCTGTACAAAAGGCCCTAGTGACTAGAGTTGCTCAATTTGCATCAACAACCAGTGGCGGGCGCATAAAAGTTTACACATAAAATAAACGGTCAGAAAAGAATTATAATATATGATCACACACTTACCGCGTTGAGGGTTATCCGTGAAATCACAAAGTGAGTAACATCTATAAAATATCTGCGAGATTAGATATGGTTCCATAGCTGTTTCAGCAAACCGAGTGGGGTGTGAGGCAAAAATGTATTTATATGCAGAAAACGAATGTTCTACATCTAATGACCTTATATTAGCATAATTAAAATACTCTTTAAAGCACCAACAGAGTCTTTCTGCTCTAAAACACCTTCAAACCTTTCTAGAACACACAAATTTTTTGTGTCTTTTAGAGAGAAATATACAAAAAGACACTAAAACTATTAATTTCAGAACCGGTTTCGACAAAGATTTTTTGATATAAGGTTTTACTTAATTTGCATGTATGTTTACACATTAATTTAGTTTTTATAATTTATATATATATAAAAGTTTGTTACACATCCTCTATATCAAGAAGTCCTAGTCATTAGTCATTTTGTTGATAGTTCCCAAATAAAAAACAAATGTTTGTTTATATATTTATCTAGTTATATTTTCACTGAAGAAGGTATTCCGAAAACGTTTGTAAACGTTCTGAAAATATAACTATCGTTCAAACCAGCCTTGTTTTATTGACCTATTAGTGGTAGAGATCTATCATATAAGATAAGTATAAAAAGGTCACGAAATATATATATATATACATATAATTATTTAGGTCAGGCATTTCTGCTGTAAATGTTGGTCTCTTTTGCGCCGTAAGCAATCTTTTTAAAACAAACGTAGAATTACGAAATAGTATTTACGGCAGCGGACATGTACGTGTACAACAAATATCATTGAGACTCGCGCTTATATTGAAGGTTGTATCGAACTTCCGCCACTACTTGTTAGCGCTAGTGAGCAACTCTACTGATGATCGCCATAGATAGGGCGCAAAGGCTAGAAGCTAGGAGGCCGTAATTTGCGCCAACAAATACTCGCCTTCCTGCCAGAGACTAACAACGGGAATCTGCTAGTGGGGCTGTAAATACAAAGTCCAGAGCTACGAATTGACCGATGGATAATTCTTAGCTCAAAGTCATCCAGAAAGGGAGCACATCCGCATAGACAGAGAGTCTGTGAAAATGCTGGTGAGGTCTGATTGGGGTACAATTTCCCGGATTAGAGTGGATCCCAGCGATACTAACCAACTGGTCAATTCCTCTACATGAAGAACGACTAGGGATGACTGGAAATTATCAAATGACATTCTTTTGCAAGAGGAAATTAACGACATTATGGGTCCCCATTTGGAAATATGAACAGCTAGGTATGTCATGGGACATATAACGAAGGCATTAAAAGGTCTAGGGTGGTGTTAAGCTCCAAACTGGGGAAAAAATATATACTCGTCCTATATCATTCAGAGCAGTCAGCCTTGCATCTTTTATATTAAAAACTATGGAGAAATTCATACACCTTGATATAAAAGCAGGAGCACTTGCCAGTGCTCATCTAAATCCTCGACAATGGATATAACACTTGGAACAATGAGGAGAGGTTGTCCTTCACAGTTTCATTAGAGGACTTGAAAGGAACCTGTACCAAAAAGAATATACCCCTGTAGTATTTTTGGACATAGAGTGTGCTTCTGACAATAACTCAACGTCCTTAATTATCCAGCCTTTGTAGAGTTGGAATATAAACAATACTACATGCAAGTGAGTGAACTGTATGCTGCAGAGCAAAATATTCCAAAACCAAATTCAGAACAAAACTATCACCATGAGGAAAGCTATACAGCGTCATAGTAGTAGTAGTGGACGATCATTGAATGATCAAGACATATTGACGCAAGTGTTTGCTGATAATAGTGTTATTGTATACAAGAAAAAGTCTTCTAGGCAAGCATCATATGGAAAGCGCTGCAAACTGTGGAAACATGGTGTCTAAAAGAAAGCCTGTCTCACAATCCACAAAAAAAGACAATGATGGTAGTTTTTACCAAAAAATGAACCTGAAGGGATTGATCAGAACTTAACTGTTCGACCAGAACCTAGAATTGATCAATGAAGTAAAGTATTTGGGGACAACGGTTAATACAAAACCGAATTGGGCCAAACACTTAGTCAAACTGCCTATAAGACTACACAGCTGTTCATGCAAAAGAACTGCTGGCAAGACTTTGGGCTCAAAACCAAGAGTGACTTACTGTACACCGTGGTAGTAAAAACAACGATCATCTTAGTAGTTGTAATTTGGTGGAAAGGTACACAATTGTCCTCGGCAGTAAAGGTGCTTACTACTCTTCAGAGGTAGGCTTTGTTGGGAATTTCTGGAGCAATTAACAGCACGGGAACTGCTGCCATGGAGGCCCTAGGGGGTCTCGCCCCGCTCGGACTACTCGTGAAAGCGAAGAGCATGAGAACCGAAAACTAACTACTTATGTGTGTCCCAACAATGTAATTGGCAGACATACAGCTACAACTGGAACCGTACTGGACGAACTCTTATTATAGATGCCTACGGGCAGTGTAGTGCCCGAAATTATTTTCACACATAAACGGAACACTGGAATGGTGAGCAGACCCTGGTGTAAAAGATGTGAACTACAAGAGGAAACTAGCATGCATATTACCTGCGCCTATAAGAAACTAAAGGAGCTTAGGCGGAAGCATTTCGGTAATGATCTACTGAAGCCCACGATAATACTCAGACTTTCCTTGAGTGAAATGAATGAATGAATGAATGAATGAATGAATGAATGAATGAATGATCATATTTGATAGTCAAAGTCTCAACAGCTTATACGATTTATTTGAAGACTAGAAAATGATTTTTTTACAAACAGAGACATAATGTTTTTATAATCGCGAGTAAAATTATTATTCTAAATCAACAAACAGTTGTTTCTCTCAATATGTATCGAAATGTAACAAAAAATTGATTTTCTGAAGTGCTCACAAAAATCTGACCTCTTCGAGTAGAACGTACCAATGTTTGCTCTTCTAGATTCAGCGTTTTCAAATATTCTCCATGCTTCATAATCTTATTTCAATTTACTTACAGACAAACTTTGAATGTAATTTAATTAGTATTTTGCTATATCTTCTTCTTCTTCTTAATCATATTCCTATCCACCTTTCGGTGTAAGGCTACTAATATTTTGCTATATACTTATTTATAATTCAATAATTGGAGAAGTATGTCCTTTTCTCTATGAAAGCCCAACCACAACTAATTCGCAAAGTCAATGCTGATCAGATTTTGGATAAAGAAAAAGGATTTTGGTGGTATAAATAAAAAATTGCTCAAGATGTGATATTTTATAAACTTTTCCTTTCAAAACTAAAGAGCTGCAGTATTTTATTCTCCACGTTTTTTGCCCCTATAGAAGCTTTTTTAAATAAATTATCATTTGTAATGATTCTTCCTTTTACGGATTTCGCCTTTTAAATTGTTACGAAAATTAGGAAAAAATAAATTGTTTTATTGCTTTTGAAAACACTTTGTCCTTAATATTTATAAACTTTTGCATACCCTTTTCGGTTAAATTATGCAGAATCCATTGGGAAGAGATCTGTTTCACAGCTGAATGCTCATGCAAGTTCGAATATACTACAGTAATTGATATGCCTAAGAATTCCTGTATCTCACTGCAAATCATATGCCGATCTTCCTCAATCATGTGGCGCATAGCATCGATGTTGCGTAGAATAAAAACCGATTTTGGTGGACTCTCACGTAGTTTATCACTGACGGATCATTTATAAATAATCTCTTCTGATAGTGTTTTTTTAAATATTTTACTAAAATCGTAAGAAATTATCCAACAAAATCCTTCACGTAAAATTTCCATTCTTTCACAAAGTTGCTTTTCTTAAACGTTCACTCTAAACAAACTATCTGGTCAATTTCTAAGCTACCACTGTTTTCACAATAACAAATTTCAAATTTTACAGAAATAGTAAGACACACATCTCAATTTATTTCTATATTCACAATCTGGAGATATTTGAGCTGTGTACTGTTTCTCCAAATTACACAATTTTTTAAACTTAACTTAATATCTAACATTTTATGTAAACATTTCCCTAAATTTTCTTTTATAAATTTAAATATGTTAAAACTTAACGGCAAGTGAAAGATTTAAGACCATTCTTATCATGTTACAACATTGTCCCTACCTTTCTTTACAATAAAAGCATTGCTGAAACACATTTTTTTCATTTTCATTTATTTCTTCATTGCATGGCCACTACGCCCATTTTATTTTTAAATAACTTGACCTGGCCAATAGAAAATTAAGAATTATATATAGACATACATATAAAATGTAAACATGTAAAATGTAGATATATATATACATTATAACCCAATTTAACTAATTGCAGACGAAAGTAGTTACACATACAAACATAGAAATCGAAACATTAAATTTTATGTTTATGTACATATTATGTATAATGCATATGTATGTATAATGTAATATATTTCGAAGCTGCGATAAAGATCTCGGTTATAGAGAAGACAATTATGACACTCCTAACTTATAGTTTCAAAAGCTGGAGCTATAAATTAGATATATATCAAAACACCTGCGTAAAACAATTGATGATACCACAAACAAAAGAACGAAGAGAGTTAGTGGAACAATCGCTAGAATACAACGAACACAGTGCAAGGCAAATGTCAGCGGCACCTTCAGTTGTTTTTACTCTCTTTATATAAAGAAAAGTCCAAAATGCTACTAATGTCACTTGGACATCAGAATGTAACCATTTGAATCATTCCACTTGTTTTTATGCGACATATTGAAGCGTGGAGTTACATCTACAACGAGCAATCTCGTTTTAACAAATAAATCGTTTTTTTTTGTCCGTCGGCAACTCGACATAAATTTATGTGTTGGTTTTCGCCTAGATTGACAGAAATCTAGTGTTAGCACTGCGATTTTAAATTTATAATTATGGTGAACCCCAAAGACAGATTCATCTGTATAAGTTGCAAAGAATAAACCGGTCATTGTGTTATTGTAGTATTTTGATATCTATGTATTATTTTAAAAATTATGGCAACAGATGGTTTTGATATCCTTCACCACTCCAAAAATGTCTGTACATATTTGTCGCATTAGATAAGGATAAATTGTAATTATATAGAATTTTATTTTATGATTAAAGTGGAACCAGATATATACTATTACAATATGAACCAAATGAGGTCCAAGTGGATATGTATATTGATAATGAGGTTACTTAATTACAACCCGACCTCCAATTGTATACTAGCTGACAGAAATTGGATCACCTCAAGAGGTTGGCATATTTTGATTAAATTTGGCAGAAACATTTAACTAATGGAAAATAATAAATGCTAATGAAATTTGCAAACGTTGGAGCAAATGGTTTTTATTTAACAGTAAGTGATGTTTAGCCTTGTAATATTTACGCGACATTGCAGTCTTCATCGCGGATTCCTTTGCGGTTTTTGGTCTAATATGTTAGTTTAACGTGGTTTTACTTTGTTACAATATGTAGAGTAAGACATAGTGCAAATCATACTAAAGTGGACGAGATGTCGAGTTAGTGATTTGCACGAAAACGGTTTTTGACTCAGAAATGTCGCATCTGTTTAAATCATTTTACCATAATTAGAGTTTGTAACGGGTGGTTTGATGAACGGCGAGAACGTCGATGAAGAGGCATTAAGGCACAAAGGAGGACAGGATGCCCACTTAAAACTCCTGGTTAGTTAATAACTCTAATAGAGATTGTCTTTCGTCAATCGGTTCTATTGCTAGCAAACGCTTTAAAGGCGCAGGTAATCCACTTTTAGTTTGGTGTAAAGATGACCTTTTGTGCTTTGATGTAACACCTGCCCCTCATAAACTTACCTCGGATGAACTTAACGACCTCTTTGGGATTTGTGCTGCCCAAAAGCAAAGCGGAAATACTTACCTTAAGACTATAATAGTGGAATATTTTGAAGAAAATGTCCCAGAACCATGTGTTCTACTGTAATTTTAATTGCTCACTACAAGAACTCAGCATTGCACATGAGCCTCATAAATGGCGAGTGTATATAGACGCTTCAAAACTGAGCCTGAAGTGGCTCTGCTGAATAACGGAAACCTACATGAAGAAAGATTACGCTGCTCTGCAGGTAATAACGCTGCCTTTTTCTATGGGACAGCAGAACAATTGATTTACACTACATCTAGAAAGACTGGCCTCCGAGAGTATCTTTTAAGGACGGAGAAACGAATGCAGAGCGCACACCATTGAGAAAACCACATAAAATCCCCATTCCTTCTTTACACATCACGTTCGACATCATTAAAAACTCGCTAAAAGTCACGGATAAGGATGAACGAGCATTAAGCCCGTTTTACATTATCATATTAAATTGTACGTAAAAATTGAATACTATTTTATAGTACAATATAAAACACTGCACTATTTCTCTATGCAAAATCATTGTATGAAGTTAGAACCTGTCCTATTTTCATACTAAATATTTTGACTTGTGCCTGCTCACTAGTCTGTATTGCACGTGTTACAGTATAAAATAAACGTGGCTTTATATATTATACTGCGGTCGTATCAGCAAATGTTTTTATTGAGCGTTTTACTATAAGTATTAGTGTTATTAGCTAAGCACAAAATTAATGTTCTTTGAGGTTATGAGAAATATTTGTAAATACTGTGTGATACTAGTGTAGAATTTGAAACGAGAATGTATCATAAACAGAATTTTTGTACAAGTTTATAATACATATGTAATAGCGCTGACGAATGATGGAGTCTAAATTCATACAATAATCTTGTACAAAAGACTGGCAAAGCGTTTTACATTGTACTATAAAATGGTATTCAATTATTTGGTACAATTTAATATGATAATGTCAGTAATGTGAAACGGGCTTTAAAGTAACTGTGCGAAAAGTTCCCTCATCTCAGTGAAGCCACAAAGAAAAACAGATTTGGAATGAGTCAAATGACAGTAATTTTCCTGGGAAATGACAAGGTCGAAAACTATGAGAAACTGTTCAAGGATATGTTGACTTCGTTTCATGAATTCGGTTGCAATATCTCCTCAAAGATCTCCTTTCTTGACTACCACTTAAATGTCGCTGCACTGCAAACGTTTTCATCGGAACATTACCAGGAAGGAATATATAAATATATATTATAAACAGCAGGCCAAAGCAACCAAAAATTTTCGAAGCAAATTAAGATATCCTTAACATCATATTGTGATGAATCATTAGTGAATCGTCCAACTCATGTAGCGCGTACAACACATTCAATGATAGACCATGTGTTTGTTAGTAATTGCGATGAATATGTCAGATGTGATGTTGTGGATAATATTATTTCGGATCATAGAATACTAATATTGTGTGCCAGGGTCTCTGGTGGCTGTACGAATTCTAGGTATAGTTACAGTAAAAGAAAATTTAACGAAGATGCTATGCATAGGTTTTATTCCGCCCTGCAAAGCGAAAATTGGACGAACCTGTATCTTTTAAATAATATTGAAGATGCTTTTGATTATTTTTATGCAATTTTTATACATTACTTTGACCTATATTTTCCTAAAATTAAATTTTATTCTAACAATAAACGGCATTGTAAGGAATGGGTTAACGATTATGTAAGAAGCTAAAGTGCGGACCTTAAGTATATGTACAGGTAAGTTGTCGTCATCCCGAATTGATTGATAGGTACAGGGAGGCAAAACGAGAACACACCATGCTTGTAGCCAATGACAAAAGAATTTATTATCAAAATAAAATCGTAAATTCAAATAATGCGCAAAGAACAGCGGCAAATCATCTCAAACATATCCGGAAAGTAGAAGTCAGTAGACAACATTTCTTTAAACTTTAATAAAAAAGTTATAAGTGATCCTAGTGAAGTTGTTAATTTGTTTAATTATTTCTTTATCGAAACACCTATCGATTTTGTCAATAAAATGACAAATAAAACGCAAAGTATATACAATACTAATATTTCTTCCGCAAGTTCATTGTTTTTGCTTCCCATGCTGTGAATGAAATTGTAGCAATTCTTCAGAACGATATAAATAATAAATGGTCAAGTGGTCCTGATGGGATTCCTGCTGGTCTTTTGAGGAGGGTTGCAAATGTTGTTGCTGTTCCTTTGCAATATTTAGTTTACTTGTCCCTAGGAACTGGTGGTTTTCGCTCGAAGTTAAAATTAGGCAAAGTGGTTCCGATTTTTAAACGGGATGATACTAATAATGCAGATAGCTATAGACCCATAGCTGTCAGTTCCATCTTTTCCAAAGTTTTTGGATATGCTTTTTGCATCGATTGATGAGCTTTCTGGATAAACATAACTTGATTAGCAAAACACAAAATGGTTTTGTCCCGGGAAAATCCACATTGACGGCCATTCACTCCTTTTACGAATCGCTGGTCAGTTACGTGGAGAGGGGCGAGTCTCCCGTGGCTATACTCTGTGATCTAAGCAGGCATTCGATTGCATCAATCATGCGCTATTGTTGAGAAACTACTATCGTTTGGAGTAAGGCATATCTCATTGGATTTCTTCATTTCTTGTAAATCGGATACAACATGTATCCTTGAACTATAGATTTGAGTGTTCCGCAGCGATCGGTATTGGGACCCGTTCTCTTTTTATTGTATATAAACGACCTGGATAATCTTACAACTGGTGAGAAAGTTCATTTTAACTTGTACGCCAACGATACATCGGTCATTGTGTCGGATAAAGAGCCAGATTCGTTGGAAGTAAAAGGTAATAATTTATTGGACAGTCTATCTCCATGATTTAATAATAACGATCTACTTTTAAATTTAGATAAAACTTCATACTTGGTTGTGCACAATTATCAGAGACCTGCTCCGTCGATAGGTGTACGTGTGGGTGGAAATTGCATCAATAGAGCTAATAATGTAAAATTTTTAGGCATTCACATTGACCACAACTTGCATTGGAAACATCACTGTCAATACTTAATTTCAAAACTGAATTCTTTATCGTATGTGTTTCGCAACTTGAAACGTGTCCGATCTCGGGATCAGTTAGTAATGGCATATTACTCGATGATGGAGTCGAGACTGCGTTATGGTGTGTGCTTCTGGGGTGGGTTCGCTTCTGTTAATGAAGTGTTTATTTGCCAGAAGTATATTATAAGAATTTTAGCGGGTGTAAGGACTAGGCATAGCTGCAGAGAGTTATTCAAAGGTTTTAGGCTTTTGATCTTAACCGGCGTATACGTTTTAGAAATGTGCCTGTACATTTTTAGTAATAGGGAAAGATTTATGATGAATAGCGAAGTGTATCCATATTTGACAAGGCATAGACATGAATTCCGAGTAACGTTTGGTAAGCTAGAATCCGTAATAAATACACCTAGTTGTATTGAATAAAAGAAATTATAATAAGTTCCTGACTATATCAAAGAGTGTATTATTATAGGTCGGTTTAAGTCGGTTTAAGAATTATTTGATTGAGAAGTCGTTGTACTCACTAGATGAATTTTTATAATTTTATGATTTTGTAACGAAACCCATATATGTTAGAATATCAATTGGGACAATAAATTATTATTATTATTATTATTATTAGTATTATTAGTATTATTATTAACATGAACGTATTCTAATATGCACATTTCTCACAAATGGTTACATATGATTAAGATACCATAGCCAATTGAACTTTTTCTTAATCATATTCGTGTTCGGCACATTGAATTCTTTAAGAAATGACGTTGAGTTCTTCTTGTATTGCTTTAGGGGTTCATCAATAATTTAAAATTTAAATTTACTTGTGATTTACTGATTTTATTTGCTCTGCTATACTTTGAAATGCCGTTAGAGAATATATGTTGTGGTGTCTCTTGTTATAATACGCCGTTAAATATTTTTGTTTAGTGTTTATTTTACTCAATAAACTAGGAGTTTGTTAATTTCATTCGCTTGTTTTTGTGTCTTGCATGCCTAACGTCTAACAGAATCATCAGAGAGAAAGAGAGAGGTAACTTTATGCGCCACCTTGTCTGTTTGATATAATACTGTAGTAGCAATAATCTGTTTCTTGTTCTCGTAGAAGTGAAAACGCTAAACATACCCTATCAAATCAGTGGCGCCCACATTAGCCCTCTGCAACTGACGTACATTAATTTTAACAATATAACTGACGTGGGGTCTAGCAGATCTCACTTTTAAACTCATTTCATATGTTGAAGTTTCTGACTGGAACACTTTTTGCCTTATTTATTTATAACAGTAAATAGTTTTAAAGCTAACATAAGATTAAAATTTGAAATAGGAGACGTTTTTTAAAGGTATGATTTATTTTATTTAGTTTAATTAAAACAACAAAAACAGTACTCTTCTCTTAAAAACGAAAAAAAACACTTATTCAACTAAATTTTAAAGAACTTCTTTCTTTATCTTTGAAAACACATATTATATACATTCAGTTTTGATTTTTAGCCAAATCGTACGGTGAGATCATTTGTGTCAAAATATTACATTTTTCTTGGCAGTTTTCACATAGAGGACTGGATCACTGCAAGCAAATAGGCTTTAAGCAAAAACAACAGCTGTATTTTGTGTTCCTTTTTATTTTAGGCGGAATATATGGCATAGCTTTCTACAACTAGCTGCCTCAGGCCGAATTTTTGGAAGTGGAGGAGGCAAGTCTCTTCCAAGAACTCGACTGATGCTCATGCGCAATTCTCTTGATAACCTTTCGTTGTATGCACATGCTTTCATGTGATCTGGCACCATTGCCCGAGCCATATTTAAGAAAAATGTCCCTCTTCTCATTTTGGAGTCCATATTTTCACATGTTCACATTTTTACAGTTGATACCTATCATATCCAGTATTCTATAAAATTGTCATTGGCCAACGACGAGTTTTGCGATTGCACGAATATACTGGAGCACTTCTTGTCGATCTCATCAACGCCTCCCTTAGTGTGATTATAATCTACAATCATTATTGGTTTGCCTGACCCAGTGTCGGATTCTCGAACGTTATGTGTGGATAAAACTAGAAAGACTGCTTTATTTTTCTTTGAAACAAAGGATAATAATGTAAAGTCCTTGGTGAAACCGTAAAGAGAACTTCCAACTTCTTTTTTTGTTTGGCAAAAAAATTGTAGGGATCTCTCTCTTATTCTTTCTCAGTGTTCCAAGATAGGTTAGATCCTTTGTTAACAAAGCTTCCATTAGTGGGATGGAACTGAACCAGTTGCCAGCTGTGATACTAAGGTTTGTGCCTTCAACAACTTTCACAAGTCGTAAGACTGATTGCGATGGCACCGATAACTTCGTCTCTTCTTTTTTACCAATTTTTACCACAGTAGATGTAAGCATTATAGGTGTAAAAAGCTCTTGCGTCACATAAAATCATGATCTTCAGTCTATATTTAGCAAGTTTTTGCGGCATGTAGATTACAAATTTGCAACGACCTCTAAATGGAACCAGCATCTCGTCAATACACATATAAGCGCCAGAGGCGTACTGAGCTTGAGAATTTGAGATGAACTTGTTAAATATATTTGATATAGGAGCTAGCGGATCCTCTTTTATACGTTCTTCTCTGGTCATAATATGATCAAATCTTAAACAGCTGACTAAACATGAAAATTTATATTTACTCCTAACGCATCGAAATATTTCATGGCCTCTGCCATCATTAGCAAATACTGTATTGAGATCGCTGTCGTTAGTCCTATAAATGCTTTCATTTCAGTCTAATTTGTGTTAATAAGTTCTGCTCAGCTGTTATTTTTGAATTGTATTCTATGCATATTACGCTTTTGGTTCGTATATACCAAACAAATTTTGTCGCCATCATATACAATTTGTTCTGGTTCAAAATTTGGATCTTTTACAACATCGTCATGGCTAAAATCTTCTCCTTCTTCTTCAATTATTTGCTATTCACTGCTTTTAAAAGTGCCGCCTAATGTTCTTTTGATGGAAGTCATTTTGTCTCAGCTTGATGCCTACCAAAAAAACAACGTAATAATAACAGTCGAAATAGGTTACTGTCGTGAGGTCTGGAAGACACTATGGTAATTTTACGATATTGCTGACATGAGGTCTTGTAGACACTATGGAGTTTCACAATAGTACTGACGTGTGGTCTGCTAGATACTTACACTAATGCTGATGTGCGGGTATTACAGCCACCTTACCGCGCAGCTGCCCATGTGCATTGACCACGACCGCTCTTTTGGCACTGAGCAACGTAGAAACATAAATAGAAAAGGTAAGGAGCGTATGAAGACCGTAACCTCGAGTTGTACGAATGTACGCAAGAGAGAGAAAATAAGTCACTATAATTTAAGGTATTGAAGTAATGTAAATTCAAACTAAATATATTTATATGATCATACCCAAAGACTACGAAACCTAAAGATATGGTCGGATATAGTGGATACTAACTTAATTGCACTTTTTCCACGGAAATTTCACGTCAGCCAAGTATGAAATACGATGCTCAATATACTTACTTGAAGCCATTTTTTACCAGATTTAGTATTACTTCAACAATGGGTCGGTAGACAAGGAAATACACGTTCACCGGATGTTTAGAGATTTTTCTTTACACCGAACAAATAAACATTTCTAAGAGTAAACTTGCAAGTCTTGAAGAGCTGAGGCAACGAGTCTTAATTAATTTTAAGAGAAAACTGGATAAATGTAGTCGACGCATTCTACCATCGATTAGGTCACTGTCAAATTACCAACGGTGCACATTTGGAACATTTGGTGACTGAAGCATTATTTCTCGTTAGGTTTTATAAAATGGATTTTGACTAAGCTATTACCATAAAATATCAAGATATGATACCTATTTATTGCTATGGTGATGAGAAAAAGCTAAACCAGGGGTAAATAACTCTATAACGTACAAGTTTAAGAAAATTATTCATCTAACTTAGCAGTGTGATATTTGCGAAAGTCGCTTTAGACAGGCTCTACAGGGTTCGTAGAGTTTCTTGGTGGAAATGTACTAGCCTCCAACCGAGTCCTTTTGCTTCCCCGGTCTTCCTGGTTGTATGCGACCCTATTTTCTTCCTCTTTCTGATCGTCTCAGTTTTTGCCGCACAGCCCTAAAAGGTCTTTTTTAATTAGCTAGGTCTCTCTTGTCAAAGTCTCCACTTGACAGCTTTCTGCTGTCTTCATTGTTTTGGTCTATAGATGTCACAAGATTTAGAGAAGTATAGGTCACCATACGTAGACTTCCAAATTGTCGTGAGGATGATTTCTAGTGATTTTATGATTAGAAAAGATCTTTTGAAGTTCATTCCGCCGAAAGGACATACTACTGGGTTGGAGTTTCACTATCCATTACTATTTTAATAGGTCGCGGTTTTGTAACGTGGGAGTTATTGTAGCGACCCAATCTGACTTGCTTCAAATCAGAAATATTGAGAGTAGGGTCCACAAACTTAAGCAATAAAGACACCTCAACACTGCCGTTTGTCACCCCAGCAACACTATCCAAATCAGGCGAATGTTCGGGTACACCGAAAATTATATTACGCTCTTATCTTTTACCAAATCTTTTAGAGTCAATGGAAATTAATAGATTTAATAATTTAAATTTAGCTTTAAAATGACCAAATAGATGTTTGCCATTCCCCCTCCTAGCACAAAATTTATAATTACCTGCGCGTTACTGTATTGTTTATAAGTAGTTACTATCGATCGACCTTTAGTATAAATTACACATACTTTCGGATATTATAATTACAACTAGACATACTGAACGTTCTATATATTATATAGTATTAAAAATTATATTATTATTATATGTATTACCTAGAAACAATTCCAACAAAATAAATGGAACCAATCTAATTATCTACATCGCACGTTAACGTACTTACAATCTGATTTTCTTATATAGTGAACCATTATTTCTGTGAATTTTGTATTCATAGATTCCGGTCTAAATGTAAATGAAGTAAAAGGAAAATATATAGATATAAACATCGTCACAGTCAAGCCATATTATTTAATATTTTCACACAGGATCCAATACCGTATAAAGCAAAACACAACTTCAGCCCCTAGATATACTGCCCCAATATGTCACCATAAACAAACATTGATAAGCTAAACAAAAATCGTTCGTCGATATGATATTCTCGCTTTCTACTTCGGGCAAACTACAGGAAATAACCTTACTAGTAAAAAAACACCAAACGTTCCCCATACCCCCTCACTCAAATCATTGTTGAATCCAAAAGAGGAAGCAGAAGGAATGTATATTTCTTATTTTATTTCTCCCAAAACAATACTACGGTAAAATGGAATCGTATAAATTGAATGTATCAAATACACGATCGACTTGGGGCCGATTGTCCATTGTTGAAACAACAGAAAGCGAAACAAAGCACCGGTGACAATTATTTTCAATCGGCCATCTTTTTTAGGACTCCTTTTTCGAATTGTTTCTATCAAACATAAATGGCACCCTAGGGTCGATCTTATTCGTTTAAAACAAATCTCTGCTAAGAAAACCTTTCAATGTAATTAATTGTATTTTAAAATACAATTCACAATCCTTCAATCAATCGTATATTCAATATTTGAGCTAATAGGGTGTATAATTCAATTTTGATATAAGCGGAGCTCTTTGTACCTGTACTCGCAATTGGGTAGATTATAACTAATTTACTATTCTCAACAAAGACGGTTCGCGCGTTCGCAAAAATTTGTATTTCGCCGATAATCTTTTGTTTTTGTTCATATTATAATTTCTACATAGGCTTAATGTATGAACCTGAGTCTTTATCACCGGGAAAAATTATATTTGCTCTTGTTCTTCAAGTTTAGCTTTATGTTGTTGTAGTTATAACATACAGCAAGGTATATTTAACATTATTGTGTTTCTAATTGATGTTTTTTTTTCTTTATTATAGGCTGTTTCTGTATACTGCTTTAAAATATTGTTATATTTGAGAACTGTATTGAATACATTACTAAAATATATAAATGAAAAATAATTTAACAAGTGCTGTAGAAACTATTTCTTGTGCGCAATCTGAGAAATTACGCGCGTATGACTACCTACCCAGAAGTGCAGCGACGATTGCCCCAATAGTACCTAATATAATCAATTGTCTCCAACTGCCTGGTAATC